>CM060937.1:478443071-479068071 GCA_030765085.1 Allium cepa
TGGATGCTTTAGAACTTAAAGTGACAACGTATTCTCATATTTTCTTTATTTCCATTGTATTTTCTTATTTTTATTTATCAGCAATTATAATGACAGACTGTTATAATTGTCCAGGTTGATGATATGTTAGTTCCTTTAATTTTTATATATATCATGGTTTTCTTTTGTAAAAATCATTGGTATATTATATATTACTCGTCATGTTGTAATCTTATGTTCTGTGTTTTTCTTCTTTCACCCCATCAATCTTTCTTTCTGACACTTGGATGCTTGGCACATAAATATCATGGAAGTATTAGTGTCGACTTTTGAGGATAAAAAAGGCGGGTCATTACAGTTGGTATAAGAGCTGAAGGTTAAGAGAGAACCTTGACCTCGGTGGGGGTAAACTAATTAGATATAGGTTAAGTGATGATAGAATTAGGGGTATGCCCCAGAGGCAATTATATAATTTGTTACATATATCTAACTCGTTGACCAATCTTTTTCGAAATAAAAGGCATTTTCTTCCTATTATATACTTGATACAATGTGATTATATTAATTAATTAACTTAATTAATAGTATATTTAATAGAGAAATTCATAAATGGTATATTTTGTGATAGTAGTTACAAAGTGTTGTAATCATGAGTAATTTATCACAACGAAACAAATATACCATTTTAAATGTTCCCAGTCAAGATGCATCGAGATTGGATATCAATGTATCCGTTGAGACTGGAGTACATAACGCTCTCCAAATGTTGGGCTGTGTATTACTCATGACCATTGGGGGGCACCTAGGGGTTACGCACTAATAGTTATTGGATAAATATGGAACGAATCACTCGATAGTTTTTTTATTGGTTAATACAACTAAGGTCAAACAGATAATATCGATGTGACCGATTTACACAGTTCTCTCGACTTGAGAATACTGTGGATCTTCAATATGAAAGCTCCGCTTTGATAATAGACAAATCATGGCATGACGTCCATCGAGTGACTGTAGTTGGGTCGAGTGGAAGTATTGGAAATGAAGCACTATCCAAGAGAGGATTCGTCTCCTCAATTATATGCGGTTAGTATCATAGTCAACTCAAAGTCAAAGTATTTGGCCAGAGCATTTTTAATAATAATTGTTTTTATTGAACCAAAGACTTTGTATTTAGACTATAAAGTTGAATGTGGATGAGGTTGGAATTTTGACCATTACCAAATTCCATAAGTCCAAAATGATATAGTTTTGACAAGGTGTAAACAAATGTCATAACCGGGTAACGCTTATTAAACTAAAATTGGATTTTATCTAAAATGAGTAAGCGATAAATTTGGCCATAATGTCGCACCACCTGCTAAGTGATGTGTGAACGTCAATAGTAGAATAGTTCGATGTTAATTGCTGGCCAAATTTATACTAAAGAGTTACAAAGCCGAAATGATGTATTCCCTTAAGACCAAACGATTTAATTAGTTTACAATTGTTATAAATTAATTAAATTAATTAATATTTATGAAATATTAGTTATAAAATTGAATATGATTTGATAAATAAATAATGTTATATATATTTATAACAGCTATAAATATATCAATTGATATACAATATCGACAGTTGATTAAATTAGATTTAATTACATAGTATTTTGGCTTGGACTTAGATGGGTTTAAGGCCCATCATAAGGGCTGCAAAATTTCGGTTTTAGGAAGGTATAAGGGTAGCTGAAACATAGAGAATTGGCTTGGAGTTAATGAATTAAGATCAAGTGAGAATGGGTAAAAAGGTTTCCCTCGTTTCTCTCTAATACAAACCTATATATCTATATATATGTGTGTGTGCGTGTGCATGCGTGTGTGTATGTCTAAAAATAATAACTAACCTTTTTGGTCGTCATTACCTTCTGCATTGCTGGATAAAACATAGCTCTCAATCCACTCCAAAATTCTTAAATATATTTCAAATTAAAATAATACTATTCGATAGTTAGAGGTCGATGATTCCGGACTTGCAATCTGACGAATCAAGAACAGTAAAAGGAAGGGAAGTCACTGCTTCAACGTGGATTCAAAGACGTCATTAAATTGGTAATTTAGTTTATATTTAACTAAATTATATTCTATGATCCTATAATGAGTAATTCCATATTTACTTAAATATATTGCTATTATATGTTTAGTTAGGTGAGATTTTTGTAAGTAGATGTGGTTGTCACAAATCAGTTTGGTTATGTGCATAATTTGTTAATTATACTCTTTGATTTATGTATGGACAAATATTATTTACTGTACAAAATCAATATTTGTCATTAATAATTGTTATATATATATATATATATATATTTATTAATAAAATCATACACACACACACACACACACACATATATATATTAGTGTATATTTCTCTCTAATAATAGGATATATGCATATATAAAACACATATATGATATAAAATATTTAGTACACTTACGTATATATAATATGAATCTACAAATTCGAACATTAATTATCATACATGTATTCATATTTTTAAATTAACATTTATTGAAATTTTAAATTGTTTATTATATATAAAATAATTATTACATTATAAATTCAATTTTATGTATTTTAAAATACAATATAATTTCAGAAACATATAGAAAAAATTTAGGAATTTTTCAATAAAGCTTATTATTTTTAAGAATTAATATTATTTCGAAAAAACTATTTATGATTTATTAAAAATAATAATTTAATTGAAAGATTCTTCAAAAAATTTGTTAACCTTTCATTCTGATCCTAGAATTTCTAAAATTTTAATTTTTAATAATATATTATTTTATATTAAATAATTATTGCTGAAATTAATGTATTTGTTTTTAAAAATAATATATCAACTTTGAGAAATCTTTAGATTTTTCCTATGCTCTATTTTATGATCCTAGATTTTGGAAAATTGTAAAGTTTGGATTTTTCATCAACATATTATTTAATGTTAATTATTTATGGATGAAAATATTATTTTATTTATAATATATGCAAATCAAAATACTAAAATTATTATGTTTACAAAACTAAGTTAATTTTGAATTATAAATAATTTTTAATAATTGTTCTCTCTCTTTCTATACATGTATATATATTTATTTATTTATCTATATATAAATGTTTTACGTTCAAATATTGTATATAATATATTTATACATACATGTGTGTGTGTATTGTAACACATGTACATGCACATATTTGGACAGCACACCTGACATACAAAATGAGCTAATATGTCTATTGCGTTGTAAATTCCAACATCTGCATATGGGCATATTATAACTTTCATGGATTATTATGTTCACATGCACTCACACATATGTATATGATACACTTATGTACAAACTAAATCAAATAAAATTAATTTCATATCTTAATATATTTTAATTTAAGTAGAATAAATGATTTTATTTAAATGAAAATTAGAAATGTTCTAATTCGGTTAGATTTTATGGACGCACAAAAGATCTAAAAGGGTAAATTTTTTGAAATTCACTCATAACTTCCACTGTGGGCTGGTCTAGTTTCAAAAATGGTATCAGAGCCCAGTAGCCAATGCGGTTTAAACTAGTCATATTAGGGCTAACTAATTAACTGTGCCCACGTAGTACGGTGTATAGAAAGGTAATGTCTAGGATTGGAATTGGGTAATCAAGTACCCTGTCCTACTTGGTGTGATGACCCGGAATTTTTGTTTTCTTGAGTTTTGAATATTAATTTTTAATATTCAATAATATGGTCTTTTAATCGAAATAAAATTTCTGTTAAATGACCTTTTGAAAAGAATAAATAGTTTTAAGCCAAGATAATATTTTAAATTTCAATATTTTTATTTATAAAATAGGAAATTGATTTAATTGGAAATATATATATATATATATATATATATATATATATTCAGGACAACGTAATTTTTATATATAATTTGAAAACAAATCCATAGCAAATAAAAAAGAAAAGAAAAGAATATATTATAAATAGAAATAATTAGCTCATGAACAATAAAATGTATTATAAATAGACAGAGTTTAAAATGGGATTTTTCTTGTATACACACACACACATATACATGTAAGTTAAGGGAGAAGAATGTAAAAGTACATCTGTAATATTTTTAAACATATATAAATGTTAGTTAAAACAATATATGAGTGGTAATTGAAATATATATATACATATAAACTAAATAAATATAGTTATTAAAGATAATATATATATATATATATATATATATATATATATATATATATATTGAAAAATGGAAGAAGAGATATATATGAAAATATATGATGATAGAAAATGAGAAAAATTTATAAAATCTTTCACAAAGCATGTTTTAATAAAAATGTAATTCATACGTCTAAAATTAAATAGCAAAAATTTTATTCTTTTAAGTTATGTATTTTAAATATAAAGATAGATATGAATATGAAGACTTAAACTGTTCATTTAAAAACCACTTTATCTCTCACTTTCAATATATATATATATATATATATAATAAAAGCATGTTTAAAATAAAATGAAGGTAATAAGTAAATAAAGAGTAAAAACATGAAGTTAACAACCAAAAATTAAACTAGTAAAATGGTAAGACAAATAGGCAAAAATAGGTAAAGTAAATATATAAACTTATAAAAGCTGCCTGGTTAAATAATAAGTCAAAGTGAAAAGAACGAAAAATAAAGCAAAGCTCTTATCTGGTTCAAAATAATAAAAACCAAAACATACAACTTAGTTTCCTCTCAACCTCAAACCTTATATTAACTCAAGAATGCTTCAATCCATCTAAAACTTTTGTACAGCATATCAAAATATTTTGAACCCAAATTCTATACGTATTCATAGTTTCATATATATATATATATATATATATATATATATATATATATATATATAAAAGCCGGTGTGTTTTCTTCACTGTTCAAGCCTGCAAAGCGAAAAAATAAAGGCTCTATAAAACAAAAACAAAGCACGGTAACAAGAAAATAAAAACCTCCCCGTTCTCTCAAAATCCAAAGCAAGCAAGGTCATCAAAGATTTCAGATCATAAATTGAATTCAAATTGAAGTTTTGAAGAAAATAAAGCATGTTAAAGGTAAGAGTTTAGCTTTAGGGATACCTGTGCATGTTCAAGCATCGATCACTCTGTATGCAACAGAGCAATCTTCTTTTATATATGCAGTCTTCTTTAAAAATCAATATCTCCAGAACTAATTCGAATTTGCCAACATTGTAAACTAGTAAAACTTTTATTTTTGAGTGTAGATTACATTAAAAATGGTAGAAGCTTGCTCATCAAGTATAGGGTGTAAAATTTCAATTTTATGGTAAGAAAAGCAAGTTTTGATAAATTTTAACAGGTTTAAACCATCGAACCAGTCAGATAAGAATGATTGTTATTGGGAAATAGGATTTTTAGCGAAGGAATCATAAATTTTAGTGGCTTGGTTCATGAGAGGGGGAGAGATGACTGGAATTCTTTCAAAAATTATTTTTTGGCGATCTAGGCGTCGAGGGGAGAAGCGGTTGGTTCGAGGAGGAGCATTGCGACAAAGCCGAGGGGTTCATTGTGGCGCATTTTTGATTAAGGCCTTGATTTGAGGTAGCGTGGTGGTTTTAGGGTTTGAGGAAGTGTGGAAGGGGGTGATGAGCGTGGCTAAACCGCGGCGAGGAGGGGGCATCAAGTGGCGCCGCACCTGGCATAGGGGTAGCGTGGGACGTGGAGGACGCAGAGGTGTTGGTGGCAGCGGCTATAGATAAGCAAGGTGTTTGGGGTCCCTAGTTTTTCGAGCTCAACTTTAAACTCACTTGGGAATGGTGTTCGGCCCCATAGTTGAAAACGTGATTCGAAGTGAGGTTGGCACTGGAGGATGGTTGGTCGATGAGAGCAGGGAGAGGCGGACATGAGGTTGTGGTCGCGACTGCCGCTGGTGGGTTGTGGTTCGCATACACGTGTACATGTGCACTTTTGAGTGCACGGTCATGCTTGGAATGGAAAAGTGGTGGAGGAAGATGGTAATCTCTATGCGTGTGTGGGTTCGTTTGAGGGCTTGGTCATTTGGGTTTTTGGTGGGAACGTTTCATTCCTTTGTTTAAAAAAATGAAGGAAGAAAAAATATTTGTTTCTGGAAATGTGAGAACTGGAATTGGGAAGGTTAGGGAAGAAAAAGGGACCCAGGTTTGGAGCATTGGCAGTGGGCATCGGCCCGAACGAAATGATAAAGAAAAGTTTTTTTTTATTTTTAAATTGTTTACATTATATACATTTATGACTAGAAACTTTGAAATGTTACAACTAGCTCATATGAAACCCAATTAGTGTGATTCTTTTTGCGACAAGTTTGTATCGTCGAGTACTTCATTTTCATGAAGCTTGTTTTCTGATTTGACTTAGTGATAATTTATGCATTTTAAAATGGTCAAGTTTTAAATAAAAAATGTTAATTATATATATATTTTGTAAATTTTAAAATGTCATTACCAATGCATACGAATTCCGATTGAAGAAAAATTCATTGTGATGGGGACATATCGACGAACATTACGTCGTCATATGAATTATTGTCGAGTTTGGATAAGTGAAAAGTTATGGTATTTAAACCGATAGAAATTTAGTCACCTATTTAAAACAAATATCGTCGTTTAAATTTGTATGACCTGTCTATTGAAGTTATTTGTCCAAATAAAAATAATGATGAGTTAATTTAAGTTAATTACGATGTTTTTGACATCTGTCTAACAGAATACACCGCGCCATCAATTGTATTTATTGAACATCTGTTGGCAGAATAAATCACCGTTTTTCCATTATTACTGAATATATCTGTTTTGGACATTAACTAGCAAAAATAAACCCTGTTCTGCCATTATACTTGTACAGACATCTATTTACTATCTTGATAATTCTTTAGGCAGGATGATGTTGAATAAATTGTTAAAAATAGATTGATGTAAATATCTGTATCTATTATTCTGGATTGTTATGGAATGAATGGTAACTTGATTAAGTACTATTGAAATTTAGAAGCCTTTTCCAAATTTGGAAGTTGATTTTTGAGCCAAAATTGTTTTAAGAATGATTATTATTTTATTAATGATATTTTAAGGACAATTAATAATTATTTATTAATGATTGAAGTTAATCATTTTACTATTCTTAAAAATTATTTAAAAAGTATTTAATTACTATTTCAAAGAAATTTAATTATTTAAATTGTTTTAAGAATATTTAATTATAAATTAATGTTATTTTATGGTGATTTGTTTAAAGTTATTTATTACCTAAGGATTAATGAATACTAAGATATTATTATTACTCCAAAGATTATTTGTTTTAAATATTAATAATGTTTAAAAAAATAATATATCGTATGTAGTAAACTTTTTATAAAAGTGTATTTCTCTAAATTAAATTTGGAAAATTTATATAAAAACTTTATAAGTAGTATTTTTGAGAGTATTACTAACAAGTTTGCGGAAAGTAATTATATACTTTCATGGCGTAATTGAGAGGTAGAGACTGCCTATATTTAAGTTTGGATTTCTCTGGAATATGGACGTAATCATTGAGCCACGAATCCATGGTTGATACCGCAGAATACTTTCCATTTTTATTCAAAAGGGTTTCAAAATATTATTGAAGGGAATGGTTTGTGAATATACTTATTCCTGTAAGATAAGTATATACTTTTTAATATTGAGATTTAATTTATAAGATTTTAAATTAAATAGGGACTTGTGATTTCAACGGAAAATGAAATCTTTGATTGAATGATTGTTTATTTGATAGTTAAATAACTGACTATCAAAATCTGGGTCAGAACATAACTTAGGATGTGTCGAATCGAAACACTAGAATTATAGGGTATAGTTACCATTCAAGGTGCTATATTGTACGTATAAACTCGTTTCGTTCTTCTAGAATAATGATAATGAAATCCGTCCATTAACGGTTAGGAGATGATCTCCGATCTTATTTCCGTCAGTTTATTTTTCTAAAGAACCGGGGCTAAGTTTACCAGAAATATCGAATGTTGTTTCGAAGAGATCGGGATCGGATATCCGAAAACCACTTCGATCCAATGAATACGTTTTTGAAATAAAGACAAGAGCATGGAATTGAAGATGGAGCATTGAATTGCAAGGGCTAATCGCTACTAATCCTGAAGATGATTCGAAAAACGTATTTAGTAGGAATAGTACCTTCGGTTTCGCTCAGACCCAAAACAAACTTGCATGGACGAATGCTATCAGTACATTGTCATTAGAGGACAATGAGTATTCCAAGTACAAACCCCTAAAAAGGTAATCGTATCCTCAAGCCTCATCAACCGGAATGACTGAAAATCAAAGGAAGTGCAACAAGGCTAAGTGGGTCACACTCAAGTAATGTATGTTTATCACCTTATTAGATACCCTTGGACATCATAACTATGGTGCGTGGAAAGGAGATCGGTAAGGGTGGGAACACTCGAGGTGATAGCATATTTGGTACTATCCAGGTTGGAGGTAGAACCGGTCTTATGTTGTAGGGGATTCCGGCGAGGTCCTCGGTACATTTTTCTAAGGGTGTACTGTGGTAGGTGGTATCCCAGTGCCTAGTCATTATATGGAATCCATTCTCCAATAAGCGTCGTACGGTTTTGATTGTCCCAACTATGTTGAAATGTGAGATGCAAGTATTTCAACTATTTCTATATTTTACTCCAACCTCTAGACGCTATAATACTATCACTGGATCTTCTATAAAATTGTTTTGGTTACCCTAAGGGAAAACCCATCGTGTTTATGTGCGACGTGATCTTACGAGATACCTTTATTTTAAAAGGATTTGAAAGTTATAATGAATAAAATTCCTTATGATTTAAATTCTCACGCTATTTTTATCAGACTGACCCAGGCATTGTTTTTTCTATGTGCATGGGTCAGACTAAGCATATTTCCAGGTTTAGCTGGAGGGACTGGAGCTTCGGGAGAGGAGCTGGAGACCAAAGAATTATTCATGTAGATGATTTATATTTCCATTGCATATTGGTTATGTTTATCAGCAATTGTAAGGACAAGTGTTATAGCTGTTCGTGCTGAATAGGTTAGTATATTCTGATTGATGTCTGTATATATATTAATTACAGTTCTGTCTATGTAAAGATTTGTTCCATATAATAGATTATTCGTTTCTGCTGTGAGATTCTATGTTGTTTGGTTTTCTTTCTATCTTCTTTCTACTTTCTTTTCCTTACTATATGCCTTTCTGTTCAATTTGGACTAGATAGGTGTGGTAAAGTGTCAGTTTGAACTGTATGGAAAAGTAGGTCGTGACATTATGGTATCAGAGCTTAAGTTGAGAGAATATCTTGGCTTTGCCGGGATTACTCATTAGAGATAGGGTCAGTAGTATGCTAGAATGATTCTGATTTTATATATATACGAGAATGTGTATTTGTAAGTGATATAAAATGTTTTATATTGTGTTAGTTGATCTATCGAGTGGCATGTGGATTCTGGTCAATACGAGTAGCTAACGTTATTGATAGGGATCTCTAAACACTTGAATAAGGCCAACGGACACAATATTGTTTTAAGTTGGTAAATGAAAGAATTTTACTCGAAATATATTTTATATATAAAAGGCAATAATTTTCAAAATATATAGTATTTTGAGGTGTGTTTGATAAGTGATGATCATGTTTTATCATTATCATCTAGGATTTGAGTGGTCATAGCCATCTAGTTTTGAGTATTCTCTATTACCTGTCTTGGTACTTGAGTATTTCCTTCAAAACCCGAGTCTTGTAGATAGAAGCTTTGGAAAATTTAATTTTTGAGTAATTATGTTTACTAAGGGAATATAAAATATTTTAAGATAAATATTTTGGGAAGAATTTACATATATAAAAGAAAATTTTATAATAATTGATTTGTAAAAGGAGGTATTTGAGGATTAAAAACTCCAGTGATTTCGGAAGAATTGTTTTAAACAAAATTTTGAGGAAAAATGGTTTGGTATTATTTAGATAAGTTTTTAAAAGATAGTAATTTAAAAGAAAAGTTATTTCAATTGTGTACGTATATATACTCTTTCGCTTATATAAATTCCTGAAACCTTAGAATCTCATTCTTTGGTTCTATTAATTGATTTTTGAGAACTCCCGTCATGGTTAGAGGAGCACTTATGAAGGCTAGGAGGGCTGGTGATCAGGACTTAGTTAACCGGATTCGGAAGGATCTTGTCTAGCCATCGATATATAAGGAGGAATTATAAGAGGAAATGAAACCCATTGAGCAGCCATCGCTACATGAAGAAGAGCCCGAGATAGGAGTTGAAGAGGAATTCGAGGATGAAGAAGAGTAATTTGGGATAGAAGAGGAGCCCGAATAGGAAAACATGATGCTACCATTTGGAAAATAGGCGAGATTGTTAGTGAGCCATTTGTAAATAGGGATAACCTCCTGAGGGAACCAAGCCTGGGGTTTGCATGTATTCCAAACAACGATGTTGAACTCTATGGAGATGGAAGGACCAAAAGTGGAGGAATTTGATGAAGAGAGTTCGCTATGAGAGTTAGCTAGGGTTAGGGATAGTTCTCCTAGGATGTTTACCTTATTAGGCCATATTAGTATAGATTAGTATATGTCATATATGTGCATTGGGTTGTAAAGTAATGAAGTATTTTAGTAGATGCTTGGGTCATGGGTATATATGTATAACTGGCTAGTGGTTATAGATATCTCCTTGATAGGTGTATGTATGTGGTGACTATAGTTGTAAGAGTATCTTAGTTGATGCTGTATGACTGATAATTTGGGATATAAATATATATGATTGAACTTGTGTGATATGGTTGTTTTCTAATTCGTTAATAAATTAAATTTCGGTTAGTTATGTTTACTAGCCAGGTTACGGCAATTTCGGGGACGAAATTCTTTTAAGGAGGGAGGAATGTAATAACCCGGAATTTTTGTTGTCTTGAGTTTTGAATATTAATTTTTAATATTCAATAACACGGTCTTTTAATCGAAATAAAATTTTCGTTAAATGACATTTTGAAAAGAATAAATAGTTTTAAGCCAAGATAATATTTTAAATTTCCATATTTTTATGTATAAAATAGGAAATTGATTTAATTGGAATTTCTTATATATATATATATTCAGGACAACATAATATATATATATATATATATATATATAATCTGAAAACAATCCATAGCCGATAAAAATGAAAAGAAAAGAATATATTATAAATAGAAATGATTTTGGCTCATGAACAATATAATGTATTATAAATAGAGAGAGTTTTAAATTGGATTTTTCTTATATATATATATATATATATATATATATATATATATATATATATTTAGGCGCATACACACACACACATGTTAGTTAAGAGAGAAGAATGTAAAAGTATATCTGTAATATTTTTAAACAAATATAAATGGTATATTAAAACAATGTATGTAATGGTAAGTGAAATATATACGTATGAACTAAATAAATATAGTTATTAAAGGTAATAAACACACACACACACACACACATATATATATATATTGAAAAATGGAAGAAGAGATATATATGAAAATATATGATGATAGAAAATGAGAAAAATTTATAAAATCATGACAAAAAGAAAATCTTTCACAAAGCATGTTTCAACATAAATGTTATACACACATTTAAAATAAAATAGCAAACATTTTATTCTTTTAAGTTATGTATTTTAAATATAAAGATAGATATAAATAAGAAGACTTAAATTGTTCATTTAAAAACCACTTTATCTCTTATTTTCAATATATATATACACACACACACACATATATAAGAAAAGCATGTTTAAAATCAAATAAAAGTAAAAAGTAAATAAAAAGTAAAAACATGAAGTTAACAATCAAAAGTTAAAATAGTAAAAAGGTAAGACAAATAGGCAAAAATAGGTAAAATAAATATATAAACTTATAAAAATTGCCTGGTCAAATAACAAGTCAAAGTGAAATGAAAGAAAAATAAAGCAAAGCACTTATCTGGTTCAAAAAAGTAAAAATGAAAACATAGAAGTTAGTTTCCTCTCAACCTCAAACCTTATATCAACTCAAGATCGCTTCAATCCATCTAAAAACTTTTGTACAACATATCAAAATATTTTGAGCCCAAATTTTATATGTATTCATTATTTCATTAATATGAAAGGCGTGTTTGCTTCAGTGTTTAAGCCTGCAAAGCAAAAAACAAGTAAAAGCTCTATAAAACAAATAACAAAGCACAGTAAGAAGAAAATAAAAACATCCATATTCTCTTATAATCCAAAGCAAGCAAGCTTATCAAAGATTTCAAATCATAAATTGAATTGAAATTGAAGTTTTGAAGAAAATAAACCATGTTAAAGGTGAGAGTTTAGCTTCTGGGATGCCTGTACATGTTCAAGCATCACTCGGTATTCAATAGAGCTATCTTCTTTTATATATGCAGTCTTCTTTAGAAATCATTATCTCCAAAACTAGTTCGAATTTGCCAATATTGTAAACTATTAAAACTTTTATTTTTAAGTGTAGATTACATTAAAAATGGTTAGAAGCTTGCTCATCATGTATAGCGTGTAAAATTTCAATTTTACAGTATGAAAAGTAAGTTTTGATAAATTTTTACAGGTTAAAATCATCGAACCAGTTAGATAAGAATGATCGCTTAGGAAAATGGGATTTTTACATTTTAGTGGCTTGGTTCACGAGAGAGGGAGAGATGATCGGAGTTCGTTAAAAAATTAATTTTCGGTGATCTAGGCGTCGATGGGAGGAGCGGTTGGTTCAAGGAGAGTGTTGCGATAAGGCCGAGGGGTTCACCGTGGCGCACATTCGATTAAGACCTTGATTTGAGGCAGTGCGGTGGTTTTAGGGTTTATGGAAGTGTGGAGGAGGGTGATGAACACAGCTAAACCGCGGCGAGGAGTTGGCATCAAGTGGCGCCACACCTGGCATGGGTGTAGCATGGGACGTGGCGGACGTAGAGGTTTTGGTGGCAGCGGTTATAGATAAGCGAGTTGGGGTCCCTAGTTTTTCAAGCTCGACATTAAACTTACCGAGAATGGTGTTCGGCCCCATAGTTGAAAACATAATCCGAAGTGAGGCTGGCACTGGAGGATGGTTGGTCAAGTAGAGCAGGGAGAGGCGGACATGAGGTTATGGTCGCGATTGTGGCTGGTGGGTTGTTGTTCGCGTACACGTGTACGTATGCACTTTTGTGTGCAGATCGTGCTTGGAATGGAAAAGTGGTAGAGGAAGATGGTAATCTCTTTGCGTGTGTGGGTTCATTTGAGGGCTTGGCCATTTGGGTTTTTGGTGGGAACGTTTCGTTCCTTTGTTTTAAAAAAAGAGAAGGAAGGAAAAATTTGTTACTGGAAACGTGAGAACCGGAATTGGGAAGGCTGGGAAAGAAAAGGGGATGCGGGTTTGGAGCATTGGCAATGGGCTTCGGAATAAATGAGATGATAAAGAATTTTTTTATATATTTAAATTGTCTAAATTATATACATTCATAACTAGAAACTTTGAAATGCTACAACTAGCTCATACGAAACCTAATTAGTGTAATTTTTTTTGTGACGAGTTCGTTATCATCGAGTACTTCATTTTCATGAAGCCCATTGTCTGATTTGACTTAGTGATAATTTATGGCATTTTAAAAAAACCAAGTTTTAAATACAAAATCTTAAATTATATATATATATATATATTGTAAAATTTAAAATATCATAACTAATGCATATGAATTCTTACTGAAGCAAAATTCATTGCGATGGGGACGTATCGATGAACATTACGTCGTTATGTGAATTGTTGTCAAGTTTGGATAAGTGAAAAGTTATGGTATATTTAAACGGATAGAAATTAGTCACCCGGTTTGAAACAAGTATCGTCGTTTAAATTTATATGACATGTCTATTGAAGTAATTTGTCTAGATAAAAATAACGGTGAGTTAACTTAAGTTAATTACGATGTTTTTGACATCTGTTTAGCAGAATAAAACACCGCTCCGCTAATTTTATTTATTGGACCCCTATTGTCAGAATAAATCACCGCTCTGCCATTATTGCTGAATATATCTGTTTTGGTCATTTACTAGCAGAAATAAACCCTGTTCTGTCATTATATTTATACTATCCTGATAATTTTTTTGGGCAATATGGTGTTGAATTAGTTGTTAGAAATAGATTGATGTAATATTTGTATATGTTAATTGTTATGGAATGAATGGTAACTTGATTAAGTACTATTGAAATTACGAAGCCTTTTTCAAATTTGGAAGTTGATTTTTGAACCAAAATTGTTTTGAGAATGATTATTATTTTGTTAATGAAATTTTAAAAACAATTAATAATTATTAATAATGATTTGAAGTTAATCGTTTTATTATTATTAAATATTATCTAAAAAGTATTTAATTATTGTTTCAAAGCTATTTAATCGTTTAAATTGTTTTAAGAGTATTTAATTATTAATTAATTTTATTTTATGGTGATTTTTTTAAAGTTATTTATTAGCTAAGGATTAACTAATATTAAGATATTATTATTACTCCAATGATAATTTGTTTTAAATACTAATAATGTTTAAAAAATTAATATATTATATATAGTAAACCTTTTATAAAAGAGTATTTCCCTAAATTAAACTTGGGAAATCTATATAGAAACTTTGTAAGTAATATTTTTGAGAAAATTATTAATTAGTTTTCAAAAAGTAATGGTATACTTTCATGGCGTAATCGGGAGGCAAAGACTGCCTACAGTTAAGTTTGGATTTCTTTGGAATATAAACATAATCATTGAGCTACGAATCCATGGTTGATACCGCAAAGTACTTTCCATATTTATTTAAAAGGGTTTCAAAATATTATTGAAGGGAATGGTTTATGAATATACTTATTCCTGTAAAATAAGTATATACTTTTTGTTAATGAGATTTAATTTATTGAAATTTAAATTAATTAAGGTTTTGTGATTTTAGTGGGAAATGAAATCTTTTATTGAATGATTGTTTATTTGATAGTTAAATAACTGACTATCAAACTCTGGATCCAAACCTAACTTGGGTGGTATCTAGTAGAAATCGGGTATTATAGGGTACAATTACCGTTCGAGGTGCTACACTATACGTATAAACTCGTTTCATTCTTCTAGGACGATGTTAAGGAAGTCTGTCCACTAACGGTTAGAAGATGATCTTCAATATTTTTTCTGTCTGTTTATTTCCTAAAGAACCGTGGTTAAGTCTACTGAAAATATCAAATGTTGTTTCGAAGAGACTAGGATCAGATAAGTTATCCAAAAACTACTTCGATCCTGCGAATACATTTTAGAAATGAAGATAAGAGCATGGAATCGAAGATGGAGCATTGAAGTGCAAGGGCTAATCGCTATTAATCCTGAGGATGATTCCAAAAATGGATGTAGTAGGAATAGTGCCTTCGGTTTCGTTCAGACCCAAAACGGACTTGTATGGATGAATTTTGTCAGTACATTGTAATTTGAGGACAATGAGTATTCCAAGTATAAACCCATAAAAAGGTAATCGTAGCCTCAAGCCTCATCAACTTGAATGACTGAAAATTATGAAGATGCAGCAAGGCTAAGTGGATCGCACTCAATTAGGGTTTGTTTATCACCTTTCTAGATACCCTCGGACATTATAACTACGGTGCATGGAAAGGAGCTCGATAAGGGTGGGAACACCCAGGATGATAGCATATTCGGTACTATCAAGGTTAGAGGTAAAACCAGTCTTGTGTTGTAAGGGATCCCAGCGAGTTCCTCGATACATTCTTTTAGAGGTGTACTGTGATAGGTGGTACCCTAGTGCCTACTCATTGTATGGAATCCATTCTCCAATAAGCGCCCATGGTTTTGATTGTGCCTAATTATGTTTAAATATGAGATGTAAGCATTTCAGCTATTTCTATATTTTAATTTGACCTCTAGACACTATTACATATCACTAGATTTTCTATAAAAGTGTTTTGGTTAACGTAAGGGAAAAACCCATCATGTTTATGTGTGATGTGGTCTTATGAGATACCTTTGATTTTAAAGGGATTTTGAAAGTTATAATGAATAAAATTCCTTGTGATTTAAATTCTCACGCTGGCTTTACTAGACTAACCCGAGCATGGTTTTTCTTAGATGCTCGAGATAGATCGAGCATATTTCCCAGTTTAGCTGAAGGGATTGGAGCTTCAGGAGAAGAGCTGGAGGCCAGATACGTATTCAAGTAGATGATTTATATTTCCGTTGCATTTTGGTTGTTTTTATCTGCAATTTTAAGGGTAGATGTTATAACTATTCGTGCTGAATAAGTTAGTATACTTTGATTGATGTCTGTATATATATTAATTACAGTTTTGTTTATGTAAAGATTTGTTCTATATTATAGATTATTCGTTTCCGCGGTGAGATTCTGTGTTGTTTGGTTCTCTTTCTATCTTCTTTCTACTTTCTTTCCCTTACTATCTGCCGTTCTGTTCAATTTGGACTGGACATGTGTGGTAAAGTGTCAGTTTGAACTGTATGGAAAAGTGGGTCGTGACACCTGGTTAACAGCCTGGCTCGAAAGGCGAAGCGAGCCCAAAGGTTGCTCCTAATAGGAAACGCCCAACTTAATTGGGCCTTGGGCTAATTTTCAAAATAGTTTTGAAAATTAATGTTAAAGATTTTAAATTTAATAGTTAAATTCAAAATAAAACATGTTTATTATAAAAATTATATTACTACGAAAGTTTCAAAATGTTTGAATGGATAATGATATTTTCAAATTGAAAATATATAAATATTAATTTCAAATTTCAAATTTATTAAAAAGATTAATAAAATAAATTAATTAAATATGTTAATTAATGTGTATGTGCCTGTATTACATATATTGATATATGTTATGTTATTTTAAATTATTTAAGATAACATAAGTATACATTTATGTATACAAGATAAAATTTTAAATTAATAAATTTTAATAACAATTGTTTATTTGAATAAATCAATTAAAGGTTAATTAATTAAATAAAACACAGATATATATGATATATATGTCTTATACAATAAAGGTTATACTATACAATATAAACATTATAGTAGATATGTCTATTATAAAAGTTATATTGGAATACTAATTGAGGAGTTAATTGGTTAAAATTAATTAGATAAGATTTAATTAATGATATATTATATGTAAGACTATCATATAAGTAATATGAAATATAATAATTATATAACAATAAAACTTATATGATATGTGTATAAACTAAATGTGGAACATTAAACAGACCCAAATATACTTGTGAAATAAGTACATATGTAAATGTACCTATACCGTTATTTATGATGTGTCTGACATTTGAATCGTTGGGGCATTTCATAAGAAATATATTATTCTATAAGTCGATATCACTCAATATATATATTGAAGATTACGAACCTTCAATATAATGTTTCCTCTACCTTATATATATGTATGTATATATATATTAATAAATTACTTACATACTCCTAAGTTGTTGAGCAAACTCAAGCTAGGGATGTTATGCATAGTATTATTAATATATTGAACAGATGAGGTAAGATAACTATATCTATTTGTTGAGCAACCTCAAGGTACATATACTATACTTAGGCCATCACGATATGGTAGGTATGAGTGAATAATCTCTTTCGATTTGTTGACCAAACTCAATGTCGAAACATGATTAGAACAAGGAAAAATGTGTTAGGAGTTTTATACGGTACATCCGATAAGGAGTTATCCATCATTTGTGGGGCTATGATTTGTTGAGCAAACTCAATGTCAAAATACCAAAACAAACAAGTCCTAACACCCACTAGTGAAGTTGTAAGACTTCTATGTTTCATCTTAAGGTCTGGAGAAATATAAAAGACTAGTGGGAGCTTTACTAGAAAAATAAAATGGTATCATTTAATCTTTCTAATATTGTAAGAACATATGCTATATAATACTATAATTATCTACAATGACAAATTTGTGCATTAAATATGATTCATAAAACGTTTGTCAATTAACATATATATGTTGGAATTGGACTAGCCTACAGTGGAAGTTATCGGTGAATTACAAAAATTTTACACTATTGGATCCTTTATTGGGCCTTCAAAGTCTAACCGAATTAGAAAAATTACAAATTTCATTTAAATAAGTTCATTTATTTTATTTAGATTCAAATGTATTAAGATATGAAATTAATTTAATTTAATTTAGTTTATACATTAATGTATCATATACTTATATGTGTGAGTGCATGTGTAACATAATAATCCGTGAAAGGTATAATATGCCCATATGTAGATGTTGGGATATACATCGCAACAGACATATTAGCTCTTTTGAATGTCATGTATGTTGTCCAAATATGTGCATGTATATGTGTTACAACACACACATGTATGTATAAATATATTATATATAATATATGAACATAAAACATTTACATATAAATATATATATATATATAGAAAGAGAGAGAACAATTATTAAAAATTATTTATAATTTAAAATTAACTTAGTTTTGCAAACATAATAATTTTAATATTTTAATTTGTATATATTATGAATAAACAATATTCTCATCCATAAATAATTAACAAAAAATAACCTATTGATGAAAATTGAAATTTTACAATTTTGAAAATCTAGGATCATAAAAGGAGTATAGGAAAAATCTGGAGATTTTTCAAAGTTGTAATATTATTTTTAAAAGAAAATACATTGATTTCGACAATAATTTTTAATATAAAATACTAAATTATTAAAAATTCAAATTTTAAACTTTTAGAAATCCTAGGATCATGAATGAAAGGTTACAAAAAATTATGAAGAATTTTTCAATTAAGTTATAATTTTTAATTAATCATAAATAGTTGTTTCGAAATTATATTCATTATTAAAAATAATAAAGTTTATTGAAAAAATCTTAAATTTTTGATATATGTTTCTAAAATGATATAATATTTTAAAAAAGAATGAAATTGAATTTTTAATGTAATGATTATTTTGTATATAACAAACAATTCAAAAATTCAATAAATGTTAATTTAAAAATATGAATATATGTATGATAAGTAATTTTCGAACTTTAAATTCATATTATATATAAATAAGTGTGCTAATATTTTTAAATCATATATATGTCTTATATATGCATATATGCTATTATGAGAGAGAAACATATACTAATAAATATATATATATATATGAATTTATTAATAAATATATATAAAACAATTATTAACGACAAAAATTGGTTTTTTACATCAAACAACATTTGTCTATACATAAATCAAATGGTAAAATAAACAAATTATGCATATAACCAAACTGATTTTTGACAACCACATCTACTTACAAAATATCATGGAACTAAACATATAGTAGCAATATATTTAAATTAATATAAAATTTCTCATTATAGGATCATAGAATATAATTTAGTTACTGTAATATGAATTAAAATTACCAATTTAATGATGCCTATGAATCCACATTGAAGCAATGACTTCCCTTCCTTTTAATGTTCTTGATTCGTCAAATTTCAAGTCTGACATCACCGACCTCTAACTATCGAATAGTATTATTTTAAATTGAAATATATTTGAGAATTTAGGAGTGGATTGAGAGCTATGTTTTAAGTAGCAATGTAGAAGGTAATGGCAGGTAAAAAGGTTATTTTTATTTTTAGAGGTACATATACATACATACATACATACATACATACATATATATATAGGGTTGTATTAGAGAGAAACGAGAAATTTTTTTCATCCATTCTCACTTGATCTCAACCCATTATCTCTAAACCAATTCCCTATGTTTTAGCCACCCCTAGACCTTTCCAAAACCAAATTTTTGCAGCCCTATTGATGGGCCTTAAACCCATCTAAGCCCAAGCCAAAATACAATGTAATTAAATCTAATTTAATTGCTTGTCGATATTGTATATTGATCGATATATTTATAACAGTTATAAATATATATAACATTATTTATTCTCAAATCATATTTAAATTTTATAATTAATATTTCATAAATATTAATTAATTAAATTAATTTGTAACAATTATAAACTAATTAAATAGTTCTGTCTTAAGGGAATTCATCATTTCGGTTGTGTAACTCTTAGGTGTAAAATTGGTCAGCGATTAAAATCGAACTATTCTAATGTTAACGTTCGCACGTTACTTAGCAGGTGATCTGACATTATGGATAAATTTATCGCTTACTCATTTTCGATAAAATCCAATTTTAGCTTAATAAGTGCTACCCAGTTGTGACATTTGTTTATACCAATTCTCTTCGTCAAAACTATATAAATTTGAACTTATGGAATTTGCTAGTGGTCAAAATTCCAACCTCATCCACATTTAACTTTATAGTCTAATTACAAGTCCTTGGTTTAATAATAAAAATTATTATTAACCAAAATTCTCTGGTCAGAGACTTTGACTTTGAGATGACTTGAATTGACTATGATACTAACCGGATATAATTGAGGAGACGAATCCTTTCTTGAATAGTGCTTCACTTTCAATACTTCCACTTGACCCAACTATAGTCACTCGATGGACACCATCCCATGATTTGGCTATAATCAAAGCGGAGCTTTCATATTGAAGATCTATAGTATTCTCAAGTCAAGAGAACTGTGTAAATCAGTCACATCGATATTTTTTTGTTTGACCTTAGTTATATTAACCAATAGAAAACTACCGAGTGAGTCATTTCATAGTTATCCAATAATTATTAGTACTTAACCCCTAGGTGCCCCTAGCGGTCATGAGTAATACACTGCCCAACATTTGGAGAGCGTTAAGTACTCTAATATCAACGGATACATCAATATCCAGTCTCGGTGTATCTTTACTAGGAACATTTAAAATGATATATTTGTTTCGTTGCGATAAATTACTTACGGTTACAACACTTTGTAACTACTATCACAAGATATACAAATTATAGATTTTTCTATTAAATATACTTGTAACTAAGTTAATTAATTAACATAATCACATTATATCAAGTATATAATAGGAAGAAAATATCTTTTATTTCGAACAAGATGGTCAACGAGTTAGTTATATGTAACAAATTACATAATTGCCCCTTGGCATACCCCTAACTCTATCACTCTCCCACTTGCACTTGGATCAAGTATGGAATCTAAATCCAACTTCTCCAACCTATTTTATCAAAACCAATTAGTTCAGTCCCTTAGTGAATGGGTATGCTATTATGTTTTAATTATCTACTTATTCGATTAACTCTCTCTGACACCGATAAACTGCCTTTATCACGTAGAACGATTCGAAGTATGTCTTTCGACTTCTTGTGTGCTTTAAGTTCTATCATGACCAATTTCATGATATTGTTATCCTATAACAATATTATGGGATTCTCAACATTTGGAATCACCTTTGGCTCAATTATAAATTTGTGCATTTATATTTATATACATTGGTTTATTGCAGCGCTATTCAAGTTAATGTTCTCAACATTTCATTGAATCAACCGCAGTCACTTTTATTTTGAAAAAATTTCAAATTAAAGGTTTTACCTTGAAATTTATCATTGACATGTTATACTCAATATCATTTATAAAAGTTTGTGTCCAAAAGTTCCATCATAACGAGTTTGTTGTTTCTATAAACAATTCTCTAGTATTTCATAAATATGCAAGAACACATCAAACAACCATTCAGTGATATCAATTTGGATTTTATATTTTCTCCGTGTATCAAATACATAAAAAAACACAATAACATACACAACATAACCTGTATGATTATTTCTATTGCCAACGCACAAGGAATCCAACTCCCATGTTTCCCTTTTAATAGGGTGCTCTTGTATATCGTTTTGGGACAATCCCTATATCTTTTATAGTCACCATAAAAGACATCATTTACAATCCAAATTTGAGTATTAAAACAACTAAAGTTGATTTAATACAAGCATATTGTTAAAATCAACAACGTATTGTTTACTTATAGTTTAGAAATATCATTGTACCTTTTAACGTTCATTCTTATGAAAACACGCTTCCTCTGCATATTGATTGAAACCAAACTATTTGATATTTCTATCAAAATGCTTATTCAATCCTAATGCTTATAAAACAATACATTCATATCATTTCTTGGATCATATCCAAAGACCCACAAACCTAATATCGCTCCCACTGACTTCGAGGCTTTTTTGGTTAATATGTGTAAATGGCTTACTCAAAATCATTATTTAGAATTTTCTATTTCAATACGCAAGTACCAAACACTAAGTCTTATCGAGCGATAATTTCGTGAGTAAATCTAAATTAACTTGAGCATGATGAATACCAAATCTGTTATGCTAATTTCAACAATTGAAATTTATGATATTATTCTTATCAACGTTGCTTATTTAATTCCAACCACATTAGTCTTTCCAATAAAGACACAATCTCGACCGACGGATCACATATCTTTGGTTACGACCACCAAATTTGTATTTTGATAGCATAATTAGAATTCTTTCAGATCTGCGCATTATACAATATAGAGTCAACAATCTTAATGGTTTAATTGAACAACTAAGGGTAATGTATATTTTCGACATCAATAAGAAACTCATAGTTTCTCTTTAATGTACGAGAAAACTTACTAGACATCCTAATGCTATGTGTTTATTTAGGCTAGTTAATTTCACTTCATCTCATATAATCAGTTCTGTCAATGGATCAAATCCAACTCCATTTAACTACCAAAAATTTCTCAAAGAAATTCCTTCACAATAAAGTTGATATATCTTGAAACAACAATTGTTTCTTAATGCAAATAGAATAGGGATTCATAAAAACTTTATGAACATTTTTATTTATAAAACTAATTTTAGTTTACAAAAATTATGTTCAAAACATAAATATGTCATTTGATGGCAGACCTTTCTAACAGACTTTTGGAGTTTCATACAAGATCCCTCATGAACAATTATTATGTGCGTTCTTTCAACTCGTACAACCTGCCAGCTCCTTGGCTTAGTATATGTTGGGATTTCTTACAAACCCTTATCTTGTATGATTTTGTAAATTGTTCTTTAGATGTAATAATATCAACCTTGTGTACTAATCTTAAGTACATGATCTTATAAAAAGAAATTTACTCAACTTCACTCATAATTAATTGTAAAATGTCCAACATTGTTTGATTACTCCTTGTCGATGCATCATTATGTATCACATGAAGGAGTGATTTTGAGATTGAATCTATAATTATTTTTAGGTGCATTTGGAATTCTTTTCAATATACTCACTTATTTGACCAAATCAAATCATTTTATTTTGTTGCATGTTTATTTTATTTACTTTTCTTTTATATCCTATGATTTTATCATAAACTTACTACTTGTGTATCTAATGCACATGTTCATGTTGGTAATAAATCATCGATGAATATAATAAAGTATGTGGAACCCTTTTGGTATTAATAGACTTGTGATTGCATACATCAATATGTATTAATTCAATGAGCTCATCAACTCTTATGATGCTCCCACTAAATGGGTGCATAGCCATTAATTGTTTGAGATATAAATAGCCTGTATCATATGATTCATAATCATATAGTAAAATTATTTCTCAAAACCGTGGCTTAGTCTATAATTCCAAAACAACTATAAATAATATTAGATACACATGTATTTTTGTTGCATCACTTTTACTATGAAAACAAATTCCATAATATAGTTCTATCTTATAATGAATATTCATAATACTCATATTGAAATATAGTTATATCTATTTTTCAGTCAGTTACAAAAATAAACATTACTTCACAAATAATGTTCGGAACAATTTATGAAAACAATTTTCGTAATTTGATGCAATCTGTAGGTGCTATATGGCATGTTCCCACTATTTCCGCCATTACTATAATAGCGTACTAAATTTAGAGGTCCACCATTCACTTAATATTAACAATATTGTTTACTTATTTCACTTGTTGCAACTAATTTTCAAGAGAGAGTTCTTTGATCAAATATCTTGATCTCAAAGAAATAAATGTTATAGAAAACAATTTTCTATATGAAAATACATTTCGGAATAAAAATTATATTTCATATTCCAATATTAAGTATCAGTTATTATTGCAATTCTTATTTTCAGTGTTTCTCTATGAAGCAGAAGTGACTATTCATTCTCTTTATTCCAACTTTACATTAAATTACATCTATTCTTATACATTCATTTTTCTTTCAAATTGTCCCTATTCAAAAGAAAACCTTACTACAATGTCATAACAAATCTTTTGCAAAAGCGCATTCAATTATTCTTAACATTTAAGACATCAAATATGTTGCACTTTATGTAAACCGATCAAGATGGCATGTCAACGATCGAGTTCTTAGATGTATCTCATAGTTTATGGTCTTGTGTTACATTAACACAATATGATCCTTTTGAAATCATTCAAGTTGAATATATGATCTTAAAATTTCTGTATATTGGATTACTTCGAATGAACTAACTTCATTGAAATAATGTACCCCACAAACTATGACTGTTCACCATATAACATTTATATGTGAAAGTACATGGATCAAATATCCATAGTCTTGAATTTCATTAAGAGTTCAAAAACTTATAAAATGCAATACGCGGCCTAAACTAAATAAACATATAAGCGACCAACTTACGAATGTATTAAGTAGTTGAAATTGGGCACTTGCATGAGTATAGAAACATTATATGACATGCAATTATAATTATTAGTAAGTATATATTATATTTCTATTTGTCAACTTTCAATTCAGTTTGTTTATATATGTTAATTGACAACGTTTTATAAATCATATTAAATTCACAAATTTATCATTGTAGATAATTATAATATTATATAACATATGTTCTTATAATATTAGAAAGGTTAAATGCTACCATTTCATTTTTCTAATAAGGCTCCCACTAGTCTTTTATATTTCTCCAAACCCTAAGGTGAAACATAGAAGTCTTACAACTTCACTAGTGGGCATCGGGACTCGTTTGTTTTGGTATTCTGACCTTGAGTTTGCTCAACAAATCATAGCCCCCTCCAAACGATGGATAATTTCTTATCAGTTTATCATATACAATTTCTAACCCATTTTTCCTTGTTCTAATCTCATTTTGACCTTGAGTTTGCTCAACAAATCAAAAGATATTATTCACTCATACCTACCATAACGTGATGGCCTAGGTATAGTATATGTACCTTGAGTTTGCTCAACAAATACATATAGTTATCTTACCTCATTTATTCAATATATTAATAATACTACACATAGCATCCCTAGCTTGAGTTTGCTCAACCACTAAGGAGTATGTAAGTAATTTATTAATATATATATATATATATATATATATATGGTAGAGGACAAAATTATATTGAAGATTTATAATCTTCAATATATATATTGAGTGATATCGACTTATAGAATAATATATTTCTTATGAAATACTCCAACGATTCAAGTGTCAAACACATCAGAAGTCACGGTATATATACATTTACATATGTATTTATTCTTAAGTCTATTTGGGTTTCTTTAATGTTTTATATTAGTTTATACACATATGATATAAGTTTTATTGTTATATAACTTTTATATTTCATATTACTTATATGGTAGTCTTACGTATAATATAGCATTAATTAAATCTTATCTAATTAATTTTAATCAATTAACTTTTTAATTAATTTTAAATTAGTATTCTAATATAACTTTTACATTGGACATATCTACTATAACGCTTATAGCGTATCTATAACCTTTATAGTGTAACACACATATATCATATATGTGTGTTTTTTATTTAATTAATCCACCTTTAATTAATTTATTCAATTAAACAATTTTTATTGAAATTTATTAATTTTAAATTTTCTCTTGTATGCATACATGTGTACTTATGTTATCTTAACATTTTAAAGTAACATAACATATATCAACATATGTAATACATGCATATATGAATTAATTAACATATTTAATTAAATCATTTTATTAATCTTATTAATAAATTTGAAATTTGAAATTATCATATAAATATTTTCAAACATTTTAAAAATATCATTATCCTTTCAAACATTTTAAAAACTTAGGTAACGACCTGCTACCACTTTGAAAATGAGATATTTAATTATTTTAAATATTCAAACATAGAATTTTCAAACTTGAAAAATCATGTTTTATATGATAAATAAGAATGGTAAATTTATTTTTGACATTGAATAAAGATTTTGGATTTCCATTGTAAAATTGACAAAAATCAAAATCCAATAAAGTAGAATAAATATTCGTGAAATTAGTTTAAAGGATAAATAATTCCTTTTAAATATATATATATATATAATTGATATCAAACACATTTGATAATAATAGTAATTTAATTTATAATGGTTTGATAAATATATAAAACCCGTATTATAAAATTGACAAATTTCGTCGCATATCGATAAATCGATGTCGTATGTTTACAAATAGATTTGGATACTATTTTATAAGTGAAATATGCTTGTTTTAATTATTTAAATATAATAACAAATCAATTTTTAAGTTTGGTTTAAATAGATAAATAGTTTAACAAATACATCAAAATGTGACTGGGAAACGTTTTGTCAAAAATTAACGTTTTGTTTAAAATAAGTTGTCGCAATGTCGTTGACCTTGGATAACATGTTTTAACATATATATTACACAATTTAGTAACTAAACATGTTTAATTTCACTAAATAAAATTAAAAAACTTATTGAACATCATTAAGAAAAGTAAGTAAGTTTAAGTAAAGTCAAAAGTAAACATCAAATCCAAATCACACCACAATACAACCAAATAATTACTTTTCTTTGCTTAATCTTGAAGTGAATAAGACATAAAGTAAAAAGTGAAAGAATGATGTTAAGTGTTGAAAATTTGGAGTTTGCTTTAGGTTGAAGTAAGATTGGTTTGGTAATTTGGTAAGAGGTTATTTTGGTAAATTTACCACTTCTTTCTTTTTCTATTAATATACACCTCCTTCTTCACTTTCATTCACACTTCTTCTACTTTTTTTCTCAAGCTTCTTCATCTTCTTCCTCTCCTCTTTAATGGCTTCCAAGCCATAGAAAAAATTAGAAAGAAATAATGTCCAAATATTTACAAAATATTCAAAATAAATCAACGTTCATCCTCTTCAAATCAAACTTCACTTTTCTCCATATTTTACCTCTTCTTCTCTCGACCATAACTTCTTCAAAAAGGGAAATTTATTTTTTAAAATCATGTATTTTTCCAGTAACTACAATTTTTATGTTGACCACTTTGTCAGGTTCTAAATCTAAGCATGTTAAAAATCCACTTCTTTCTGATGCATTCTCTGCCCCAGTTTTTAAGACAAAGAATAACCCATTTTGTTTTGATCATAACTTGATCATAGCCGATCCAAATTAAGAAATTAGTTTTTGCAAACAATATGAAATTCCAATGGCTTCTACTTTTATATTGATCAATTTTTCTAGTTTTGAGGTTTGTTATACGTGAAACTCGATTATTTGATGTGTATTTTTGGGATTTATTTTTGTCAATCCGATAATACCTCTTCTTCTTTCTATCATATTTCACTCAAAAAAACTTGATTTCAAATGATTATTTTTGTCAAATTCAATAGATAATAATTTTCAACAACTTTTTAATCAACAACTTTTCTAAGTTTTGAGATTTAGAGGGCCTAAAATTAGATACAAAATAACATAATCTTTGGATCAAATTCTTGAAAATTCAAGTTTAAAGCTCTACCGCTTCTTCTCTATACTTTCGGTCGACCGCCATCTTAAGCCTCGACCAAGCTATTAGAAGGGAGAGGGTGTTGTTTGCTAGTTTTTAAATGGAGTTTGGATTAATTAGTGAAGTGTTGGTTGATTAGAATGTTGGGAGGAAGTCTATCGCTTTGTTTTATAGTGAGAAACTCTATTTAACATCTCTATTTATATATATACAAGTTTGATGATGTGTTATGATTGCTATGGATGCTTATATATTTGATCATCAAGTATTGGTTGTTTGATATGACTGTTAATTTTTTTACCAAGTCACGCTAATACACGTCGATAAACACAAAGGAAATCACTTTCCTTTTGAAAATGAAATGGTGTATACATAATGCTTAAACCTTTTGAAAATAGTTTTAAAATGAGTTATAAACGTTTTATAAATATTTAAATATGTTTAAATAAATAAATAAATCATGATTTCATCTTGTATATTTTAAAATATGTCTAAAATAATTTTCTAAAAACATCGCGGTTTTGCAGTTCGAAATCCAGAAAAGGATTTCTTTTAAAATGATATATTTAAAGGCTTTAAAAAAATATGAAATAAATTCTTAAAATCTTTTAAAATGTATTAAAAGAGAATTAAGTGGAAAATATGGGTTTCTAAATGATATAAAAGTCGTTTTGAAGAATATAGCTTTTAAAACACTATTTGCAACACTTTTTGCAAAGCTTTTCACAACAGATTTTAATTAACGGTTTTTTCTAAATCTTTTGTGAATGATTTTAAAAGAATAATTAAGCCATTTAAAGATGATTTGGAAGTTTTAATAAGTGTCCGAATAAATGGTTAAGAGGAATTGTTTATAACACTGAAACAATAATTGAAGAATATTGAATATAATAATAAATTGAGTACGTGGAAACGACTAGTGCATTTGTCCCGCCAGTGGGAGCAAAACGGTAAAACAAGGTTGCAATTACAGTTAGGAATGGAGCAACCAATGCCCTGAACTTACCTGACCATTGCTTTATCTTTTAGACGAGGGGTGGAACAGATCGAAAGGAAAGCCCAGATGCTTTAAAAGATCATATTTAACGTTTTTCCAAGATAAAAGAAAATATCTTTATTATGTAGGATTAATTGCCACTATTTCTTGGAGGTGAGATTTACCATATTTAAGGTGTCAGTAGTGCTCTGTTATGAAAATCCTCAATTTTCATGAACATAATTTGAAGTTAAGAAAGAAATCTTTGATTAAGATTTAATAAATGATTTGGAAATGTTTTCCCTAACAAAAGTTATAACTTAAATATAAGAAATCTTTTATTATGATTTAATAAATGATTTGAGAATAGTTTTCCTAAGTTAAAATTTATAACTTGAATATAAGAAATTTTTGATTATGATGTAATGAATGATTTGAAAAGGTTTTCCTAAGTAAAAGAGAAAATATTTTGGAATTATTCTAGGATTTAAGGAAGGTAAATAAACCAGATGATTTGATAAATAAAGCTCAATGATTCTATGTACTCATGAAAATAAATGGGAAAGAATATATATAAGAAAGATATTTGATTAAATGGAAAAATAAAGTAATTAGTTGATGATTGATAATTACGTCTGAACTTAACATTTTTTTAATCGATGATTGGATTTGAAGGAAACAGAGTCGGATTTGGATGATTCCTATCCAAAAACACTACGAACCAATCTAAGTTCGAAGTAAAACGTGTTTGAAGACAAATGGGCATGAAGATGGGGATCTTCATCATGTAGGGTTGTTTGCCACTAGTCCCTCGAGGTGAAAATTACCAAATCATATGGTGGCGGCAGTGCTCCGTTATGAAAATATTTAATGCAAGTACTTCTTCCTACTGGAGTAGGAAAGTACATTCGATTTGTCCTGTTCTTGGACAACTTGTATGAACGAATGTCTGACATTGTATTTCAAAGATCATAATGTTGACTTTTACAAACATACATCTGCTTGGTGGTGGAGAAAACAACTTCTCTTAGCTCAATACTCTTCTCTGAGACGTACAAGCTCAGAGGTTGTATGTTCGTGGAAGTCAATAGTGTTATCAAAGGAATGAAAATGTGGCACTCAAAGTGAAGAAGATGTGCTATGTGAAAAGGTAATTTTTTACCTCAGGCCTCATCACCCGAAAATGACAGAAATAGGGCAGAAGCAGCAAGGCTAAGTGGGTCGTTCTCAATTAGGAGATGTCATCATCCTTTTAGATTTACTCTACACATGTCTAAGTACATGGTGAATATATGACCCAAGTACCCGTTAAAGGTTGGTAAACGACTGGGGCGATGACATATTCGGTACTGTCCAACGTAAGGGGTAGGCTAGCCTTGTGTTGATTTAGGCATTCAGTATCTGGACCCTAGGTACATCCCTCTAGAGGTGTAGTGTCGAAAGGTAGTCCATTGCCTTGTATTTTTGTGGAAATCCATGCTCCAGTAAGTTCCTCTACAATTTTAGACGTAGAAAGCTTTGTATTACAAGGTGGTATGCTGGAATTTAATAATGTAACAATTTTAGCTAAGATTAATAAGTTTATTTGCAAAAGTTTTCAAAGATATATCATTAGAAATAATATATAATGTTTTGATGTAAAAGTGTTTTGGTTATCATAAGGGAAAAATTCGTCCGTGTTTATATGTGGGCGTGGTCTTATAAGATACTCTTTCTTTCAAAGGATTTTATTCAAAGGTTGATATATGACAGTGTCATTTATATTTTGAGTTTCTCACGCTGGTTTATTAAGCCTGATCTGGGTATTTTCAATACTCAGGTCAGATCCGAGTATTTTTAGTTTTAGTGAAGACGGTTGGAGTTTCTAGAGGGGAGTTGGAGATATTCATTTATGCATGGATGTATTATATTACCCGCTACAGTTGTTTGATGTTTATCGGCATTTGTAAGGACAAATGTTTATAACTATCCAAGCTTAATTTATGTTAGACTCTGATATATGTATCTTTAAAAATTTCCTCCGAAAAGATACTATTCCATATAATATATTTATTCCACTCGTGTGAGATTCTGTTCACCCCTTAAAGATCCGCTTGGTTGTGCAATTGGAGTTGGACATGTAGTTTATTATCGGCTCAAAGGGTACGGAAATTCGGGCCTTTTACAACTTATGTAAACATGTTTTATTTTAATTTAACAATTAAATGTAAAATCTTTAACATCAATTTTCAAAATTAGCCCTAAGCCCAAATTAAGTTGGGCCTTTTCTGTTAGGAGCAACCTTTTGGCTCACTTCACCTTTTGGGCCAGGTCGGTAACCATGTAGGACAGGGTAGTTGATTATCCAATTCCAATCCTAGACATTACCTTTCTAGACACTGTACTAAGTAGGAATGCTTAATTAGTTAGCCCTAATATGACTAATTTAGACCACATAGGCTATTGGGCTCTGATGCAATTGTTGGAATGGACTAGCTCATGGTGGAATTTATGGGTGAATTTCAAAAAGTTTACCCTATTGGATATTTTATTCATCCTACAAAGTGTTTCTAAATTAGAACATTTCTAGATTTCATTTAAATAAAATCATTTATTTAATTTAGATTAAAATATATTAAGATATAAAATTAGTTTTATTTGATTTAATTTATACATAACTGTATCATATATATATGCGTGTGTTTGTGTGTGTGTATGTGTGTGTGTGTGCGCGCGCATGTGTAAAATATAATCCGTGAAAGGTATAATATGCACATATGTAGTAATGTAGATGTTGGGATTTACATCGCAAAAGACATATTAGCTCATTTTGTATGTCATGTATGTCGTCCAAATATGTGCATGTATATGTGTAACAAAATATATCTATATAATAAAATGCATTGGTCAGTTACAAAAGACAAAGAAAGGCTGAGATTTATTTTTAGCATAGATATCAAGAAGCTCCAATTTATAGATGGATGCCAATTTATTCACACGATGTTCCACGAACTCCTCATAGTTAGACAACCGCATAAATTATTACCCATCTTTAATTTACAGACGCCATGCATCTCTTCCTTTTCATTTGCTTCTAGATTTGTTCTTGCACGATCCATGTTTCCTTCTACTTTATTCCCCTCATCTCATTTCTCTTTATAATAAATTACGAATTTGTGAATCTGCTTCCTCCGATTACAAAATCCAAAATTTTGGCACTAGCAAATCTAGAAATTACCTAGTCAAGTTTGGAGATAGGGTGTTGTTGTAACGATCCAGATTTTTCAATGTTTAATTGGAGTATTTAAATGGTTTTAAATATTGGATTTAAAATTTAAATTGGTCAGTAAGATTTTAAAACTAAAATTTCAAGCAATTTTGTAAATTTTGTAAATCGTCGATTTAATCGACGCTTAAGATAGTGATCCAGGCCATAGTCTTGGAAGTCGACGAAACCAGTTCCATTGGATCCGTAATAGTGTATTACTGTCTAATTCCAAATTTCATAGTGTTTGGAGTTACCATTTGATCGTACGATATAAAAACGCATTGAAATTAATATCGACAATTCAATATAATAATTGAGTCGAAAAAACTATCTTCCGTAGACAATCGAATTAAGACTTGAAATCTTTTCCATTGCACTTGGAATATGTGTATAAATTATGAACGTCTAGCGCCAAGCCTCCTTAGGGGTTTAAGATTTTAAATTACAAAATCGAGACGGACTGAAAATTTAAATAACATGTATATATGATTAACTTGACTATATTTTCACATCAGCCCATTTATTTCACTTCAAGCCACTATATCCTTTCCTCTACACGCAAACATCACATCTCCCCTTTCATTTCTACTAGTCGAACGTTTAAGTGGAAGATATACAAAAAAATCACGGCTTCATGAACTTAAAAAAAATCGGATCCCTCTCTCTTATGTTCTGTTGGAAACCAAAATCACGTTATTCTCTTCCCCTGGCAAAAAACAATTAGATCGTTTGAAAACTCTTTGGTAAAAAGGAAATCGAACAGAGCAATCAAAGATATGAAAATCAAATCGCTCGAAGGAAATATTGCGATAAATCGCATTGGCATTTGAGCGATTCGTGGCGTTGTTCGATTGAAGTTGGGGGAAGGCTCCACAGCAGCTCGGTCGCATGTGCGAGCGGAAGAGGTGCTGAGGAGATTTAGCATTTGACGTCTTGGGTTTTGGGTTTTGTGAAGCCGAGATCTTCGTTGGTATTGATTTTGGGTGAAGTGCATACGCTAGAGGGTTTCAACGATGTTGCGGCAGTGTTGGTGATGAGGCAGGGCAGCGGTGGACTTCAACGAGTTGCGATACTGGAGGAAAATTCACAAGCACGAGGGAAGCCGCGACTTTTCTATTGGATGTGCGCGAAGTCTGCAGTGGCTTTGAGGGTTGAAGGTCGGGGCGCCGACCTAGAAATGCACTAGACGTGAAGATGAAGGAAATAGGGAGGTCGCGATGCTAGCTGGAGGGAACTCGAACTAGGCTTCAAGTGGCAGTGGTAGAGGGCTATTCGTGGTCGACTGCAAGAAAGTTAGAGCATGAAGTCGATTTGGGACAGATGTTTATTAAAGGTAATTATACTGTAAAATGGAATTAGTTAAGTTAATTAAATGAAAGACTTATTTTATTTAAAATCGAATGCTTATTAAATGAATTTCTCATTCGTACGAGGTTCAAAATCACGAAATTAGCCGAGTTTGGATTCATACCTGCAAAATCTATGCAATAGAGTTTATTTGGATCGATCGGCAGATTAAAAATCAATATGAGTAAATCTCACTCATTTGAATTTCAGGTTTAATTTAAAATGGTTAAAATTTATTATTGGTTGATTGGATGAATGGATAAATTATTATTATCAATTGGTTATTATATATATATATAATATATTAGTGGTGGATATATTTCCCGCCATTGGAGCGGATGGGACCCTATGCACCCCGCATAATAGTGGATGACCCTATATATCGCGATATCCCTCTCGAAGTGTGATTGGTATTTTTATGTTGTATTAAAATCTATGGATGCAGAGAAACAGGTTGGAGGGATCCAACTAGATTTCTCAAATTTATATGGATTGTTTTCATATATAATAATATACGATATGTTAGAATAATCCATTACAGATTACTATTGTGATGTGAATTATTAGATGTTATAGTAGCACCAGCCCAAATTTTGGTATTTTAAATACCATAAATATTATACTTGAATTTTAAGAAAATAAAAGGTGATTTTTGGATATAAAAATAATTATATTGAAAATTTTATTACTTAAAAAGAATTTGATTGTATAAACAATAAATTTGATTTTTGTTGAATTTAACTAATCGGTAAATGGTTTAAACCGGATTTTTTAAGAAAATAATCTAATAATGGATTTTTAAATGATATTCAGAAAATGTAAAATGGTATCGGAATTGATATTAAAAATAGATTTGAAAAATAAATGGAATTTATTAAGGAATGGACTTAAAAAAATAGAATTTTATAAGTGAGGGTAGTTTCTAAAAACGAAAACTAAAGGGAGTTATAAAATTTATAAACGGTATTTACAAATAAGGGAAAACAATAGCCGTTGCTAAATTGGGAATATAAAATTCATAGGGTAAATTTATGTTAGAATATGGAAATAGGGTGAGAGAGAAATAGTGGATACTATTTTTGAAGTAGAAACGGATAAGGAAATCAAAATGGAAGCGATGTGATGGAAATCGGGAGGAATTTATAAATTGAATTGGTTATCGAAATTTAAGAAAAAAAATTAAATTTAAGAAGTTAAGTTTGTTTTGAAAAGGAAAACTTTATTTATTGAACTATGAGATTTTAAACTAGTTAAGATTAAATAATCCTTTAAGTGGATTTTTTTCAAATATTTAAAATTTATTTTAATAAATCCTAAATTTTAAAAATCGGCTTTGAAAAGTGATGTTATAAAAAGTGTTTCAATATTTTAGATAATTTCTTGAACATGTCTTAAAATTAAATTATTATTGTTATTCTTTTAAATACTTTTTATATGTACAGAATTTTGTAATGCTTTAAAATTTATTTATAAATCTTCTCGATGATCTAGAAACGGGGTTTATTCAGTAGAGGGATTATAAGAGAATTCTCAAAATGGAATTTGAGGAAAAGTAAGAAAAATTCCGAATTAGTTAAATAAGAATGAAATTCGAAAAAAATATAAATTATAATTCATAAATGAAGTAAAAAACAGGTAATTGGAATTATAGACAAATGTATTGGACTGCGGAAAAAATTAAAGGAAATAAATCAAGGAATCCGGATCTTATAGAATTCGTTATAAATGGGTTAAGGAATTTACAATATAAATTGTGAAGGATTTTGAAAAAGAGAAATGATGGAATTTTTCTAAGTATTGAAAACTCCCAATATAGGTATAAGAATTTGAATTGTCTCAATTTTTTAAATATTGGAAGAGATTTGAATATATATATATATATATATATATATATATATATATATATATATATTCAAATCTTATGCAGATATTTTGAAAATAAATTTTGAGAATTTATAATAAGGCTCGATGTCTGCTTATGGATGTTTATTGATACTTAAATAACCGACTATCAATTTTGGCCAATTTCGTTAATGGTTTCGACGAGACCGGGATCCGAGTTAATTATCGGAAAACCACTTTGATCCGGTTTAAACGTTAAGAATGGATATCATAAAGATAGTGAAGATGGTGATTCAGTTTGTCCAAACCTAGGACAACTTGTATGGATGAATGCTATCAGAACATCGTCATTGGAGGACGATGAGCATTCTAAGTGAAATAGTTCTTAAAAGGTAATCGTAGCCTCAAGCCTCATCAACTGGAGTGACTGAAAATCAAGGGATATGTAGCAAGGCTAAGTGGGTTGCACCCAATTAGGGTACGTTATCACCTTTCTAGATACCCTGAGATATATTATAAATTGTGGATATGGTGGTGCATGCAATAGAGCTCTCAATAAGGTTGGGAACACCCGGAGTGATAACATATTCGGTTCTATCGAGGTTAGGGATATGGTCAGTCTTGTGTTGTAGGGGATCCCGACGAGGTTCTCAGTACATATTTATAGATGTGTACCATGTCAGGTAGTACCCCAGTGCCTAGTCATTGTACGGAGGCCATTCGCCAATAAGCACCGTACGGTTTTGATTGTGTCCAAATATGCTGAAACGTAAGATGAAATCATTTCAGCTATTTTTATTTACTTTGTTTAGACATTATTATAATATCAGATGATTTTGATAAAAATTGTTTCGGTTCACGAAAGGTAAAAACCCATCGTGTTTGTGTGTGACATGGTCTTACGAGATACCATTGTTTTCAAAGGATTTTGATAAAAGTTAATAATTCAAATTGAGTGTATTTTCTTATGCTGGTTTTCCAGACTGACTCAAGTATTATTTTATTATAATGCTCGGGTAAGACCGAGTATTACAGATTCAGGATATAGGATGACATGAAGCTCAGGAGACGAGCTGGATGACAGAGACGTATTTCCGTACTGGATTTGTATTTCCGCTGTATGAGGACAAGTTATTATAACCGTCTAGATTGATGTACTGATTGTTGTACTCTGATGATTGTAAGTATAAAATAGTTACAGATTCTTTTATATAAAAATCTATTGTTATGTATTATATTTTGTTCCGTTGTGATTGTGAGATTCTGTATTGTTATTTTATTTTATTTTCTTCTATCTATTTCTTCTTCACCCTAATGAACTGGCATTTCCGACACTCGATTGCTCGGCATTCTATATAGTGGGAGCATAGATGTCGATTTTCAAGGGTCAAAAATCCGGATTTGTTACAGTTGGTATCAGAGCTGAAGGTTAAGCAAGAACCTTGGCTTTGGTGGGAATCACTCATTAGAAATCGGGTCAGTACTACCCTAGAATGAGTTTGAGTGTATTAATAGATATGAGCTCATATTTCTTAGTGAATATAATTTTTTTTATATTGTGTTAGTAGATTTATTAAGTGGCTTATGAATTCTGATCGGCACGGTCCGTACAACTGGATCGATAGGAGTTTCTAAACACTTGAATAAAGTAATTCGACACAGTATTGTTTTGGAATGGGGTAAATGAAATAATTGTACCCAAAGATTTATTTTCATATAAAAGAAATAAGTTTTTTTTGTTGAAATTATTATATATATTTTGAGTATTTGGATGATAATATTATAATCTAAAAAGATTATAAAATTGAAAATGGTTTATATAACCAAATGAAAATTGTATAAGTATAAATTATACAAATGGATTATAATTAAAATGGATTCAAACCAGAGTTTGGAAATTAAAAATTCCGGAAGCTTTAAGAAATGTTTAAATGGGTATGAACTAAGTATTTGGGAATTTTAAAATTCCAAAGATTTTTGAAAATGTTTTCTGAAGTGGTTAGAAAGAGAAATGGTGATATTATTTTTGGGAAATTTTTGAATGGAAATTGGTTTAAATGGATTTTGGAATTGATGAAGCACCGAACTCACTATAGTCGCTGGAAAATAACTCTGTTGATGGCGATTGCATCATTACTGTTCATTTTTAAATTTTTAAGTGACGGATTGCTACCGAAATAATTGATTGGGAGATTTTTGTTGGAAAAAAAACGTTATTTTAGAAATTCCAAGAGAATTTATTTTGGATAAAACAGAATTTGAGTTTAAAATTCCAAGGAGTGGGTTTTTGAAACAAAGAGTTTTATATATGTATATATTTGATTTCATGTGTTTTGAAATAAGTATCGGATGCTTAAAAATTTTGGAATTTGAGTTTTGAAATTAAAATTTAAAGTGAGAAATTTAAAAGGGAATTTAACTTAAGTTGAAGGGATTAAATTTTATAAATTTAATGGATTGTGGTTTGAATGGAATTTATGATATGGTGAGTTAACTTAAGCAAAGTTAAATGGAATAAATAAGTAAAGTGAACTAATTAAATGAATTGAATTGAAAAGAATTGGATGTGTATAAATGAAGAAACTAGTAAACAAATTGAAACAAATATAAATAGTTGATTGAATTGGATGTGATGGAAGATACTGAACATAAAGTTTGAGTTGTGAAATGGGTATATAACTAGAAGTTATAAAATTTGAAATGGAATCAACTCAAATAAAGAATTTATGAAGATGTGGAAAATAAATTGTAGGAGTTGAAATTTAACTTAAGCGAAAGTTAAAGAAAAATAAATCAAATGAAGCAATTTAATGAATATAAGTAAGGAATTATGGAGAAGCTTGAAATTGGAATTGAAATTCTTGCTTAAATTAATTAAAATGAATGGGGTGAAATTTAAATTTAATGTATGTCAAGTTAAATGAAAACTGAATTGGAATTAGAAATGAAATCAAATGAAATTGTATATAGAACTTGAATGGTAAAGCAATTTTATAACCATAAGTTATAAAATTTTGAATGGCGTATGTATTGAATTTGAATAAATAAATTTGAATAGCTTATAGAATTTGGAATTATTGGAATAAAAGTATATTTAAGCTATAAAGTGATGTATAATCTTTAGTTAAAAGTAAAATGTGAATTTATCGAGTAAAGAAGTGATGAAAATGAGAAAAATAAGTTGGAAATTTATTAAATTGGGAAATGAAATGGTAAATAAGGAAGAAATAGTTAAATATTTGGATCAATAGAAAGGATAATCCAGACTTGAATAATAAAGATGAAGTTGAACTAAAGTCAAATTAAATAAAGTGATTTTTGGAAATAAATATTGGATATTGAATTATGTAATGAAAGGGAACTAATTAGATAAATTAATCAGTAGAACTTGAGTTAAATGGAACTGGATTTCATTGATAGTGAATTAGAAAAGTGGATATGAACTCAAGAGTAAAAAAGAATTAGACTTAAGCATAAATGAAAGAAAATGTGTTTGAAATATTGGCTAACAAAAATTGAAACCTAGACTTCAGTGGTAAGTAGAAATAAATCAAAAGTGAAATGCTTATACTAAATCTCAAGAGATGAGATGAAATGGTTAAATCGAATCGGATTTGAATTCTAATGGGACGACGAATGAATATGGAAATCAAGTTATAAATAAATTCAATGTAAGTGTAAATAAATTGAATATGACTTGGGATATTAATTAAATGAAATTGAGTATGATGTTAAGTTTTGAAGAAGATTAAATGAATGAACTAGTTAAATTAATTAGTGAATGGAATGGAATTTGATTGAATGAGAATCAATCTAAAATTTGAGTTGAAAACTTGATGGCAAGGGAAATAAACTAAAATTGTAGAGTTGAATTAATTGGAAATAAATGAGTTAACTTAAGCCAATAAAAATTGGATGGAAGCTTGATCCGAATAAATTTATGGAATAATTCATAAGTAAATAGCATGGAATGATTCCGAGCGTAATAAAATGGATTTGAATGTAATAAAAGTGGACATGAATGGAATGTAAATAAATTGATTGAGAATCAATTTGAAATGGAAAAGAAATTAAATATAAATTGATTTGGAATCAATTTAAAATATCTATAAACTGAAGTGATTATTTTTTTGAATGAATGTGACGACCCTGATTCCAACGTCCGAAAATCGGCACAAATACATCACCCGTATTCGAATGCCGGAGATTCAAACGTTGGAGTCCGGTTCGCAAGAGCTTATAACACATTAGGTTAAAATAACACAACAGAAACAAAGAAGAATTTTTTTTGATACACAACAAAGATTACAACATGGATACAACAATTTATAACAAGAACAGCAGAGCCAAAATAGATACAACCGTAGAAAGAAATAACAGGACTAGGAACAAGAGCAACAACAGCGGAAAGATATCTTCAACAAATGTGACGGCCTAGCTTTGCAACCATCGACAAGGTCTCTAAAAGAGAGAGAGAATCCAATGGATTGCATCTTTATTGCCAAAGCTCCAGAGCTCCAAACCAAAATTCTCAAAACCAAAGGCTATCAAAAGACCTCCAAAAGCTCAAAACCACTATCATGCTGTAGTGAAGCAAATTCGATCCCCAAATCCCCAGACTTCAAAGACTAAGGACTTCCAGATCCATAATAGTTCCAACCAAAGACTACAAAGATTTTCAAAATCTACATCTACTATCTGACTAGATGATAGCCTGATTCTAGGCTGCCCGTATGGAAAATTATGGGCACCCAGAGTTTAGAAAGGGAGCAATAAACTCCAGGTCAGTCATGTGACTGGTATGAGCAAACAAAAAGTTTTTTTGGAATAAAAGAAATCACAAAAATAAATAAAAGAAATCCGTTACTCTTTTTGAAAAATGAAACTACCATTAGGTCTCTCGACACACATTCAATGCAATCGCACACATTGGGAAGGTCCTTATAGTAGTCAAACATGCTTAATACGCGAAAATCCTTTTGATATTATTATTAGTGCATAGTGTGAAATTTTTTTCGAAAGAATAATATTAATCTTAGCCAGCATACGCACCATTATAGCATGCCTACCATAGCTACCATTTAAAAATGGCTGGTTATACAACTAAAAACCATATAGGGCTCGTATTGGGTGATTGGATTTCCAATAAATGGTCAAGGCTAAGGAACTTCCTTTCTGAATGGATACGCCTTTGGAGGGACACCCCAAGAACCTAACCGGATCTCTGCCAACACAAGGACGTGTTACCTCTGTAACAAGGCAACTAACGGTTACGAATATGCCATCCCCCGGTCGTAACCGACCTTTACCGAGGTGCCAACAACTAATTCCAACAACCACATTAGTTAAATATCTGGGCTCTACACCATGATACCACTTTTTATCCATAAAGAAATGCACATACCCTAAGGGGAGCGACCCTCGTAACCTTGTCGCATCCTTCCTGTTTCGACCATTTTCGGAGTGTGAGGTTCGATTAAGTCTCGTCCCACGAAGCTACACTTTTAACAAAAAGTCATGCTTCGATCAATCAATGATCAGCGCTTAACATAACACATTACCAAATTGGGAATATATCACTAGTAACCATCAACTACATAATCTCTGAGCTCTTACGCCTCAGAGAAGGGTGTTAAGCTAAGAGAATAAATTCTCCGCCACCAAACATAAATGTATTTGACAGAAACCAGCTCATCTCAAAGTGTAACTTCAGACATACATCCACACAAGTCCATCCTGGGTCTGAATGGAACCGAAGGTACTTCGTCCTATTAAGGAAAACGTCCTTGCAAATCCAGATATTCCCTAATCACATCCGGACTCTCCATCACATAAGGTAATCAAAATCTCTATACCGGGACCATTCGGTGCAGAGACATTCGACAGGTAATCCTTTCGTTTTCGAAAATACCCGGTCTTCAACCACCATCTTCAAATGCTATCACATCTCGTCGTATCATTATTCGGAATGAGTTTTATGACTTAATGTCCTCCCTCGGCTTAACTGAATAATGAGCACTTATTTTAAAAACAAGTGGATACATTCACAACAAATTTCTATTTTTAATCTTTTAAACAAAAGATCCACCTTTAATATTCGAAGTGGTTTTCGGATAACCATTTGGAACCGAACCCCGGTCGCGTCGAAATTCAAATGCCGTTTTAAAGGCCAAGTTGTTTAAGTAAACAATTTCAACTCAATTCAGAAGTTCACATTCACACAGCAATTCATCACAGATAGATAACTTATATTATCACAATTCAATCCCGAACAATTCATGTCACAAAATATCACATATCAGAGATATCAAACAATTCAAGGAATTCAATATAATCCAATCATCCATAAGCAAGATTAATTAGTCACTTGATTAATTAACTCAAAATTAATTAATTACTTATGAATTAATCACCTAAACCTGATTAATTAACATCAATTAATTACAAACCATTGGCTATTATTTTAATTAATTAATGAAATTAATTAATCGTCCTTAATTATCCATCTTAAGTAATCGTCCTCAATTACTTACATTAACTAATCATCCCCTAATTAGTTACATTAATTAATTAACCTTAAATTTATTAATTAATTAACCCTTAATTAATTATCCTTTAATTAACTAATTATCCTTAATTACATTAATTAACCTTCAATTAATTACATTAACATATTAACCCTTTAATTACTTACATTAAGTAATTATCCTATAATCACTTGATTAATTAACCTTTGATCACTAATCAATTATCCTTTAATCATAAATTAATTAACCTTTAATTAATCAATTAATTAACCTTTAATTATGAAATAATTAACCTTTAATTATGAAATAATTAACCTTTAATTATTTAATTATCCTCTAATTACTTACATTAAGTAATTATCTTTTAAGTAATTAATTATCCCCTAATTACTTACATTAATTAATCACTAATTGCATTAAGTAATTATCCTTTAATTAATTAATTAACGCTTAATTAATTAATTATCCTTTGATTTATTACATTAATTAATTGCCCTATAATTAATTAATTAATTAATTAATTAATTAATGACCCTTTAACTAGTTAAGACCTTAATTAACTTAAGATAAACCATTTATCTTAATTAATTATTTAATTATCATTTAAACTTGTTATATAAACCTTTGAAATTAATTATCATTAACATATGAATTAACTAAGATCTTTAAATTAATAATTAAAACATTTACCATAAACACTCACTTAATTACAACATTAACTTCTTTTCCTCGAGCACAAACTCGAGTTCAACTTCATCTTCCTCAACCCATCAGTACCCAAATCAAACCTAGATACAAACGTGCACAAGTGCACGTGCAAAGACGAACCGACCACCTCCGGTCACTACCGCGACCACCCACACATCGACTACGACTTCGCCGACGACCCAAACCACTCAGCACCATTGATTCGATAGGAATTCAAAATTGAGCCCGACAGCATCAAACTGGAACCAACCTCGATCGACAAAATCGCCACGCCCCGACGATTCCGGTCACTAGAAAACTCGCCCATCCACCTAGAGCTGCTCCATGACATGATGCATCAATCCAGCCACCTCCGATCGGTTCTGATTCACCCACGACGTCTCCAGACCCTCGAGAACATCGACGACCATAACTGGTCCTTAAACCCTAATTCGACGTCGCCTGGCCACCACGGCCAACTGAAAACCCGTCCACCATTTTTCCTCCGATCTCCACCACTTACACTTCCTCCAGCCACGATCGTGATGATAAATTCTGCGTCAATCGTCGGAAATCGATGAGAAAGCAAAACCCAATCAACTCGAAATATCTCAACGTATACCAACTTAAAAGTCTTGAAATGATTATCAAAAATCATTATTTTCTAATATGAATCAGGTTGTGAAATCCAAACACAAAATTATGAACATCAATTTTTGACCTATATTTGATTTTTACTGTACTTTTCTATTTTTTGAAATAATTACTAAATATTTTCACCTGAAATTATTTTTAAAAATAATGTAATATTAATACAATCATTTCTTATTCAAATATCTTATCCTAAATTTGAATATATGAAGAGAAATTGAATTTTATTTAGGTGATTTATGCCTGTAATATAACAGAGGCCTGTATAAGTTTATACACAGACATGCACACCCATATTTACATATATATTCAAACATGCATGCATATTAAACAAACATTTTCACAACATACTTCAAGTGTCAATCCAAATATCAAGTTATATAAGCAAAATCAAGTTTTAATATATAGTTTACTCACTTGGAACAAAAGAACAGAGAAGCTTTGAAGCCTGGAAAATGAATTTAAAAATCTAGAAATGCTTTATAGTTTGATTTGAATCATCTTGAAACTGATGTTTGAATTGAAACTTTGATCTAATCCTAATGTTTGAGTTGCTCTGATCTTTGAATTTGAATTTTGTTGCTAGCTTAGCTTTAGATCAGGTTGAGGACTTGATGTTGTTGTAGTTTGATTTTAGTTTTCTTTTTTCTTTCCTGGTTTGTTTTAGGTTTTTAAGTTTTGAAATGCATGAAAGAAAATGAGAAAAGTAGAAGTAGATGTGTTTATACAAATCTTGTTTTATTATCTCTGAAAATAAAAATAAAAATTAATATTTGACACTTGTTATTACATGTTGAAATTTAGCTAACAATTGTAAATTGTATGATGTAATTGAGCTACACTTGTTTATGCATGTTGTTATTATCTTACAAATGTCAAAAACAATTTTTAAATATTTTTCTTATGTTTTAATATAATTTTATATTATATTTTCAATTTATCTTTATATATATATATATATATATCTTATGTTTTAATATTTTTAATTTAGTTTTAATATATATATGTTTTATATTTTCTATTTTTAATTAATGCATTTCTTTTTATTGATATATTTATATCATCTTAAGAAAATGATTTTAAAACTAATTATACATTAATAAATAAAAACACACATATATTATATATTAGAATCTAACCTTTTGAAAATTATCGAATTCAAAACATAACTTTCAAATCACAATGTGTATATATATATATATACATATATATATTATAATTAGAAAACAAATTTTTATTAATTTTTTAAAATATAGAGTTTTAAATCCAATTTATTTATAAGATATTTATTTTTTTTAATTTCAAACCAAAATTCTATTTACAATCTATTTATATATATATATTAACAAACACATATCTTATTTATTTTTGGAAAATTCAAATTAATTCAAAAATTAATCCTAAAAATTATATTAATTACTAAATTAAATTTGACTTAAAAGGGGATCGTTACTATGAATATCGCCGAGTTTGCTTGAAAAATTGGTGTTTGTCGTAAATGGAAGCAAATGAAATTCGGTAAATTGATAGAGAGTGAATAAATTTATTTTTAGATCAATTTGGAATGGATATGGGTTTGTTCGGTATAAATATGAATTGAATGCAAATAGTTAGGTTGTAAATTATTTGAATTGAATAAAATGATATTTAAATCGATTGAAATGAAAAATTAAATATTAAAACCTTGTGGTTATTAATGAATTCATGCTATGACATGATTATTAGTGGAAAATTATGTGTTTTAGTTGATAAATGAATGAAATGTTATTGAATTTTCATATTTTGGTACTTACTTGGCTTAATTGAGTAAGTACAGATACCCGAAAGCTATGAGGCTAGAGTTGGGTTGCGAAATTGAATATGAATAAGTCACACGCTTAAAAATGCTAAATAAAAATACGTTTTAAGACTAAATACCGTAAATATATAAATATTGATATATATTTTGTTTTTCAACTGTGTGGGCCGATGTATACATTTTTATCTCTCTTGTCATATTGCAAAAGGCTCTCCATACAAGGGAGACTTTAACAAAAAAAATCAGGATTTTAGGGTATTAAATTTTTTTTGGAAATTTTAGAAAAAAATTTGTTAATTAAAAAGCTGATTTTTGAATTGCAACTGAAATTAAAAGATTTTGAATTAGAAATGGAAAGTAATGTTGGTAGGAACTAAAGGGCTTAGAAAAGTGAATGTCAAGTTTTAACTAAGTGGGTTTGTTAAGTTAATGAGTTGGAGCATTTTCCTGCCTTAGCGATTTCGGGGATGAAATTCTTTTAAGGGGAAGGAATGCAACGATCCGGATTTTTCGATGTTTAATTTAGAATATTTAAATGGTTTTAAATATTGGATTTAAAATTTAAATTAATCAGTAAGATTTTAAAACTGAAATTTCAAGCAATTTTGTAAATTCTGAAAACCGTCGATTCAATAAACGTGCTAAAATAGCGATGTAACGACTCAGCTTTTTGGACGGTTTAAAATCGACAACAAACCTCATATGTCAAACTCAAACCATTCAAAAGGAAGAATTGTTATGGAGTAAATAAGAAAAAGCAGGGAAAGAAAGAAAATAAATACAGAATATCACAGTGGAATGACAAAATATAATAAGTAATAATATTATACAAATCTTCGTCTTCATCCTCCAGAAAGCAGTCTTCCACATACTGAAAAGCTCAGGCTGACCCGAGCGAATTGAAAAGACAAAATACTCGAGTTAGAACAAAAAGATCTTATGTATGTTAAATCAATAGTAAATAAATATGAGTGTAACGACGTCAGAAATGTTTACGAGTTTTGACATCTCCTATCCAGTGTCTAGCGTAAGTGCAATAACTTAAGAGATGTTCGGGATTACCATTTTTTAAGGATCCATTAAATTATCTACATACATAGTACAATATGCTATTAAAATAATGCCTGCAATAAAGTAGAGTATTAAATTGGAGTTAAGACATTACCCATATCCCACTTAACATGTTTTATCTATTCCCATAGTCTATACAGCACCGTAAGCTCCTCCGTGAGGTTTACTCAGAGGGCACTCCATAATTATGGTACAAACCAAACTCGTAGAAGGCACGATAAGACATGTGAACACGGCGCTCAAGGCAATGCCAGGGTAGGATTCTACCAATTGCGAATCTGGACTGGTGGTAACGCGTAGCAGCTACTACTACCCACCTCGGAGCACACTACCATAATCAAAATCAAGGATGGTCACCAAATCATCACAAAGTCATAATGTGGTATCAAAGAAGCATCTTCGATAGGAGGAATGAGCTCACTTGGCCCAACGTGGCAAATGTAACGATCGTGATTTTTCGTTGCCGAAAAACCGAATAGTTATGGGTTTAAGAAAAAGAAAGACAAAGAAAAAGAGAGAAAATAGAAAATAGAACAGAATAGAAATAGGACATAGAACGGAACAGAAAACAACAGAACAATATCAGAATCTCACAATTCGCAGCGGAGCAACATATAATAATAAATGAATAATCTTTAAACAAAGAACTATATCAGTTATTACATTTTATACATTACATTACATCATATCATCAGAGTGTACAACAATACAACAAACAATGCAGCGGAAAAAGAAATACTATATATTAGTAATACGCCATGCCATCCAGCTTGCCTCCAGCAACTCCAGAATATCCAGAATATCCTGATAAACCTTAACTCTTGACTGCCCGTGTGGAAATTGGTGGGCACCCAGAGTTTAGGAAGGAAAACAATAAACTCCGAGTCAGTCATGTGACTGGTGTGAGAACTCAAAATAGTTTATTTATCTTTAAAATCAAAATAGGGAATATTTTTAAAGTCAATTCGCAATGCTTTTAAAAATGAGACTACCATAAGACCTCCCGCCACACACACAATGCAAACGCAGACTTGGAGGAGATTTTTCCTTATGATAGTCAAAGATGCTTGATACGCATTAAAATCAAATCAATTTTGATATTATTATTAGTGCATAGTGTAGAAAAATTCATTTCGAAAGTAGAATATAAATCTTAGCCAGCATAGGTACCATTATATTATGCTTACTATAGCTACCATTTTAAATGGCAGGTTCTACAACTAAAACCGTACAAGTCTCGTATTGTTTCTTTGGATTTCCAACGAATGATCAGGCCAAGGAACTTCCCATTGCCACATGAGAATGCCTCTGGATGGACATCCCCGAGAACCAAACCGGATCTCTACCAACACAAGGCCGGGTTACCCCTAACTGAGTAACAACTGACCGAATATGCCATCCCCCGGTCCTTTGGGACCTTTTAACCAAGCGCTCGCAATCAATTCACACAATCATAACAAAGTGTTTTCAACATGAGTAAGTATCTGGGCTCCATACCATGATACCACCCTTTTCCAGAAGGAAATGCACACATCCTAAAGGGCGCTACCCCTCATAACCTTGCTGCTTCTTTCTTGTTTTGACCATTCACGGGGTGTGAGGCTCGACGAAGTCACGTCCACAAAAACATACTTTATACAAAAGCCATGCTTTGGGTCAACAAATGATCATAGAAATGATCACCAAGATAGACGATCAAATAAACGATCCTATCACAAATAATCAACACAATGATCATTTACAGCAACACTCAGCATGCCACATTACCAAATTGGGAATATATCGCTGATAACATTCAACTACATAACCTCTGAGCTCGTACGTCTCAGAGAAGGGTGTTAAGCTAAAAGAATAAATTCTCCGCCACCAACAGAAATATATTTGAAAGAAATCGGCTTTATATCTCAATTTGTAATGTCAGACATACAATCCATACAAGTCTGTTCCGGGCTCGAACAGAACCGAAGGCACTTCTCACGAAGCCCTTGCAATCCGGGTATTCACAATCCCGATCGAATTTCCCATCACTTAGGAAATCTCTATACCAGGAGCGACCCAGTGCAGAGACAATCGATAGGTCATCCTATCGCTTTCGCAAATACTCGGTCTTCAACACCGGTCATCAAATGCAATTCATAACGACGTATCATATATTCGGAATGGGTTATACGACCCCATGGTCCTTTCCCGGTTAACCCGAATAGTGAGCGCTTATTAAAAAATAAGCGTGACATTCAAATTCAAACAAAACACATCAAATACCCATTCAAAGGGAAATATTGATAGTCGGTTATTGAACCATCAATGGATATGCACAACATCACCAGTTTCCAAATAATTTTCCAAATTATTTATTTTCCAAAATATCTTTACTAGATATATAATTTTCACACTTCAAAAACAAAAATATTTATTTTTAACAAATTCCATTTTCTTTTATAAATTCCTTAGTGAATTTATAATCCAAAATATCTATGAATATTCGATTTCAATTTTTCATTTCAATTTATCTTCAAAAAGATAAATTCTCTAATATTCACTTTATATTGGAAAACATTCCCATACTTACTTATTAAGTAATTCTCAATCCATTTATTTTCAACACCTGGAAAATATTCAATATATTTAAATCGAAATTAAGTATATATTTCATTCTTTAAGAATCATTCTTTTAAACATATTTATTTGGGCCAAAACGAATGTTGCGTAAAACATCGTTACGACAACCCAAAATCACTAGTATAGGGATTCGAAATTAAAATAGATATATAAATCCCAATACTATACAAAACATTTCCTTTCGGAAATCATTTACTATAACAATAGTGTTATAGTCCACCATTTCCTTCTATTTCTCGAAAACGTCTATTTCAACAATAAATGTTGAAATCTATGGTTTCGAATCTCAACACATTTTAAAACATCGTTAACTTGTTTTAATTCTGTTTAAAACATCACATTCAAAACAGTTTCTTTAACATATTATTCACTATTCAAAAACCTGAATATAACTTCATTTATAGGTTTCAACAATTTACTTATCAAAATAAGTCATTTGCGAATTTATAAAACAACGTTTATAAATCCCATTTCTAATTATTTTATAACAACTTCCTTTTATAAATTTTCTTTATTAACCTATTCGATTTATAACTCAATTATAAACTAAAGGTTCATATTATAAGTTAAATACTTATAATTTATTCGTTCACAAAAATCGTTCCTTTGAACTTCATAATTATAAATCTTATAACTTATAAGATTCAATTATTTATCCAAAACCATTCTTTTAATGACTTTATAAATTTTATAAACCTCTGTTCATAAAATTCCATTTATAATTTCACCGTTTATAATTCTATAAATTTCATTCAATTTATGAAATTCATTTTCACTTCATTCAAACACTTATAAAAACTCGTTTTATAATTTCAATATTTCAATTTATAAATATCCATTTATAAATCTCTAAATATAATTCAATTTATATTATTCTCTTAAAACGTCTTTAATCTCCTTTATTATTTCACCATTTTGATTCATAAAATAATTAAATTTTATAAATCCTATATTTAAACTTTTCACAATAAATTCTAAAATCCCGATTAAACTATTTTATAAAATCATTAACCCTTATTTCTCAAAAATCAGCTTTTAACTATATTTCACAAAAACCATAATTTTATAACTTTGAAAATTATAACGTTTATTTATTTAACATGGATCAATTCCAAAAATATAGTATATTTTCAAAAATCACTTTTAAAAATCATTTTAAAATTCCAAAGTTTGGTCCAATGATGCTACATACCAAATAGCCAATCACGACAACAACGATATCATATATCGATATGATAATCCATCAAATATCAAAATATCTGAAATCAAATAAAAACTGTTGAGGAATCCAGTTGGATCCCTCCAACCTGTTTTCCTGCATTCACAAACATTAGCACAATACCAATTTCGCTCCAGTACGAAATTATCGCGGTATATGGGATTTAAATATTATCCGCTTAATAGACGGCGCAATAGGGTCTCATCCGCTAAACAAATAAATGCGGGAAATCAATAACTCCAATATATACATATACCAATATATATATATATATATATATATATTGCTACTATATGTAATACCAATTTCACTATTTATGAAATATTCGCGGTATATGTTTTTAATAAATAACATCCGCTTACTAACGGCGTATAATGTCTATTTTAACAATCAATAGATATCAATCAACCTTCAAACATGCATTCAAATATTTTAAATCTAACTATTTAAAAAAAATCAAAACTGATTCGATTGAGTGAGAAGTTCTCACCTTGATTTTAATTCTGTTTTCAGCTTTTATTTCGAATAAAATTAAACGCGCGTTTAATTTTACACGAAATTTTCAATAACTTCAAACGACTCCAATCCAATTTCATCGCGTAGTGCTCGTCCATACGATTCCAACGCAACCGGTTTCGCGCGTTTTCGACCTCGTATGAAAAAGATATGAATTTATGAAGTTTACTCGATTTTATTTATAATAATTACAACATAAATTTTATAATTAAAACCCTCAACTATTCAGGACCGTTGGATCTCAATCCCAAGCCCCTTAGATCCGTGCGCACCCCCCCTCTTCTCCTTCTTCTTTCACGTTCACAGCCGCACACACAAGAACCCATACTCGATAGTTAGGGTTTAAATTTGCATCCTCCTCGTTCACCTATACTTCGATCAGGCACCTCCATGCGACTCACCTCCATCCCCTCCACGTTCGGCCAGAGCACGGTGGCACTCGGCTCCACCATCTGCACGCAGTTCGAGGCCGAACGCGCGCGCTTCCTCCCCATTTTCTGGCCACCACACTGCTCGAAACTCGATCACAGCCGTTCAACTTGAAGCTCTCATCGTGCTTAACAATATTGTAGTTGATACTTTCACGAATCGATGCATGGATTTTGAGAAATTGGAGGGAGAAGTTGGGACGTTTCTGGCCGTGGGTTTGGTATATGGCGGCTAGGGTTTGCAAATTCTTTTTTTTTTTCTAATTTATGAAAGGTAGGGGCTATTTATAAGGAAATATCGAACACTATTCATCCGGAAATTCCGAACTCCGATTTACGCGCCGAAACTGACGTTCCTAGGGTTTATCCCGCGTTCCGGACACAATGGAACAGGTTTCGGAAGCTAATTCGGACATCTGTGCGAGTTATGGCTATAAATGTTCAATTTAAATTAAACCGATTTAAGCGATTTTCTAGGCGTTTTAATTTGTACCGGACAAACGGTAAATCCAATTGACACGAAATTTGAAACCTTACAATAATATCATATTACGGATCCGATGAAACTAGTTTCGTCGAAATCCGAGACTTTTTGAAAAATGGCTATTTTAACTCGCCAAATTAAAATTAAAAATAATTCGATGCGTTTCGAGCTGCCACGATCAAACGATAACTCCGATTGACACGAAATTTGAAATCCGGTAATAACTAACTATTACGGATCCAATGGAACTGGTTTCGTTCAATTCTGAGACTGTTCAAAAATTGACTATTTTCAGTAGTCGATTAAATATTAAAATATTCAATTTTCACAAATTAACTTTTAATTCGATTTTAAAAGTTCTAAAATATCGTTCTAACTTCAATATGATAAAATAAAATTTTACAAATCATTTTCAATCATATTTAACTCAATTTTCAATTATTTCCATAATTTCACATATTAAATTATCGATTTAATTATCCAATTAAATCCAATAATTCAAATTAAAATTTATTCGACTTATAAATTCACTTATTAATATTTAAAATTAATTAAATATTCAAATTTTAATAAAAAAAAATCCTGGGTCGTTACAATCTTCCCCCCTTAAAAGAATTTCGTCCTCGAAATTAACAAGTAAGAAAAGTTATAGAATTTATTAATTTTCCATAAATCCATAGTTAAACTTATTATAATACTTTACTAAGTTTTCAAATCATACTCAGTTATCTTTTCAAAAACAACTACTATTGTTTAACTTTCAACTTCAAATCAAAGTTAAAGTTTTCAAAATTTTCCAAATTTTCTCAAATTTTTCTAACGCCTTAAATTTCTGGAAAAATTCGCCATAGTCTCCTTTGCGCGGCTCGATCCGAAAAAAAATGACAGTATATATATCACAAATATACATCTCATCAAGTAATGAGGCATCCCGAAGGGAAAAATTTGTAAAAGTACGGTATGTAATCCGAGATATGTACCTTATATTTTATTAGCGAGCATATACGGCTAATATAGCGCGAAAGCGAGCTCCAAATGCAAAGCAAACGCGATCCGCACCTACTAAACACTCAACAAACAACATGAGAATCATGCATGTAGAAAATAGTATCAATACACAACATATAGCAACATAATAACTATATATGTTAACATAGCAAATGCAGTAAAAGCAACAAATGCAAACATCAACCAACTATTATCCAACTAACATTCATTTTCAATTAGTTTATATTCACTAATTCATATTCAAGTTGGTTCACTTCCAATCAAATTCAATTCTATTTACTCACTTAACTTCCAATTGAATTCCAATTACTTTATCTTTCAATTTCATTAACTCTTAATGAATTATATACAATCAACTAACAACCATATAACAATCAATGTACATTAATTGCAACCAAATTCCTTTGCTTATATTCATTCAATTTAGTTTCAACACCATCACTTTCAATTGGTTTAATTTAAATTGATTTTATTCAACTATTCAACTTTCAATAACATTAGATTTTAATGAATTAACACTTACATTCATTATTTCATATCAATTTAATTCACATTTAATTGATTAATATTCAATCCATTAATTCAATTCAATTTCTACAGTTGAATTTCATTACATAACTCATATTCATAAATATATTCACATAGTTTCACTTCTCATATATATAAGTTTATTTCACAATTGTAAATTACTTTAATTATAACTCAATTCTTATAATTCATTTGCTTATACAATTATTCTTTTATTTAGATTATTCAAACATCTAAACAATCAATTTATATACACTTTAATAATTTTGAAAAATTATTTCTTCCTATATAAAATATACTCAAGGTAAAATTATTTTATTTACCAAATTTTAAAATCAATATTGTGCCGAATTGTTCTATTCAAGTGTTTAGAAACCCCTTCGGCATAGTCTTGCGGACCACGCTGACGAAAGTTCATATGCCACTCAATAAACCAATCATCAAAATATAAAACAATTTTATATTCACTAACAAATACGCTCTCATAGCTATTATTACACTCAAACTCATTCTAGAGTACTACTGACTCTATCTCTAATGAGTAATACCCAACAGAACCATGGTTGTCGCTTAACCATAAGCTCCGATACCAAATGTAACGATCGCGATTTTTCGTTGCCGAAAAACCGAATAGTTATGGGTTTAAGAAAAAGAAAGACAAAGAAAAAGAGAGAAAATAGAAAATAGAACAGAATAGAAATAGGACATAGAACGGAACAGAAAACAACAGAACAATATCAGAATCTCACAATTCGCAGCGGAACAACATATAATAATAAATGAATAATCTTTAAACAAAGAACTATATCAGTTATTACATTTTATACATTACATTACATCATATCATCAGAGTGTACAACAATACAACAAACAATGCAGCGGAAAAAGAAATACTATATATTAGTAATACGCCATGCCATCCAGCTTGCCTCCAGCAACTCCAGAATATCCAGAATATCCTGATAATCCTTAACTCTTGACTGCCCGTGTGGAAATTGGTGGGCACCCAGAGTTTAGGAAGGAAAACAATAAACTCCGAGTCAGTCATGTGACTGGTGTGAGAACTCAAAATAGTTTATTTATCTTTAAAATCAAAATAGAGGAATATTTTTAAAGTCAATTCGCAATGCTTTTAAAAATGAGACTACCATAAGACCTCCCGCCACACACACAATGCAAACGCAGACTTGGAGGAGATTTCTCCTTATGATAGTCAAAGATGCTTGATACGCATTAAAATCAAATCAATTTTGATATTATTATTAGTGCATAGTGTAGAAAAATTCATTTCGAAAGTAGAATATAAATCTTAGCCAGCATAGGTACCATTATATTATGCTTACTATAGCTACCATTTTAAATGGCAGGTTCTACAACTAAAACCGTACAAGTCTCGTATTGTTTCTTTGGATTTCCAACGAATGATCAGGCCAAGGAACTTCCCATTGCCACATGAGAATGCCTCTGGATGGACATCCCCGAGAACCAAACCGGATCTCTACCAACACAAGGCCGGGTTACCCCTAACTAAGTAACAACTGACTGAATATGCCATCCCCCGGTCCTTTGGGACCTTTTAACCGAGCGCTCGCAGTCAATTCACACAATCATAACAAAGTGTTTTCAACATGAGTAAGTATCTGGGCTCCATACCATGATACCACCCTTTTCCAGAAGGAAATGCACACATCCTAAAGGGCGCTACCCCTCATAACCTTGCTGCTTCTTTCCTGTTTTGACCATTCACGGGGTGTGAGGCTCGACGAAGTCACGTCCACAAAAACATACTTTATACAAAAGTCATGCTTTGGGTCAACAAATGATCATAGAAATGATCACCAAGATAGACGATCAAATAAACGATCCTATCACAAATAATCAACACAATGATCATTTACAGCAACACTCAGCATGTCACATTACCAAATTGGGAATATATCGCTGATAACATTCAACTACATAACCTCTGAGCTCGTACGTCTCAGAGAAGGGTGTTAAGCTAAAAGAATAAATTCTCCGCCACCAACAGAAATATATTTGAAAGAAATCGGCTTTATATCTCAATTTGTAATGTCAGACATACAATCCATACAAGTCTGTTCCGGGCTCGAACAGAACCGAAGGCACTTCTCACGAAGCCCTTGCAATCCGGGTATTCACAATCCCGATCGAATTTCCCATCACTTAGGAAATCTCTATACCAGGAGCGACCCAGTGCAGAGACAATCGATAGGTCATCCTATCACTTTCGCAAATACTCGGTCTTCAACACCGGTCATCAAATGCAATTCATAACGACGTATCACATATTCGGAATGGGTTATACGACCCCATGGTCCTTTCCCGGTTAACCCGAATAGTGAGCGCTTATTAAAAAATAAGTGTGACATTCAAATTCAAACAAAACACATCAAATACCCATTCAAAGGGAAATATTGATAGTCGGTTATTGAACCATCAATGGATATGCACAACATCACCAGTTTCCAAATAATTTTCCAAATTATTTATTTTCCAAAATATCTTTACTAGATATATAATTTTCACACTTCAAAAACAAATCAATATTTATTTTTAACAAATTCCATTTTCTTTTATAAATTCCTTAGTGAATTTATAATCCAAAATATCTATGAATATTCGATTTCAATTTTTCATTTCAATTTATCTTCAAAAAGATAAATTCTCTAATATTCACTTTATATTGGAAAACATTCCCATACTTACTTATTAAGTAATTCTCAATCCATTTATTTTCAACACCTGGAAAATATTCAATATACTTAAATCGAAATTAAGTATATATTTCATTCTTTAAGGAAATCATTCTTTTAAACATATTTATTTGGGCCAAAACGAATGTTGCGTAAAACATCGTTACGACAATCCAAAATCACTAGTATAGGGATTCGAAATTAAAATAGATATATAAATCCCAATACTATACAAAACATTTCCTTTCGGAAATCATTTACTATAACAATAGTGTTATAGTCCACCATTTCCTTCTATTTCTCGAAAACGTCTATTTCAACAATAAATGTTGAAATCTATGGTTTCGAATCTCAACACATTTTAAAACATCGTTAACTTGTTTTAATTCTGTTTAAAACATCACATTCAAAACAGTTTCTTTAACATATTATTCACTATTCAAAAACATGAATATAACTTCATTTATAGGTTTCAACAATTTACTTATCAAAATAAGTCATTTGCGAATTTATAAAACAACGTTTATAAATCCCATTTCTAATTATTTTATAACAACTTCCTTTTATAAATTTTCTTTATTAACCTATTCGAATTATAACTCAATTATAAACTAAAGGTTCATATTATAAGTTAAATACTTATAATTTATTCGTTCACAAAAATCGTTCCTTTGAACTTCATAATTATAAATCTTATAACTTATAAGATTCAATTATTTATCCAAAACCATTCTTTTAATGACTTTATAAATTTTATAAACCTACTGTTCATAAAATTCCATTTATAATTTCACCGTTTATAATTCTATAAATTTCATTCAATTTATGAAATTCATTTTCACTTCATTCAAACACTTATAAAAACTCGTTTTATAATTTCAATATTTCAATTTATAAATATCCATTTATAACTCTCTAAATATAATTCAATTTATATTATTCTTTTAAAACGTCCTTAATCTCCTTTATTATTTCACCATTTTGATTCATAAAATAATTAAATTTTATAAGTCCTATATTTAAACTTTTCACAATAAATTCTCAAATCCCGATTAAACTATTTTATAAAATCATTAACCCTTATTTCTCAAAAATCAGCTTTTAACTATATTTCACAAAAACCATAATTTTATAACTTTGAAAATTATAACGTTTATTTATTTAACATGGATCAATTCCAAAAATATAGTATATTTTCAAAAATCACTTTTAAAAATCATTTTAAAATTCCAAAGTTTGGTCCAATGATGCTACATACCAAATAGCCAATCACGACAACAACGATATCATATATCGATATGATAATCCATCAAATATCAAAATATCTGAAATCAAATAAAAACTGTTGAGGAATCCAGTTGGATCCCTCCAACCTGTTTTCCTGCATTCACAAACATTAGCACAATACCAATTTCGCTCCAGTACGAAATTATCGCGGTATATGGGATTTAAATATTATCCGCTTAATAGACGGCGCAATAGGGTCTCATCCGCTAAACAAATAAATGCGGGAAATCAATAACTCCAATATATACATATACCAATATATATATATTGCTACTATATATAATACCAATTTCACTGTTTATGAAATATTCGCGGTATATGTTTTTAATAAATAACATCCGCTTACTAACGGCGTATAATGTCTATTTTAACAATCAATAAATATCAATCAACCTTCAAACATGCATTCAAATATTTTAAATCTAACTATTTAAAAAAAATCGAAACTGATTCGATTGAGTGAGAAGTTCTCACCTTGATTTTAATTCTGTTTTCAGCTTTTATTTCGAATAAAATTAAACGCGCGTTTAATTTTACACGAAATTTTCACTAACTCCAAACGACTCCAATCCAATTTCATCGCGTAGTGCTCGTCCATACGATTCCAACGCAACTGGTTTCGCGCGTTTTTGACCTCGTCTGAAAAAGATATGAATTTATGAAGTTTACTCGATTTTATTTATAATAATTACAACATAAATTTTATAATTAAAACCCTCAACTATTCAGGACCGTTGGATCTCAATCCCAAGCCCCTTAGATCCGTGCGCACCCTCCCCTCTTCTCCTTCCTCTTTCACGTTCACAGCCGCACACACAAGAACCCATACTCGATAGTTAGGGTTTAAATTTGCATCCTCCTCGTTCACCTATACTTCGATCAGGCACCTCCATGCGACTCACCTCCATCCCCTCCACGTTCGGCCAGAGCACGGTGGCACTCGGCTCCACCATCTGCACGCAGTTCGAGGCCGAACGCGCGCGCTTCCTCCCCATTTTCTGGCCACCACACTGCTCGAAACTCGATCACAGCCGTTCAACTTGAAGCTCTCATCGTGCTTAACAATATTGTAGTTGATACTTTCACGAATCGATGCATGGATTTTGAGAAATTGGAGGGAGAAGTTGGGACGTTTCTGGCCGTGGGTTTGGTATATGGCGGCTAGGGTTTGCAAATTCCTTTTTTTTTTCTAATTTATGAAAGGTAGGGGCTATTTATAAGGAAATATCGAACACTATTCATCCGGAAATTCCGAACTCCGATTTACGCGCCGAAACTGACGTTCCTAGGGTTTATCCCGCGTTCCGGACACAATGGAACAGGTTTCAGAAGCTAATTCGGACATCTGTGCGAGTTATGGCTATAAACGTTCAATTTAAATTAAACCGATTTAAGCGATTTTCTAGGCGTTTTAATTTGTACCGGACAAACGGTAAATCCAATTGACACGAAATTTGAAACCTTACAATAATATCATATTACGGATCCGATGAAACTAGTTTCGTCGAAATCCGAGACTTTTTGAAAAATGGCTATTTTAACTCGCCAAATTAAAATTAAAAATAATTCGATGCGTTTCGAGCTGCCACGATCAAACGATAACTCCGATTGACACGAAATTTGAAATCCGGTAATAACTAACTATTACGGATCCAATGGAACTGGTTTCGTTCAATTCTGAGACTGTTCAAAAATTGACTATTTTCACTAGTCGATTAAATATTAAAATATTCAATTTTCACAAATTAACTTTTAATTCGATTTTAAAAGTTCTAAAATATCGTTCTAACTTCAATATGATAAAATAAAATTTTATAAATCATTTTCAATCATATTTAACTCAATTTTCAATTATTTCCATAATTTCACATATTAAATTATCGATTTAATTATCCAATTAAATCCAATAATTCAAATTAAAATTTATTCGACTTATAAATTCACTTATTAATATTTAAAATTAATTAAATATTCAAATTTTAATAAAAAAAAATCCTGGGTCGTTACAGCAAAGCTGACTCACGGGAGTCGGGGTCACGTATATACTTCATACAGAATCGTTCGTCAAACCATCCTACTTCATTTCTGAAATCTCCACCATGTACATAGTTGTCAAAGTGGTTTTCGATATTGGCAGAGAGTATGATAATATCTGATCCCGGTCACTTTGACAACCAGACGCTTATTTCACACCGGATGGTTCTTTTACACTTCCAAAACTGATTTATAATTTATATCAAAATATCGTATTCTCAAAACCATATCATTTTCGAAAACATTAACTTTCGAAATTATATCACATTTGAAATCATATCACTTTCGAATTATATTTCCAAAAATAGATTAAACTCTCAATTAAATCATCATATTCCTCAAATATGTCATTTAAATCCCTACTTATGTTATAACATCATTTAATCATATTCTACTTAAAAATCAAGGATTTAAATATAAATCTTCCACTTTACAAAGCCTAAAATTCGAAAAATAGTTTAGATAGTTTAAAGTAGTTTTTAAAATAGTTTAAGATAGTTAAAAATAGATTAAAACATATTAATATAGTTTAAAATAGATTAAAATGGATTAATATAGTTTAAATATATTAAAATAGATTAATATAATTTTAAAATAGATTAAAATAGTTTAATATAGTTTAAAAAAGACTAAAATATAGTAATATAATTTAAAATAGATTAAACAGATTTAAAATAGATTAAAATGGGTTAAAAAACTTTGAATAGATTCAAAATAGATTAAAATACTTTAGAATTTCAATTTGAACCAATTTCCAATTCCAACCTTCAAAATTGGATTTTCAAAGTAATTCAATTTATATAAATCAATTTCCTTCAAAATATCGTTTAATCCAATTTAAGATTTAAGGGTTTTAAATCGTTTAGTTTAACCAATCCGGTGTCCGTATATAATTTTCTACCCTATGGTTTAGTGATATGGGTATTTATCATTTCAATCCGCAAAAATTTAAATTTACGGGTATATATTATTTCAATCCCAAATTCCAAATCAATGAAATTCGCTTGGGTTTAACCCATAACGATTTTCACCTATTCTATATGATCGTTTGGGTATGTATCAACCCATAGGGATTTTCTAATAATAAATAAGGGAACTTGCAGTGTTATAACAATATAAATATAACATCAAATCATCCAATATCAACGATTAAACATACATCACAATCATCATCCAAATCAACCAATAAACATCAATAGACAGTGTTTGCATCAAAAATGGTCACAAACCCCAATGTCGCGAAAGCACCAGTATATGAATATAAATCAGCAATATTCAAACACAAATCTCATATCTAAGCAATATCAAGCACAACATTTCATAAATAACGATCAGAAACACGAGATTTATAGTGGTTCGGCGATCTTGCCTACATCCACTCTGAAGCTTATGATTTCATTGATTCACTTGATGATTTCAATCCATTGCAGCAGATTACAGCAAGTTATAACTCTGATGTTAGAATACAATGTTGATAGAAAGATGTAGAATTGAATCCGGCAGAGTCTGGACGTCCAATGGCCAAAAGATCCCATTTCTGTCGGCTTCAGGGGGCTATTTATAGGCGTAGGAGGCTGAGATCATGCTCAAACTTCGGGAGACTTCTTCTGGCACGTGAGTGGGCCCACACGACCGACCCCACCAAGTTTCGACTCGATCTGTGATCGATACGAAATGATTTTGTATCCATCAAAAATTGATCCAATCGAGCTGAAACTTGGCAGGAACATTCTTTACCTTGTATGGAAGCTGCTGTGAAAATTTCGTTGCATTTGGACTTGTGGATCTTGAGTTATGATCGATACGAGATGGAGTTTCTCGGTTGGCTGTTTACTTCGAGTCGATCGCTTCGAATCCATGCTTTCGAACCGATGGATGCACGTGACCAACGTGGCGACATGGCGTGCACTCCTCGCATCGATCCACCTTTTGCTCCGAGTTGACCGCATCGTATCCATGAATCTCGCCTTGTTCGTATCAAGTGACGTCACCCAGTTTGCATCGATGTATACGAACACTGATCGATACGAACTGGATCGAGACGAACCGATGTTCCTTGGTGGATGGATACGAACAAGGCAGGTTTTTCATGGATACGAAATAGAGACTTACCGCTGTTAATGGATGCGAAGTTGATCGATGCGAGGCAGTGCTTGGGGATGGATACGAGACCGACCGACTCGAAGTAGGATGCATCAGTGGATGCGAAGCGGTGTGAATTGATCGATGCGCACGCCATCGATTCGAACCTGATGGATACGAACAGGGCAAGGCGAAGTCATACCGATGGATACAAACTTGATGGATTCGAATAAACCAACACCCCGACCTTCTGATGGATACGAATAACGTACTTTCTCTAACTTGTATCGATCATATCTCATTCATATGAACTCCGATTAACCTGAAATTCAAAGTGCTGGCTTCCATGACTTTTCTTGTCATGTCCTATCGGTTGTAGCCTGATCCGGGCTCGAAAAAAATTCATCGATATCCATAACGAAGCAAAGTATAACCAATCTTTGAGACGAACTGTCTTTGGTTTCCGATCGATCTTTTGGTATCACGGGCTTGCCAAAAAGCGGGATAACATTTAACCCCCAAAACATGCCTTACGATAGGAAGGTGTGTTTTATAATGCCAAAAGCTAGATGTTCATATCCTGTCAACAACCTGCAACGAAATCTGTAGTGTCATATGACCTCAGATGACGATCGTTCGAGATCGTATGCCATTTGAGGTGAATCCGGACCGTTCGCGGTCGACACCGTTTGCGGCAAATGATGAGATGGGACTGTTCGCGGTCGAATGCCATTCGCGGCAAATGGTCAAATGGGACCGTTTGCGGTCGGATGCCGTTCGCGACAAATTGTGAAATGGGACCGTTCGCGGCAAATGGTGATCGATCGCGATCGGGTGCAGTTCAAGGCGAATTGTGACCGTTCGAGGTCGTGTGCCGTTCGAGGTCGTGTGCCGTTCGAGGCGAACTTTGACCGTTCGAGGTCTGGTGCCGTTCGAGGCGGATTATGACTGTTCGAGGTCGGGTGGCGTTCGAGGCAAATTGTGACCGTTCGAGGTCGGTGCTGTACAAGGCTTATTGTGACCGTTCGAGGTCGGGTGCCGTTCGAGGCGAACTGTGACCGTTCGAGGTCGTGTGCCGTTCGAGACGAAATGTGACCGTTCGAGGTCGGGTGCCGTTCGAGGCAGATGTGATCGTTCGCGATCGAATGTCATATAAGGTGAGTTGCGACCGTTCGCGGTCGGGTGCCGCACCAGGCAGAATGTGATCGTTTGCGATCGATTGCCATAAGAGGCAAAATGTGATCGTTCGGGATCGGATATCATACTAAGTGAATCATGACCGTTCGCGGTCGGGTGCCGTTCGAGGCAAATCGTGATCGTGCGCCGTTCGAGGCGAATTGTGTGCCCAGGGGGGACTTAGCATTATCGATGCCAGATTTCACGGTCGGGTGAGTTTATGAATCAAAGACTTTGGCGGTTCATCGCCATACAAGAGGTGCTTGTGGACCGTTCGCGGTCCAACGGGTATACAAATAAATTTTTTCACAGAATTGCAAATATCAAAGCAATGATCATACGAATTCCACAGCAGAAATGTCCAAACAAACTAAGTCCCAATGTCCAAATCAAAATCAAAGCAAAAGCAAGGCGAGGATGTCAAAGCGTAAACTCTTACTATGGTGCGGTCAGTAGTCATTCAGAGCATGTGTATGGATCGTGCGCGATCTCTTAATTGTGTAAATGATTTAACCGTGTTAGTGAGAGGTTTGCGACTTGTTCATCGCTTTCGACCTGCCCCCCGAGTTCACGAGGGAATTTTACCTGCCCCCCTGGCTGACGTTCATTCCTTTACTACCACTAGGTTGCTCAGATGCCCCTGTCTCTCTCTTCGGGATTGGATCAACATGCTCAAAGAGTGTGCCCCCTAATCCAGGTGCTACGCCGGATGGTCCTGCTCCATTCTGAACTCCATCCGCTCCTCGATTCAGTGCTCCAAGTTTCCCAATCTGTTGAAACAAGCTCTGGATCAACTCTTCTTGTCTCTTCGCCATTGCCTCCATCTCATCCCTGATGATGAAGATCGATGCTTGATTCGCTCCTGAGGAAGCCTCTTGACTTCCTGTGTGTTGACTTCTTTCCGGTCTCTGCCTTCTACTTGTTTGTCTTGTCATAGCTCCTTAGATCTGAATTCTCAAATCTTCAAATTCAACTTCTGAATGGTAGAATCCTTGAGTTAGCTCGTTCAGTGAAAGCACCAAAGTGTTTGCACCAAAAATGGTCACAAACCCCAATATCGCGAATGCACCAGTATATGAATATAAATCAGCAATATTCAAACACAAATCTCAGATCTAAGCAATATCAAGCACAGCAATTCAGAAATAACGATCAGAAACACAAGATTTATAGTGGTTTGGCGATCTTGCCTACGTCCACTCTGAAGCTTATGATTTTATTGATTCACTTGATGATTTCAATCCATTACAGCAGATTATAACAAGTTATAACTCTGATGTTAGAATACAATGTTGATAGAAAGATGTAGAATTGAATCCGGCAGAGTCTGGAAGTCCAATGGCCAAAAGATCCCTTTTCTGTCTATTTCAGGGGCTATTTATAGGCGTAGGAGGCTGAGATCGCGCTCAAACTTCAGGAGACTTCTTCTGGCACGTGAGTGGGCCCACGCGACCGACCCTACCAAGTTTCGACTCGATCTGTGATCGATAGAAATGATTTCGTATCCATCAAAAATTGATCTAATCGAGCTGAAACTTGGCAGGAACATTCTTTACCTTGTATAGAAGCTGCTGTGAAAATTTCGTTGCATTTGGACTTGTGGATCTTGAGTTATAATCGATACGAGATGGAGTTTCTCGGTTGGCTGTTTGCTTCGAGTCGATCGCTACGAATCCATGCTTTCGAACCGATGGATGCACGCGACAACGTGGTGACGTGGCGCACACTCCTCACATCGATCCACCTTTTGCTTCAATTTGACCGCGTCGTATCCATGAATCTCGCCTTGTTCGTATCAAGTGACGTCACCCAGTTTGCATCGATTGATACGAACACTGATCGATACGAACTGGATCGAGACGAACCGAGGTTCCTTAGTGGATGGATATGAACAAGGCAGGTTTTTCATGGATACGAAATAGTGACTTACCGATGTTGATGGATGCGAAGTTGATCGATGCGAGGCAGTGCTTGGAGATGGATACTAGACCGACCGACTCGAAGTAGGATGCATCAGTGGATGAGAAGCAGTTTGAACTGATCGATGCACACGCCATCGATTCGAACCTAACGGATACGAACAGGGCGAGGCGAAGTCATACCGATGGATAAAAACCTGATGGATTCGAATAAACCAACACCCCGACCTTCTGATGGATACGAACAACGTACTTTCTCTAACTTTTATCGATCATATCTCATTCATACAAACTCCGATTAACCTGAAATTTGGAGTGCTGGCTTCCATGACTTTTCTTCCGTGTCCTATCAATTATAGCTTGATCCGGGCTCGGACAAAATTCATCGATATCCATAACGAAGCAAAGTATAACCAATCTTTGAGACGAACTATCTTTGGTTTCCGATCGATCTTTTGGTATCACGGGCTTGCTAAAAAGCGGGATAACAGATAACTAATTGTCATCAACATGTATTAAATTGACAATTAAATTCAATATTAAATTAAACAATGATTAAATGCAATAAAAGTTAAATTTAACTATAATGACAATTTAAATATACCAAACATCAACCAATAAATTCCAAATCACATCATAAATTTAATTTAACTAACATAAGATAATTTAGTAGTTGTGAGTGGGTCAAAACACTCGCTTTATGGCTTTCTCTTTTTTAGTCGAATTTGGATCCGCTACTACTTACTCCTTTTGATTTATTTCCTTGTTATCTTAGTCTTCTATTTTTTTATGGAAGGTTATGGATGAGACAGAGAAGTTTGTATAGACCTGGATTTGTAGAAAAGGATTTGGAAAAAGAAGAATGTTTGAAAAAGAAGAAGAAAGTTTAAAGAAGATGTAGAATTGAAAAAAAAATGAAGCTTTGACAAAGAAGAAGAAGATTTGAAGAATAAAAATAAGAAAAGGGAAGCTTTGAGAAAAAAAGGAGATTTGAGGAAGAAAAAAATAAAGGAGGAGGAAACTGAAGAGAAAGAGAGAGGGAAAAATGAGATGGAATTTTGTTTGGAGGAATGAAGCTACAGAAGATGAGATTTGAAAACTGAAATGAGGCTATAGGGATGAAGATGGAAACAAATGAAAAGCTAATAAAGTATATGTAAACAAACTAGTAATCGAAATAAAGTAAGAATATGAACACCCTTAAAATGGTAGTATTAAAAGAGGTAAAGTAATAGAATAAATATATGAATAAAGATATAAATAAATCTTCCATTCTTTAATATGAAGCTTCCAGAGAAACAGTTGCTAATGAAAAGAAACTACAATAACTAATAACGCATGAATGAAATAAACTTCAAAAATGGGAAATAGTAAATGCTACTTAGATGGCGTGAAAATTAATTTGGATGTTCACAAATGGGAAAAGCAAAAAGGGAAAACTCTTTAGGTAAAGCATTTGAAAGGAGCAAACAAACAAATGAGAAACAAATGAAAAGAATGAGGTAATTATTAATTAATAAGAAATGAATGAGTAGTCTAATAATTAAATGGATGCTCAAATGAAACCTACATGGAGAACTTGAAAATGAAAAGAAAGAGAATGTGGATGTAATAGTAAATGCAAAGTAAATAAAGGACCACTTATATACTATAAACAAACCTTTAGGATCCAAATTCCAAAACTTACTCCTATTAATTCACTTTAACAAACCCGAATATACACATATTTATCATTTAATTATTTATTAAAACATTCATTTTATGTTAATATATGTGCACACTCCATTAGCGCAATCAATCAATTAGTAATCAATCAATCAATTAATCTATTCATTATTTATGTTACTCAAACCAATTTTATTAATTAATGAATATATGTATATATGCATTACAAAATGATTTACTTTACTCTTTTTCATTACTATAACGGTCACATTAATGCAACAAATTTATAAGTTTTAACCATATATGACATGGAAAAATAAATATATGTGAACATGTGAAATTAATGTACAATTGTTAATTAAAGGTAACTCTAATTGATTCCACAACATTTACACAACCATAAACCCTCTGATATATTTAGAAATTTGGATACTAATGTGTGTGTGTGTGTATTGTCCTAAAATTAAAAACTTCTTTCCAAAATCATACTTATTCAAAATGAAAGTTTTATTTTTATACATCTCAAAATATGCAATTATCTTAATTAAAATGTTCATTCCACATTGACACAAAGTGCAAGTTTCTATATTAACCTATTCATTACAATTTCATTTATGTTTCCTTTTAATTGAGAACATTTCAATTAATCTAATTACAATTCATTTCGTTACCAATTTCAACAAATTCTAATTATAAACATTGTTTTCTTTTCATTTATACGAATTCCAACATGTTTTATATATACAACAAAATTTACACACTATTTTCAAAGTAAATGTTTTTATCTTATTGAAAATCAACTTCTCCGAGTTGCATTTTAAATAACAAATTATGTTATTCTTTCATTAAAACATTCACTTCATCCTTTATTCAAATTGAACATTTGTTATTTTGGTTAGAAGAAAACATACAATTTATTCTTTTTAAGTCAAAGCTTAAATTTCATTAAAATCTTTATCTTAATTTAGTTTAAAGTGTAAGTTCTTATGTTGAACTTATTAATTACAATGCATTTTCCTTTTCTGTTCAATTAAAGGATTCCAATAACTATTATTGCAATTTATATTTAATATTAACTTTCAAACAAATTCTCAGTATACCACAACTATTTGCTGTTCATTTCATATTCCAACATTTACTCTTAAATTATGTTGAGACTTAGTTTTGATTCATGACACAAAGCTATCACTACAACATACAGATTTGATGACTACTATGACAAAAGGAGAATATATACTACAAGAGACAAGACTTCAAAACCGATGCATCAATTATATTATTTTAGTTTTGAGTCTTAGGTTAATCTTGTTAAATCTTTCCTCGATTACGTTTATATTAGCTTATATATTTAATCATCTTATTCTCAAATACTTTTTCATATATATAAGCATATAAAATATATAAAAAGTGTTTAAAGTTATATATATATATATATATATATATTACTATACTTATAAAAACTGTGCAAATTGCACAGATTTTACAAGGTCAGTTGTCTAACCCAAAGGTTCAGTCGACTGACCCTAGAAAATTTGTGCAACATCCACAGGTGCATAGGTATTCAAATATATATTTTAAAATTCGTTTGAATATTCAGTCGACTGACCCAGAGGCTCAGTTGACTGAATTTGTACAGTAGCTACTTTTTGAAAAGACATGACTTTTTGTGAAGAGTTACGAACCTCTACAAAAAGATTTGGACGCAACACTTCAATTGAAACTCTTCATCAACAGTCGCTGCTTTCTAACCTTTATAAATACATACTCCAACTTGATTCAAAATCACTTACTGACAATCTGATTTACTACCGAATTTTCTTGTCTCTAATCTAACACTCTTGAACCTATTCGCTATTATACTTTGAATTATTCTGCATTAAAGCAGTACTATACCTTTCTATTCGTCATATACTTCAAATACACACACACACACACACACACACACACACACACTCGAGGAGAAGATTATAGAAAGGGTGTACTACATGTGAAAAGTCCGTGTTATCAAGAATACATAAAGTCAAAACTATTTTTGTATTTGTTGAAGTCCTGTTCTGCTGCTCAGGTGTGTGAAGTCTTCTTTGGCTGCTGAGGCGAAATCCTGTTCTGCTGCTCAGGTCCCTGTTCTTCTGCTCCGGGGTTGTATAGACCTGTTTCTCTGGGTTAAGTAAGGGTTGTTATTTTAGTGAAATTCCAGAAGGAGTCTGGGACTAGACGTAGGACGATGCTCCAAACCAGTATAAAAAACTTTGGTGTCACTTTACTTATACCACCTTTATATTCCGTACTACTTACTGTATTACTATCATCACTATACTCTGTATTATCATATATCCATATTACACGATCCATAGCACACTTTCATTTAGTATCAGAGCAAGGTCATCATATAACCGTGATACAGTTATCTAATAATCTAATAATATGGACACTAGCACTAGCACTAGCACTATCACTAGCACTAGCACTAGCTTCATTGAAGGACAATCCACTACACGTCCACCACTATTTAATAGCATGAATTATAACCATTGGGCCACACGAATGAGAATATATATGCAAGTAAATGGTTTTGATTCATGGAATATAACTTAAACAGAATATACTACTCCTACCGAAGAGTATTCTACTTGGTCAAATACACAGAAACTAGATGACACAGCTAATGCAAAAGCCATGAATATGTTGTTTTGTGCCTTAGATAAAAATGAGTTTAACCGTATTAGCATGTGCAATACTGCATATGAAATATGGCGTACACTCAAAGTTACACATGAAGGAACCAATAAGGTCAAACAAAGCAAAATATCCATGCTCAAAGGTCAGTTTCAAAACTTTATAATGAAAGAAAATGAATCTATAAAGGATATGTACTCAAGATTTCAGGATATCTATCATTCATTAGTAGGACTAGGAGAGAAATATTCAGACTTCGATATTGTATCCAAAATCCTTAACTCGTTAACAGAAAAATGGGAAAAAAAGTTCTCGCTATTGAAGAAGCGAACGATATTTCCAAAATAACTCCGAAAGAGTTAATAGGAAATCTAATGTCCTATGAAGTAAGTTTGTAGGCTAAACGAGTTCAATCCCAAGATAAAAAGAATATAGCATTCCATGTAGAACAAGAACAATCGGATTCAGACAAAAATGACCTAGCCTTATTGCCAAAAACTTTAAGAAATTCTTGAAATATAGAAAAGGAAATAGAAATAATGGCAAGAGAAGATCAAACAACAATAAACCACCATCTTCATCAGTTATGAAATGCTTTAACTATCATAAAAAGGGGCATATGCAAAAGGACATTCCAAATCAAAAGAAAGAATATCAAAATAAAAAGAAGGACAAATTCAAAAGAAAAGCCTTTTCAGTTACATGGGATGATTCATATTCCTCCTCTTCCTCTGAAAATGAGAGTGACAGTGATAATGAGCCAACGTATGCTTTATGGAAAAGATAATGAAGTTAGTGATTTAACTTTTGATGATATGATAGCAATATATTCTGAATTATTAGATACTTTAAGAAGTCTCAAAAGAAAATATAAAGAGGCCGTAGAAAATAAGAACAAGGCAGAATTCGAAAGAGATATGCTTAAAGACGAGAAGAAAATATTGGAAGAAGAACTTAAGAAAACTCAAGAGTCTCTTTCAAATGTTAATTCTCAACTTATATATTGAGTCAAGAAATTGAAACTCAAAAAGAAAAGAATAATGCTCTTGTTTTTGAAAATAAAGTTTTAAAAACTAATGTTAAAATGTTAGAACTAGAAAATTCAGGTCTAAAGACCAAACTAGAAGAAATCACTAAAAATGTTTCAAACTTTAATATAGGAAGAGAAAATTTATTTATAATTATCGAGAATTCACAACCTGTTAACAAAAAAAATAGTTTAGGCCATAAGAAGAAAGTCAAGAAATTACAATCTAATAATTTAAACAAAGTTAAGTATGAAAAAAACCCATATCTTCAAAAAGACTAGTTTCCAAAACTATAAATATATGGGTAGGTAAAACTAATAACAAGTTAATAAGTAAAAAGTATATTAGTTCATTTATAGAAGATGTTCATAATAATAAAAATTATATTTATAAAAGGGATACTAAACCCACTTGGGTTAGGTTTCCTAAGACCCAACTCTTAGGACCCTATTGAAAAAGGTGGGTACCAACGTTATCTCATATTTTTTGCAGATCCTACTCAAGAAAAGAGGAAAATGAATACTCGACAGTGGTTGCTCAAAACACATGATAGGAGCCAAAGATATGCTAATAAATATTACATATTTAGATAGAGGTTTTGTCACTTTTGGAGATAATTCCAAGGGATATATCATCAGCAAAGGCGATGTAAGCAATTACGGTACATCTAATTTACCTCTTATTACAAACTTTTTATTCGTTAAGAAACTAAAATATAATCTATTAAGTATAAGTCAATTATGCGATAAAGGTTTTAGAATATCCTTTTCTGAAAATAAATGTAGTATTCCTGATCAAAATCAAAATCTTATTTTTGAAGGAAATAGAGATAAAAACATTTATGTTTTGAATATGAAAGTTAACCATAACCCAGACATGTGTTTAATAGCTAAAGAAAATGATCCCTGGATATGGCACAGACGATTCTGTCATATCAATTTCAAAAATATAAATAAAATTTCCAAAAATAATCTTGTAAAAGGATTACCAAAGATGAATTTTAAAGTCAATAATATATGTGACTTATGTCAATTAGGTAAATTAACTAAATCCTAGTTTAAATCTAAGAAAGTCATTTCGACATTACAACCACTTGAATTACTTCATATGGATTTATTTGGACCTACCCAAATTCAATCCATAAATCACAATAAATACGTATTTGTAATAGTTGATGATTTTTCTAGATATACATGGACTATCTTTATGAAAAATAAAAGTGATACTTTTGAAAATTTCTAAACATTTGTTAAACAAATTCAAAGTTTAAAAGGTACTATAATTAAAAATATTAGAAGTGATCATGGAGGTGAATTTAAAAACGGGAAATTTGGTAACTATTATAAAAAGAAAGGAATATTTCATAACTTTTCATTTCCTAGAACTCCCCAATAAAATGGAGTTATAGAACGAAAGAATCGAACTCTACAAGAATGTGCAAGAACCTTACTAAATGAAAGCGTATTACCAAAACATTTTTGGCAGAAGCTGTTGCAACTGTCTGTTATGTTTTGAATCGTGTTTCTATTAGACCTCTCACCAAAAATGCACCTTACGAACTTTTAACAGTAGAAAACAAACATATCTTATTTTAAAATATTTGGATCAAAATGTTTTATGTTAAATACCAAAGATCAGCTTGGTAAATTCGATTCAAAATGTGACGAAGGTATATTTCTTGGATATTCTAATCGAAGCAAAGCTTATCGAATTTTTAATAAACAAACTAATACTATAGAAGAGTCACTTCATATATCTTTTGATGAGAACTCTAAACTTATTTCAAAAAACGACGATGATTTAATGAATAATAAAATGAATTTGATTATAAATAATTCAAGAGATGATGAAGATATCATTTATAATTCTAGAGAGGATGAAAACATTATTAATAATTTAGAAAATAGAAATATTACTAATGCAATAAGATCTCCTCGAAGAATCTTACGAAATCATCCTACAGAAAATATAATTGGAGAAATAACTTCAAATGTTCGAACTAGAAATCAACTAAATTTGATGGGTATTGTAGCTTTTCTCTCTACTATAGAACCCAAAAATACTAAAGAAACGTCATCAAATAAAAATTGGATTATTGCTATGCAAGAAGAACTAAATCAATTTGAACGAAATGAAGTTTGGGAACTAGTACCCAGACCGACCGTTTAGACTGTTATAGGAACTAAATGGGTTTATAAAAATAAAGAAAACGAATTAGGAAATATAACTAGAAACAAAGCAAGACTAGTAGCACAATGATATAAATAGGAAGAAGGAATAGACTACGAAGAAACATTTGCTCCAGTCGCTAGACTAGAAGCAATACGAATCTTATTGGCGTACGCATGTTTTAATAACTTTAAACTCTATCAAATGGATGTTAAAAGCGAATTTTTAAATGCTTATATTAAAGAAAATGTTTATGTTGAACAACCTCCTTTATTTATTCATGAAAAATACCCGGATCATGTTTATAAACTTAAGAAAGCTCTATATGGTTTAAAACAAGCACCACGTCCTTGGTATGAACGACTTAAAAGCTATTTAATTGACTCGGGATTTGAAATAGGAAAGTAGACCAAATTTTATTTATAAAACATTCTAAAAATGATATATTTTGATAGTACAAATATATTTAGACGACATTATATTTGGTTCAACTAATAATAAATTATGTAAAGAATTTTTTGAAATAATGTCTAGAGAATTTGAAAGTCCCATATGGGAGAATTATCATATTTTCTAAACCTTCAAATAAAACAAGTTTCACATGGAATATTTATTAATCAAGAAAAATACTGTAATAATCATATCAAACGTTTTGGAATGAAAAACACTTCTGCCAAACCAACACCTATATGTACAACAACACATCTTGATAAAGATGAAAATGGCGAGAGTGTAGACCAAAAACTATATCGTAGTATGATAGGATCACTACTTTATCTAACAGCAAGTAGACCAGATATTATGATGAGTGTGTGTCTATGTGCATGATTTCAAGTTGACCCGAAAGAATCACATTTACGAGCCGTAAAATGTATACTACGTTATCTTAGTAAGACTACATATTTCAGATTTCTATATCCAAAAGAATGCTCGTTCGAGTTAGTATCATACATCGATGCTAATTTTGGAGGATCACGAACAGATAGAAAAAGTATAAGCGATACGTGTCACTTCATTGGTAAATCTTTATTCTCATGGTTTAGTAAGAAACAAAACCGTGTCTCACTAACAACTTATGAAGCATGATATATTTCTACGGCACTAGCTTGCACACAAGTATTTTGTACGCAACAGACCCTTAAAGATTTCGGAGTCAATCTATCAAAATCAACAATTTACTGCGACAATTCTAGTGCAATAAATCTATCCAAAAATCCAGTAAACCACTCGAAAACTAAACATATAGATATTAGATGTGACGGCCCGCAAATCCGTACCCCTTTGAACTGACCAAATTCCACCACAGTTCTGTCCAAAGTGGCACAAATGTACGAGTCTTCGGGTAAAAGAAGAAAGAGGTAGAAGAAGAAGAACAAAAACAACATCAGAATTTCACATCGCAGCGGAATAAAATATAATATATAGAATACAGTTTTAAATACAAGAAATCTGTACTATATACATATACATACATATCATCATCAGAGTACATCAATCAATCATACATGTCCATACACAACGGAGATAATAGACAAATACGTAAATACGCTCCGTCACCAGCCCGTCTCTTGAGCTCTAGCATATAACCTGAATCCTATTTAACTCGGTCTGACCCGAGCATCATATAAAACAAAACCCGGGTCAGTTTGGAATACTAGCGTGAGAAAATCACACTCAATTGGATTATTAAAGTTTTGAAAATCTTTTGAAAACAAAAGCATCTCGTAAGACCACGCCACAAATAAATATGTCGGGTTTTTACCTTACGATAGCTAAAACAATTTTTACAGAAATCCTCTGATATTATAATAAGGTCTATTTACAAATACTTATAAAATAGCCGAAATTGTTACATCTATTAAATTCCAGCTACTAGCCACAGAGTGGGTAATACAAACAAAACTCGTACAAGGCTCGTAGGGAGAATGGATTTCCATTAATGGCTGGGCTACTGGGGTACCACTCGTCACAGTACCTGGCCTAGATCAGAGTACCGAGGAGTACGCCCGCTCCCCTGCAACACAAGCCCGGAACCATTCCTTACTGAACAGTCCCAAACAAGATAACCCGTGGTTGGCGCGACCAACCACCCACTAAGCCGAATATAAAGGGACATCTAGACAAAGGAAAATCTTGTCCTGCTTGGGCATGACCCACCTAACCTTGCTGCACCTCCCCTGTTTTAGCCATTCCCGGTTGATGAGGCTTGAGGTTAAGCGTTACCTTTCAAGAACGCATCACTTAGAATGCTCATCGTCCACTTGACGATGTTCTGGAAGCATTCAATCCATACAAGTTGCCCTGGGTTTGGACAAACCGAATCACCGTCTTCAACTCTTCACGGTCTTCATTCGTAATCGTTCAAACCGGATCGAAGTGGTTTTCGGATAATTAAATCCGATCCCGGACTCTTCGAAACGATCAGCGCATTGTCCAATATTGATAGTCGGTTATTTAACTATCAATTAATCGTACACAAGCAACCATCGGATAATATCCATAAATTATTTTCTCAAATATGTACTTAAGATATTATTGCCATTTTAATCCGTTTGAATCTATTTTCACAGTCCTTTTTATTTCCATGAAATCACTCAACTGATTTCTCATACACACTCAATTTGATTTTACCTTTGAAAATATTTCTTATTTTCTCATTCCCTTCCCAAAAATCAATTTATACTTTGTTTATAAATTTTCAAACTCAATTCCTTCACTTAATAAGATTCCCCATAAATCTTATCTCATTTAAAAACTCACTTATCATCACAAGAGGATTATTAATTGGATTTTAAAAGCATTAAAAACATTTAGATTTATAAAATAAGAAGTATAGTTTTATGCAATTCACGGTTTAAAGGAAATATTTAATATAGAAATTAGAGTTCATATCCAATTAATGATGAATTTGTAAAACTGGTTTTAGAAAATTAAAGTTTATTATAAATATTTGCCCATCCTTCGAAAGTAACTAATTCAAAACATTTTAAATTCAAGTAATAGTTTACAAGAAATTTTTATAGTGTAGTAATTTAAAATACTCCTTTTTTAAAATAAGTTTATAAATTTTAGAAAACCCAATATCCATCTATAATGCCTCTTGACCATATTCTCACTTCTTACTTCTAGAAATATTCAACTATTTCCTTCCAAAACCAATTTCCATAACACAAATCGAGTCCTTACCATGACTTATCTCATTACATATTCGCTAATACTTTCTATCTCATTTCTAACTCCGTTTATAAATTTATAACTCAGTTTTCCCTTTTGTTTATTTATGAAAACAATTTATTCAAAAATCCTATTTTTATAATTTTATTCTTCAATTCAATTCCATATTGTTCCTTAATAAAATTCCATTTCATTTCTTAATAAAATTTCCTTATTTTATTTCTTAATATCGTTCTCTTATTTTATTCTCTTAATATAGTTTTCCTTTACTATAAATCTATTCATCGATTACAATATTTTCTTTAAGTCTTTGTACATAATTTAATTTTTCCCAAACTCAACTTTAACTAAATTTAAGTTCAACCAAAGTAATAATTATTCTTTTAATTTTACTTTAGTCTCAATAGGAGTAAATTCAAATCCTAAAGAAATATTCTTTTAATTTAAATTTCATTTAACTTCCTTCAATCAAATTATTTATAGCATTTAAAAGTTCTAGTCAATTCCAATTCCCATATAAATTTAATTCGCATGTAAATCCATATAAATATCATTCATCCTGTCATATGGCAACAATATATATAATAAATAAATATCTTTGAGGAATCCTGTTGGATCCCTCCAACCTGTTTCCCTGCATTCACAAATGTTAGCACATAATAAAATATCAATTCCACTTTCAAATGGATGTTACAGTATATGGGTTATGATATTTACCAGTGAATAAATTGTTATCAATCAACCAAACACATCCAATAATTTAAATTTAACATTTAAATTTAATTTGGGGAATCTAAATGAGTGAGAAAATCTCACCTTTGCTTTTAAGTTGCAACCCATTCCAATATTGCCTTGGTTTTCTTGATTTTTTTGACCTTGAATAACAATTTGATGATTTATTAATATTAGAACAAGTCGAACAATTAATTTCTGCTTAAATAAATTTATTTAACTCTGATAATTTAATTTTAACTAATTCTCCTTTATAAAAATCTTTTGGTAACTAAACAATTAAATAAGTAATTTAAACAAATTAACCACTCTAATTTAAGTATTGTAAAATAAACTAGTTAAGGTGAAAACATGTATATTTTATTTTCTTTTGTTATATATTTATGAAAATATCCTATTTAGATTTTATCAAATCCAACTCATATAACATCCTATTTTCTTTTCAACATCTTATATATATACACATATATATACCGTCTTTAGTTATTTAAATTAAACTAGAAATAACTTAAGATTTAAAACTGCATAACAGTTAATTTAAATTTTATTTTCCTTATCTAAGCCAAAACCCTAGTTTACAGTAAACTTTAAATTTTAAAACACAGAATTACCTCACTAACGCTCTCCAAACCGAGGCCCAAGATGTCGCTGCGTGAACGACCACTACATCCATCCAACGCGCGTCCCCGGCCTCTTCCAACCCTAGCGACAGCATTTCCTCCCTACGCGCGCGACTCCTAACTTCACCGAGCTCGGAAATCACGTCGCGCCACCATCCCACGAGCAACCTTCAAAATCAAGAACAACATTCCCCCAATCTCCCATTCGACTCACCATCATCACCTTGAACTGCACGCGACGCCCCGTCTCCCAGTCACTCGCCGCCGCCACGAACGAGCCGTCACCATCACTCGCGATGCGCCTCAGACGCGACCGCCCTCTCTCTTTCGTGCAGCTCGAACACGATTCAATTCGAGTTTGGGTTCCATATTTTTTTTATTTGCCGTGAATCGGCTGAAGGAAGAGAAAAAGGGGGGAAATGAAGAGGTTGATCGAAAAAAAATAAGGGGTGTATCACGATTAGAAGAGATAAGCGGCCATGAATATATGATTTTTGATCAAACAAGAAACAGAAGATATCGCGATTTAAAAAAAAAGAAGCGTTCTTCAGAAGGCAAAGGGGACAAGGTCGACATCTAGGGTGGCTTATTCTTCAGAGGAGTTCGGCTGAAGAAATAGGTCGGCTATGATTTGATGTAGGATATTTAAATAAATAATTAATTGTTTTCGAACCGTTTACCTCTCGTACGATCACACGATCACTCCAAAAATTACGAAATTTGGAATCCGATAATAATTCAATATTACGGATCCAACGGAACAGGTTTCGTTGAATTCCGAGACTGTGTCTCGGAAGGCTATTTTCAATTGTCAATTTAAACAATGTAAATTTAAAATTGAACAAACGGCAGTTAAATTCAATTTTAATCCATCTATTATTCTCAGTATTATTAATATAATTTAATAAGCCGTTATATTTCCAACAAGCTTACAATTCCAGATTTAAATAATTTACCCAATTGTCAATTACTATTTAATTTATTCAATTGATTGTTATATTTAAATTCTGAGTTCATTTTATTAAATCAAACCAACTTTTCATATTAAAAATCAAATTATGATTCAAATTAAACATTTAAATTCATTTTAAATATCGCAAATGAACTGTTGAAAAAGCCGGGTCGTTACATTCCTCCCCCCTTAAAAGAATTTCGTCCCCGAAATTACTAATTAGGAAGAATGGTCCAATACCCGATACTATTTTCAAAACCAAGAATTCAACATCCTACCAAACTACCCTTTTTAATAAAAGATGCATTACCCTACTTATTAACTTTTCAAACCTTTCCCTAGTTCCAAACTATACTATTTGTTTAACCATTCAAGTTTCAATTTACAACCAAGTTTTGCATTATCCAAATTTTCTCAAAAATTTTCTAACACCCTAAATTCCCGAATTTTTTTGCCAGCGTCTCCTTTGCGCGGCTAGCTCGGTACAACTACAAAATGGCACTACGGCCTCTCAAAAACCAAAAAGAAAACAAAACGCCAAGCGGCTCGATCAAAATCCCAATCAATTTCCATATAGAAATTTAAACACATACCTTTGTCGAGCATTTCAAATTTATCTTTTGAAACCAAACTCAATTCTCTTTACCTTTATATTACCTGCAAATCTTACACAGCAATATATCCAATCACAATATACAAAACATTTTATCGACATTCTTTCTACAAATGTCAATGCCTATTCATTCAAATATTATTTTAGATTATATTTGAATATCAATTCCCAATTAAGAATGCATTTTTCCTACTTATGTTAGTATAAACATTTTATGTGTTTCTTATATTTTTTTTCATCTTACCACTTTAGTTTATATCCATTCCTACTCAATTGATTCTTCCATTTCCATATGAATTCAATTTATCTTTAACTATGAATATTTAAATTCTATTTTTCATTTATAACAAATTCATGTCATTATTTTAAATTAGTTTCATTCACTAATTTATTTCAATTTCCACTTTGCAAACATTTGTCGTTAACAAAATTTTCAAAAACTTCCAAAAATTTCTAACTCCTAAAATTTCTGAAAATTTTTGGCAGAGTCCCCTTTGTACGGAGGAGCTTTTGCAATTTGACAATAGATATAAATATATGTACATCGACCCACACGGTCGGAAAAACCAAAAACAGTTCATATTTCCTAGTTTGTATTGCGTAGGCGTACCTTATTTAGCATTTTAAGCAAGCGGCTTATTTAATTTAACATATGCACGGCCAAAATCTCACTAAACGGTCTTCTGGTACCTATACTTACTCAATTTATAAACATAAGTAACATATTTATGAAAATTTATAACGTTGCATTCATTTAAGCAACCACAACACATCAATAACATAAGCAATGCAATATAAATAACTTCATAACAAATTTATATAGTTTCCAAACTAGTTCCAATTGTTTATAACTGACACAAACACCGTTTGCATTCAACTTTAAATGAGTTACAACACATCTACTTAACTTTAATCCATAATTATGCCCAAACAAACCTATTCTCCATTTAATTGATTTCAAAAATCAATTTCTGCTTCTTATCAATTCAAAACCATATTTTATAAACAATTAGACGCGAATCCAGTTTTATAAATAATTGATAAGGTTCCAATTAAATCCAATTGCTTTTACTCAATTTATAACATCATATTCGATTCAGAATGATTTTTCACATCCTTCTTTTATTCAGTTCATTCTTAATCCGAACTATTTTGTATTCATGGCAATTTATTCAAAAATCAAGTTTATTTACTTCTATTATTCCATAGAACTTTATTTAATCATGTTTATGACAACAACAATTATTTCTATGCAAATTCGACAATATTCATTCAAACAAACAATTTCTTTAGTTTTATAACTGTTTTAAAATTGATTCCAACTCAAGTTATATGAAATGTCATTCCATTAAAATTTATTTTTAAACCATATCTTTGCATTGACTTTATTCAAAACCATTTTATTAAGCTCGACAACTTCAATGCTTAAAATTTAACATTCATGTCCCAAATTTATATAAGTCATGCTTCGTTGAATTTTAGATTTAAGTTAATTTACTTCAAATTATTTAACTTTCATAACTTAAGTTTATTTCATTTGCCCATAAATTTTTTTCCAATTTAATTTGATTTTATTTGAATAAAATCTCTTTCATTTACTTCTTAACTCAACTAATTATTTCATTTAAAAATTTCAATTCCCATGTTCGATTCATTCTCGAACTTATTTAACTTATTACAAGACCACTTTCACTTTATTTATACACAATTGGATTTGTTTGCACTTCTAACCATTTATATTTAATCCAGTTTCATTTTATTAGCTAACCAATCCGAGTTGAATTTTTATATTTATAATTCAAGGTCTCTTCCTCCCATTCACTTTATTTCCACTTTTATTTATTTACCATTCAACCTTAATTTAACCAATTCAAAGTTTATTCACATATTCAGGTTACTAATTTATCCCAAATTAGTTTATTCCCAATTTATAATTCAATACTTGATTTTTAGCTTCAAAAACCTCTTCATTTAAATTTCCTTGGATCGATTCTATTTTATAATTCAAGTTTGGATTTCTATTCATTTTCCAGATTCAAACAATTCTATTTGATTTATTTATTCCATCTTAATTTTATAAGTCCACTTCTTATTTATCTTCACACTTCCATTCACTTACAGTTAACCACATTCCCATTTTTATTTTAATTCGGGTTTATACATTTTTACTTAGCCAAGTATATATTTCTATTCCAACGCCCCTCAAATTTTTTTTTAAGCTTTCGAAGTCTTATTTATTCAAATTCATATTTTACTTAGCTTACATTAAATTCAACCTCATTTCATTATTATAAATTTTACCCAAGTGAGAGTTTTATTACAATACCATCTACTTCTCAATTTAATTCATCTTCATTCAAATTCAAACATTAACTTAGCTTAAGTTAATTCCAGTACAAACAAAGTTCTCAATCCAATTAAATTTGCTATTCACTACGCAATCACATCCAAAGTTTAAGGTACTTTACCCATCTATTTTATTTAATGAACTTTCACTTCCATCGAAATCACCTTTCCATAAATTTTAAATCTTAAGTACATTTATTTATTGTAACTTCTTACTTACATTCATTTCCGATTCATTTGATACTCTCCTAGATCAAATCCCATGTGATTTAATTAGCCGTTCCAGATTTGTTAAGATAACATCCAAGGCCAATTTATCCCATCCATACTAAATTTGGATTTTATTTGTAAATTCAAACTATCTTTACTTTAATCCAATTCATAATAATTGTGATTCATATTTAATTTGATTTAACATTTCAATGGAATTTCTAGTTATTACTCGGGTTTCATCACCTAATCCCATATTAATTTAATTCAATACAACTGAATTTATTTTCAGTTTAATTAAATTTACTTCCATTCTCATAACTTGAATTAATTTCAATCCACTTTAAGTTTTATTTCTCATTTCAACTTCATTTAAAATCTACTAATTTATCCTTTCCAAATCATTAGTTAAATTTCAAGTTTTAAATTTTAATCCAAGTTAAATTTCCATCTTTAACTTTTTGCTTTAAATTTTAATTCCAAAATTCAACATTTAATGTTTTCCTTGATTAGATAACTATTTCTACTTTTATAATCTCATTTGTCTAAATATGGCCTCCAAACATCCAAGTTATAATAATTTCAGAAAATATTTCTTTTATATCAAAATATATTTTGGATGAAATTATTTCATTCACCCACTTTTGAAAATCAATATTGTGTCGAATTGCTCTATTTAAGTGTTTAGAAACCCCTTCGATACAGTTTTCGAGGCTGTGCCGACGAAGGTACATATACCACTCAATAAATCAATCAACGCAATATAAAATCATTTTATATTCACCAACAAATACGCACTCATATCTATTAATACTCTCAAAATCATTCTAGAGTACCATTGACTCTATTTCTAATGAGTAATTCCCCACCAGAGCCAAGGTTCTCGCTTAACCTTTCAGCTCTGGTACCAAGTGTGACGGCCCGCAAATCCGTACCCCTTTGAACTGACCAAATTCCACCACAGTTCTGTCCAAAGTGGCACAAATGTACGAGTCTTCGGGTAAAAGAAGAAAGAGGTAGAAGAAGAAGAACAAAAACAACATCAGAATCTCACATCGCAGCAGAATAAAATATAATATATAGAATACAGTTTTAAATACAAGAAATCTGTACTGTATACATATACATACATATCATCATCAGAGTACATCAATCAATCATACATGTCCATACACAGCGGAGATAATAGACAAATACGTAAATACGCTCTGTCACCAGCCCGTCTCCTGAGCTCCAGCATATAACCTGAATCCTGTTTAACTCGGTCTGACCCGAGCATCATATAAAACAACACCCGAGTCGGTCTGGAATACCAGCGTGAGAAAATCACACTCAATTGGATTATTAAAGTTTTGAAAATCTTTTGAAAACAAAAGCATCTCGTAAGACCACGCCACAAATAAATATGTCGGGTTTTTACCTTACGATAGCTAAAACAATTTTTACAGAAATCCTCTGATATTATAATAAGGTCTATTTACAAATACTTATAAAATAGCCGAAATTATTACATCTATTAAATTCCAGCTACTAGCTACAGAGTGGGTAATACAAACAAAACTCGTACAAGGCTCGTAGGGAGAATGGATTTCCATCAATGGCTGGGCTACTGGGGTACCGCCCGTCACAGTACCTGGCCTAGATCAGAGTACCGAGGAGTATGCCCGCTCCCTTGCAACACAAGCCCGGAACCATTCCTTACTGAACAGTCCCGAACAAGATAACCCCGTGGTTGGCGCGACCAACCACCCACTAAGCCGAATATAAATGGACATCTAGACAGGGGAAAATCTTGTCCTGCTTGGGCATGACCCACCTAACCTTGCTGCACCTCCCCTGTTTTAGCCATTCCCGGTTGATGAGGCTTGAGGTTAAGGGTTACCTTTCAAGAACGCATCAGTTAGAATGCTCATCGTCCACCTGACGATGTTCTGAAAGCATTCAATCCATACAAGTTGCCCTGGGTTTGGACAAACCGAATCACCGTCTTCAACTCTTCACGGTCTTCATTCGTAATCGTTCAAACTGGATCGAAGTGGTTTTCGGATAATTAAATCCGATCCCGGACTCTTCGAAACGATCAGCGTATTGTCCAATATTGATATTCGGTTATTTAACTATCAATTAATCATACACAAGCAACCATCAGATAATATCCACAAATTATTTATCTCTAATATCTACTTAAGATATTATTCCCATTTGAATCTATTTTCACAGTCCTTTTTATTTCCATGAAATCACTCAACTGATTTCTCGTACACACTCAATTTGATTTAACCTTTGAAAATATTTCTTATTTTCTCATTCCCTTCCCAAAAATCAATTTATACTTTGTTTATAAATTTTCAAACTCAATACCTTCACTTAATAAGATTCCCCATAAATCTTATCTCATTTAATAACTCACTTATCATCACAAGAGGATTATTAATTGGATTTTAAAAGCATCTAAAAACATTTAGATTTATAAAATAAGAAGTATAGTTTTATACAATTCACGGTTTAAAGAAAATATTTAATATAGAAATTAGACTTCATATCCAGTTAATGATGAATTTGTAAAACTGGTTTTAGAAAATTAAAGTTTATTATAAATATTTGCCTATCCTTCGAAAGTAACTAATTCAAAACATTTTAAATTCAAGTAATAGTTTACAAGAAATTTATATAGTGTAGTAATTTAAAATACTCCTTTTTTAAAATAAGTTTATAAATTTTAGAAAACCCAATATCCATCTATAATGCCTCTTGACCATATTCTCACTTCTTACTTCTAGAAATATTCAACTATTTCCTTCCAAAACCAATTTCCATAACTCAAATCAAGTCCTTACCATGACTTATCTCATTACATATTCGCTAATACTTTCTATCTCATTTATAACTCCGTTTATAAATTTATAACTCAGTTTTCCCTTTTGTTTATTTATGAAAACAATTTATTCAAAAATCCTATTTTTATAATTTTATTCTTCAATTCAATTCCATATTGTTCCTTAATAAAATTCCATTTCATTTCTTAATAAAATTTCCTTATTTTATTTCTTAATATCGTTCTCTTATTTTATTCTCTTAATATAGTTTTCCTTTACTGTAAATCTATTCATCGATTACAATATTTTCTTTAAGTCTTTGTACATAATTTAATTTTTCCCAAACTCAACTTTAACGAAATTTAAGTTCAACCAAAGTAATAATTATTGTTTTAATTTTACTTTAGTCTCAATAGGAGTAAATTCAAATCCTAAAGAAATATTCTTTTAATTTAAATTTCATTTAACTTCCTTCAATCAAATTATTTATAGCATTTAAAAATTCTAGTCAATTCCAATTCCCATATAAATTTAATTCGCATGCAAATCCATATCAATATCATTCATCCTGTCATATGGCAACAATATATATAATAAATAAATATCTTTGAGGAATCCTGTTGGATCCCTCCAACCTGTTTCCCTGCATTCACAAATGTTAGCACAGAATAAAATATCAATTCCACTTTCAAATGGATATTACAGTATATGGGTTATGATATTTACAAGTGAATAAATTATTATCAATCAACCAAACACATCCAATAATTTAAATTTAACATTTAAATTTAATTTGGGGCATCCAAATGAGTGAGAAAATCTCACCTTTGCTTTTAAGTTGCAACCCATTCCAATATTGCCTTGGTTTTCTCATTTTTTTGACCTTGAATAACAATTTGATGATTTATTAATATTAGAACAAGTCGAACAATTAATTGCTGCTTAAATAAATTTATTTGACTCTGATAATTTAATTTTAACTAATTCTCCTTTATAAAAATCTTTTGGCAACTAAACAATTAAATAAGTAATTTAAACAAATTGACCACTCTAATTTAAGTATTGTAAAATAAACTAGTTAAGGTGAAAACATGTATATTTTATTTTCTTTTGTTATATATTTATGAAAATATCCTATTTAGATTTTATCAAATCCAACTCATATAACATCCTATTTTCTTTTCAACATCTTATTTATATACACATATATATACCGTCTTTAGTTATTCAAAGTAAACTAGAAATAACTTAAGATTTAAAACTGCATAACAGTTAATTTAAATTTTATTTTCCTTATCTAAGGCAAAACCCTAGTTTACAGTAAACTTTAAATTTTAAAACACAGAATTACCTCACTGACGCTCTCCAAACCGAGGCCCAAGATGTCGCTGTGTGAACGACCACTACATCCATCCAACGCGCGTCCCCGGCCTCTTCCAACCCTAGCGACAGCATTTCCCCCACTACGCGCGCGACTCCTAACTTCACCGAGCTCGAAAATCACGTCGCGCCACCATCCCACGAGCAACCTTCGAAATCAAGAACAGCATTCCCCCAATCTCCCATTCGACTCGCCATCATCACCTTGAATTGCACGCGACGCCCCGCCTCCCAGTCACTCGCCGCCGCCACGAACGAGCCGTCACCATCACTCGCGACGCGCCTCAGACGCGACCGCCCTCTCTCTTTCGTGCAGCTCGAACACGATTCAATTAGAGTCTGGGTTCTATATTTTTTTTATTTGCCGTGAATCGGCTGAAGGAAGAGAAAAAGGGGGGGAAATGAAGAGGCTGATCGAAAAAAATAATAAGGGGGGTATCACGATTAGAAGAGATAAGCGGCCATGAATATATGATTTTTGATCGAACAAGAAACAGAAGATATCGCGATTTAAAAAAAAAGAAGCGTTCTTCAGAAGGCAAAGGGGACAAGGTCGACATCTAGGGTGGCTTATTCTTCAGAGGAGTTCGGCTGAAGAAATAGGTCGGCTATGATTTGATGTAGGATATTTAAATAAATAATTAATTGTTTTCGAACCGTTTACCTCTCGTACGATCACACGATCACTCCAAAAATTACGAAATTTGAAATCCGACAATAATTCAATATTACAGATCCAACGGAACAGGTTTCGTTGAATTCCGAGACTGTGTCTCGGAAGGCTATTTTCAATTGTCAATTTAAACAATGTAAATTTAAAATCGAACAAACGGCAGTTAAATTCAATTTTAATCCATCTATTATTCTCAGTATTATTAATATAAATTTTATAAGCTATTAAAATATTTCCAACAAGCTTACAATTCCAGATTTAAATAATTTACCCAATTGTCAATTACTATTTAATTTATTCAATTAATTGTTATATTTAAATTCTTAGTTCTTTTTATTAAATCAAACCAACTTTTCATATTCAAAATCAAATTATGATTCAAATTAAACATTTAAATTCATTTTAAATATCGCAAATGAACTGTTGAAAAAGCCGGGTCATTACATTAGACATCATTTTCTACGTGATAATATAGAAAAAGAAGTGATAAATTTAGACTTCGTACCATGGGATAATCAATTAGCCGATATTTTTACTAAACCATTATTAGAAAATACTTTTATAAAATTACATCGTGAACTCGGTATAATATCAATTAAAGATATATAAATAATAAAATACAAAACTATGACTAAAAGCTCAAAAATAATTTTTTTACAAAAAATTCATAATTCTGACCATGCTAAGACTCGAACCTACGACCTGTTGTGAATAGCCCAAGTGTCTTAACCACCTGAGCTATTGATTATTTCTGTTATACTCTAATATAGAGATTTTATTATATAGTGATATCAATATACTAAAATTATGTGTAACATTTAACTTTATAAATATACTTTACTTTCTTTATGAACATTATATTACATAGGATAAAACAAATAACAGAAAAACCAACGAATTACCATTTTACTTGGCTAAATTCAAGAAGAGCCATTTAATTCTACCTTCTTTTTCTCTACCTTAGGCTATAAATAAATATGCCTACTCAATTCTTTTTCAAACAATCAAACTGAAATACAAAGAAAACTTTCATTCGTGTGTTGTCAAAAACTAATTTTCAAGATGACAACCTCTTCATCCACTGATTCAATTGAAATTCTTGCCTCAAACAGTGCACCAAAGACTCCGTATCATCAAACTTTACCATCTTCCACCTATCATACCAGATATACTCCGGATAAAAAGAAAGGGAAAACGATGACTGACATATCTCTGAATACTAAACAAAAAATAGACGACTTGCATCACAATCAACAAGAATCATTGATGCTCCAACGAGAAATGTACTATGAGCAAAAGATTAACTCCAGATTATTAGTAATTATCGAGCATATTGCTATGAAGATTTGCGGAGCCTCTTCACATCCAATAGACGAACATGCCCTTTCGCATATTAGACGACCTTCGACATCATCTCCGCCACAACCACCGGTCTCACCAAATTCATGGGGTCGGAATGAAGCATCGAATGCTCGTCGCAAACAACTAAAGGGCTACAAAACGCCCAGCCCTTCTAAATAAACATAGTTGTTATTATTTTTCTGTTTTATATTCGAATAATTATACTTAAGTATGTACGCTTTGTTTTTGGAATAAATCATTTCTTTTTAATTCATCAATATGTAAACTAATTATAATATTAAAAAATAAACTTACAACGTTCATATGTATAATGATATTGTATAATTTTACTCCAGAAAAATTCACCGTAAAAATTCACCCAGGTCAGTCGACTGAACCAAGGGGTCAGTCGATTGACACAGAAGTCAAATGTTTTTTAAAACCAAGGTTAGTCGACTGTACCAGTGCCTCAGTCGACCGAACCAAAAGGATGAAAATTTTCGATTTTCTACTTCAGTCGACTGAAGCACTGATTCAGTCGACTGAAGCACCGATTCAGTCGACTGAAGCAATGATTCAGTCGACTGAAGCAATGATTCAGTCAACTAAATCATGAATCTGAGCATATTTACTATCCCTACCCACTCACTTTCCACCTATTAACTTTCACTTTCTCCTTCTAAAACCACTCTCATCTCAGATTTCAAAATTTCCTAAAAGCCTAGCTCTTTCAAAATTCAATTTTTCACATCTAGACAATCAAATTAATGGCTCTTAAGCGAAAAGGGAAAGCATCTTCATCCTCTCAACCTCCTTCAAACGAGAAAATCCAACAATGGCTATTTGATGATACCGCAATTAGGAGATGGAGAAGGATGCAAGATTCTCGCATCTTTGAAGGTTCGTTCATAATGTTTTCCAATTTCTCTCCATACATATACAAGAATTAGCTCGTAGGAGCAATTTGGAATCTTTATTCGATATTGATGATAACAAGAACAAAATTAATCAAATAATGGTCAAATTATTCTATGCAAATCTTAACTTGGGTCACCAAACCGTTCAAAATCAACAAGATTGTGTATGGAGCCTAGTTTGTGGAAAATCCTTTTTTTTCTCCTTAGATCACATGGCTCATATTTTAAGAACTGAAAATGATGGTATAGAATTGAGCAATGTTGATTGTGATTTGGTCATTCGTGACCATATCAGTCATTTATTCTCAGAAGAGGACATGCACCAACTCAAGTCCATGTCTTTAAGACCAAAAGCAAGAATTATCCATCGTGCTTTAATGAAAACCGTAACTCCACGAACCAGGAGTTATGAACTTGTCTATGAACATAACTTTAAAGCCTTGTACGCTATCTTTAGAAACATTAAAATCAATTGTCTACAATTAATTCTTGATGAATTCCTTCGCATCGACAATGGTAGGATGAATGACGTCTATTATGGTGAATATATTATGCGACTGCTAACGGCTTATGAGATTCTGGAACCTGACTCGCCGGTTTCTACCGTTGGATATTTAAATTCTCAAACTTTAGCATTAATGAAGCTACCCGTTGGTCGACTACCTCCTATCATTTCTTTCGAAGAATGGACTCAGCGATAATTATCTCAAGCTCAACCACAACAACATGGCGAAGTATCTCAAGGTCCATCCCGCCAAAGATCAACTCGTCGTCGACAAGATGAAATTTTGATTCCTAATCCGGGCCTACCTCCATATGAGTCGATTTCAACGATATGCCATAACCAATAAGTTCTTCAAACCCATATCGCTACAGTAGACAAAAAGCTTGATAAAGTTAAAGGATTTTTTATGAAGTATGGCAAGCTATTTCATGTCCATTTGGCACTTCCATGGCTACAATAGGCGATCTGGATAAGCAACCCGTCTTCACTTGGTCTTCCTCTTTTGGCGATCAAGCAAGCAGTAGTGATGATGATGGAGATAGAGGCGATAATGGTGGTTAGACATCACATAGTGGTAGGGGTAAGCAACCAATGACATAAGATGTTTTCTTTTTACAAAAATATTAGTATTTATTTCGGTATGGCTTGTAATAATTGCCACTCTATTCATATTATTTCAAAGACTCTTGTTTATGGAAGTTTTATGTATGAGTGATTGTTCCCTTCGTAATATCTATGACATTATGACTTCATACTTTTATATTCCTTGTTCCTTTTGTCGATGACAAAGGGGAAGAAATATTCTTGCTAACATTGAGCATGCAGGATATAGAGCGTCAAAGATTTAGGGGAAGTAAGTATTTATATTATATATATACAATCGAAATCTATATCTATTTGCAGGTTGTCATCAATCAAAAAGGGGGATAATGTTGAGACTTGGTTTTGATTCATGACACAAAGCTATCACTACAACATACAGATTGACAACTGCTACGACAAAAGGAGAATACATACTACAAGAGACAAGACTTAAAAACCGGTGCATCAATTATATAATTTTAGTTTTGAGTCTTAGGTTAATCTTGTTAAAATCTCTCCTCGATTACGTATATATTATCTTATATATTTAATCATCTTATTCTCAAATATTTTATACATATATATAAGCATATAAAACATATAAAAAGTGTTTAAAGTTATATATATTACTATACTTGTAAAAACTGTGCAAATTGCACAGATTTTACAAGGTCTGTTGAATGACCCATAGGTTCAGTCGACTGACCCTGGAAAATCTGTGCAACATGCATAGGTGCACAGGTATTCAAATATATATTTTAAAATTTGTTTGAATATTCAGTCGAATGACCCAGAGGCTCGGTTGACTGAATTTCTACAACAGCTACTTTTCGAAAAGACACGACTTTTGTGAAGAGTTACGAACCTCTACGAAAAGATTTGGATGCAACACTTCGATCGAAACTCTTCATCAACAGTCGCTGCTTTCTAACCTTTAAAATACATACTCCAGCTTGATTCAAAATCACTTACTCACAATCTGATTTACTACCGAATTTTCTTATCACTAACCTAGCACTCTTGAATCTATTCGCTATTATACTTTCAATTATTCTACATTAAAGCAATACTATACCTTTCTATTCTTCATATACTTCATATATATATATATATATATATATATATATACATACACACACACTCAAGGAGAAGATTATAGGAAGGGTGTGCTACAAGTGACAAATTCATGTTATTAAGAACACACAAAGTCAAAATTATTTTTGTATTTGTTGAAGTCCTATTCTGCTGCTCAGGCGTGTGAAGTCCTCTTCGTCCGCTGAGGCGAAATCCTGTTATGCTGCTCAGGTCCCTGTTCGGTTGCTCATGGGTTGTATAGACCCGTTCCTCCGGGTTAAGTGAGTGTTGTTGTTTTAGTGAAATTCCAAGAGTCTGGGACTAGACGTAGGACGGTGCTCCGAAACAATATAAAAATCTGTGGTGTCATTTTACTTATACTGCCTTTATATTCCGCACTATTCACTATATTACTATCATCATTATACTCTGTATTATCATATATCCATATTACACGATCCATGGCATACTTTTAAATTATTCCATTCTTTTAAACATCTATTAGCGTAATTAGCATTGGTTTATATATTATTACAATAATATTCTCCAATTTCATCTTAATTTACATTAATGTAATATTTAGTTACATTTATTCGCAATTTATTCCAAATTAAATTCGACAGATTGATTAAATAGGTAACATATAACAACTGTCACATTTTCCTACTTTAATCACACTTATAAGTTCATTATCTTCAAATAAATGTTATAACTACTTACACCACCCTAATTTTTTCTAATTACAACAAATTACATATCATTTCACTAATTAATTATAACATTTAATTTATTCCCTTATTTACCATTTATAACTAATTAAATTTCAGTGGATTAATTAACCATTGTTAAATTTTGCCAATTCAAATACATTTTCAAGTTTATTGTTAACTAACAAAATAAATAACTTCACATTGATTTTAGCTTCTTATTTACAATTTCTAACCAATGTAATGCAATTATTTGAGATTTCATTCAATTAGTCATTTATTATATTAAATTTACATTATTAAACCCTATTTCTTTATTTACAACCTATAACCAATTTTAACTTTACAAAATCATTTCAATTAATTGAACATACATTAAAGCAGTTATCAATTGTCTTGAATTAACATTTTTAACATTATATTCTAGTCATTTCTTATTAATAAACCATAAATTTTAATTTCTTTCAATATTAAATTACAAAAATCTTATTTAATTCAAAATTTTAATTATCTAAAAAATGCGGGTCGTTACAAGCGATCCGGATCATAGTTTTGAAATTCGATGAAACCAGTTCTAATTGTGTAATATTATCAGATTTCAAATTTCATAGTGTTTGGAGTTATCGTTTGATCGTACGGAACAAAAAACATTGAAATTAATATCGAAAATTCAATATAATAATTGGGTCTAAAAAACTATCTTCTCCATATTATCGAATTAGAACTCGGAACCTTTTCCATTACGTTCGAAATAGGGGTATAACATTATGAACGCCTAGAGGCATGCCTCGTTAGGGATTCAGGATTTTAACTTACGAAATCGAGAGGGGGTTAAAATTTAAATACTATATATATTTGATTGACTTGACTATATTTTCACATCAGCCCCTTTATCCCACTTCAAGCCACTGTAACCTTTCCCCTACATGCAAACATCGCGTCACCCATTTCATTTCTTTCAGTAGAATGATCAAGTAGAAGATATAAAAAAATTATGGCTTCATGAATTCAAATAAAATCGCGATCCCTCTCTCTTATGTTTTGTTCGAAACTGAAATCACGTTATTCTCTTCCCCTGGCAAAACAAAATCAGGTCATTTGAAAACACTTCAGTAAAACAGAAATCAAATAGAGCAATAAAAAAATGAAAATCAAATCGTTCGAAGGAAATCTTGCAATAAATTTCTCTAGCGTTCAAACGCTTTGTGGCGTCATTCAATCGAAGTTAGGGGAAGGCTCGACGGTAGCTCAGTCACGTGTGCGAGCAGAAGAGGAGTTGAGGAGATTTGACAATCGACTTCTCGAGTTTTTGGGTTTTGTAAAGCCAAGATCTTCATTGGTATTGATTATGGGTAAAGCGTGTGCGCTGGAGGTGTTCAACGATGTCGCGGCAGTGCTGGTGATGGGGCAAGGCAGTAGTGGACTTTAGGGAGTTACGGTAATGGAGGAAAATTCACAAGCACGAGGGAAGTGGAGACTTTTCTACTGGACGCGCGCGAAGTTTGCAGTGGCTTTGAGGGTTGAAGGTTGGGGCGCTGACCTAGCAATGCTCTAGACATGAAGATGAATCAAATGGGGAGGTCGCGATGCTAACTGGAGGGAACTCGAACTAGGCTTCAAGTAGCTGTGGTCGAGGGCTATTCATGGTTGACTGCAAGAAAGTTAGAGCACGAAGTCGATTTGGGAAAGACGTTTATTAAAGGTAATTATATTGTAAAATGTAATTAGTTAATTTAATTAAAGGAAAGACTTATTTTATTTAAAATCTAAAGCTTATTAAATAAATTTCTAATTCATACGAGGTTTAAAATCATGAAATTAGCTGAGTTTGGATTCAGAGCTGCAGAATCTTTGCAATAGAGTTTATTTGGATCGATTAGTAAATTAAAAATCAATGTGAGTAACTCTCACTCATTTGTATTTCTGTTTTAATTCAAAATGGTTAAAATTTATTATTGGTTGATTGGATGAATTGATGAATTACTATTATCAGTTTGTTGTTATATATATAGTAATATATATATATGTATACATATATGTATTAGTAGTTGGATATATTTTCCGTCGTTGGAGTGGATGAGACCCTATGCGCCCCGCATAATAGTGGATGACCCTATGTACCGCGATATCCTCCTCGAAGTGAGATTGGTAACTTTATGTTGTGTTAACATCTGTGGATGCAGGCAATAGGTTAGAGGGATCCAACTAGATTCCTAAAATTTATGTTGATCGTTTTTTGTATATAATAATATGTGATGTGTTAGAATAATCTGTTATAGATTACTGTTGTGTTGTGAATTATTGGATGCTATAGTAGCACTAGCCCTAACTTTAGTATTCTAAATACCATAAATATTATATTTGAATTTTAAGAACGTAAAAGGAGATTTTTGGATACAAAAATAATTATATCGATAATATGATTACTTAAAAAGAATTTGATTAGATAAACTATAAATTTGATTTTTGTTGAACTTAACTAATCCACAAATGGTTTATATAGAATTTTTTTTAAAATAAATCTATATAAAGGATTTTAAATAATATGCAAAAAATGTAAAAGGGTGTTGAAATCGATATTGAAAATAGATTTGAAAAATAAATGGAATTTATAAAGGAATGGACTTATAAAAATGGAATTTTATAAGTGAGGATAGTTTTATAAAAAGGAAAACTAAAGGCAGTTATAAAATTTATAAACGGTGTTTATAAATAAGGGAAAACATTAGTAGTTGCTAAATTGGGAATATAAAATTCATAGGGTGAATTTGTGTTAGAATATTGAAGTAGGGTGAGAAATAAATAGTGGATACTATTTTTGAAGTGGAAATGGATAAGGAGACCAAAATGGAAGCGATGTGATGGAAATCAAGTGGAATTTATAAATTGAATTGGTTATTGAGATTTAATTATTTTTGAAATTTAGGAAGTTAAGTTTGTTTTAAAAAGGAAAATTTTATTTATTGAACTATGATATTTTAAACTAGTTATGATTGAAATAATTCGGTAAGTGGATTTTTTTTCAAATATTTAACATTTATTTTAATAAACCCTAAATTTTAAAAACCTGCTTTGAAAAGTGATGTTATAAAAAGTGTTTCAATATTTTAGCTAATTTCTTGAACATTTCTTAAAAATAAATTATTATTATTATTATTTTAAATACTTGTTATATATATATATATAGAGTTTTGTAAGGCTTTAAATTTTTTTATAAATCTTCTCGAGAATCTGTAAACTGGGTTTATTCAGTAAAGGGACTATAAGAGAATTCTCAAAATGAAATCTGAGGAAAAGTAAGAAAATTTCCAAAGTAGTCACATAAGAATGAATTTTGAAAAAAAATGAATTAGAATTCATAAAAGAAGTAAAAAAAGGAGTAATTGGAATTATAGACAAGTGTATTGGACTTTGGAAAATATTAAAGGGAATTAATCAAGGAATTCAGAACTTGTAGGTTTCGTTATAAACATGTTAAGGAATTTACAAGATAAATTGTGAAGGATTTTGAGAAAAGAGAAATAATGGAATTTTTCTAGGTATTGAAAAATCCCAATATGGGTATAAGAATTTGAGTTGTCTCAATTTTTGAAATATTGGTAGAGATTTGAATATATATATATATATATATATATATATATATATATCTTATAAAGATATTTTGGAAATAAATTTTGTAGAATTTATAATAAGGCCTGATGTCTTCTTATGAATGTTTATTGACAGTTAAATAACCAACTATCAATTTTAGCCAATTTCATTAATCCTCTCGAAAAGACCGGGATCGGGTTTATTTATTCAAAAACCACTTTGATCCGGTTTGAACATTACGAATGGATATCGTGAAGATAGTGAAGACGGTGATTCGGTTTGTCCAGACCCAGGTCAACTTGTATGGATGAATATTATCAGAACATCGTCATTGGAGGATGATGAGCATTCTAAGTGAAATTTCTTGAAAGGTAATCGCAGGCTCAAGCCTCATCAACCGGAATGACTGAAAATCAGGGGATATGCAGCAAAGCTAAGTGGGTTGCACCCAATTAGGGTATGCTATCACCTTTCTAGATACCCTCGGATATATTATAAATTATGGATACTGTGGTGCATGCAAAAGAGCTCCCGATAAGGGTGGGAACACCCGGGTTGATAACATATTCGGTACTATCTAGGCTAGGGATAGGGCCGGTCTTGTGTTGTAGGGGATGCCGATGAGGTCATGGGTACATATTTCTAGATGTGAGCCGTGTTAGGTGGTACTCCAGTGCCTAGTCATTGTGTGGAGCCCACTCTCTAATAAGCGCTGTAGTGTTTTGATTGTGCCCAACTATGCTAAAACGTCAGATGCAAGCATTTCGACAATTTTTTATTTACTTTGTTTAGACACTATTATAATATCAGATGATTTTGATAAAAAATATTTTGGTAATCGTAAGGTAAAAACCATCGTGTTTATATGTGACGTTGTCTTACGAGATACCTTTTTTTCGAAGGATTTTGATAAAAGTTAATAATTCATATTGAGTGTGCTTCCTCATGCCGGTTTTCCAAACTGGCTCGGGTGTTATTTTATTATAATGCTCGGGTCAGAACAAGTATTAAAGATTCAGGATAAGATGCCATGGAGCTCAGGAGATGATCTGGATGACAGAGACGTATTTCCACAATTGATTTGTATTTCCGCCGTATGAGGACAAGTTATTATAACTGTCTAGATTGATGTATTGATTGTTGTACTATGATGATTGTAAGTATAAAATAGTTACAGATTCTTCTGTATAAAAATCTATTGTTATATTTTATATTTTTTCCGCTGCGATTGTGAGATTCTGTATTGTCGTTCTATTTTATTTTCTTCTGTCTCTTTCATCTTCACCCTAATGAACTAGAATTTCCGGCACTCATTTGCTTGGCATTCTATATAGTGGACATATTGATGTCGATTTTCAAGGGTCGAAAATCCCGTTTGTTGCAGTTATTACTCTAGTTTTCAACCTCATGGGTAACTAGACCTTCGATCCTCTCATTTACATTTTGATCTTCTAGATTATAATTTAGTTTTTACAGTTCTTCTTTTGTATACTTATACAATTGAATTTTTAATAAGGATTTTATTTAGGGCTGAAGACTCTTATTTGATTTTTATGTTCATTTCTATAAAAAGATGGACTTGGGTTTCTTTTCACTGCCATTATCTATGCAAATGTACTACTTAATAGAAGTGGTTGCACAATTTAAAAGAATGACATCAAGGTATACTTATATTCTTTTTCTACTTTAATTTTCATCTTACTGTTTTTCTTTACAAATAAAGTATGCAATTTTTATTATTGTTTTTTTGCAGTTTTATGCTTGCCAAGTATAAATTATTTATATTTTCTGTAGTTTGAAGTTTATAACATTTGAATATTGAGAACGCTGCAGTTGCATTTTGTTGCTTGATGTTGGTGCATAAATTTTCAATTACATTTTGTTGCAAATGCTTAGTTATTTGGATAATCATTCCCATTATGTGATTACCTTAAAAATGACTCATGATATGCAATACTCCATATATATGATTGATAACAAGATCAATTCATATAACAAGGTCAAAAATAGTGCATTAATGAGAAGGTGGTGCATATAAAACATCACATATGATACCACCATCATATTATGGTGGAATAGGCTACGGCCTAAACTATAAAATTTACCTAACTTTTCCATATGGACTATATGTACAAAAATTGGTAAACCTCTGGGTGCACGTATTGTTAGTCGGATGCATATTTTAAAGCATGTAAATAACCAATTTTCTGATCTTCAATTTCTTTTACCTATGGGTTACCTATTGTAATATTTATCAATTTTTTAATTACCTTTTTAATTATTTCCATGAATTATAAAATGACATATTATTGCAATTCTTTTTGATGTGTTTTTATAGAAAAACAAGTTTTATTACTTGAAAATGTTTTATCTTAGTCATACACTATTGAATTATTATAGGAAAGTGATAATTTTGAATGTCAGTTTATTCATTAATATTTGTAAAACCTGGACAACAATAATGATATCTATAAATTATCATTTGCATACGAGGTTTCAAAGTTGAGATAATGTAGTAATTCTGGCTTTCTCTTTCAGTACTTCGTCTCCAAATATAAAAAGAAATTCAAATGGCATTTTAGTTTTCTGTTTCTAATACCATAAAACCGTTATGTAAAAGCTACATAAATGAAAATGACTTGAAAAGGTCGTAAGCTTATATGAATGAGAAGTAGCCGTCGTTCTCTTACTAACTAGAATTTTATACAATTGAAAATAACATGTTCTGTTTCTTCCTTAAATTTTATTTATGCGGCTTCCATTTTCTTCATCACCACCGATCTCTATTTAGGCTTACTCCGCTTTCCGATCTACATGATTATGTACTATTCCAAGGCTATATTTTTTGACCTCTATGTTTTTTATTATATGAATCCCACTTGATTTGAATTTTTTTTGCCTTACTCGATTCTATTTTCTACTCTGTTCTACCTCATACCTGATTGATTTAGTTATACTTCGTGGTCTTTTACTTTAACGCGCTAGATGTTGCTAAATATCACTTGATTGTGTTCTTAAGCTCTTTTACTGCTTATATAGACAGTTGCCTTATAACACGAAATAATATAAAATTACTTTTATTGGTGACATACTATTCATATAAATTTCTATAATCTTCTTAAAATCGCTTACTGTGTGATAGTGTGTATATGATAGAAATATAATTAGTGGTTGTCATGAGTACTGCCTAAGTTCTTATATATTTACATTCAGTAGTTTTTGTGAGTACCACCTAAGCTCTTACATATTTGCATACTCAAATGGTCAATTAAGTATTAAGAAATACCTTTAATATGCAGTTAAAAATGTCATATTGGAGAATTTGGTATCTGTATATGAATCTAACAATATGGACAATACCCTCACCTGATTGATAAGTAATATTTGACATATAACTACTGATTCATACCAAAAAAGGTATACGGTATGGACTAATAGTTTTCATGCATTACTTATTTAGCTATATAAAGAAGTTGAGCATAATATTACACTAATTAAATTATCTGATAGTTTTCATGCATTACTTATTTAAGCCATAGATAAGTTCTAAGTTAGGCAAAGTTGGATGTATGAGTTAGGAGATTGTTTTGGGCTTTAGAACACACATATTAGTAAATTAGAACTAAATAAAGAATATATAAGGGCCAAAATAAAGAAATACATTTCCAATAGCCAAAAGTTCATACTTTTAATATGTTGTTTTCTTTTAGTATGCAGCTCCCTAATTAATTGGAACTAGCTGATACGAAATGAAAACTAAAAAGCATTCATTCAATTCTTTCTCGCCCACCCACCAAGCATTCATGGTGGTGGAGGATGCAATGTTTAATAGTACAGAATATGTTAATTTTTATTAGGCTATGGAATTGAGGATAAATCTCAGGTTCAATTTAAGAAATATGTGTTGTCAAAAGAGCTTGAGTTGATGAATACCACAAAAGAATGGGCTATACATGTGTTTATGTTGCCCACTCTATGTTCTTTTTATAATTTCTTAGACAAACTGAAAACTGTTTATGCGGTAAAACCTATTGATTCAATTTACTGTTAGGATTTACATTGTATATTTTATGACTGACTACTAATTTTTTGAATGCACGTTGCTTAATGTAATTTTATTTTACTAACATAATTTTTTTATAATCTTACTCTTTCTATAACTTGATAGAGAAACTTTTTGTTACCTAAAAATCAATGTTACATCTACCATCAACACTATGTGCTCGAGTTTTTGGGTTTGTAGATATTCATGATACGTTCAAAACGGTTATTGCTTTTGGTTTCTATAATTACTCTCTTTTATTAAAAAACAGTCGACTCTTTTATACAGTTTTTAACTAAACTTTACTATACTCTTCCAATCATGTTATCTTTGGCTTCTTTATTTCATTCATATATGTTTATGCCCAATATGTAATATTAAATGAATTTAAAATATGCAAATATTAACTTAGATAACATCACTATATTTTTCAACAATAATACACAAAAATAATAGAAGTATTAAACTTAAATAATATCACTACATTTTTAACAGTATTATACAAAAAAATTATGTATAATACTATACCAACTAAAGCGATTAAGAAACTTAAGTACCCGTGCAAAGCACGAGACACCCACCTGTATAGACATACATACAAATGGATGTATAAATATATTATATATATAATATGAACATAAAACATTTATATATATATATATATAAAGAGAGAGAACAATTATATTCAAAATTAACGTAGTTTTGCAAACATAATAATTTTAGTATTTTAATTTGTATATATTACGAATAAAATAATGTTTTCATCCATAAATAATTAACATAAAATAATCTATTGATGAGATTAAAATTTTATAATTTTCGAAAATCTAGGATCATAAAATAGAGCTTAGGAAACATCTGCAAATTTTTAAAAGTTGAAATATTATTTTTAAAAACAAATACATTGATTTCGGCAATAATTATTTAATACAAAATAATATATTATTAAAAATTCAAATTTTAAATTTTCAAAAATTCTAGGATCATGAATGAAAGGTTACGAAAAAATTTAAAGAAATTTTCAATTAAATTATTATTTTTAATAATCATAAACAGTTTTTTCGAAATTATATTAACTGTTAAAAATAATAAAATTTATTGAAAAAATCCTTAATTTTTCCAATATTTTTATGATATGATATAATATATGGAAGAATATAAAATTGAATTTCTAATGTAATAATTATTTTATATATAATAAACAATAAACTAAATGTTAATTTAAAAACATGAATATATGCATGATAATTAATTTTCAAATTTGTGAATTTAAATAATATATAAATAAGTGTACTAAATTTTTTAAATCATATATATATATATATATATATATATATATATATCTTATATATGCATATATGCTATTATGGAAGAGAAATACACACTAATATATATGTGTGTGTGTGCGTGTGTGTGTACGCGCACGCGCGTGTCTGTGAATTTATTAATAAATATATATAACAACTATTAATGAAAAAATTGATTTTGTATAGTAAATAACATTTGCGTACACATAAATAAAATATTATAATAAACAAATTATGCACATTACCAAACTGATTTGTGACGACCATATCTGCTTACAAAATCTCACCTAACTAAACATACAATAGCAATATATTTAAACATATATGAAATTGCTTATTATAGGATCATAGAATATATTTTAATTACTGTAATATGAATTAAATTTACAAATTCAATGATTCCTTTGAATCCACGTTGAAGCAATGAATACCCTTCCTTTCACTGTTCTTGGTTCATCAGATTGCAAGTCCGGAATCACCGATCGGTAACATCTCGTAAATTTTAACAATTTTCATAATGTAATTAACTAAAATTTTGCTTGAAATTTAGTTATAAAGTTTAGGAATGAAAAGTTGATATTTGAAATGCGTCTATTTAAACATAGAAAATGGTAGATTTTTACTGGTAAATATGAATATTAGTTCTGTTGTGTAATTTCAATTTTCAATTTAAATGAGCTAAAATTGGTGTAAATAAAATATCTTCAAAATCTGAATGTTCTTATATAATAAATTTGTAAATTATTTTCTAAGTGAGACGCCATAATTCGTTTCATCAAACTCGGACCGCTCTAGCCTCGTTTATCTATATTTTGAAAATGATTTCCAAAGTTTGAAAGGAAATATATAGATTTCATTAAATATTGACTTTAAATTATAAAATAAAGAATTTATTTTGATATATGTGAAAATTTTAGATTTTTAAACTTTTATGGTTTGGAAATTTTAAATTTGTAAGTTAGTTTTGAAGAAAATAAATTTTTAAGACTTTACTTATAATTTTATTCTCTTTAAATATAAAAAAGATTTAAAATAGATTTATTAATAAGATTCAATTTGATATAACTTGTTTAAAATTTTTAATTTAATTAGTATACATATATATATGCTTAAATATTTATTTAAAAATTTACACTAATATTTTAAATAGATGTTTGTAATGACTTTAAACAAATAGAGGTTGGAAAAATAAATTAAAAATGACTTGAAATTTAATTGGTTAATAATTGAATTTAAGTACGAATTATTTGAACTTATTGATTTTGAGATTTGAAAGGTATGACGTATAACTTGATTGGATGAAAAGTGATTTAAATGAATACACACAACCTTAAATAAGAATTGAGACTGAATATTTAATATAAATTTAAATTTATAAATTGGGATTTATTTAATTGTTATTAAAATTATTAAGTGAATATTTTCCAATTTGAACAAAATTAAAATTGAATGTTGAAATACAAATGAAACCTGTGTTGTAAATATTTGAATATTTAAACTTTGAATCTTATGAGAATTGAGTGATAGTTCAAAGCCTGGATTTGATATCGATATAAATTGAAATGGTTTGTTGAGAATTTGAATTGTTACTTTTAATTGAAATTGTTGAACTAGGATTGATTTAATTGAACTTTTGATTTTAAGTTGATTTGAATCGATTTGTGAAATTGGAGGAAACAAATTTTATTGTATAAAGTATTTTTAAAATTTGTTATTTTAACCTATAAACTAATTTAATATATAAATTATTTTAATATATAAACTATTTTAATTTATAACTATTTTGATATATATACGATTTTCAATATCCAAACTGCCTAAGTTAGAACTATTATGATTACAAAGTGTTATGATTTCAGAAGTGTTATGATTTCGAAAGTGTTATAATTTTAGAAAGTGTTACCGTGACGACCCGAGCTTTTCTATCATTAATTATGAATGTTTAAAAGTGTTTTAAATGTTAAAAATGAATTATAGAATGAATTTTAAATATGAAAGTTTGGTTTTTATTTAATAAAATGGATTCATAATTTAAAGATAGTAATTAATCGGATAATTTAATCATTGGATTTATATTTTAATATTGGGTAAATTGTTGTATCTTGGGTCTAAGCTTGTTAAAAAAATGTTTTAAAGGCTTGTAAAATTTATATTAATAATACTGAAGATAGTGCAACTTTTAAAATTGAATTTGGAAGTGATCTGTTCAGTTTTAAAAATATATCATTTCAAGGCACAGTCTCGAAATTCGACGAAACCAGTTTCATTGGATCCGTAATATTGTATTATTATCTGATCTTAAATTTTGTAGCTTTTGGAGATATCATTTAGCCGTATGAGATGTAAATGTGCTGAGATTTATATCGAAAATCTAATATAATAATTGGGTCCAAAAAGCTATCTTCGCCATACGATCAAATTAGGCCTAAAACATTTTCTATTACATTCGAAATAGGGGTATAACATAGTAAACGCCTAGCGGCACGTCTCGATAGGAGGTCAAGATTTTAAGTTGCATTTATCAAGACAATTTGAATTTGAATTAATATGTATATATTTATATACCCTAGTCCACCTTCAGCCGAAATTCTTTCCCATCATAAATTTTACTTTCTATTCAAACCACTATAGCCTGCTTGTATACGCGACCTATCCCTTAGTTTCAAATTAAAGCCATTCCTTTTCATTTTAAAACACGGTGTCTCCTTCCGTTCCTTTCAGAATGTAAATGAAAGAAGAAGAAAAAGAAAATGAACGCTTGTCTCTTTCAGTATAATTCATGTAATCGAAAAAAGGGGATGGAAGATTTGCAGAACGTATCGTGAGTTCATACTTGGCAAACCCTTCCGCAGTTCATTCATCATCATAATTGGAAGCACGATGGAGGGGAAGTCGGAGGACTAGGAGTTCATCAGTGCAACGTCGGTGTTAATGTAGGGTGGTTAGGGAATTGCGGGGTCGAGCTGCGCATTTTATCAGAGTATTGAGAAGCTCGATGGGTTTGGAGAGGACATGAAGTCGGGTGGCAGTAGAGGACGGATCGTGATCCAATGATGGAGGCCGAGGGCGAGTGATGACGTGAGTCGTTTATCGCGATCGAGCGTGGGATTTGGTATAGGTAATTTATTAATTTTTTGTATGAATTCAAATAATTACGTTAACTGATTATTTTAAACCTTTATATTCAAGTTTAAATCCTTAATTAAATCCGTTGATCTTTTGGTGAACGAATATTTGAAAAAAAATATTAACAGTAAGGTAAAAGTTTTTTTTAGAAGAGAAGGAATGTTAAAAATCAAATTTTTATATATATTAAAGAAAAAAAATTACAGTAAAATAAATTACTGCTTACAGAAAAAGAAAAAAATATTTTTTTTAATACACACACACATATTTTAATATATAGGAAAACAGAAATTATTTTATATAGATAAAGTTGGAAAAAAATAGGAATTTGAAGTGCTGTAAAGTTTATAAAAAAATTAATTAGATTTTTTAAACCTGTATAGATTGTTTTTATAATTATATATGTAGTTTTACAAATAAATAAATATACATATGCATTTTATATTTACTAGTTTATTTTAAAATAATGTATAATGGATATTTATTTATTTAATAAACTTATTTAATTATTTTAGTTACCAAGAATTATTTTTTATGGGAAAATTGGTTTAAAAATTAAATTATTGGTTTAAAACCAAACTTTTAGTTTAAATTAAATAAATAAATAAATAAATAAATGGTAAATAAATTTTTCCGATTAATTCAAATGTTAATAAACTGAATAATGTTATGTAAGGTCAAAAACCGTGAAACCAGGTCGAGATTGAGGTAGACGGCAAACGAAAATAAAGGTGACATTTTCTCACTCATTTGGATAACCTTATTGAAATTTAAATGTTTAAATTTAAATCAGTGGATATTGATTTATAAATTATGATTTATCTGTTGGATGTTATATATTTATAGTAATATATATATATTAGTGTTGGAGTGATTGATATTCCCGCATTATATAGCGGATGAGACCCATACGTCCCGTATAATAGCGGATGACCCTATATACCACGTTATCCCCCTCAAAGTGGGATTGGCATTTTTATCTGTTGACTAACATCTGTTGATGTAGGAAAAAACAGGTTGGAGGAATCCAACTGAATTCCTCAAAAATGTTTATTTTTTTCATATATATATATATGTATGTATGTATGTATGTATGTATGTATGTATATATATGTATATGTATGTATATTGATATATGATATGATGGATTAACTAATTTAGATCGTCTGTGTGAATTGAATTAATAAATGTAAAATAGCATGGAAATTGAATTTGTTTTTTTTTTAAATACCATAATAATTATTTTGAAGCAAATAAAAAGAAGGTTTGAATGAAAAATGTTTAAGCTGAATTTGGATTATTTTGTAAGAAAAATTAAGTGGAACGAGAAATACATAATCTAACTTGGTTATATTGAACTATTGGTAAATGGGTTAAATAAAGATTTTTAAATAAGATTATATATTAAAGACTTCAAAGATATTTGGAAGATTCTGGAAGAGAATTGGAATCAAAAATTAAAATAGATTTGAAATAAAATGGAATTTTATTAAGGGAAGATTATAAAATGGAATTATAAATAGAATTTGTTTTATAAATAAATGGAAAATCAAAGGAGTTTATAAATATATAAATGGGGTTTATAAATAAGATGGAATTATATTAGCGGATAGGTGGAGAATATAAGTTAACGGTGTGAACTTATATCGAGTTATGAGAATTGTTTTGAAAGGAAATAGTTGAATATATTTCAAATATGAGAATGGTGATAAATTTGGATGTGGTCGATGTGATTCAGATTGAGAGAGATTTCTAAAGGGAAAATGGTGAATATTGGATTTTCTTAAAAATATATATTTTGTTGAGTAATTATAGTTTGTTCTAAATGGAATTTTAAAATCTACTATATTATATAATTTAAACTATTATTTGAATTTGGAATATTCCGAAAATTAGTTATTTTAATACTTAATATTTATTGAAATAAATTCTAGTTTTATAATCAGCTTTGTAAATTAATTAGTAACTGGATATAAATTTTAATGTTTTTAAAATGCTGATATTTTAGATTTAGCTAAAAACCATATTTTGAAACAAACCATTTTTCTTATTTCATATTTATATAGTTTTGAATGTTTTCTAAAATTCATTTTGAATCCTCTCGAGATGGGAAGCGAAGTTATTTAATCGAATAAGATTTTAGAGAGATCTTATAGTGGTATTATGAGAACTTAAATAAAATTCTAAAGCATAAGTTAAGTAAACTATGGAAGTTGGAATAAAATTCACAAAGGAAGTAGAAGTGAAAGTGGAATTTTAAATAAGTATAAACGGCTTTGGAAATACTAAAGGAAATTAACAAAGGAATTCTAGGATTTATAGAATTCGTGTGAAACGAATCGAGAATTTAAAAATAAAATTGTAAATGGTTTTTGAGAAAGAAAATAGGAAACAAAAAGAAATATTTTCCAAGTGTTAGGTTACTAATGAAGTCGGAAAAATATTCTAATTATTGGGCAAAGGTTAAAAAAATTGTTTCGTGAGAGTAAAAAAGGGATTTGAAAACTATTTTCAAAGTGTTGAAATATGGAAACAAAATTTTGAGTAGATATTTCGAGATAAATAATTTGGAGAATTATTTAAGACCTGATGGTTGCTTGTGGATGTTATTTGATAGTTAAATAACCGATTATCAATATTGGCCAATGCACTGATCATTTCGAAGAGACCGGGATCGAATTTAATTATCCAAAAACCACTTCGATCCGGTTTGAACGTAGCGAATGAAGATCCTGAAGATGATGAAGATGGTGATTTGGTTCGTCCAGACCCAGGACAACCTGTATGGATGAATGCTATTAGACAATCGTCATTGGAGGACGATGAGCATTCTAAGTAAATGTGTTCTAAAAAGGTAACGCATAGCCTCAAGCCTCATTAACCAGAAATGGCTAAAATAGGGGAGGTGTAGCAAGGCTAAGTGGGTAGCACCCAAGTAGGGTAAGATTTCCCTTGTCTAGATATCTCTTTATTCGGCTGTGTGGACAGTTGCTGATCCCAACCGTGGAGTGATCTTCTTCGGACTATCTAGTAAGAGGTAGCTTCGGTCTTGTGTTGCAGGGGATCAGGAGTGGTCCTTGGTACTCTGATCTAGATCAGGTACTGTGACGGACAGTACCTCAGTAGCCCTGCCATTGTATGGAATCCAATCTTCAATAAGTACCCTCGGACTTGATTGTATATCTATTATACTAGAATTTAATGAATATAACAATTTCGGCTATTTGAATAAATATTTGTACTTAGACACTATTATAATATCAGACGGATTTGATAACATTTTTTGGTTATCGTAAAGTAAAAACGACATGTTTATTTGTGGCATGGTCTTACGAGATACCTTTGTTTCAAAGAATTTTTGAAAATATTAATAATCTAATTGAATGTGTTTTCTCACGCTGGTTTTCCAGATCGACTCGGGTGTTGTTTTATTATAATACTCGGGTCAGACTGAGTTGAACGGATTCAGGATAGGATGCTATGGAGCTCAGGAGATGAACTAGAGGATAGAGACGTATTTCCGTAGATTTGTATTTTCCGCTGTGAAAGGACAAGTTGTTGAACCGTCCAAAATTGATGTAGTGATTATGTACTCTGTTAATGGTATGTATATATAACAGTATAGGATTCTTTGTATTTAAAGCTGTTGCAATATATTATATTTTATTCCACTGCGATTGTGAGATTCTTTGTTGTTGTTTTCTCTTCTTCTACTACCTTTTTCTTCTTTTACCCTAATGGTTCATATTTTCCTCCAATTTGAGCTGAACTAATGGAGAATATTGTCGACTCAAAGGGGTACGGATTTGCAGGTCATTAAAATTACGATTTTGAAAATGAATATTATTTAAAGTGAATAATGATATCGAATTGATATGGTTTTGAAATGAATGTGATATTTTGATATGAAGTATAAAATATTTGAAATGAAATGACCACAGTGTGAAATAAGCATTTGGTTGTTAAAGAGACCGGGATCAGATATTTTCATACTCTCAGCTAGTACCGAAAACCACTTTATCAACTGTGTACATGGTTGAGATTCCAGAACGAAGTAGGATGCTTTGGCGACGATTCTATATGGTATTTACGTAGCCCTGACTCCCGTGAGTCAACTTGATGTGGCTAAAACAGAAGCTGTACCAGGCCTAGTTAGGACATTCCCATGATCGGGCAGATTTCTTCGATACCATTCTATTGCTTTTGTGATTTGATTGGGTGCATCTTTGATTTGGGATGTGTCACGAGGTGAACGGTTGTAGCTGCTATGCGTTACCACCAATCTAGGAGTGCAAACGGTATACCTACCCTGGCATTGCCTCGAGTGCCTTGTCGCATGCCTTATCGTGCATTCTACGAGTTTTTTTTACCGTACCTATGTGGTGTCCTCTAGGTGAACCACTAGTTTGGTAGAGCGTACGACATTGTATAGATTATGGAAATATATAAAATGTGTTAAAGAGGGATATGGGTAACGCCTTAACGCTATTTTAATAGTTTACTTTACCATAGATATTTTATAATAGCGTATATTACTACACAGAAGACAGTTCCACGGATACTTAGAGGATGAAAATCCCAAGCATCCTTTAATTTACTTGTATTTCAGTTGACATTTCACTTGAGTTGATTTTACTGATATAAGATTATTAATCCTACCTCGAGTGTTTTGTGTTTTTCTTTATGCTCGGGTCAGACCGAGTGCCACAATATTTGAGACTTGCCTTTAGAGATTGGAGCTTTGCATGAAGATCTGTCTCATCTGTTCAGTTTTTCCAGTTGTTTTGCTCAGAAATTTCTTTTGTTTGTATTCGAGACTACATTGTATTTGAGATATTCTATTGTATTTTATTTCAAACTCTGATGTTTATATAGTAGCTTCATGAATTACTATTTATCTATTCCACTACTTATTGTTGTAATACTCTATGTCTGCGATTCTATGATTGATTTATTTACTGTATATGCTAAATTTTGCCAAATATAAATTAACTGTACGTTGTTTTGAGTAATTCAAGTCCGATATATGTAGATGTGAATGGTTTGAAATACCAAGTCATTATACGACCTCCAACTATCGAATTGTAACGACCCTATTTTTCGGCGCCCGAAAGTGGACATCGATACGTCTACTGTATCCAATGCCACAGAGTCGAATGCCGGAAAACCGAACCGTTAGGGTTTAAGAAGAAGAAGATAGAATAATAACAGAATCTCACATTTCGCAGCGGAACAAATATAATAGATAAATGAATATCTTTAAAACAAAAAACTACATCAGTTGTTACATTACATCACATTACATTATCAGGTTTTACAACAACAAAAAGCGGAAAAGAAATATTACATATATAAATGATACGCCCCGCCATCCGGCTTCAACTCCTGATCTCCACAGCAACTTCTTGACTTCGCTCCAGAATAATTGACAACCTGAATCTAGGCTGCCCGTGTGGAAAATTATGGGCACCCAGAGTTTAGAAAGGGAACAAACTCCAGGTCAGTCATGGGACTGGTGTGAGATCTTAAAAATAGTTATTTTCACAAAGAAATAAAATGAAATCCGCTATGCTTTTGGAAAGTGAAACTACCATAAGGCCTCCCACGAGACATACAATGCAAACGCAGAATTGGAGGAGATTTCTCCTTATGATAGTCAAACATGCTTAATACGCAAAATCTTTTTAATATTATTATTAGTGCATAGTGCAGAAAACATTTCGAAAGTATAATATTAATTTTAGCCAGCATAGACATTCGAACTATGCCTACTATAGCTACCATCTAAACAGTGGTGACCACCATAAGTAAATGGCAGGTAATACAACAAAAACCGTACAAGGCGCGTATTGGAGATTCGATTTCCAACAAATGGTCAGGCTAAGGAACTTCCTACTGCCATATGGGTACGCCTCTGGAGGGACGTCCCGAGAACCTACCCGGCTCTCTGCCAACACAAGGGCGGTAACCCCCTTCCCGAGGAGTAAAACCTAAGATATGCCACCCCCGGTCATTTGCGACCTTTATCCGAGGATCTTCTACACCAACAACCACAAAGAAAAGTATTTGCAGTAACCACATAGGTTAAATATCAAGGCTCCATACCTGATACCACCCTTTTCCAGAAGGAATGGACATACCCTAGGGGAGCTACCCCTGAATCCTTACCGCATCTTTCATGTTTCGACCATTACCGGTTTGTGAGGCTCGATGAGGTATCGTCCACAAAGCTATGCTTTTCACAAAGCCACGCTTTGATCAACAAATGATCAGCAACACTTCATATGCCACGTTACCAATTTGGGAATGTATCACTAATAACCATCAACTACATAACCTTTGAGATCGTACGTCTTAGAGAAGGGTGTTAAGCTAAGAGAATAAATTCTCCGCCACCAACAGAAATGTATTTGATAGAAACCAGCTTTACATCTCAAAGGGTGATCAAATCTCAATACCGGAGCAACTCGGTGTAGAGACATTCGACAGGTAATCCTTTCGTTTTCGAAAATACCTGGTCTTCAACACCATCTTCAAATGCAATTCCATTTCGTCGTATCATTATTCGGAATGGGTTTTATTACACAAGGTCCTCTCCCAGCTAATCCGAATAATGAGCGCTTATTTTTAAAAATAAGTGTTCATTCAGATTTCAAACAAATTACAACAATTTCCATTTTGATCTTCTTAAACAAAAGATCCATCACAATCACAAAGGTTCGATGTGGGTTTCGAATATCCATTTGGAATATCCATTCTAATGCCATTTAAAGGCCAATATTGATAGTCGGTTATTTAACTATTAATCAACATTCACAACAATTACCAAATTTAAATAATTTTCCCCAATTATTTATTTTCAAAATATCTTCGCAAGATATATTTCACACTTTAATCTTTTGAAAACAAATTTCAAATCACTTTCCTCACATGGAATAAATTTTCAAATATTTATTTAATCCCATTGAAAATTTGCCGAGCTTAAATACTTTAAAAATAATTTAAATCACTTATCCAAAATATTTTTGGAAACATTTTAAAATAAAAATTATTTAACACTTACTTAATTATTAGTTATGAAAATATTATGCTAATGTCACATATAAACTTTAAGTCCATAACAAATTTTTTTTGAAATAAAATTAGTAGATAGAGTACAAATATTTAGATAACCAATTTCTAAATCAAATATTAATTTCTTTAAAATAATCATTTCTATAGTTAATTAAATAAATCTTTACTTTAAAGATTTAAACATTTCCCAAAAATAATTTCTCTGACAATATTTTTCAAAACAATTTCTAAAACTTTTAATTTATACTTTAAAAGTTACTTTGAAAATATATTCGGCTTTTCAGGGAAGAATTTTCTTTCCATTTATATTAATTAATAAATCTTCTCGATTTATTTTGATTTACATTCCAAATCTGTAAATTTCTTTTCACACCTTTAAATAAAACAATATTTATTTTTAAAACCAATTTCCCTTTCTTTTATAAAATTCCCATTGTGAATTTTAGATTTTCAAATATCCATAGATGTACGATTTTCCAATCAATTCCCAAATATTCACTTTCAACACCAAATCAATTATCAAATTGATTTCCAAATTTATTTTAAACACCAAACTTATTATATTTTGAAACAAATTCCTTCTTTTAAATTTATTCAATTTTCTAAAATTAATTTATTATAAATTTCCTACTAAATTTCAAAAAAATCCAATTTTATTTATTTCTGGTATCCTACGATACCAATATATATTCGGCTAAATTATAGCCTTCAAGGGTTTCAATTACAAATAATCACACACAGATTATAAATAATCAACACATAATATGTGAAACAAATTCAGTATTTGAGGAATCCGGTTGGATCCCTCCAACCTGTTTTCCTGCATCCATAGATGTTAGCACAACAATTAAATACCAATTCCACTTCGAGGTGGAATATCGCGGAATATGCGATTTAAATATAATATCATCCGCTATTATGCGGCGCATAGGGTCTCATACGCTATATAATTTGGAAAATCAACAACTCCAAATACATATATAATACCAATTGCACTTCGAGGTAGAATATCGCGATATATGGGTTTAAATATAATATCATCCGCTATTATGCGACGTATAGGATCTATTTCAATACAACTGATAATAAATTATCATCTAAGCATACAATCAACAATTTAAGTTAAACGTCATAATTCAACAATCAACCAATAACTGAAATTTCCAATTATTAAAATTTGAGTGAGAAGATCTCACCTTCCTTTTATTTTGCAATCCATTCTCATTCCGACCTGTTTTCTCCACTTTAGACCTTGTATAAACATTATACAGTTGATTAATGTTTGAGATTATCGAGTAGTCTATTTCTATATATTAATTTAATTTAGACTAAATTTTTTCTTTTAAACTAATAATTTAAGTTTAAACCCAGTTTTCTTTTTATAAATTTCTTTAAGTAACTGAAATAATTATGTGAACTAGGTAAACAAATAAATCACCTTAATACATTATTTTGGAAAAATCTTGTAAGTTGAAATATGTTTATCTATATTTATTCCTTCCTTTGAGACAACCTATATATCTATATAATCCATATGGATAAAAATCTAATTTATAAAAACTTACAAACATTTTATAATTTTCCATTTTCAAAATCTTATCTTTATATAAAGCATTAAACATTTTAATATTCCTACATATATATATATTCAAAATCTTTTCCATATAAAATTTCCCTGTTTTAACCCTGTATACTTCCCAGTGAATACAAATTTAATTTTCTGTTTCACTGTAGTATATATGCATATATAAAATGTAACCAAACAATTCAAAATAAAATACCTTATTAGAATGAACCCCTCGACCATAGTCGCCAGAGACGAACACCGCGCTCGTCCTATCGTTCCAAAATCCACCCATGCACGCACGCAGTCCTCTGCTACTCCAAAATTGACACCATCGATGTGAAACTCAAGCTCCATCGTGAACCCTAGATCAATCGCCCTCAACTATGCATTGTCGACCCATCGCGATACACACAGCATCTCCAGAACCCTACTCTAGCCCTTCCTCCCTTTCTTGCATGCGCTATCGTTTTTTGACACCGTTCTGCCTCCTCGCGCGAGAAGATGTCGCGCCTCTACTTCGTGACGCTTGAGATCGAGCCCTTACAATCGCGATTCGATTCGATTTATTAATTAGGTTGCTCCCCCCCATTTGATTTTTCGAATTTCAAGAGTCATTCCCTTTTTTTCGGATCTTGATTTGTGAAATAGTGCTCGCGAATTTTTAATTTGCTTCAAATTCGAACAGGGAGGAGGAGAAGATTTTGATATTGAAGAAGATAATGAAGCCCTTATTACTTTTTTTTCTTCTTTATATCAATTGTTTGTTTTTCACCTTTTTTTATATAAGTATGAGTTTCGAATTGGATTGAGCAAAAAGAAAGGCATACGCGACTTAGATGTGAAGGAAGGCAGCTCTCTACGCGTAGGGGTGGCTGATAGAGACATAATAGGGTTTGACTTAGGAATTTTATAATATTATTTAATTCCAAAATATCACGCTAAGCGTAAGCTCGAAATCTCGAACTCCGAATCAGACATGCCTATAGGCGTTTATAATGTTATACCCATATTCCGAACACAATGGAAAGTCTTTCGGAGCCTAATTCAGTAATATGTGGAAGATAGCTTTTGAATCGAGTTAAATATTAAATTATCGATTTTAATTTCAACATGTTTCTCAACCGTACGGACAAACGGTAACTCCAACCGCAATGAAAATTGAAGTTCGGTAATAACTAACTATTATGGATCCAATGGAACTGGTTTCGTCGAATTTCGAGACTGTGCCTCAGAAGACTATTTCTAAATATCGATTTAAATGATATAATTTCAAAACTGATCAAATCAGTTTCAAATTCAATTTTAAAAATTCTAATATCTCCAGTATCATCAATATAAATTTTCTAAACCTTGAAAATATTTTTAATCACCTTAAAACCGAAGATTCAAATTTTTATCCAACTTTAATAAATTAAATTCAATAATTATATTGCCATATTCATAGTAAATTTCGAAATTCAAGTTAAACTATCTTCCAAACATTTAAAATCACTTAAATATTTTCAAATTCAAATACCAAAAATTCTGGGTCATCACATCCTTCCCCCCTTAAAAGAATTTCGTTCTCAAATTACTAGTTAAGAAGAATGATCCTCAACCCATTTAATATTTTACAAACCAAACAGTTTTATCAACTTGCCCAAAACAAATCTTTTATCAAAGATTCACTATCATTTCAACAAGCTTTCCAACTTCAATTATAAGTTCCAAACAGCACTGTTTTCTTTAACAATTCAAATTTAAATCTAAATTCAAATTTTAAACTTTCAAAATTTTCTCAAAATTTTTCTAACTCCCTATATTTTCGAAAAATTTCGTCAGCGTCTGCTTTGCGCGGCTAGTTCGGTACGACTACAAAATGGCACCATAGGCCCCCAAATTTCAAAAGAAAACAAAAGGCCAAGTGGGTAGACAAGAAAATCATCAAATTTCATATAGAAATTTAAATACATACCTTTTTGTCGAGAAATTCAATTTTATCTTCAAAATCCCATTTCTAATTTTTCTTTTTCCTGTAACATACCTGTATATTCTACTAGCCATAATATTCACTTACAACATTCATATATCATTTTGCATATTTCATTACAAAAGTTTGAATACTTACTTCTTACACCGTCTTTACTTCATTATTGAAGTTATATATCCATTTTCATTCAAATTTACATTTTCAATTTCCTTTCAATTCGATTTACTTTTTCAATTCTGTTTGGATTCAGTTTAACTTCTAAATATTAAATTTTTATCAACTATCTTTCATACACAACAGATTCATATCATTAATTTTAAATTAGTTTCATTTACTAATTCATTCCAATTCCAATTCATTTTATCTCAAACCATTTCTTTATTTCACCTTTATTATCTTTAGTTCACTTCGAACTAATTTTACAACTTCATTTTATCTCACACAATTCAAATTGGTTTTCGATATTAAGTTTTCAATTTCAGTTTTATTCTTTTGTTCATTCCCAAACACAATTCAATTTCAATTCACCATTTGGTTTACAACCACTTATATTTAAACTGGATTTCAAATTCCATATGAATTTAATTTATCTTTTATTTATAAATATTAAATTTAATTCATTTCGAACCATATTAATTTGTCATTTCTTCAATTAATTTTACTTACTAATTTTATTTCAATACTTCGCTTTGTTTATCACAAATCAAATTCAATTCTAATTCCAGTTCTATTTACTTACAGTTCGAAATGAATTTCAACATTCAATTTCACATTCATTTACTTGTAATTGTAAATTTATTCATTCATTCACAATTTTATTTTCCACCTTAAAATTATTTATTCCGTAACTATATTTTTTAAGATTCCAAAGTCTTTTCGACAATTCAAAACCATTTTTTTGAAATCAATTCAAATTATCCCTTTAAATTTCTAAAACCAAATCCAGTTTGCAAACAACTTACATTTAAAATAATTTGGCAGCAATTCCTCTCTTGGAAACTCGAAAATGAACATCGATGATGCTGCAGTCATCACCGAAGTTATTATCCAAAGACCTAAAAGAGTTTAGAGCTATCATCCCTTCAAAACACTTTTCCAAAACCTTTGAAAATCATCTTCATAAACTTCCCAAATCTCCAAAATTTTCAAATTCTTTTCAAAACCTTTCCAATACAATTTATATTCTCAAATTCCATTTGTATATGCATTTTATTTTCTTAGCTTTTGGTTATGTTTTCAATTTCTATCAATAACGAATGATAATAATTTAATATTATCACTTCCTAACATCCAAGCAACCATGTACTACTATAATAATTTACAGAAAATTTATTCCTTTTTCTACGAAAATGGTTGGGGTAAAATTATTTCATTCATCCTATTTTAGAACAATATCGTGTTGAATTGTTCTGCACAAGTGTTTAGAGATCCCTATCGATAGAGTTGTATAGACTATATCGACCAGAATCCATATACCACTCAACAAACCAATCATCACAATATAAAACAATTTTTATGTTCACTAACAAGTACGCTTCGATAGAGTTGTACATTTCGATACAATTTTTATGTTCACTAAAAAATCCATATACCACTCAAGAATCCATTTCGATAGAGTTGTACAGACTATATTCTAGAGTACTATTGACTCTATCTCTAGTGAGTAACACCCAACAGAGCCAAGGTTGTTGCTTAACCAAATGCTCTGATACCACAATTGTAACGACCCGATTTTTCGATGCCCAAAAGTCAAAATCGATAATTCCACTGTATCCAATGCCGCATAGTTGAATGCCAAAAAACCGAACCGTTAGGGTTTATGAAGAAGAAGATAGAAGAAGAAAATAGAACAATAACAGAATCTCACATTTCACAGCGGAACAAATATAATAGATAAATGAATACGTCTAAAACAAAAACTATATCAGTTGTTACATTACATCACATTACATTATTAGAGTTTACAACAACAAACAGCGGAAAAGAAATATTACATATATAAGTGATACGCCTCGCCATCCAGCTTCAACTCCTGATCTCCACAGCAACTTCTTGACTTCGCTCCAGAATAATTGACAACCTGACTCTAGGCTGCCCGTGTGGAAAATTGTGGGCACCCAGAGCTTAGAAAGGGAACAATAAACTCCAGCTCAGTCGTGGGACTGGTGTGAGATCTTAAAAACAGTTATTTTCATAAAGAAATAAAAAGAAATCCGCTATGCTTTTGAAAAATGAAACTACCATAAGGCCTCCCACTACACACATAATGCAAACGCAGAATTGGGGGAGATTTCTCCTTATGATAGTCAAACATGCTTAATACGAAAAATCTTTTTAATATTATTATTAGTGCATGGTGCAGAAAACATTTCGAAAGTATAATATTAATCTTAGCCAGCATAGACACTCCGAACTATGCCTACTATAGCTACCATCTAAACAGTGGTGACCGCCGTAAGTAAATGGCAGGTTATACAACTAAAAGCGTACAAGGCGCTATTGGAGATTGGATTTCCAACAAATGGTCAGGCTAAGGAACTTCCTACTGCCACATGGGTATGCCTCTGGAGGGACGTCCCGAGAACCTACGCGGCTCTCTGCTAACACAAGGTCGGTTACCCCTCTTCCCGGGGAGTAAGACCTAAGATATGCCACCCCCGGTCGTTTGCGACCTTTATTCAAGGATCCTTTACACCAACAACCAAAAAGAAAAGTATTTGCAGTAACCACATAGGTTAAATATCAGGGCTCCACACCTGATACCACCCTTTTCCAAAAGGAATAAACATACCCTAGGGGAGCTACCCTTGAAACCTTGCCGCATCTTTCCTGTTTCGACTATTACCGGTTTGTGAGGCTCGATGAGGTCTCGTTCACAAAGCCATGCTTTGATCAACAAATGATCAGCAACACTTCGTATGCCACGTTTCCAATTTGGGAACGTATCACTAATAACCATCAACTACATAACCTCTGAGCTCGTACGTCTCAGAGAAGGGTGTCAAGCTAAGAGAATAAATTCTCCGCCACCAACAGAAATGTATCTGATAGAAACCAGCTTTACATTTGAAAGTGTAACGTCGGGCACACATCCATGCAAGTCCGTTCCGGGATCGAATGGAACCGAAGGCACTTCAAAGAAGCCCTTGCAAATCCGGTTATTCACTAATCACTTCCGGAATCCCCATCACAAAGGGTGATCAAATCTCTATACCGGAGCAACTCGGTGCAGAGACATTCGATAGGTAATCCTTTCGTTTTCGAAAATACCCGGTCTTCAACACCATCTTCAAATGCAATCCCATTTCGTCGTATCATTATTTGGAACGGGTTTTATAACACAAGGTCCTCTTCCGGCTAATTCGAATAATGAGCGCTTATTTTTAAAACTAAGTGTTCATTCAGATTTCAAACAAATCATAACAATTTCCACGTTGATCTTCTTAAACAAAAGATCCATCACAATCACAAAGGTTCGATGTAGGTTTCAAATATCCATTTGGAATTCGACTCCCGGTCGCATCGAAATTCTAATGCCATTTAAAGGCCAATATTGATAGTCGATTATTTCACTATCAATCAACATTCACAATACAAGATTTAAATAATTTTCCCCAATTATTTATTTTCAAAATATCTTCGCAAGATATATTTCACACTTCAATCTTTTGAAAACAAATTTCAAATCACTTTCCTCACATGGAATAAATTTTCAAATACTTATTTAATCCCACTGAAAATTTTCCGAGTTCAAATAGTTTAAATAACTTATCCAAAATATTTTTGGAAACATTTCAAAATAAAAATTATTTTAACACTTACTTAATTATTAGTTATGAAAATATTATGCTAATGTCACATATGAACTTTAAGTCCACAACAATTTTTTTTGAAATAAAATTAGTAGATAGAGTATAAATATTTAGATAACCAATTCTAAATCAAATATTAATTAAATCTTTAAAATAATCATTTCTATAATTAACTAAATAAATCTTTACTTTAAAGATTTAAACATTTCTCACAAATAATTTCTCTGACGATATTTTTCAAAACAATTTCTAAAACTTTTAATTTATACTTTAAAAGTTACTTTGAAAATATATTCGGCTTTTCAGGGAAGAATTTTCTTTCCATTTATATCAATTAATAAATCTTCTCGATTTATTTTAATTTACATTCCAAATCTGTAAATTTCTTCTCACACCTTTAAAAATAAAACAATATTTATTTTTAAAACAAATTTCCCTTTCTTTTATAAAATTCCCATTGTGAATTTTAGATTTTCAAATATCCACAGATATATGATTTTCAAATCGATTCCTAAATATTCACTTTCAACACCAAATCAATTATCAAATTGATTTCCAAATTTATTTTAAACACCATGTTTATTATCTTTTGAAACAAATCCCTTCTTTTAAATTTATTCAATTTTCTAAAATTAATTTATTATAAATTTCCTACTAAATTTCAAAAAAAAAACCAAATTTATTTATTTCTGGTATCCTGCGATACCAAAATATATTCGGCTAAATTATAGCCTTCAAGGGTTTCAATTACAAATAATCACACATGGATTATAAATAATCAACACACAATATATGAAACAAATTCAATATTTGAGGAATCCAGTTGGATCCCTCCAACCTGTTTCCCTGCATCCACAGATGTTAGCACAACAATTAAATACCAATTCCACTTCGAGGTGGAAAATCGCGGTAGATGGGATTTAAATATAATATCATCAGCTATTATGCGACGCATAGGGTCTCATCCGCTATATAATGCGGTAAATCAACAACTCCAAATACATATATAATACCAATTCCATTTCGAGGTGGAATATCGCGGTATATGGTTTTAAATATAATATCATCCGCTATTATGCATTGTATAAGGTCTATTTCAATACAACTGATAATAAATTATCATCCAAGCACACAATCAACAATTTAAATTTAACTATCACAATTCAACAATCAATTAATAACTGAAATTTTCAATTATTAAAATTTGAGTGAGAAGATCTCACCTTGCTTTTATTTTGCAATCCATTCTCATTCCGACCTGTTTTCTCCACTTTAGACTTTGTATAAACATTATACAGTTGATTAATGTTTGAGATTATCGTGTAGTTTATTTCTATATATTAATTTAATTTATACTAAAAATTTCCTTTTAGACTAATAATTTAAGTTTAAAACCAGTTTTCTTTTTATAAGTTTCTTTAAGTAACTAAAATAATTATGCGGACTAGTTAAACGAATAAATCACCTGAATACATTATTTTGGAAAAATCTTGTAAGTTGAAATATGTTTATGTATATGTATTCTTCCCTTTGAGACAACCTATATATCTATACAATCCATATAGATAAAAATCTAATTTATATAAACTTAGAAACGTTATATAATTTTCCATTTTCAAAATCTTATCTTTATATAAAGCTTTAAATTTTAATATTCCTATATATATATATATATATTCAAAATCTTTTCCATATAAAATCTTCCTGTTTTAACCCTGTATACTTCCCAGTGAATACAAATTTAATTTTTTGTTCCTCTGTAATATATATGCATATATGAAATGTAACCAAGCAATTCAAAATAAAATACCTTATTAGAACGAACCCCTCGACCATCATCGCCAGAGACGAACACCACGCTCGCCTCATCGGCCCAAAACCCACGCATGCACGCACGCATGCACGCAGTCCTCTGCTCCTCCAAAATTGACACCATCTATGTGAAACCCAAGCTCCATCACGAACCCCAAATCAATTGCCCTCAACTACGCATTGTCGACCCATCGCGATACACACATCATCTCCAGAACCCTACTCTAGCCCTTCCTCCCTTTCTTGCATGCGCTATCGTTTCGCGACACCGTTCTTCCTCCTTGCATGAGAAGATGTTGCCGGCTCTACTTCGTGACGCTCGAGGTCGAGCCCTTACAATCGTGATTTGATTTGATTTATTAATTAGGTTGCTCCCCCCCCCCCCCCCCCCCCCCCCGCCATTTGTTTTTCGAATTTCAAGAGCCGTTCCCCTTTTTTTCGATCTTGATTTATGAAATAGGGCTCGCGAATTTTTAGTTTGCTTCAGATTCGAACAGGAAGGAGGAGAAGAATTCGATATTGAAGAAGATAATGAAGCCCTTATTACTTTTTTCTTCTGTATATCGATTATTTACTTTTCATATTTTTTTTATAAGTATGAGTTTCGAATTAGATTAAGTAGGAAGAAAGGCATACGCGACTTAGATGTGAAGGAAGGCGGCTCTGTACGTGTAGGGGTGGTTGATGGAGACGTAATAGGGTTTGACTTAGGAATTTTATAGTATTATTTAATTCCAGAATATCACGTTAAGCATAAGCTCGAAATCTCGAACTCCGAATCAGACATGCCGACAGACGTTTATAATGTTATACCCATATTCCGAACACAATGGAACGTGTTTTGGAGCCCAATACGGTCATATGTGGAAGATGGCTTTTGAATCGAGTTTAAATATTAAATTATCGATTTTAATTTCAACATGTTTCTCACCCGTATGGACAAACGGTAACTCCAAACGCCACGAAAATTGAAATCCGATAATAACTAACTATTACGGATCCAATGGAACTGGTTTCGTCGAATTTCAAGACTGTACCTCGGAAGGCTATTTCTAAATATCGATTTAAACGATATAATATCAAAACTGATCAAATCAGTCAAATTAAATTTTAAAAATTCTGCTATCTCCAGTATCATCAATATAAATTTTCTAAACCTTGAAAATATTTTTAATCGCCTTAAAACTGAAGATTCAAATTTTTATCCAACTTCAATAAATTAAATTCAATAATTAAATTGCCAAATTCATACTAAATTTTGAAATTCAAGTTAAACTATCTTCCAAAAATTTAAAATCACTTAAATATTTTCAAATTCAAATACCAAAAATTCTGGGTTGTTAGTGTTATTTTGATTTGAAATATTTTGAGAATTTTGGAGTTGATTGAGAGCTATGTTTTAACCAACAATGTAGAAGGTAACGCCAGACAAAAAAGGTTAGTTATTATTTTTGGAGATGCATAGATACATACAAACATACGTACATACATACAAACATACGTACATACATACAAACATACATACATAGGGTCGTATAAGAGAGAAAAGAGTAAAACCTTTTTACCCATTCTCACTTGATCTCAACCCATTAATCGATATATTTATAACTATTGTAAATATATATATAACATTATTTATTTCTCAAATCATATTCAAATTTTATAATTAATATTTCATAAATATTAATTAATTTAATTAATTTATTACAATTATGAACTAATTAAATCGTTCGGTCTTAAGGGAATTCATCATTTCAGTTGTGTAACTCTCGGATGTAAATTTGGTCAAGATTAACATCGAACTATTCTAATGTTAACTTCCACACATCACTTAGCAGGTGGTGTGATATTATGGCCAAATTTATCACTTACTCATTTTCGTTAAAATCCAATTTTAGTTTAACAGGCGTTGCTCGGTCGTGACATTTGCTTACACCAATTCTCTTCGTCAAAACTATATCACTTTGGATTTATGGAATTTGGTAGTGGCCAAAATTCCAACCTCATCCACATTCTACTTTATAGTCTAAATACAAAGTCCTTGGTTCAGTAATAACAATTATTATTAACCAAAATGCTCTGGCCAAAGACTTCGACTTTGAGTTGACTTGAGTTAACTATGATACTAACTGAACATAACTGAGGAGACGAATCCTCTCTTGAATAGTGCTTCACTTCCAATACTTCCACTCAACCCAACTATAGTCACTTGATGGACGCCATGCCATGATTTGGCTATAATCAAAGCGGGGCTTTTATATTGAAGATCCATAATATTCTCAAGTCACTGTGTAAATCAGTCACATCTACATTTTCTGTTTGACCTTAGTTATATTAACCAACAGAAATCTATCGAGGAGTCGTTCCATTGTTATCCAATAAATATTAGTACGTAACCCCTAGGTGCCCCCAATAGTCATGAGTAATACACTATCCAACATTTGGAGAGCGTTACATAGTCCAGTCTCAACCGATCATCAATATCAAATCTTGATGCATCTTGACTAGGAACATCTAAAATGGTATATTTGTTTCGTTTATTAGTTCCGAGATGATGGTTTTTTTGACAACAACCTTGGACTTGTTATAAAATATAAATTTAATATCTTTTATGGATATATGTATATGCAGGATATATATATATATATATATATATGCAGGTACTGAGAATGAAGACTGTACAATATAGAGATTCAAGACCGATGAATTCAATATTATAGAAATCAAGACTAAAGAATCATAATTATCAAGATTATCAAGAGCTTAGATATCAAGAGAAGTAATAGAGTCTAAATTTATGTTAAAACTTCATAATAGAATAAAATCTTTATTCGGATTTTAATTGTGGAATGGAATCCACCTTCTCGCTTGAATAGTGGGATGGAACCCACGATCTCTTTAGTGGGATGGAACCATGATCTTCTCTAGTGGAATAGAATCCACGAAATTTTCAAAATGACTTATTTTTAGATTTTTTACAAAACTATATTTTAAAAAAAGATATATCTCTCTCTCGGTTTAATTATTTTGGTCTTAATTCAAAAACTATATTTGGTCATATTAATTTCAAAATCATTTTTTGTTTTTAACCTATCTCCTGGTTTTAATGTTTTAGCATTAATCTCAAAATATTTATACATTTAGTTTTTATTACTTTTATATTTCGTAAGATCACTTTCCAAATGTTTTTATAATCATAAAGTATATTCAAAATAGTTTACAAAGTTTAGAAATTGATTTCACAAATTTTAGAATAGAATCATTTTAAAGCAAAATCAATTTTCAAAAATTACATAGGCATGTCGACATCCCTATACACCCCCCCCCCCATGTCGACATGGTAGCCGCAGATTTTAAAATTCAAATTTTCAAAAGAAGTGTCTATTCGTCATAACCTTTCGCAAATGGACATGACCGTTATTCTCCTACATATACCATTAATTTTCAATGAATTTTTACTCAAGTTCTCTTTGTTTTCTCTCCTCTTTCTCTTTCATTCTTATTTTAAAACATTCTTAACAAAACTCTACCAAAATCCTAAGTGAATCAAACTCGATAATCTCTAGTTTGATTCCCTTCCACTCTCTCTCAATGATCTCAGTGCTTTCCAGAGTTATAGGATCTGTTGTAACAAAAGATTAAAAGATTAAAGTGTATCGAGTCTCTCTCTCTCTATCAAAGTGTGATTGGAAATGGTATGATTGTGGCCCGTAAATCAATTGTGTGTGATTGTAGCCCATAAATCAATTATGTGATCTTGTAGCCTGGTTAAATCAAGAGAGTTTGCCCTGGACTCGGAGATAGGAGGGTGTATCTCGTGGCCTTGAAATCGAGGTTGTAATATCGAAATTATATTTGAAAAGAGATCTGCACAAGAAATTATTTGGGATTGGATGTAGATTAATTCCGAACCAGTATAAATTTCAGGTGTTTTCTTTCTTTACTAGTTTTACTTACTATTTGCATCTGTGTCTGGTTCAATGATTATCTCTGTGTTTGTGAATTGCGTCTGTTTGGGTTTAATTTAAAAAGATTTCAAAATGATCCATAAAATTAAGTAAACACTATTCACCGCTCCTCAAGTGTTAATTCTGCCTTAAGATCTGTAATCCGCATTTCCTACATTTGGTATCAGAACCAGGTTTTCAAAGTTATCATAATCTGAATTTGAAAAATTTTAAAATGGCAATTTTTGGAGATTCTGTTGACACTAGTTGAAAATTTTCCAAATCATCATCGTCTCATAAGTCTGCATATTGTTATTATTGAATATCAAGTTATCTACCGAATTGGTGTGTTGTGCAGGAACAGATGTGTTACATGGCTTTTTAAGAATCAACACTCAATGGACAAATGGTGCAAATCAAGAAAAACAAATGGATACTTGATAGTGGATGTTCAAGGCATGTGACTAGTAATTCGGGGATACTGAATGACATAGTTTATGAAGATGGAGGACCGATCAACTTTGGAGACAAATCAAAAGGATATGTGAATTGCATCGGCAATGTCGGTAACTCTAAAACTCCTACTACTTTTGTTGTTCTGTTAGTTAGGAATCTAAAACACAACTTACTTAGCATAAGTCCATTATTATCTATGAAGGAATTAGGAAGAAAAATATTTATATTCTCAGTATGAAAATCTCAAATGATAACCTAAGTCTTTTGGCTAATACAAGCGACCACTAGATTGGGCATAAAAGATTTGGGCATTTGAATTACGAACTCTTATCTAGACTTTCAAAACTTGATCTAGTAATAGGTCTTCCTAAAATGGATTTTAAAGTAGATAGTATATGTGATGTTTGTCAATTAGGAAAACCTAGGAAGAGTTCACTCAAAATGAAAGATATGATTTCAACTTCAAAACATCTTGTGTTACTTCATTTAGATCCGTTTGATCCATCGCAAATTCAGTCAATAGATCACAGTAAATTTGTTTCTGTAATTATAGATGATTATTCAAGATTTACATGGACAATTTTTCTGAAACATAAAAGTGATGCTTTTGATTTATTTAAAATATTTGCAAAATGAATTCAAAATCAACCTTCTTTAAAAATAAAAACTATTCATAGTGATCACGGTGGAGAACTTAAAAATGAAAATTTTGAATTTCTGTAATAAAAAAGGAATAACTCATAATTTTTCTTTTCCAAGATCTCCACAACAAAATGGAGTGGTAGAGCGTAAAAATAGGATGATTCAAGATTGTGCAAGAACTATGCTTTCAAATAGTAAATTACCAAGAAATTTTTAGGCTGAAGCATTCGCTACAACTTGTTACATTTTGAATAGGATTCTAATTAGACCTCTAACCAATAAAACAACATATGAACTTCTTTCCAATAAGAACCAAAGGTATCTTATTTTAAAGTCTTTGGAAGTAAATTCTTTATTTTAAATACAAATGACAATATGGATAAATTTGATCCTAAATCCAACAAAGGAATCTTTATTAGATATTATAATAGAAGCAAAGAATATGGAGTTTCAATTTGAAAACTAACACCATTGTAGAAAAAATGCTTGTATCTTTTGATGAAAATTTAAAAGCTTTTGTTCAAATAAATGATGAAGATGATTTTGTTATTTTAAATAATGAACCAAATGAAACAAATTATGAAACTATTCATCCTAATAAAAGGATCAGGCTTTTAAAAGATCATCCTATATAAAATATACTTGGAATAGTGAATCTGTTTTTAGAACTAGAAATCAACTAAACAAGATGAGTAATGTAGCTTTTATATCAACTATTCAACCCAAAAATCCAAAGGAAGCATCATCTGATGATCATGGATTCTTGCTATGCAATAAGAACTGAATCAGTTCACCATAAATGATGTATGAGAACTTGTTCCTAGACCTGAGGACAAAACTATATAGGAACTAAATGGGTTTATAAAAATAAAATGAATTAACAAGGTGAGGCCGTTAGAAATAAAGCTCGGTTAGTCGTGCAAGGTTATTGTCAAGAAGAAGGAATATACTTTGATGAAACTTTTTCACCCGTAGCAAGATTAGAAGCCATTAGAATTCTACTTGCTTTCGTAAATCACAACAATTTCAAATTATTTCAAATGGATGTCAAAAGTGCTTTCTCAAATGGTGTTGTTAAAGAGGATGTTTATGTTGAACAACCTCCACTTTTTAAAGAAGAAAAGTTTCCAAATCATGTTTACAAATTATAGAAAGCTTTATATGGTTTGAAACAAGCTCCCAGAGCCTAGTATGATAGACTAAGATCTTACCTATTACAAACAAAATTTGAAATTGGTATAGTAGATAATACTCTTTTTATTAAAAGAAACAAAAATGATATCCAATTAGAATAGATATATGTAGATGATATCATTTTTGGATCAACAAACAATGAAATGAACAAAGAGTTTTCTAAAATAATGGCAAAAGAGTTTGAGATGAGTCATATGGGTGAACTTAATTTCTTTTTAGGATTGCAAATAAAACAATTAGATAATGGTAATTTCATTAGTCAAGAAAAGTATACTTGGGATCTAGTTAATAAGTTTGATATGACCACAGCGAGAGGAAAACTCACTCCTATGGCAACCAATGAAATCTTGAATAAAGAAGACATGTCAAAAGATGTTCATCAAAAAATATACAGGGTAATGATCGAATTGTTGCTCTATATAACTGCAAGTAGGCCTGATACCATGCATAGTGTCTGTCTCTATGCAAGATACCAATCTTAACCCAAAGAAACCCATTTAAAGTTGGTAAATGCATCCTAAGATATGTTAAACACACTTTAGACTATGGCCTATTTTACCCTAAAAATGATTCATCTGATTTAATCTCTGTGATGCTGACTGTGCTGGTTGTAAATCAGATCGAAAACGTAGAAGTGGAACTTGTCACTTTTTACGACATTCTCCAGTTTTCTGGTTTAGTAAAAAGCAAAATATTGTCTCACTATCAAAAATGAAATAGAGATTGAAGCAGAATATATCTCTACTGCTCTGGCTTGTTCTCAAGTTATCTATATGCAAAAGACCCTAAAGGATTTGATTAAATATTTCAAAATCACCAATTTATTGTGACAATAGAAGTGCAATAAATTTATCCAAAAATCCTACTCTCATGCCAGAACCAAACATATTGATATCAGACATCATTTTCTTAGAGATAATATAAGTAAAGAGCTTATTTCTCTTAAATTTATTAACATTAGGAATCAAATAGCTGATATTGTGACCAAAGCCTTGAATCAATCAACCTTTACTAAATTTAGAAGAGAACTATGTATTTGTTCTATAACTGTTTTATAGAATATAGATATAGTAACATATATATTTAAATAAATAGAGAAAAACAAAATTGTCACAATTTTCAAAGGGATGTTGACATGCCCCTACCCCCCGCGTCGACATACAATGGTCAGATTTGAAATTTTGATTTTTCCTCTAAAATCAGTTTGGTGGTTATATAACCATAATATTTTGAATTCATTTATCTTCTCACTTCAATTTCTTTGTAATAAACTTATGAAAATGCAAAGTAATGACCTCCTCTTCTAAATCAAACCAAAATGCAACCATTTCCTTCCCTTCTCCTAATTCTGGTTCATTTCAACGTACTACATTGGCTCGAGTAATGAAGATCGGAGAAATTATGAAGGATTCTCCACAAATTCTAACTGAATTACAAGTTATGCAAAAAAGAATGGTAAAGGAACAAGAGAAACAAGGTATGATTCTTAGAAATTTGCAAAAATTTATAATGAATAATCATGCAGACCTTATTGTGATTGAAGATGATTCTTCTAATATACGTATTCATAATCCATTAGAAGACGATTAAGAAGAAGAGAAGGAAGAAGCGCAAATGGATGAGAACGATAAAAATTTTTGTGTTGGAGAAGTCTGTTTTGACAAAAATGGTAATTTGGTTGAACAACATGGAAACTTTTGTCTCCATTACCCTAATTGTTCGTATAGGATCGATTTCACCCTAGAGGGGGGTGAATAGGGGGATAGTATAAATTATAAAAATTAATTGCGGAAGCTTATAAAATTATTTCAACACAGATCACAGAATAATAGCAGCACAGACAAATAGCAGAGTAATAAGCAGAAATAGAACGACACAGAATTTACCCAGCTTCGGCAAAACCCTGCCTACGTGCTGCCCCCAAGGTTTCTACTAGAAATTAGATAGTCAGATGCTTACACACGTAAACTCGCGACGCCCGCTATCGACTAAACCTAACTCTACGCTCAAAACCCTGCCACAACTCAGCCACTGAGTTGCGAATTCTCAAGCTACGCCACGTAGCTTGTCCCCTAGTCACACGACTAGAAAATATAACAGTTTAAAATTTAAAAAAAATTTAAAAAGCAAATTAAAAAATAAGACATGAAGAAACCCTAAAAATAAAATAAAAAGGCCCTTTTAAAAATAGCCGGCCCCTTTTGTTTCGGCCCGTTCTCTTTTAATCTCCGTTCCTTTTCGTGAATAATGACGGCCGTTCCTCTTGCAAATTTAGGGCTTGTTCTCTTCGATCCAAACTAGGGTTTCGTGAAGCTGCCGATTCTTTGTTCAATCTGGTTGTAAATTGAGAGAATACTTGTTCGTCTTTTCGGCTGCTTTGGAGTTCGACTTCAATTTGGTATGTGGTTTGCTTTATGCTTTTCAGTTACGCTCAATTGAACTCCGATGATCCATTTGCCAGTGATGATTCTGGGTTAAATATGCATTCGAACTCCTTTATTTTCGTTTGTATAAACTTATTTGAATTTGTCAAATAACTTGTTCGGCCGTTCGATTTCACTTTGATGCTGATGATTTCACTGACTTTTTCAATTTCGTATAAACTTGTGTTACTTGGTTGACACGGTGTTGATTCAATTTCGTGATGACCACGGCTTCAATTTGTGACATTTGACTTTGTCATATTCGTATATTTTTATTACTTGTTCGTTTATCATGGTTTTGAACAGTTTGATTCCTTGACTTTACTCTCTGATTTCGTTTTTACTTCGGCATTGACTGGTTTGCCTTGGCTTTGATTTTGTGGCCCTCATATATGTGTATGCATACTGGTTACATTCTTGGTTATGTATCACCATATATCTGTAGTACTTCGGCATTGACTGGTTTGCCTTGGCTTTGATTTTGTGGCCCTGTACTTGTATACTGCTGTTATTGTTGTACTTCATTTGTATAACATGTTGGAATTTGACCTTATTGTGATTTTTGTGTCACTGCAATTTGCACTTTACTTTGAAATATCTGTCCATTTGGCTGCACATGTTTCACTGGCACTTTGTTGCTTGATTATGGTCTCTGACTTTGTTTATCATATTGTTTGATCATTTGTATACATACATTCATGTATGTATATAGATGTATGTTGTTTTGAACTATGTTCGCTGTGGCATTGCATTGCTGTGCATTTGTTTTCAGTTGCATATATTATCTGATGTTGTCACTTATGTTTGCACTGCTGTACATCTTGTAGTTTGCTTTGGTCTTGAGCATTGCTGTGTCATTGAGCATTGTTGTGTCCATATTGTATTCGATACTGTTGCATTGCTACTGTGTTATGTAGTAATCTAGTTTCTGGCCACTGGTTCGTTTTTTTGGTTGGGTCTGCACATTCACCTGTTGTTGTACTCATGTATACTGCTATGTGGTCTTGTGGCAGTTGCTTTGTCTCCATGTATTTCATGTAGTACGGGCATTTGGTTCATCGTATTTGTTGCACTTGGTCCCTGACCTTTGTTGCCTCTGCGTTTGAGCATTTGCACATTTGTAGCCTTGGTCTTTGTTGGTTTTTTTGGTGGCATCTGGTTCTGTCATTTGCTTAGTGCATTCTGCATTTGTTTTGGACTTGCAGTTTGAATTGCATTGAGTTGAGTCGAGTTTGCAGTGATGGCTTGACCTTTGCACTTTGTTTGTTATTTAGTGCCTTCTTGAATTTGTGTAGACTGTGCATTACACTTGAGTTGAATCCAGTTTTACAACTTGGGTTTGACCTTGTGCTGAAGTTGAGATTTTATTTATGTTGCACCTTAGTTGAACCCGTCTTTTTATTTGGGTTTGACCTTGTGCTCACCTGTCCCTGTAGCATTATCAAGTGTATATTGGTGTGCATGGCCTTGTGGCATGTACAGTGATACACTGTGTATGTCACATTGTTCGTGTGTGATGAATTCAAATATAAATCATGACGAACAACCCAAATAACTGAGGCAAATAATATTTTCGAAAACCATATTTTATTTTATATTGAAAAAATATTTCTTTTTCAATTTTATCGCGTTAGTGAATATTTTTGCAGATTGCTCAGATGCTGGATTCTAACTGGAATGAAGTTGAAGATAAAATACGAATTGAGTGAATGAGTGATGTGTGGTGAGGTTAAATGTAAATATGAAATTGTGATGTATTTGTATTCAAACTTGCATATGTATAGTGAGAGCTTGAATTTGTACTATTCAAAATTGTAATAAATATTTGTTTGAATAAAATTTCTGTTTGAATTCAAATTCTGTGTATTTAATTTTATTCAGCAAATATTTATTTAATCTATGAAAAATAAAATAGTGCATTAACAAATACATTTAAACGAATGTATATATATGTTTATTATCATCAAACAAAAGTCATATAAGCGCATATTCAATAGTTCGATTCACAAGTCACCAATGTCAAGAACTCTCATTAAATTGTTATTATATTAATGTTTTTTTATTTTGTGTACTTGTATATATTTGTGTCTATGTTTCATATATATATCTAATGTAATATCATACATAATAAAATTAGATTTATATTTCGCTTATTATACTTCGTTATTAGCATTTAGTTCCATAGTATTAGTTTAAGGGGGAGTTATATAGTTTAAGACTAATTTTTGTTGATGACAAAGGGGGAGAATTATAAAATAGGATAGTTAGGCTGCTAGTTAGGCTTAGATTAAGGGAAAGTTAGTAGATTAAGGGAGAGTTGTTAGAATAAAGGGGAATCGGAGTAGGATCGAAGTTTGTTGGAGTAGATTTTATAAACAAAGGTTGTCAACATCAAATAGGGGGAGAATGTTAGTTCCTAAGATGATTGTTTTGATGACAGCAACCTTAGGACTTGTTATAAAATATAAATACTAATATCTTTATCTAGATATATGTATATGCAATATATATATATATATATATATGTATGTATGTATGTATGTATGTATGTATGTATGTACTGAGAATGAAGACTGTACAGTATAGAGATTCAAAACTGATGAATTTAAGAACATAAAAATCAAGACTAAAGACTCATAAGTATCAAGATTATCAAGAGTTCAAGATATCAGGATAAGTAATAGAGTCTAGATTTATGTTAAAACTCCATAATTGCACTAAAATCTTTATTTGGATTTTAATTGTGGAATAAATCCACCTTCTCGCTTTAATAGTAGGAAACCCACGACCTCTTTAGTGGGATGGAACCCACGACCTTCTTTAGTGGAATGAAATCCATGAAATTTTCAAAATGATTATTTTTAGATTTTTTCACAAAACTATCATTTTAAAAAGACATCTCACTCAGTTTAAATATTTTAGACTTAATTCAAAAACTATTTTTAACCACATTAATTTCAAAATCATTTCTTGCTTTTAAACTATCTCCTAATTATTGCTTTAGCTTTAATCTCAAAATATTTAGATATTTAGTTTTTTTACTTTTATATTTCATAAGATAACTTTCCAAAGGTTTTTATAAACATAAAGTATATTCAAAATAGTTTACAATGTTTAGAAATTTCCTTAACAAGTTTTAGAACAGAAATCATTTTAAAGCAAATTCAATTTTCAAAAATTTAATAGGCATGTCGACATCCCTATACCACCCATGTCGACATGGTAGCCGTAGATTTTAAAATTCAAATTTTCAAAATAAATGTTTATTCGTCATAACCTTTCACGAATGGACATGATTGTTATTCTTCTATATATACTAGTGGTTTTCAATGAATTTTTACTCAAGATTTCTTTTTTTCTCTCTCCTTTTTCTCTTTCATTCTTATTTTCAAATATTCTTAAAAAAACTCTACCAAAATCCTAAGTGAATCAAACTTGATCGTCTCTAATTTGATTCTCTGCCACTCTCTCTTAAAGATCTCAGTGCTATTCAAGAGTTATAGGATAAGCTGTAATAAAAGATCGAAAGAGCAAAGTGTATCAAGTCTCTCTCTCTCTATCAAAGTGTGATTGTAAACGGTGTGATTGTGGCCCGTAAATCAATTGGGTGTGATTGTAGCCCGTAAGTCAATTAGGTGACCTTAAAATCAAGAGAGTTTGCCTTGGACTCGGAGACAGGAGGGTGTGTCATAGCCTTGAAATCAAGGTTATAATATTGACATTATATTTGAAAAGAACTTTGCACAAGAAATTGTGTGGGACTGGATGTAGGGTAACTCCGAACCATTATAAAATTCCGGTATGTTCTTTCCTTTACTGCTTTTATTTACTATTTGCATTTGTGTTTGTAGGGTACAACATTTCGCTGAAGTTAGTTCATTTGAAGTAAGCCAATAAACTGTATTTTAAGATCATGTATTCAACTTGAATGATTTCAAAAGGATCATATTGTGTTAATGTAACACAAGACCATGACTACTAGATACATCTAAGAACTCGATCGTTTAAATGTCATCTTGATCGGTTTACATAAAGTGCAGCATATTTGATGACTTAAATGTTAAGAATAATCGAATGTGCTTTTGTAAAAGGTTTGTTATAATATTGTAGTAAGGTTTTCTTTTGAATAGTTTGACTATTTGAAAGAAAAACGAATGTATAAGAATAGGTCTAATTTAAGGTAAAGTTGGAATGAAGAGAATGAATAGTCACTTCTGCTTCATCGAGAAACATTGGAGATAAGAATTGTAATAATAACTGATACTTGATATTGAAATATGAAATATGATTTTTATTCCGAAATGTATTTTCATATAGAAAATTGTTTTCTGTAACATATATTTCTTTGAGTTCCGGATATTTTATCAATGAACTCTCCTCTGTAAACTAGTTGCAGCATATGAAATAAGTAAACAATATTAAGTGAATAGTGGACCTCTAAATTTAGTACTCTATTATAGTAATGACAGAAATAGTGGAAGTATGCCATATAACACCTAATGATTACATTAAATTACGAAAATTGTTTTCGTAAAATGTATCGAATATTATTTGTGAAATAATGTTTATTTTTGGTATGGACTGAAAAATGGATATAACTAAATTTCAATATGAGTATTATGAATATTCATTATGAAATAGAATTGTATTATGGAATTTGTTTTCATAGTGAAAGTGATGCAACAAAAATACATATGTATCTAATATTATTTATAGTTGTTTTGGAATTATAGACTAAGCCTAATTTTGAGAAATAATTTTACTACATGATTATGAATCATATGATATGGTTAATTATATCTCAAATAATTAATGGCTATGCACCCATTCGGTGGAGGCATCATAAGAGTTGATGAACTCTTTAAATTAATACATATTGATGTATGCAATCACAAATCTATTAATACCAAAAGGGTTGCACATACTTTGTTATATTCATCGATGATTTATTACCAACATGAACATGTGTATTAGATACACATGTAGTAAGTTTATGATAAAATCATAGAATATAAAAGAAAAGTAAATAAAATAATATGCAATAGTATATAATGATTTGATTTGGTCGAATAAGTGAGTATATTGAAAGGAGTTCCAAAGGTACCTAAAAACAAATATAGATTAAAAATCAAAATCACCCCTTCATGTGATACTTAATGATGCATCGATAAGGAGTAATCAGACATTGTTGGACAATTACGATTAATTATGAGTGAAGTTGAGTTAGTTTGTGACATCCCGTAAATCCGATATCCTTTGTATCGACAATAAACCACACATGTCCCATACAAAAAGCACAGACTGACGGAAAGTCATGAGAAAGAAAAGAAGAGAGAAAAAGAGAAGAGATAAAAGAGAGAAGATAGAACCAAACAGAACAATACATAATCTCACATCGCAGCGGAAAACATATAATATCATAGCAATGATCTTTACAAAACATAAACTGTATATACATACATTAATTAGAGTAAAATAAGCAATCACTAATCATCATCCTAGACAGTTATAATAACGTGACCTTACAATTGCCGATAATTTAAAACAACAATGTGCAAAGCGGATAATAAACAGATACGCGTATATGAAAATAAAGATCTCTAGCTCTCATGTTGAAGCTCCAAAAACACCAAATCTAAACCCGTAAATATACTAAGTCTAACCCGAGCATTGAAAGGGAAGAACGCCTGGATCAGTCTCGTAAAACAGGTGAGAAAACACACTCAACTGAATTTATTAAATTATCAAAACTTTCCTTTTCAAAGCAAAAGTAACTCGTAAGACAAGCCCACACATAAACACGGACATGTTTTTACCTTATGATACCTAAAACATTTTATATCAAATCAGTTTATATTATAATAGTGTCTATTGCACAAATAATATTAATCATATCTGAAATGGTTACCCATATAACATTTCGGGGCTATCTATTACGCCAATACAAACCAAAAAGCAAGCTCGTAGTAGAGTTTGGATTTCCATACAAATGACTAGGCGAACAAACTACCTTCCGGCAGTACATCTCTAAAGGAATGTACCGAGAAACCATTACAAAGTTCCTCTACCAACACAAGACCAGCCTACCTCTATAACTAGGTAGTACCAAATATGTCATCCCCCGGTTGTTACCAACCATTTCCGAGGGCCCTCATAGCATACAAACCACATTAATTTACATCCCGAACGTTATAGCAGGAAGAAATATATTTAGAAGAGGATGACCATATCCTAATTAGGAATGACCCACGTAGCCTTCTCCGCCACCACTAATGTATATTTGTCAAAACCAATGTACGTAATCTTTAGAAATGCAATGTCAGACAAATGTCCATACAAGTTGTCCAGGAACAAGACAAACCGAAGATACTTTCCTGCCACATCCTATCGGGAAATCCCTAGGATTAGTAGCGACAACCCTTGCATTAGATATTTCATAATGAAGGGACTGCTGCTACTAGATTTATATTGTGATTTTAACTCCAAACGATCAACAGGTAGTCCTCCACTATGAAAATCCTAAATATCAATATCATCACAATCTACACAATTGAATGCATATACATTGGTCCGAAGTGGTTTTTGGATAAACCGATCCCGGTCTCTTCACACAAACAACGTAAAAACGTTTTTCAACCTCACGTAGAAACTAAGTCTCATAGACCTATCATGCCTCTAACTTTCAACTTTCTATCCTTCGGTCAAGAAGGAACCTTGATAGACTGGAGTAATACTCTACACTATACGAATCAGCATCCTCAATACAAATGATAATCATGCCTACACAGATGGCTACATACTAAGTGTACGACTAAATAGTTCCCACATCAAGTTGAGGACCTAAAATGGCCAAATTTGATAGTCGATTATTTGACTATCAAAGCAAACAACAAATATTTAGCACCATAAGTAATCACCAGGCCCTTTAATTAACTTTTCATGAATTAAATCACTCAAATATTCAATCCAAATTATCTTTAAAAAGATATATTCTCAAAACCATTACAATATTTCACTATTTGGAAAACATCTCCATAAACTTATTTAATAATAAGTAAATTCACAACTCAATTTATTTTCAACACTTAGAAAATATTACATATACTTAAATCAGGATTAAGTATATATTTTATTCTTTAAGGAAAACATTCTTAAATGTATTTATTTGGGACAAAAAATGTTATGTAAAACATCGTTACGGCAACCCAAAATCATCAGTATAGGGATTCAATAATTAGATAGATATATAAATCCTGTATACTATACAAAATATCTCCTTTCGAAAATAATTTACTATAACAATAATGTTTTAGTTTCAACAATGAATGTTGAAATCTATGCATTCGATACTTAAAACATTTTAAAACACCTTCAGATCATTTAACTCTATTTAAAAATCACTTTTCAAAACATTTTAAAACATTATTCACTGTCCCAAATCATGAATATAACTCTCTTATCCATATTCATTACTTCTACACATTTAATTTTAAAGTATTATCCACTGTCCAAAATCGTGAATATAATTCCTTTAATAAACTTTCATATTTAATTTATCAAAATAAGTTGATTTCGGATTTATAAAACAATGATTATAAATCACATTTATATTTTAATAAAAACTTCTATATACAAAATTCCTTTATCAACAAATCTCATTTAAATGTCATTTATATGCCAAAATCCGATCATAAGTTAATTTATTTATAAATCTCTTATTTACAAATTCATTCTTTTTATAACTTCACAAATTTATAAATATTATTACTTATAAGATCCATTTACAACTTCACTTTAATACGTATAAAAAATCCTTTATATTTCCATTATTTTAATTTATAAAAATTTAATTTATAAATCTTATGCATAAACCGTTTATAATAAGTTCAAAAATCTCAATTTAAACTATGTTACAAAATAGTTAACTCCATATTTCAAAATCATATTTTGCTTACAAAATAAACTTCTTCTTTTAATAATTTACAAATCATTATTATAACTTATATAACTCCAAAAATCATACTTAAGTATATTTCACAAAAATCATAATTATTATAACATACAAATTATAATTTTTATTTATTTAAATAAATTCATTTCCTTAACAATTCAAAAATATATATTTTCAAAATCACTTTGAAACCCTTTTTAATTGAAATCGTCACTTTAATATATTAAAATTTCGAAAATATGGCCCAATGCTACAAAAATGCTAAAAAAGGTGATCGCATCAATCATATCAATCTTGACATCCAAAACATCATATATCATATGATAACAACACATATATATATATCGATATTTGTAAATAAAATCAATATAGGCGAGGAATCCAGCTGGATCCCTTCAACCTACCACATGCAACAAATATACATATGAGAAAATTTGTACAATGTCTGCTTCGAGGTAGACGCGCGTACAAAAGGTCATCCGCTTATACACGGGAACTTATAGGGTCTCATCTACTCCAATAGGCAGGAATATATCCAAATCAATATATATATATATATATATATATATATATATATATAATATCGTATATCATCCAAACAATCATCAATCAATACAAAATAAATTTATTCTCACTTATATAAAAATATCAACGAGACAGAAAGAGCGAGTTATACTCACCTTGATTCCAATAGTAGTTGCAGCGTTTTATTCCGAATAAAATTAAAAGAGCGTTTAATTTTACCCAAAATTTTCACTAGCTCCCATTAAATCCAAACTAGCTCCATTGTGTGGTGTTCGCGAATATGACCCCAATGCAACTAGTTTTATCAAATTCCGACACTGTATGAAGAAGTTATGCTATTTTAAAGTTTACACAATTTAAATTTATAATATTTACAAATTCATTTTTTCAAATACCATTAAATAAATCTGGCTACGCGTTGAATACATCATGACCGCACGCTCTTTTTCTTCTTCCTTTCATGCGTTCTAGTTCCAGGTCGAGACAACCCGTAGCCGATCAATTCAATCGATCGTCGATCATCCTACGCTCGTCGAGACGATTATCGGCTACCAACGATTGAACGCCTCCACTGCCCCAAACTCCATTGATCTCGGCCCCACCATCACGTCCAAAAGCGTGGATGAACGCGCGACCTACTCGGTGAAAATCCGGCCTTTACGATGCTCCATTTGTGATCACCACCATATGGATACGTCGAGCTCGTGAAGCTCTACAATATTGTAGTTGAAGATTTTTCTTAATGTTAATGGTTTGAGAGATTTTGAGGGAGAAAGAATCAAACGATTACGTCCATCAAAAACAAAATGGTGGCTGACCTAACTTTGGCTAGGGTTTTGGTGAATGAACATCTTTATATAGGCAATTACAAAACACTATTCACCCGAAATATTTCCAAACTCCAAGCGAAGCATACCACCTGGAGTTTATAATATTTTACCTCTATTCCAAACACAATGAAATATATACCGGAAGCCATTCGATCGTATTTGGAAGATAGGTTTTCGAATCGAATTATTTAAATTAAAATTTACTTAGATAAATTTCTACGCGTTTCCGCTTGCCACGACTAAACCGTAAATCCGATTGACACGAAATTTGAAATTCTACAATAATATAACATTATGGATCCAATGAAACTAGTTTCATTAAAATCTGAGACTGTGTTAAAAATGACTATTTTTACACGTAAAAATCGATAAAATTTCAATTTCCATAAATTAACTTTTAATTCAATTTAAAAAGTTCTCTAACATCATTCTAATTTAAATAGAATTTAATTCAACTTTATACACCATTTTCATTAACATTAAATTCAAATTCAAATTATTTACACAATTTCAAATGTTAAATTAATAATTTAATTATCCAATTAAATCCTTATATTTGAAATATAAGTTATTTAACTTATAAAATTAGCTTGTGAATATTTAAATCAATTAAATATCTGAATTTCGAATGACTAAAATTCTGGGTCGTTACATAAATTCTTTCTATAAGGTCATGTACTTAAGATTAGTACACAATGTTGATATCATTTCATCTAAACAACAATTACAAAATCATACACGATAAGGATTTGTAAGAAATCCCATCATATCCTAGACCAAGGAGTTGGAAGATTCTGTGAGAAGAAAGATTGCACGTAATAATTATTCATGAAGGATCTTGTATGAATCTCTAAAATTTTTTTTTGAAAGGTCTGTCATCAAATGACATATTTATGTTTGAACATAACTTTTGTAAACTAAAATCGGTTTTTTAAATAAAATAGTTCATAAAATGTTTATGGATCTCTATTCTATTTGCACTAAGAAACAATTGTTGTTTCAAGATATATCAACTTCATTGTGAAGGAGTTTCTTTGAGAAATTTTTGGTAGTTAAATGGTATTTGATCTGATCCATAGAACTGATTAAATGAGATGAAGTGAAATTAACTAACCTAAATGAACACATAGCATTAGAATGTCTAATAAGTATTCTCGTACATCGAAGAGAAACTATGAGTTTCTTATTAATGTCGAAAATAAACATTACCCTCGGTTTTTCAATTAAACCATTAAGATTGCTGGCTCTATATGGTATGATGCGCATATTTGAAAGAATTCCAATTACTCTATCAAAATATGATTTTGGCGATCATAACTAAAGAGATGTGATCCATTGGCTGAGATTGTGTCTTTATTGGAAAGACTAATGTGGTTGGAATTAAATAAGCAATGTTGATAAGAATAATATCGAAAATTTCAATTCTTGAAATAAGCATAACAGATTCGGTATTTAACACGCTCAAGTTAATTCAGATTTACTCATAAAATTATCGCTCGATAAGACCTGGTGTTGGGTACTTATGTATTGAAATAGAAAATTCTAAATAATGATTTAGAGTAAGCTGTTTACACATATTAACCAAAAATGCCTCAAAGTTAGTGGAAGTGATATTAGGTTTGTGAGTCTTTGGATTGATTTAAGAAATAATAGGAATATATTATTTTATAAGCATCAAGATTGATAATTATTTTGATAGAAATATCAAATAGTTTGATTTCCAATCAAAGTGTAGAGGAAGCGTGCGTTCATAAGAAAGAACGTTAAAAGGTACATTGATATTTCTAAACTATAAGTAAACAACTCATTATTGATTTTAACAATAAGCTTGTATTAAAATCACTTTAGTTTTTTTAATATTCAATTTTAGATTGTAAATGATGTCTTTTATGGTGAGTATGAAAGATATAGGGATTGTCCCAAAACGATATACAAGAATACCCTATTAAAAGGGGAACATGTAAGTTGGATTCCTTGTGCATTAGCAATAGAAATTATGATACAGGTTATATTGTGTATGATATTGTATTTTGTTTATATATTTGATCCATGAAGAAAATATAAAATCAAATTGATATCAATAAATGGTTGTTTGATGTGTTCTCGCATATTCATGAAATACTAGAGAATTGTTTATAGAAACAACAAACTCGTTATGATGGAATGTTTGGACACAAACTTTTATAGGTGATATTGAGTATAACATGTCAATGAAAAAATTCAAGTTAAAATATTTAATTTGAAATTTTTTCAAAATAAAAGTGATTATGGTCGATTCAACGAAATGTTGAGAACATTAACTTGAATAGCGCCACAATAAACCAATGTATATAGATATAAATGCACAAATTTATAATTGAGCCAAATGTGATTCCAAATGTTGAGAATCCCATAATATTGTTATAAGATAACAATATCATGAAATTGGTCTTGATAGAACTTAAAGATCACTAGAAGTCGAAAGACATACTTCGAATCGTTTCATGTGATAAAGGCAGTTTATCAGTGTCAGAGACAGTTAATCGACAAAGTAGATAATTAAAACATAATAGCGTATCCATTCACTAAGGGACTGACCTAATTGGTTTGGAGAAAACAGATTGGAGAAGTTGGAATTAGATTCCATAATTGACCCCAAGTGCAAGTGGAAGATTAATAGAATTAGAGGTATGCCCTAGGGTCAATTATGTAATTAGTTACATATATCTAACTCATTGATCAACCTTGTTCAAAATAAAAGTTATTTTCTTCCTATTATATATTTGATATAATGTGATTATATTAATTAATTAACTTAATTAAAAGTATATTTAATAGAAAAATCCATAAATGGTATATTTTGTGATAGCAGTTACAAAGTGTTGTAACCGTGAGTAATTTATGACAACGAAACAAATATACCATTTTAAATGCTCCTAGTAAAGATGCATCGTGACTAGATATCGATATATTCATTGAGATTGGAGTACGTAGCGCTCTCCAAATGTTGGGCAGAGTGTTACTCATGACTGCCGGTGACACCTAGCGGTTATGTACTAATAGTTATTGAATAACTATGGAACGAATCACTCGATAGTTTTCTGTTGGTTAATATAACTAAGGTCAAACAAAAAATATTGATGTGACTAATTTACACAGTTCTCTCGACTTGAGAATACTGTGGATCTTCAATATAAAAGCTCCGCTTTGATTATTGCCAAATCATGGCATAACGTCTATCGAGTGACTATAGTTGGGTCGAGTGGAAGTATTTGAAGTGAAGCACTATTCATGAGAAGATTCGATCTCCTCAGTTATATGCAGTTAGTATCATAGTCAACCCAAAGTCAAAGTCTCTATCTAGAGCATTTCGGTTAATAATAATTGTTATTATTGAACCAATGACTTTGTATTTAGACTATAAATTTGAATGTGGATGAGGTTGGAATTTTGATCATTATCAAATTCTATAAGTCCAAAATGATATAGTTTTGACGATGAGAATTTATATAAACAAATGTCACAATCGGGTAATGCTTATTAAACTAAACTGGATTTTACTGAAAATGAGTAAGCGATAGATTTGGCCATAATGCACACCACCTACTAAGTGACATGTGAACGTTAACATTAGAATAGTTCGATATTAATCATGAACCAAATTTACACCCAAGAGTTACACAGTCGATATGATGAATTCCCTTAAGACCGAAAAATTTAATTAGTTTATAAGTGTTGTAAATTAATTAAATTAATTTATATTTATGAAATGTTAACTATAAAGTATGAATATGATTTGAGAAATAAATAATGTTATGCATATTTATAACAGTTATAAATATATCGATCGATATACAATATTGACAAGCGATTAAATTGCATAGTATTTTGGCTTGAGATTAGATGAGTTTAAGGCTCATCATTAGGGCTGAAAAATTTTAGTTTTCGAAAGGTATAGAGGTGGCTAAAACATAGGAAATTGGCTTGAAGATAATAAGTTGAGATCATGCGAGAATGGATAAAAAGGTTTTACTCGTTTCTCTCCAATACAACCTCTGTGTGTGTCTATGTATATATGTATGTATATGTATTTATATGTGTGTGTGTATATACATACATACAATATATATATATATATACACACACATACATATAACGAAAATACTTTCTAAGTGAAGGCATTTTCAATGTTCCTAAAATGCCATTCTGCGATTTAACTTGGGCCATTTTAGACTTTATCTTCCTCTGCTTTGGATATCGCTCCACTACCCTAATTTGATTAACCCCTTCACCACTTTCTCATCCATTATCTGAAGCACTATGCCTAATTCAATCTTTTCTCCACCGTTTAGAAGAAAAAATGATATTTGAAAAAAAATCCATTCTTTCAATAGTCGACTTCGCTCACCCTCCTTCTAAAAATTTGATCTATCATGATAAGTTATGACAATGATTATGAGGTTTCTATGCTCTAATAATTATCTCCACTTTAATTTTGTAAGTGTTCATCTTCCTTCACCCGATTAGTGCAGTTCTTATTATTATTTTGGATTTTTTTGTTTAGCGATTGCGTCTTTGAGCACAAAACTAACATCCCTTGAGGAATTCTAGTATTTAGGATGCACGAAATCTGTTAGTCAATGTATTTTTTAAATAAAATTATAGGGCTTTGGTTAAATTTCGAGTGAAGCTCCAACAATCAGCTGATGAACAAGAAGCGATGACTGACAACGATAAGTTGGAAGAAAGAGGGCTTCGTTCAGATAAAAGAGTGGAAAATGGACATTTTTGTCAAACTTTTTCACTACACTCATGTTTTGGGAAAGCGAACATATCTCTTCTCCAAATTCCTCACTGCAGAAAATAAAGGCAACTCTCTTTCCTTATACATTCTTCATTATTTCATTAAGTAACCTAATATTCTAAAATTTAATGTTCCAAAAGTTCAAATTTATATTATTTTAAGTCAATCCAAGATCAGTCAACCAATTGATTTTGCTTTTGTAATTCGTTTTATACCTAGATTTAAATTACTGTGTTAATTTGATCGGTAACCGATTCAAAGTATTTGTTTTCAATTTCAAAAGAGGGGAAACCATAGAATTGTTTGCTTATGACAATATTTGTAGCATGCAATATTGAAAAACTACTTTAGTTATAAACAATAGCGATGATGCACAATGATAGTACTATTGGAACAGATGTTCGATTATCATCTATTTCGAAATTGAACTATACCACTATCCAATTGATGTTGTTGATAATATGCTTTTCTTTATTACACGATCATTTATAATCTTTTCATTAACTACCTGATGTAAGTTTGAGGACCACTATATTGACACCGTAATCGTGGAGGACAACGGAGCAAACATACTATGAAATCAATCGGCAATTCGGGGCAAGTAACACCCACATACTTTATGGTTAATTTCTATTCCCAAAAGTTTTGTTAACAATTTCAATTTTATTAATATTTAAATATTTTGATTTTCAGTACTATGATTGACAGTCCATTAACTTATAGGTTTAATTTTGTGTAAATGGTAGGATTATCTCTTTATCTACTTTCGACGTTTTAGATGTTCCATTTTATCAACTGTTAATTTTCATTTCTTTCTGTATCAAGCATTCTGATATTTCACATTTCTTATTTTGTATAAGTTTTTTTCCAATTTATCCAGTAACCTATTCAGTATTTACCTCCAAATAATTTAACGTGTTACATAATACAGTAATTATGTTTGATGAAGGCAATGAGTGATTTTATTTTTGGAAGTTGTAGTAACATTTATGTTTCCTTATTGTATAAAGAGGTGAGGGGAAGTGAGGTTATATACTTATATTATCATATGATATGATTTGAAATGAGATCTTTGAGGTTGTAGTTGTAGTAGTAAAAAAACAAGATATGATTTCTATTGGTCAAGCATAAATTATGTCTTCATCAATTTCAAACACCATGCTCGAGAATAATTCTTTTCTTTCTCATGTATTATAAGCATGTTTTATCGATTAGTAATCCATTTGCACTATATGATAAATTTTTTTTATCATGAAAGCTTCAAGGAAGGTCAAAGTAATTTGATAGTAAACCATATTTAACATTTAAGGCTAAGGATTCATATTACGCTTTGAGTTTACGAAATCTAAACATGTACTGAATAAAGAAGGAGATATTGTTAAGTGAGTAGTTTTTTTGTATTTGAGTGAATCCATAACTTTGCTTTTGCTGACTGAAAGAGTCATCTGTGAAGAGTTATATTCAAAAATTGGGTCTCTAGATGTTAGATTTGATTTTATAGCTTACTAGATTTCCATTTGCTACTACAAATAATTTAATATCGATGCATTTATGTTCTTCCTAACAATTGATACGTGACTAGCTCTCCTATGTTTTTGATTGATTAGACAAGAAGTTGATATGCATTATTTTGATTTGGAATGGATGACGTTTATGTGCCATGGACTAATAGTAGTAGATAAACTGTAGACAGCCTTTTAATTAATATAGCAGGATAGTACTTGGTTTAAGGTGACACATTGATTACTTCAAGCAATAAATATTGGTTGAACTGAAATTAGCTTGAAGTTATTAGCTTTATAATGCTTAAATAGTGAAGCTTATACACCTTAGTTAACTGTATTTGCTACCAATGAGCCTATGTATTCTGTTACACAATTTTCAATTCCATGCCGATTTCATGCAAAGCATAGGTTTTTGTTTCATTTTGGGTCATCGTATTTTTAACTATTTATGTATATACGTTAAGTTGTTTATATGTGTGTATTGGGATGAAAGGTACGCATGTGTTCGCATTGGAGTTCTATGATGAACTAAGCAGAAGATAGCGATTGAGAACATAAAGAAAAGAATGGAAGAAATTGGTGAGTTTTGGTCCTAACTTACAGATCCAAGTTTCAACTCATGACTTCAGATTTCCCTTGATATGTAAATTGAAATATATTTGTGTACAATGATGATCTGTTTTTAAGTTTAATGATTAAAAGTAGCTTGATTTTAGGGTGGACAAAAAATAAAAATGGAAGAATTATATACACAACACATAATTTCCTAAAGACGTCGGTTGCTTAAATTTTCACTCCTTATGTGCATCAAACTAATGTTTACAGTAAAAGAACTTTTAATTTTTTATATCTGAATCATGGTCTAAACATATATTATAGGTTAAATATAGAAATTACTTATTAAAACATGTTTTCAAATATTTATAGTATATTACATGTGTAAAAACAGTAACATACGGTAGGTTAAATATACAATATATGGCAGGTTAAATATAGAAAGATGACTATTTCAGTCTTTTCTGCATATTAGATCTTTAGTCCTTTTTATCTTATTAAGACTAAAACATATTCATTGTTTTATATGTAGGAATTTTTTTTATATTGTGCTTCATGCAATGATGTTACTGTTTGGCATCAATTTGAGGAGGAAAGAATTAGTTTGTACTATGTTGCAAAGATGCGGCTTTCAGGATATAGTGATGTATGAATATATGCAGAGAGCTCTAGAGAAGGATGTACGCTGAACTTGGTTATAGATTGCTGAGATACCAAATAAATTAACATAGAGTTGAGCATAGTGTATAGCTAAAACTAATCTAATGTAGCTGCCTGAAGCTGAATTAAGTGACTAAAATGGTTGAATCGTTAGATATGAATGACTAAAATGGCTCCGAATTGGCCCTTAGCTGGCTTTGAATGGCTGAATATAAATTGGCTCTAAAGCATTGTATAGTGGCTTTTGAATTGATTGAAACATAGTGTGAGCAGCAGCAGAAGTGTAGGAACTATAAATGAGGATGGATGAAGCAATGTTGAAAATCTGTAGATGCTAGAAACTTGAATGATACCGCTACCTGGATTTGTGTATTAATGAGAAAAACTGAAGTAATGAGCCAAATTGGGTACTTGTAGGTAGAGGCTGGAGTGAGGTTTTTTTTCTACTTAGCAAAACTGAGATTATGTGGCATGATGGCAGATATACCAAAGCCTACGTCGAACCAAATTTGATATTGTGTGGCTGAGTGGCTAAGAATTAAGCAGGCATATAATTCAGTCTTTTGTACATTTTAGATCTTTAGGCTTTCTGCGCGTATTGAGATGATTACTACGTATAATTTTTTTTATGACCTACTATGACATTTTTGAATATGCTTGAATCACATTAGATAACTATACGAAACTCTTCGTTGAGTATGTTAAGCATGATGTGTACATATTTTGGTGTAGGCTAATGCATCCACTATATATGTAATGTTGTATTATCAAAGTTTTTTAAAATATTAATTCCTCCTGCTCCGCGCTCCTCCTCCACGCTTCCTAGTGGGTCCGACTACGTCTGTCCATAGGCAGTGTACCGAGATTGGGTAACATGGAGGTAGCCAGCCATTGGTTCGTAAACACGAAAGATTCGAAATAAAAAGGGTACAGATGCTAAAAATGTTGTATATAAGGACGTGTTTTTAACATGTAATCATGAACTTAGTTAACTATACTTCGTTAATCACACTTCACATGTAGTACTTTCACACTAAATATTATTCTTCTCCATGTTTACACATGTTTTTCACAAATGTTGTATTACTCTTTTTAAATGGACTTTCAATATGACCACATTTGAGTATTAATTGCAGTAAAAATCGTTTTCTCCACTTTACCATTTTCTGGTCATATATTCTAGTACAACTTCTATAAATTACAACACTAGGCTAACTTTCTGTATATATGTTAGAAAAAAATTTCAACTGTATTATTACGATTTAGTTTTATTTAACATAAAAAATATTTAAAAAAACGTTTTTAACTCCGCCATCAACTTATTACTGATGCCGGTCTCAAACTCGGAACAAGGAGAGAAAACGATTAACACAACTACACTTCATAGTTACAATTTACTTTAATATAATATATGCGAGCTACAATATGTCCTATTGTTTCCTTCTCCTTCCAAAATGCTACCTTATCTACCTCAATTTAACTATTATACCACTTAAGAAAATATTCTACTTCTGCTACAAATCAAAGCTGTTGTCTAAAGTATGCATGAACAAGCTAGAATAATCCATAATTCAATAGGTTTATTACTTTTCTTTTTGGCTACTTGCGTTCGGTCTAATTTACAGCATATTTCCATGTTTGATACGAAAGTTCTATACACACCTCTATCAGATGTGGATGCGTTTTGAATTAGACAGTATCCAAATAATGCAACATTATGCACACGTCAAAGCCATTTTATAAAATTGTTATATTAGGAGGGTATTTTTGTTAATTTTACCTGTTGTTCTTTGGAGATATTAGAGCATAAACTTAGTTAATTTGCTTCAAAGGCAAGGATTGCCTCAAAGTCACGTGCAAGCTATTATATTTCACAGTGATATCTTTTCCTCGAGCTTTTTCATGCAGTTACCCTGGTCATGTTGCTAAGATCCTATAAGTCGTCAACTTAGTTGTGACGCCCCACCTCTATACCCACGCTAGCCAAGAACACTACGGAGTAACGCTGTCAACTAGCACGGAGAGTAAGGCTGTGGAGGAGCGACCATCCATGTAATTTCTTTGTGCGAGCACCGACATGTCAGATAGTATAGCATGCATTTCATTTAAGGAGGAAATCCGACATACCGATACAAACTCAAAGCTACTACAAAGTGGTTATATATAATCTTCGGAAACAAATATAGAAATAAACATAACACAAATCAATTACAGACATCCATATCACAAAGGCGGAAAAAAATATGAATATATAACACATGAAAGTGTACATCAGAGTACTGGTCTGAAAGATCCACAATAACACAAAAGAATAGCAACATATGCTATACAAAAGAATACATCTATGACTCGATATCTGTATACAACAAAAACTACTAATCTAAGTAGTTAGCTAAAAGTCAGAGTAATAGATCCCTGGAGGGAAGTCAAGCAGAAACACCTGTAACATCTCGGTCTGACCCGAGTATTATTTCATAAGAAATAATAAACGGATCAGTCTAGCTATAAATATCAGACGACATGATATAGGATAAGAGACATGGCATAAACGTATAATAACCATAATGGCATACTACTATAAGTATGTAAATGATAATCAACAAGAGATTAATCAATATCACAAGAATCTTCTCAAAGATCCAAATCCACAAAAGGATAATGACACACAAATTCACCAATGCACAAAAATTGATAAAACTTATCAATGAAAATCACGAAAATTGGTGAAACACAAATTCCAGAAATCAAAACACGAAATCCAGAAATCTCAAAAAGGGGGAGGCCTATCACAAAACAGGAGTATGAAAACTCGCCAACGCGTGTATCACAAAACGAGACGCTATCTCATAGTAGCTAACCATTAATTTTGAGCCGAGGCTCCACAAGAATGACCCGAATACCGTGGGGCGCTACCCCACATATGTGAGTCGAAAAATCACACAAACGGGGTTTAGTCTCCCTCGTAGACAAATAGACATCGCACAATTGCTAGTCTAAATCACAAAAATGATCGTCATTGATCATAAAGAAGTGTCAATTACACTAAGCTAGTAAATATATGAGTTTAGCTTCATGTCCCATAACCACTTGCTTAACTTAAATATTTACGAACAAACTGTAGATCTTCACTAGAAAATTGTCACAAGAGGTTCAATCGAACAAGTCCAATAATTAACCGATGAAGTAAACGCAAGCGTTTCATACCACTTGTTTTACTAAGCCGTTTAATTAGATTTCTCACCCGAGCGAGGTAAAGGCTTGTATATACTAATAGATTGGAAAACGATTTAGGAAAATGGCTTTGTAATAAAATAGTGTTGAAATCGCTTTGATGAAAGTGTTTTGATATTTACTACTAGTATTGAAACCTTTATGTTTTTAAAGTGATAAATCACAAAAGTGATTGTAGAAACAATCAATCACAAAGTTCACCTTCGAAGACGTGAATAAAATCAAAGGAAATCAGTTCCAAATGCATCAAAGTAGAAATTCCCTTGCAACCCAACATGACCGACCTAATGAGTAAAAGCAAGCCGAGACGTTGCGACCTAAAGTGGTGAGCGACCTAGCAAGGTTGCATGGCCGAGCGACCTAACCAACTAAGGCTGAACGACCTAATCCATCTTGCGACCTAAGAAAGTGGTGGCCGAGCGACCTAACCATTTAAGGCCGAACGACCTAACAAACTTGCGACCTAACAAAGATAAGGCCGGGAGACTTAACGGTGAACATGGGGTCAAGCGACCTAATGGATCGCGACCTAAGGGGTTGGCAAGGCCGAGCGACTTAGCAGGGTGCACGACCTAGAGGAGTGCTCGTGCGACCTAACTTGGTGGACGGTCGAGCGACCTAAAGGGTTGGCCGAGAGCTTTGCCAAACGACCTAGGGTGAACGACCTAACGTGTCGCGACCTAACGATGCAGATGTGAGTTAAACAGGTCGAAGACCTAAATGCGAACGACTTAAGGTCCAAGGACCTATGGTCTTACCACCTAAGGTGGAACGGGCTAAACATACAGGGGCGACTTTTCCCCCTAACCGAACGACCTAAGCCCAGTAATTCACCAAAAACACTAAAAATTGGAGTTTTTCGCCAATCCAAACCAAACCAAATGCAAATGTACATGCTAAAGTGATAGAAATTCATTCCCAACAATCCAAGATAGTTATAGACAAGAATGTGAGATAAAAATCTCACCTTTTCACAATTTAAGCGAAAATCAAGCTTGAAAGCAAAGGGAGAAGCAACCACAAGCTTGAATCAATGGCTTCACTTTGGATTTGGAGTTAGATGTTGGATTTGAAGTTGAAACCTAGGCTTGGAGTTTTAATTTCTCATTTCCTCCTCCATTTTTGATGAAGCTTGAATGTAAGAGAAAATATAATGAAGTTATGAAGAGAAGGAGTGATGGTTGGGCCTAATAGGCTAAGCCCAAACCAAAGTCCAAAGCGAAAAAGTAGTGAAATTCCACCAACTCCAAACATATCAAAGTTTATACTCAAAAAGATCGCAAATGGTGTTTTGAACTCAATGGAAGTGGTTCCGAGTCCTAATTCAACCGTATGCAAAAAGTAATTTTTCGGACTAAAATCCGACTAACGATAAAATATTAAAATAAAATATTTAAATATCAAATCGTAAAATATGCGGGTTGTTACAGACTCCCCTCCTTAAAGAAATTGCGTCCTCGCAATAATTAAGAAGAAAATATATGGTAACAACCATAAAAGCATATTCAACACAAAAGGAGTTTGAAATATGAAATTCACCTCAAAGAGCAAGAGAAAGTAATTTCGGATGGGTTCGCTCGATGAATTCTCTAGATTCCCAAGAGCAGTCCTTAGGATTTGAGGACCATTGAACTTTAACAAGCGGAACATCTTTATTTCGAAGGCGCTTGACCTCCGAAGCAATAATACGAATAGGATGTTGCTCATAAGTTAAATTAGGTGAAATTTCAATTTCTTCCACATCGCCGGGGTCAAGAATAGAATCAGAATCTCGAAGGCATTTCCGTAATTGAGAAACGTGAAACACGTCATGAATAGCAGAAAACTGAGCCGGTAATAAAAGGCGATAAGCCACGGAACCAATACGTTCAGTGATAGAAAATGGCCCAATATATCAAGGCGCCAATTTTCCTGATCGACTGAAACGTACAACACCCTTCATAGGTGAAACACGAATAAACACAAGATCTCCCACAGAAAATTCTAATTTCCTTCTCCGGTTATCGCATAGGATTTTTTCTACTTTGGGCTTCTTTCATCCTAAGACGAATGAGGTCAATCTTCTCTGTGAAATCACGAATAAAATCTGGACCTAAAACCAGCCTCTCACCGCCCTCAAGCCAACAAGAAGGAGATCGACATGGCCTTCCATAAAGTGCCTCGAAAGGAGCCATACCAATAATAGATTGGAAGCTATTATTATAGGAAAATTCAACGAGAGAAATATGATCTTTCCAACTTCCACCAAAATCAAGAACACAAGCACGAAGAAGATCTTCAAGAGTTTGATTCACACACACGGTTTGTCCATCGGACTGAGGGTGATAAACGGTGCTAAAATTAAGCTTTGTTCCCAAAGCTTTTTGAAGACTCTTCCAAAATCCACTAGTAAACAATGGATCACGATCACTAACAATAGAAGTAGGAACACCATGCAATTTAACAATTTCTTTGATAAAGAGTTTGGACAAAAGGGGAACGGCTCAATTGGACCGAACGGGAATGAAATGGGCGGATTTAGTAAGTCTATCAACTATCACCCATAAGCTATCATGACCCGAACGAGAACGGGGAAGGCCGTCTATAAAATCCATGGAAATTTGATCACACTTCCAAATTGGAATTTCTAAAGGTTGTAATAACCCACCGGGCCTTTGATGTTCGGCCTTAATGAGTTGGCAAGTCATGCAACACTTAACGAAGTTAGCAATATCAGATTTCATTCCCTTCCAATAATAAAGTAGCTTCATATCCGCGTACATTTTACTACTACCGGGATGAATGGTAAATTTAGAACGATGAGAATCTTCTAAAATGTCTTTACGAAGATTACTAATATTTGGCACGATAAGTCTACCAAATTTTCGAATATCGCCACGAGAATCAATATCAAAGTCTTTCATACTTTCAATATCAATTTTATCCCTAAAATTTTGGCCAAGAAGAGCCAATTCGGGATCTAGCTTTTGAGCTTCAAGAATGCGGTCTAAAAGAGTAGGATAAGCCTCAAGGCTACATAAAAAAAGAGATGTACATAAATTGGAAACACGATCTCGAATCTCACTAGTGGATAGAATTCCGAGATCATTCCATTCAGATATCCTCATCGAAACAGCCGCTTATTGCTTACGACTAAGTGCATCAGCAACACGATTACCCTTTCCGGGAGTATAAAGAATATCAAGATCATAAGCTGCAAGAATTTCGAGCCAATGTTGTCGCCGCAAATTTAGTTCCTTTTCGGAAAATAGATACTTCAAGGACTTATGATCGGTATAAAGAACGAATTTTTCTCCTAAAAGATAATGACGCCAAATCTAAAGGGCGAAAACAACAGCCGCGAGCTCTAAATCATGAGTGACATATCTAGTCTCGGCTGGCTTCAATTGCCTAGAAGCATAAGCAATAACACGTTCTCTTTGCATAAGAACGGCTCCCAAACCAACGCGACTAGCATTGGTATAAACAATAAAACCTTGGTTCCCCTCGGGAATCACAAGATTAGGAGCATCGGAAAGGAGTTCTTTTAATTTCTGAAAAGAAGCTTCACATTTGTCCGACCAAATGTATTTAACACCTTTCTTGGTCAAACTAGTAAGAGGCACGGAAATTTCGGAAAAGTCCTTTATGAAACGGCGGTAATAACCTGCCAATCCAAGGAAGCTACGAATTTCCGTCACACTCTCCGGTCTCTTCCAATTTTGAATCGCTTCAATCTTTGAAGGATCCACGGATATTCCGGATTCGAAAATAATATGACCGAGAAACTTCACACGAGATTGCCAAAAGTGGCATTTAGAAAATTTTGCTTTCAGATGCTTTTCATGTTCCTCATCGGTTTTAGAATACACTAGAATATCATCAATAAAGATGAGAACAAACCGATCGAGGAAGTCTTTTAAAACTCTATTCATACGGTCAACGAAATAAGCAGGAGCATCCGTCAAACCAAATGGCATAATAAGTCACTCATAAGATCCATAACGAATACAGAACGATGTCAAAGGAATGCTATCCTCTGCAATACGAAGCTGATGGAAACCGGTTGCTAAGTCTAATTGTGAAAAGGCTCTAGCACCACTAAGTTGATCGAATAGATCATCAATCCGAGGCAAAGGATATTTATTCTTGATAGTAAGATCATTAAGCTTGCGGTAGTCAATGCAAAACCTAAATGTACCATCGATTTCTTCACAAAAATAGTAGAAACTCCCCAAGGAGAGGAACTAGAGCGAATAAATTGCTTCGTCTCCAATTCGGATAATTGTTTGCGCATCTCCTCATTTTCTTTATTGGACATACGATAAGGAGGACGAGTGATGGGTTGAGATCCAGGAATGAGATTAATTATGAACTCAATTGCTCGCTTAGGTGGTAATCCTAAAACGGGCTTGAATATGTCAGAAAATTCACGAACAACGTGAATAAGAGAAATAATATCTTCCTCATCATCATTATCGTCATCATGAGGATTTAAGGAATATAAAGATGCAACCAAACTGGAATCCGAATCTTTAAGGTCAATAGAAATTTGCTTAACAGATTGAGGATGTCGAAGATAAATAGTCCGCTCAGGACATAGGATTTGGGCTTTATAACGGTTAAGCCAATCCATTCCCAAAATCATTCCAAAGCCTAAATAGCGCATAACATGCAAATCGGCTCGGAAAGAAAGATCACACAAAATAATCTCAACATCTTTACACAATAAACTGATTGTTGTGGATCCACCAACCGGATTCGCAATTCTCGGTGAAGTCATTAAACACAAAACATCCAAAGAAAAAGTATCAACAAGTTCTTTTGATATAAAAGAATGGGATGCACCCTTATCAAAACGACTCAAATATGATGATTACGAAATAAAATAATGCCATCAAGGATAGAATGAGAAATACCTTTACCACGAGATGTTTTGCCAGGGGCTGGAGCAACATTAAGCTTTCCCTCCTTACTGCCTTGAAGTTTGGGACAAGAAGATAAATAATGATCCGGGCTTTTCCAATAACGACAAGCTCGAGGCTTTGAACACTTGTTCACATAATGGTCCTTAGAACCACAATTGTAGCATTGCCCACTACTAGAAGTAGGAGTCTTAGCTGCCGGAGAGGCCTTCTTCCCTTTCTTATTGTTGGGATAAGGACCCTTGAACTTATTAGGCATTTTCTTGCTGTTGAAGTTTGGTTTGGCACTCACAACTTCAACATCACTCTCTCTATCTGCCTCTTCAAGACGAAGAGCGATATCAATGAGTTGTTCAAAAGAGACTTCTAATTTTAGAAGTAACGACTTCTTGAGATTTTTATTCAAGCCATAAACAAATCTTTGGTTCTTCTCCAACGGGGTGTTTATGTATTCTACCCCGTACTTAGAAAGTGACTCGAAGGATGCGACATAATGTGTCACAGAAGATTCACCTTGAACAAGGTCTACAAAACGGCGAGCCAAAGTCACCTTCTCAGCTTCTGGCACAAATTTTAATTCGAAGCGTTCCTGGAATTTCTTCCAAGTAAGATCCACTTCATTGATCTCAGAAATTAGAAGTTCGTACCAGGCTAATGCTCTTTCTTGGAGCATACTAGAAGCCACCTGAACACGGTGAAGATCAATAAGATTCATGCGAGAAAAGATTCGATCGCATGTTCTTAGCCAAGCCTGGACTTCGATAATAGTCTCAGAACCTTTGAATGGCTTCCCACCCATATTGGTATAATCGCTGCACAAACGTGCAAACCCAGACCTAGGATGAGTAGACTCCGGATTAGAACCGGCTGCTTGAGCATTCTTCACTAAGTCGAGAAGCTGCTGGGCAGTCATAAAAACTCCATCCTGGGGAGCAGCACTAGAGGGTCCGGCTCTGGGATGTCCTGGTCTAGACATTCTCTTCTTTAAGAAAGAGGGAAGAAGAAAAATTAGTCTCCAAATAAATATCAAGCAATCTTGCTAGATAAAACAAGGAACCATAAAGGAAATAGGATGAATCGGTACGAAGACTCGAATTAAATCCTAAAGCACGACTCCTAAGATGGACTCAGGACGATGACCCTTGTTAAGTTATTCTACATTGTTGTGAAGTTTGGCTCTGATACCAAGCTGTGACGCCCCACCTCTATACCCACGCTAGCCAAGAACACTACGGAGTAACGCTATCAACTAGCACGGAGAATAAGGCCGTGGAGGAGCGACCATCCATGTAATTTCTTCGTGCGAGCACCGATATGCCAGATAATAAAGCATGCATTTCATTTAAGGAGGAAATCCGACATACCGATACAAACTCAAAGCTACTACACAGTGGCTATATATAATCTTCGGAAACAAATATAGAAATAAACATAACACAAATCAATCACAGACATCCATATCACAAAGGCGGAAAAAGATATGAATATATAAAACATGAAAGTGTACATCAGAGTAGTGGTCTGAAAGATCCACAATAACACAAAAGAATAGCAACATATGTTATACAAAAGAATACATCTATGAGTCGATATCTGTATACAACAAAAACTACTAATCTAAGTAGTTAGCCAAAAGTCAGAGTAATAGATCCATGGAGAGAAGTCAAGCAGAAGCACCTGTAACATCTCGGTATGACCCGAGTATTATTTCATAAGAAAATAATAAACGGATCAGTCTAACTATAAATATCAGAAGACATGATATAGGATAAGAGATATGGCATAAACGTATAATAACCATAATGGCATACTACTATAAGTATGTAAATGATAATCAACAAGAGATTAATCAATATCACAAGAATCTTCTCAAAGATCCAAATCCACAAAAGGGTAATGACACACAAATTCACCAATGCACAAAAATTGATAAAACTTATCAATGAAAATCACGAAAATTGGTGAAACACAAATTCCAGAAATCAAGACACGAAATCCTAAAATCACAAAAAGAGGGAGGCCTATCACAAAACGGGAGTATGAAAACTCGCCAACGCGTGTATCACAAAACGAGACGCTATCTCATGGTAGCTAACCATTAATTTTGAGCCGAGGCTCCACAAGAATGGCCCGAAGACCGTGGGGCGCTACCCCACATATGTGAGTCGAAACATCACACAAACGGAGTTTAGTCTCCCTCGTAGACAAAGAGATATCGCATAATTGCTTGTCTAAATCACAAAAATGATCGTCATTAATCATAAAGAAGTGTCAATTACACTAAGCTAGTAAATATATGAGTTTAGCTTCATGTCCCATAACCACTTGCTTAACTTAAATATTTACGAACAAACTGTAGATCTTCCTAGAAATTGTCACAAGAGGTTCAATCGAACAAGTCCAAGAATTAACCGACGAAGTAAACGCAAGCGTTTCATACCACTTGTTTTACTAAGCCGTTTAATTAGATTTCTCATCCGAGCGAGGTAAAGGCTAGTATATACTAATAGATTGGAAAATGGTTTAGGAAAAGGGCTTTGTAATAAAATAGTGTTGAAATCGCTTTGATGAAAGAGTTTTGATATTTACTACTAGTATTGAAACCTTTATGTTTTTAAAGTGACAAATCACAAAAGTGATTGTAGAAACAATCAATCATAAAGTTCACCTTCGAAGACGTGAATAAAATCCGAGGAAATCAGTTCCAAATGCATCAAAGTAGAAATTCCCTTGCGACCCAACATGGCAGACCTAATGAGTAAAAGCAGGCCGAGATGTTGCGACCTAAAGTGGTGAGCGACCTAGCAAGGTTGCATGGCCGAGCGACCTAACCAACTAAGGCCGAACGACCTAATCCATCTCGCGACCTAAGAAAGTGATGGCCGAGCGACCTAACCATTTAAGGCCGAACGACCTAACAAACTTGTGACCTAACAAAGGCAAGGCCGGGAGACTTAACGGTGAACATGGGGTCAAGCGACCTAATGGATCGCGACCTAAGGGGTTGGCAAGGCCGTGCGACTTAGTAGGGTGCGCGACCTAGAGGACGTGCTCGTGCGAACTAACTTGGTGGACGGTCGAGCGACCTAGAGGGTTGGCCGAGAGCTTTGCCAAACGACCTAGGGTGAACGACCTAACATGTCGCGAACTAACGATGCAGATGTGAGTTAAACAGGTCAAACGACCTAAATGCGAACGACTTAAGGTCCAACGACCTAATGAGGAACGAACTAAGGTCTTACGACCTAAGGTGGAACGGGCTAAACATACAGGGGCGACTTTTCCCCCTGGCCGAACGACCTAAGCCCAGTAATTCACCAAAAAATCTAAAAAGTGGAGTTTTTTGCCAATCCAATCCAAACCAAATGCAAATGTACATGCTAAAGTGATAGGAATTCATTCCCAACAATCCAAGATAGTTATAGACAAGAATGTGAGAAGAAAATCTCATCTTTTCACAATTTAAACGAAAATCAAGCTTGAAAGCAAAGGGAGAAGCAACCACAAGCTTGAATCAATGGCTTCACTTTGGATTTGGAGTTAGATGTTGGATTTGAAGTTGAAATCTAGGCTTGGAGTTTTAGTTTCCCATTCTCTCCTCCATTTTTGATGAAGCTTGAATGTAAAAGAAAATAGAATGAAGTTATAAAGAGAAGGAGTGATGGTTGGGCCTAATAGGCTAAGTCCAAACCAAAGTCCAAAGCGAAAAAGTAGTGAAATTCCACCAACTCCAAACATATCAAAGTTTATACTCAAAAAGATCGCAAACGGTGTTTTGAACTCAATAGAAGTGGTTCCGAGTCCTAATTCAACCGTATGCAAAAAGTAATTTTTCGGACTAAAATCAGACTAACGATAAAATATTAAAATAAAACATTTAAATATCAAATCGTAAAATATGTGGGTTGTTACATTAGTTAATTTTACTATATACGTATGGATTTTTTTCCCGATTTTACTACTAGAATAAAATTATAATCTACGTAACAAATCCATTATACAATGTTTTAACTCCGTTATCTACATATTACTGATGCCGTTCTCAAGTTCGAAACAAGGAGGAGAGAAAATGATTTCTACAGCTATATTTCAGTTCTTAGTGATTACCTACAAGTTACTACCATTGGCATCAACTTTGAAAAATCATAGAGAAAAATTATTACATCAATTAAATTCTTATAAATTTTTATTATGATATTAATGTAAAGGAAAATTTGAAACCTATACACTAGCACCAAGTACTTTTATACCTAAGTACCATGGATTTGTGAGGAAATGAGTATCATGAGAAGTCCGATCTTTATGGTTGACAAGAAAAATTCTTTATATATTAATATGGTGATATAATGCTTTTTAAAAGAGAGACGAAGCAACTTTTGTACGTTCCCAATTACTGGCATCGTTGATTTTAATAGTTGCTATATTTATCTAGATATTCGTATAATAGTTGATTACTTTATCTGTTTTATAATTTTCTAAAATAACTTAGTCTCATTAACATTTAATAAACGATTAATTTGTGCATGAGCATGCATAAAAACCGCATCATTACGTACACGTCAAAATCATTTTGTAAAATATAAAAAAAACCTTACAATTAGCGTTTTTAATATCAATTCCTCATGCGTACATGCATCGCACGTGCCAAAATACTCGTTTGTGTGTGTATGTATCTCTAAAAATAATAACTAACCTTTTTGGCCACCATTACCTTCTACATTGCTGGTTAAAACATATCTCTCGATCCACTCTAAAATTCTTAAATATATTTCAAATTAAAATAATGCTATTCGATGGTTGGAGGTCGGTGATTCCGGACTCGCAATCTGACGAATCAAGAAAAGTAAAAGGAATGGAAGTCATTGCTTCAACGTGGATTCAAAGGCGTTCATATTACAGTAATTAAATTATATTCTATGATCCTATAATGAGCAATTTCATATCTGTTTAAATATACTGCTACTATATGTTTAGTTAGATGATATTTTTGTAAGTAGATGTGGTTGTCACAAATCAGTTTGATTATGTGCATAATTGTTTGTCATACTATTTGATTTATGTATAAAAAAAATGTTGTTTACTGCAAAAAATCAACTTTTTTCATTAATAATTGTTTTATACATATTTATTAATAAATTCATATATATATATATATATATATATATATATATATTATTGTATATTTCTCTCTCATAATAGCATATATGCATATATAAGATATATATGATTTAAAAAATTTAATACACTTATTTATATATAATATGAATTTAAAATTTTGAAAATTAATTATCATACATGTATTTGTATTTTTAGATTAACATTTATTGAATATTTGAATTGTTTATTATATATAAAATAATTATTACATTAAAAATTCAATTTTAAATTTTAAAAAATATTAAATCATTTTAGAAATATAAAAAAAATAAATTTAGGAGTTTTTCAATAATGTTTATTGTTTTTAATAATTAATATTATTTTGAAAAAATTATTTAGGTCTTATTAAAAATAATAATTTAATCGAAAAGTTCTTCAAAATTTTTCGCAATCTTTCATTCATGATCATTGAATTTCAAAAATTTTAAAATTTGAATTTGAATAATATATAATTTTATATTAAATAATTATTGTCGAAATCAATGTAATTGTTTTAAAAAATAATATTTCAACTTTGAAAATTCTCCAGATTTTTCCTAATCTCTATTTTATGATCCTAGATTTTAAAATTTGAATTTCCATAAATAATTTATTTTATATTAATTATTTATGGATGAAAACATTATTTTATCCATAGTATATACAAATTAAAATACTAAAATTATTATGTTTGCAAAAATAAGTTAATTTTAAATTAGAAATAATTTTTAATAATCGTTCTCTCTCTTTCTATATATATATATTTATATATATAAATGTTTTATGTTCGTATATTATAGATAATATATTTATACATACATGTGTGTGTATTTTGTAACATATATACATGCACATATTTGGACAACATACATGACATACAAAATGGACTGATATGTCTGTTGCGATGTAAGTCCCAACATCTACATATGGGCATATTATACCTTTCACAGACACATGCACTCCCACATATATTTATATGATACATTTATGTATAAACTAAATAAAATAAAATTAATTTCATATCTTAATATATTTGAATTTAAATAAAATAAATGATTTCATTTAAATGAAATTTAGAAATGTTTTAATTTAGATAGACTTCGTAGGCCCAATAAAGATCCAATAGGGTAATTTTTTTGAAATTCATCCATAACTTCCGCTGCGGGCTGGTCTAGTTCTAACAAGTGATACCTCCTAGAATAAGTTTAGAGTGTGTGTATGCGTGAGGATATTTGTTAGTGCTATGGAAAAAATTATTTGAGTTGATTGATCGGTTGAGTGTTTTATTAATTCTAATCGATACATCCGACCAACTTATCGATAGGGGTTTTTAAACATGTGAACAAGGTCGACCGACACGGTATTGTTTTCAAAATTGATAAATAAAATAATTTTACCTAGGATTATACTTCATATAAAAAAGAATAATTTTCATAAATTAATATAGTTATTTATGATGTGTTGGTTTATTAGGAAATGATAATATACAATAATTATCATTTATTGTTTGATTAGTCCTACCCGTCTAGTTTAGGGTATTAACTATTGATTGTTGGTTGATTATTTATGCTCGGCCAATTTATGAGCATTTATTGTTTTGGCTAGATTAAATACGAATGCCTTGTGAATTTAGTTTCACGATTTGACTATAAGGTGTTCGATAATAATATAGCTTAACAAGTTTAGTGTGTTAAAATGGTTTCTATAAAGAAGAAATGATTTTATATAAGGTTGATTTTATAAATTGGTTTTATAAATGTGTTTTGTAAATTAGGAGGAATTTTGGGAATTTAAATTCTGGTGTCTTTGAAAAAGGATTTCAAATGAATTTTAAGAAAAGTAATAATAGTTTTACTTTAAAGTATTTTTAAGTAAAAATATTTCGGAGATATAAACTGAATCGTTTCAAAACAAAATTCAAAAAAGAGGAAGTATTTTTATATTAGCTAGTTCGAGTGGCTCGAAAATAATAAAAAATTGGCAAAGGATATGTTTGGATGGTAAGCATATCTCTTAAGTATTACCCTTCTTGGTAAGGAGATGTATGATAATAGTTGGTAGAACCGACTTCCTTAGTATCATTTTGTTGTTATTCGATATATATATATATATATATATATATATATATATAAAATCTATGAAATTAAATACATAGTATTATTTTAGAAAAGTGTGAAAATAAAAACAGGGTATTAGTTCTGAAGTTTCCTTAGAAAGATGAATTAAAAATAGAAAAAGTATTTTGATAAAAGAAGGTATTGATAAATAAAATGTTATACTAAATAACTTTGGGGAAATAAAAATAAATCGTTATAGTAAGAACCAATAAGAATAAGCATGTAAGTTGTTATCTCTCCTTTGGGCAAGGCCGCGATACCAAAAGAATGATCGAAAACCAAAGACAGCTCATCTCAAAGATTGGTTATACATTGCTTCGCTATGGATATCGATGAATTTTGTCCGAGTCCGGGTCGGGCCATAATCGACCAGACATGACAAGCAAAGCCATAGAAATCAGCATCTCAAATTTCAAGTCAATCCGTGTCCGTATGCTCAAGTTATGATCGATGCAAGTTGAAGGAATTAACCTCGTTTTCGTATCCATCAGTGTGCCACGCTTCGAATCGATTGTTCTTATATCCATCGTCGCGCCACGGCTCGCATCGATCTGCTTCATATCCATCCACAAGCTTTCGTTCGTATCGATCGGTTTCGTATCCATCAGCAGGTAGTACGCTTCGTATCGGTCATTCAATGCCAAATTCATATCCACCGAGGAGGCATTTTTTCGAATCCATCAGAGAACCTTGCTTCGAATCCATCAGTTGTTCTCACTTCATATCCATCCCAAATATGCTTGTTCGTATCGATCGAATGGAGACAACTTCCATTGATGTGAAAAACGCCACCTCCATCGATACGAAGTGGGCATGCTGCAAACCGATGCGAAGTACACGTTATTGGTGGATTCGAGCTATGCAACGGTCATCGATACAAATGAGGCGAAACTCATGGAGTCGAAATGGTCAATTCGGAGTGAAAAAAGGATCGATGCGAGGAATTCGCGACGCGTCATCACCGAAGAACGTGAGTCATCGATTCGAAATGGATCGATTCGAATTCATGGATTCGAGTCAAACAGCCAACGAAAACCCAAGCTTGTATCGATCATAACTCAAGATCCACCGATCCAAATGCAACGAAATTTTCACAGGAGCTTACGTACAAGGTAAAGAACGTTCCTGCCAAGTTTCAGCTCGATTGGATGAATTTTTAATGGATACAAAATCGTTTCGTATATCGTAGATCGAGTCGAAACTTGGTGGGGTCGGTCGCGTGGGCCCACTCACGTGCCAGAAAAAGTCTCCCGAAGTTTGAGCGCGATCTCGGCCTCCTATGCCTATAAATAGCCCCATGAAGCCTTCAAAAAAGGATCTTTTCGACTTTGGAACGTCCAAACTCTGCCGGATTCAATTCTACGTTTCATTACCGCTATTGTAATCAAATTTCAGAGCTATTATCAACTGTAATCCGCTGTAATTGATTGAAATCATCAAGCGAATCAATAAAGTCACCGACTTCAGAGTGGACGTAGGCAAGATCGCCGAACAACTATAAATCCTGTGTCGTTTTCTGCTTTATTATGAATTTGCTGAGTGATTTTAGTACTTATTGTTCATGTGAGATCCGTGACTATGAAATAATCAACTATTGGGTGTTTGTGACCAATTTTAGCGCAAACAGTATGTAGATGTTTTATCACACAGTTTTTGATCCAAGATTCGTGTACTTAATTTTGAGGTTATTCACATCGATCCAAATAAGGATTATTCACTCGATTCTTGATGGGAAACACTTTGCAAGGGTTCTTGATATGGAACCGGATATTAGTTCAGAAGAGAAGTTATGTGTTCAAGTAAGTGATCGAACCAAATATTGCGTATGGATGATTTATGTACGTTGTACATGCTTATGAATAATGTAAGTATTCATATTTTGGCTTGTTTCCTTCTTTGTTTTGATTGGGATGAAATTTTAGGTTCGAAATTCTTTTAAGGGAAAGTATGTAACGACCTGGAATTTTATCGTTTTGATTCGATAATATTTAATTCATTTTAAATATTCAATTAATGGGTTATAATGGTCGAATAACACTCTTTTAATTTATAAATAAAAAATGGTATATTTGTTGTAAAGAATTGGTTTACAAAGATAGTTAGTCCATAGAAAAATCGAAAATGTGGACGAAAATCATTTTTTGGATTTTCAACTTTTCATCATTCAAAAGTTGTTGGAACATATATATAAGAATAACATATGCTTTAGCTAATGTTGTGATTAGGTCTAAATATGTTTAAATATATACTTAAGTTAATACAACTGAATTTAACTTTTCTTCTTAAATTTAAAAAAAATAAGCACAAAATTTAAGACAAAGTACACATAAAAGAAAGATGTGATGGCTTGGTGTAACAAGGATGTAGGAGAGTGGTGCGTTGTCAAAATATTGGTGAAGGTATTTTTTATTTTAATAAAATGGGTAATTTGGTAATTTCTCATTCTCGTCTTGTATAAAAGTAACTCAACTCTTTCCATTTTCACTTTACTTCATTCCTTTTTTCCATTTCTTTCTTCTTCCTTTCCATTCTCTTCTTTTCTTCTTCTTCTCTTCTTCTTCCATGAAGTTCGAAGAGAATAGTTTGAAAATCTTTTATCCTTAAAACACTTAAACAATGTGCTAAACCATTTCTTTCCTACCTACCTTCTTAAAGTCCAAACTTTTGTGCACAAATCCTTAAATGGCCTTGCCGTGAGCTTCGTGATGAATGAGGACTTGGAGGGTGCATGAGGGAGGATGGAGGAAGGCTTGGTTTTGTCATTTTGGAGGCAAAGGTTGAATCTTGTCTCTATAAAATCAAAATTTTCGGATAGGAAAACCTTAGAAATATACCTATAAATACTTCCTAGCATCATCATTTAGGAAGAGGAATCCAAGTGCATCTGGACTTCATAAAATCAAAGGGAAAGGCATCTAGAACACTTTTTAATAGGGACCATAAATGGATAATAAAGCATTTCCTAGCTATGCTTATATTATACCCCGAAAATCAATCATACAGTCGCCTAAAATTTAAAAGTCAATCTTCTCACTAATGTATGAGGTATATAGGTTATGTAGACTTGGGTATGCTTCTATCTCTAAATTATTCAAACCTAGGCTCTGATACTGCAGTGTGATGTCTTTCATAACAAGCCCCATTATGGTCATCAAGGCTACCTCCTAAACTAGTTTTACGACCACCCTCTCGACTTCTCAACCATCCCTTATTTCTAGGTCATGTAGGGGTATGTGTAAGCACTTAAGCTGCCAGAGGGTGTTACCATTCGAAAGTACAGAGTAAAGGGCATGATAGAGCTATCTCTCATATATACTTCCTTATGTCAACTTGAATATGTGAAGTCATGTACTTGAATCTATGCCAAAGACGTACCTTATCTCGACACAAAATAATATATATGAGTTTCCCGGAGTGAATATATAGGGATGTGATTCAATAAAGCAAAATAACTACAACATCAGTGTGGTCAAAAATCACACACACATATATAGATCATATCCTTAAACACAATAGATGCCATCATTCAATTAAAATCACCATCAGAAAGATATATAGATAGCTATCACATGGTCATTATCTCCCTCTCAAACACTATAGTACTATCTTGAAGTCGTGAATGATTTGGTTAAAATTCACCTCATTTTCTATGGCTAGTATGACAAACTATGAGAAAAGGAATACTAAATCTAGACCATACACATTCCTCCCCAAAATGCACAAGACAGAAACAATATCGTGAAAGTACATCTTGAAATACAACCTCAATCTAACTCAAATTTGTTAAAATAAAAAACAACCTAGGCTAGTTTAGAAACTAGCTGTTAGTAACTCAAATATCAAATAATAAAAAGGAATATAATAAAATATCAATACATCATCATATTAATATGTCAGTTAACCAACCCCTATATAGGTATCGTGTATGCATCATATAAAAATGTATTGTTCCTATTAATAAGACATGGGGGAAAGGAAGTCACCAGGGCTACCCTGAGTCAATCCAATGAGGATGGACACTAGCCCTGTCTGATATAGCACTCATTGATCAATTTATAATATTTAACATGTTTCACAAGTTTATAGATAACAATAATCCCATCTATCTTTCATTTACCTGATTTCATTAAAGGGTTTAATATACTCAAACTACAATACGATAATAGTTTCACGTAACTGTCATTAACCCGATGTCACTTAAGGTGTAACGACCTAGAATTTTTGATCCTGAAAACTCCAGATAGTTAGGAAAAAAAGAAAGAGATAGAAGAAAAAAAGAAACAGAAGCACCAACATCTCACATTCGCAGCGGATAAAATATAATGTCAAATAATATTCTTTACACAAAGAAAGCTGAATCAGTCAATTACATTTCAATACATCAGAGTTACAATATTTCACAATCACTAGGCAATTAAATCACTTGTCCCAGAAATACAAACAATATATCACAGCGGAATACACTCCATACGTTCCTGCCATCCAGCTCGCCTCCTAAGCTCCAGAACGTCCTTACCTGAAATTTGTAATACTCGGTCTGACCCGAGCATTACATCAAAGTAACACCCGGGTCAGGCTGGAAACCAACATGCGTAAACCCATCTAACATGAATTACAAAAGCATACAACTTATATATATATATATATATATATATATATATATATAACCCGGGTAACTTGTATAAATTACAAATTCACAAATTGTTATAGACATCACTTATTTCACTCATAAATTTCTAAGTACTAAAACTTAGATTAAATGGTCCAATTCACTTAAATCATTCCATTCCAGCCTATTGATTTCACATATCAAATCTATAAAGAATCGAAGTAGTTTTGGGTATGTACTGATACCCGACCCCGGTCTCTTCAAATCTTAACTCAAGTTATTCAAGTGAAAACAATTCAAATTTTAAATACAGGATGTCACTTTCCCATAGCAATTCATCATCGATGGATAACCACATTATCATAGTTCACCCAAGCATATCATATCACGAAACATTTCATATCAGAGATAACAATCTATTTAAGGCATTTAACATCATTCAATCATCATAAGCAAAAATTGATCACTTCTAAAATTTATTTATTTAATTCTAATTAAATTACTAACCTCAATCACTTAGATTTCTTTACTTAACATTAATTAATTTCCAATCAATTAATTAATCATCTCTCAATTATCCATCTTAATTAATCACCTTGGATTAATTATCCTTTCATTATATTAAGTAATAGCCCGTAATTAATTATACAAATTAATTAATCTTTACCCATTCAATATTGACTACATTTTATCCTTAATTAATTACTCGAATTAATTGTTTTATAACCACTTACATTGATTAATTATCCTCTAATTAATCACATTCATTAAGTAACTAACCCTTAATTTATTTCCTTAATTAATAAGTCCTTTAATTAATTACACTAAATAATTAATCCTTAATTACTTCTCTTAAGTAATTAACCGCCATTAATTTACCTTGATTATTAACTTATTTAACTTTTAACTGTTAGTTTAAATTAATTATCCCTCAATAGTTTAATTCTTTAATTAAGTAATCATCATTTAAGTAATTAATCTCTAATTACTTAATTGATAATGCTTAATTATACTAATTACTTAATTAACCTCTAATTATTAATTTATAATTTATAATTATCTAATAAATAAACTAATTACTATATCATTACCTTATTAATTATTAACTCAATTAATCTTTAATTATTAAAACCTTAATTATCTTTAAGATAAATAACTTCCTTTATTAATAACTTAATTATTACTAACATGTATATTTAAAACATTATATTTTTTAATTAATAGTTAAATACGTTTTTGAATTAAGTTTTAAAATAACTTTTAAAAAATTTAACTTATCAAATTAAAGTTAAACAAATTATGTAACCTTCTTAAATCAATTATTAAATAACATGTATTATATAAAGAATAGATTTAAGAAATAGTTCAATCAAGTTTCATTTTTAAATTTTTAAAACTTGCTTATTTTTAAATTTTAAAAACCGACAATTTTACTTCAGGTCCAACTTGAATCTTACCCGAGCCCATCCAATATTTCCCGAGTCGAATTCCTCTCTTATTTTTACTTGGTTTAAATTTTAAATACTGTTATACTTGAAAACACTCGCGCTTGCACGAAACATACCCCGAGCTCATCTCCCTCCTTCCCGTGCTTCAACCCGAGGAAACTGCCTCGTTCCCAATCCCAGCGCACAGGAAAAGTACTGGTGCACGTGCACCCACTCACGGCGGCGCTCTGGCCACACATCCCACCTCCGGCAAGTCACCGTTGTCCTCCTTTATCGACACCGACCACCCATTTTCCAGAATAAGCACAAAATCGAAAATCGATACGATTGAACCCATCGAAACATAACATTCCGACCTAAAACCGTCACGATACTTCGATTCCAACCACTAGACATCGTAATCCTTCGCCCAAAGCTTCGTCGTGATCTCGAACTTCGATCCTCCACCGATTGGACCAACTCGATACACCCACGACGGTGCTATTACCAAAATTCTGACCTCGTCCAAGAAACACCATAAAACCCTAGTTCCACCTTGACTGGCCACCATGGGAAGCCAGAATTCCTCCAACTATTTTTGCCGATGTCATCGATCACCAGACCCACTCCAGTAGAAATCCCGATCCCCAAAACTACATCGATCAACAAAAATCGTTCAAAACACATTATACATTCATTTCCTGATTTCTCATGATTAACAACATTAAAAATCAGGATTTTATTTTTAAAAATCCTATAATTTCATAACAAATCAGATTATAATCCTGAAACAAAAAATTAAATATGCCGAGATTTTAGAAATGCAAACGTTCCTCTTCCTTCTTTTTAAACTAGCTTTGAATTCTTCCTGAAAATAATTTTAAAATCTGTACCTTATTGTTATTACCCGATTTTATTTATAAATTGATCGCTAAAGAGATTTTGGGAAGAAGGGATTTAAATTTATCAATTTTTTTTGAAGCCGGTAAATGAAGAACAAAGCCAAATTTTTGAAAACACAGACATACACCCAAGTATCAGCAGATATACTTTCATTCATACATAATAAATCAACATGCAAAACAAATTTCCATTCATGCAAACAATTGACACATCAATCATTCATATGCATCAGATTTAAACAGTTTAAGCTAGGTTAACCCACCTATTGATGTACAGAGAACTTCTGAAATAGTTTTGAAATTTTAAGAACCTGAATTGCTGGAGAAAGTGCTTGAAAACTAGAAATTAAATCAGATCTGCTTGGTCATTGATCTGAAACTACTGCTTGATTGTTGAGATGATTTTTGAGTTATTACAGTTTGAAAATCGATTTTTGTTTCAGGCAGATGTCTGAATCTGTTGTGTGTTTATTATTTTTAAGTTTTTCTTACTTTTGAAATGAGAAGGTTGCAAAAAGAAGTGAAGAAAGGAGGTAGATGTTTATATAGATTAATTTGTGATTTATTAAAAATTTAAAGAAAATGAAAATATAAAGACGACACTTGTTGAAATTATTTACACTTGTAATTACATTTTATAATTTGTTCGCACATGTTATAAAGCATGAAGAATTAGTTTACATGTGTCTTTTATGTTGTATTAATATGTTATATAACTTCTTATATTTTTTTTTATATTATATTTATTATATTTATATTACATTTAACATTTAGTTTTATACTTAAAAATATCTTAAGTGTATTAATATTTAAAACTGCCTCTTTTATTCATTAATATACAATTAAAAAGAAAATGATAAAATTCTAATTATAATCTTAAAAATAATTATACTAGTTTAATATATATTTTTTTCTAAAATCTTTTAAAGAAAATAAAATAATATAAAACCTATTATATTCTAAACAAAATCACATAAAATATATTTTTAAATCCAAAATATATTTAACATACATATCTTTTAAGTTTCAAATTTAAATTCAATTTAAAATCCAATTAAGAATCAACTCAAACAAATATGTATATATATATATATATATATTAAACAATCCCATATTCAATTTGTAATTAATAATTCTATTTAAAATTTATTTATCTATCTATAACTATATTTAAAAACATCACATTATTATTATTATTTGAAAATAACAATTTTACTAATTTTAAAATAATTAATAAAGGAGATTATCACATTTTATTTGTTCAATTTATAAATCAGTATTTTTCAATAGCTAAATCAGATAATTATCTAATGCCCAAAATTCAGGTTATTACATTCCTCCCCCCTTTGAATCTTTTCATCCCCGAAAAGGAACAAAGCCAGAATTTATTAAAATATTTAATATCAATTAAATCACTTTTTCATCGTTTTTAAAACACTTTAAAATCTATATAATATTTCCAATTTTTTTTTAAATAAAAAATACTTTTTATAACTTGATGTTCCAACAAGTCCATCCTCGTCCTCACAGAAATTCGGTCATACGTTGATCAGACGTATGATTGAAAATCTATAAGTGCTTGGTAAAGCTGTTTTCAACACCCAGTGAAAATACGTGGAAAATAATTTTATTGAAAATGTAGAAAACATTTGAAAATTGAGGAAATATCTTTGGTGAGAATGCTCTGGAAATCATCACCCCCATCCATGGTCGCAGCTACATCCTGGGTTACGTTGCCATCACAGCAAAAGCCCTTGTAACTGTAGGCACTCCACGCCCCTCGATTACGCCATGGAACCCGCCATAGATCGTAGTTACATTCCAGGGTTACGTTGTCATCACAGCAAAAGTCCATGTAACTATAGGCATCAGCGCCATCGATTTTCGCTGTCAAATGAAACTTCACCACTCCCACATAGGTTGCAGTCTATCGATGTGAAATCAAACGTAGACTGTTGGCTCTTAGCAGCACACATGACTTTCGCTATGTCACCATAGGTCGTAGTCTACCGAAATAAAATCAAACGTAGACTGTTCGCTCTCAGCAGCACACACGACTTTCGCTATGTCACCATAGGTCGCAGTCTACCGATATAAAATCAAATGTAGACCGTTGGCTCTCAACATCACACACGACTTTCGCTATGTCATCATAGGTCGCAGTCTACCAATATAAAATCAAATGTAGACTGTTGGCTCTCAGCAGCACACACGACTTTCGCTATGGTCTGTAGTAGATCGCAGTGACATCGAGTTACACTGTCGTCACAACATAACCCAAATGCTTCTGTAGGCATCAGCACCCTCGACTTTCGCTACACACTACACATAATCCTCAGGAGCTAGTTTGTCCGGACTCCTCATAGGATCAACTTTAGAACCCCCCTTAGGGTTCAAGGCAGTACCTCCCCGTGGCACTCCTAATGAAGTTCATTTCAAGGGAGCATCTTTTTTCCCAAAACCAAATCTCAAGACACTTTATACTATACACATATAGTATCTTCCAAATCATACACCTAGTATGAATCCCATATAAATCTCTTTTTTCCAAAATCGATTATTCCAAAATCGATAATTCTCAACTAGGCTTTCCAAATCTCCAAAATTGATTTTTCCTAAAAATCAAAAGCCTTTCCAAATCCATAGTTTCCAAAAACCTTCCTCAAAATCATTCTCATAGGATCCTTCATATACATATACATATATATATATATATATATATATATATAACTTTAAAAATCTTTGGATCACTTCAAACTTGTATAAATTCTCTTCTTATACTTCAAATACTTTCAAAAACCCTTTTTTTTCTGGCAATTGATTCAACAAGTGTAGATTTATCTTATATAACAAAGATATATAACTTTTTTTGTTCCAAATCAAATATTCAAATTTGATTACTCTATAAAGTCACTTACCATATTACTCACTTTCATAAAGTAAATTTTTATCATGGGAATATCCAATTTCCATTTTATTTCATCATATATTTCACAAAATAAAATTCATTTCAAAAACCATTTTACAGTTCTTATCCACAAATTCAATATCAATTTCATTCAACCCCGTACGATGTACACGTATCATCCGTACGCAATATCAATCTGATCACTTATTCGATCACACAATTTCACTTCCGAACTAGTATCGTCCACCCGACTTTCTAGTGCGGACTCAGATCTGGTTTCTTGATCAAAAACCGTTATTCTCCTTGCATAGTCATAACTATGGTAGAGAATTCCTAGAACCAATCAACAATCCATATCCAGGTTCGCCGTCGAAAATCGAGTGAAAAATCCCAACTTGGATCGATAAACTATCTCGAAATTCTGTGCTCGAATCCGGATCAAATCACTATGCGTATAAAATAATATACGTACATCCTAAGTATTTATCTTTATTCATTGTTAGCCAAATCAATTCTCTTTTCCATTCACCTTCACTTGATTTCTATTTACTTGTTCACATTTGCCTCAATCCTCTTTGGATTATCATTTTAATTCTTATCCCAATGGGTATTTAATTATAAACAGTTTGCACTCTGACCATCTTAAAATTAGAAAATAGCTTGAAAAATTAAAAATAGACATGTAGTTGAAAAATAATTATTACTTTGTAAAATAGTTGTAAAATAGTTATGTAATTGTAAAATAGTTAAGTAATTGTAAAATAGTTGGAAAATAGTCAAATAGTTATAGAAATTTTAAATAATTGCAAAATAGTTGTAAAATAGTAATTTGTTATAAAGTAGTTGAAAAATAGTAATTAATTTATAAAACAGTTGCAAAATAGTTAAATAATTTCAAAAGTAGTTATAAAATAAGTATAAGATAGTTTTGGGTAATAAGAAAGGTTGTATATATTATAAATAGCTTGGACAAAATAGATTTGTACTAAAACAATTTATTTTGAAAATAGTCCAGAGTAAACTGTTCAATTCCCGACCTCCATTTCCAATCAATTCAATTTAAGTTTCCACTTCAATTTAAATTGACTCAATTCCAATTTAGATAACTTCAATTTCCATTGAAATTGATTTAACCCCAATTCAAGTTGAATTAATCCTAATATCTTTTCTAAATTTAAATCAAATTCCATTTAAATTTACTTATTCAACTTTAATTTCATTTCAAACTAATCCAATTCTAATTTTCCATTTGAATTTTTTTAAACTTATCCATCTTCAATCACAATTCCAATTAATTCAAATCAAATTCAATTTGAACTAATTTAATTCATATTTCAAATTTAAACCATCCTGAATTATATAAATTCGAGTTAAATTTTTAAATATTGATTTAATCCTTTAATCAAATCAACTTATCTCTTTAAACCATTTAATTCTGAATCCAAATTCCATTTTAACCTATTTCAAAGTTCAAATAATAATTCAAATCCTTTTTAAAAAACTAAATCTTTGAAATTCAATTTATCACCAAATTTAAATTTTGAAACCAAACCTTTGAAGTGTTATCTTAAACATTCAAATCTTAAGTGCAAAATGATTCCATTTTATCTTAATAATGGATATATTATCACACCCCATTTCTTCATTCATTTAAACATATCCAATTTCAGCCTAAAGATTATTAATAACAATAGGATGGTATCATTTAAATTACTTAAAACATCCATCCATTCTCATTTTCGAGATCTCAAACCCTTTTTGAGATCACACAAACTCCCCATTCAAATCAACCATTTAACTTCCCAAGTTAAATCCCAATTTCATCTTGAAATTTCCAATTCAGGTTGTTTGTTCTAAACTTATTTAACTTTCCCAAAGTTAAATTCAATTTACTTAGTCTAGTCAACCCTACTCAAATTTAAATTCCCGCTTCAAATTTCAAAATTCTTTCCCATTTATAAGTTCAAAACTTATATCCCTTTGAGTTTTCACATCTCATTCCATATAAAAATTTAAAACTCAACAGTTAGAGTTTATCTCAAATCATCTTTGATATTATGTACATCCACACACACACACACACACACACACACACACATTAATTTCCTTTACACACCAAGTTATACTTTAAATTTTAAACCACCCTGGTTTCAATTAAAAACAAATTCCTTTAAATTTTCAAACAACTCTTGTTTGAAATAGGAACCTTTTATTCAAATACATTAAATAATATTATTTATTATTTCTTTATCACTTTGAAACAATTTTCAAATTCAGGACCCAGATTTAAAACTTCACAATTTAGATCATCTTCAGTTCCAATTCATAAGTCATACTTCCCTAAATGTTTTACTTCCCTAAAACATTTCATTTTGCTTACTCATTAATACACATTTTATTATTAAACACTACAATCATTTATAATAATACCCAGGAAACCCATTCATTATTATCTTATTCTGAAACTCTTCTCCAAATTCAAGATTTTAATTTCAGTTTGAATCCATTTCAAACTTGTCTTTATTCAATTTAAATTTGGTTGTATTTCTATTACCACTTAATTTAATTCCAATAATTTAACAACCAATTACCTTAATATTTATTAGAAAGAAATATTGCTTTATATATCAAAATACAATCTTATATAAAATCATTTACATTTAAAATCATTTAAAATCTTTATATAAGAAAATGACAAGTACGCTCTCATATATATATGCACACACACACACACACATTCAACTCATTCTATGGTACCGTTGAACTTATCCTTAATGAGTAATCCCACCAGAGCCAAGGTTCTCGCTTAACCTTCAGCTCTGATACCAAATTGTAACGACCCGGAATTTTTGATCCCGAAAACTCCAGATAGTTAGGAAAAGAAGAAAGAGATAGAAGAAGAAGAAGAAATAGAAACACCAACATCTCACATTCGCAGGGGATAAAATATAATATTAAATAATATTCTTTACACAAAGAAAGCTGAATCAGTCAATTACATTTTAATACATCAGAGTTACAATATTTTATAATCACTGGGAAATTAAAATAACTTGACCTAGGAATACAAACAATATATCACAGCGAAAAACACTCCATACGTTTCTGCCCTCCAGCTCGCCTCCTGAGCTCCCGAACGTCCTTACCTGAAATCTGTAATACACGGTCTGACCCGAGCATTACATTAAAGTAACACCCGGGTTAGGCTGGAAACCACGTGAGTAAACCCATCTAACATGAATTACAAAAGCATACAACTTATATATATATATAACCCGGGTAACTTGTATAAATTACATATTCACAAATTATTATAGACACCACTTATTTCACTCATAAATTTCGAAGTACCAAAACTTAGATTAAATGGTCCAGTTCACTTAAATCATTCCATTCCATCCTATTGATTTCACATATCAAATCTATAAAGAATCGAAGTGGTTTCGGGTATGTACTAGTACCCGACCCCAGTCTCTTCGAATCTTAACTCAAGTTATTCAAGTGAAAACAATTCAAATTTTAAATACAGGATGTCACTTTTCCACAACAATTCATCATTGATAGATAACCACATTATCATAGTTCACCCAAACATATCATAAATCAAAATATTTCATTAAAGAATAACAATTTCAAGGCATTTAACATCGTTCAATCATCATAAGCAAAAATTGATCACTTCCAAAATTTACTTAACTAATTCTAACTAAATTACTAACCTCAATCACTTAGATTCCTTTACTTAACATTAATTAATTTCCAATAAATTAATTAATCATCTCTCAATTATCCATCTTAATTAAACACCCTAGATTAATTATACTTTCATTATATTAAGTAGTAGCCCTTAATTCATTATACGAATTAATTAACCTTTACCCATTCAATATTAACTACATTTTATCCTTAATTAATTACTCGAATTAATTATTCTATAACCACTTACATTGATTAATCATCCTCTAATTAATCATACTCATTAAGTAAATAACCCTTAATTTATTTCCTTAATTAATAAATCCTTTAATTAATTACACTAAGTAATTAATCCTTAATTACTTCTCTTAAGTAATTAACCTCCACTATTTTACCTTGATTATTAACTTATTTAACTTTTAACTGTTAATTTAAATTAATTATCACTCAACAGTTTAATTCTTTAATTAAGTAATCATCATTTAAGCAATTAATCTCTAGTTACTTAATTAATTAATGCTTAATTATACTAATTACTTAATTAACATCTAATTATCATTTATAATCTCTAATTATCTAATAAATTAATTAATTACTCTATCATTACCTCATTAATTATTAATTAATTAATATTTAATTATTAAAACCTTAATTATCTTTAAGATAAACCGTTTCCTTTATTAATAACTTAATTATCACTAACACGTATATTTAAAACATTATACTTTTTAATTTACAGTTAAATACATTTTTGAATTAAGATTTAAAATAACTTTTAAAAAATTTAACTTATCAAATTAAAGTTAAACAAATTATATAACCTTCTTAAATCAATTATTTAATAACATGTATTATATAAAGAATAGTTTTAAGAAATAGTTCGATCAAGGTTCATTTTTAAATTTTCAAAACTTGCTTATTTTTAAATTTTAAAAACTGACAATTTTACTTCGGGTCCAACCTGAATCTTACCCGAGCCCATCCAATATTTCCCGAGTCGAATTCCTCTCTTTTTTTCACTTGGTTTAAATTTTAAATACTATTATACTTGAAAACACTCGCGCTTGCACGAAACATACCCCGAGCTCATCTCTCTCCTTCCAGTGCTTCAACCCGAGGAAACCTCTTCGTTTCCAAACCTAGTGCACAGGAAATTTTTTGGTGCACGTGCACCCATGCACGGCGGCACTCTGACCACACATCTTACCTCCAGCAAGTCACCGTTGTCCTCCTTTATCGACATCGACAGCCAATTTTCTATAATAAGCACAAAATCGAAAATCGATATGATCAAACCCTTCGGAACATAACATTACGACCTAAAACCATCACAATACTTCGATTCCAGCCACCAGAGATCATAATCCTTCGCCCAAAGCTTCACCGTGATCTCGAACTTCGATCCTCCACCGATTGGACCAACTCGATAACCACGACGGTGCTATTACCAAAATTCCGACCTCGTCCAAGAAACCCCGTAAAACCCTAATTCCGCCTTGAGTGGCCACCACGGGGAGCCAGAATTCCTCCAACTATTTTTGCCGATGTCATCGATCACCAGACCCGCTCCAATAGAAGTCCCGATCCCCAAAACTACATCGATCAACAGAAATCATTCGAAACACATTATATGTTCAACTCCTGATTTCTCATGATTAACAACATTAAAAATCAGGATTTTATTTTTAAAAATCCTATAGTTTGATTAAATATCAGATTATAATCCAGAAACAACAAATTGAATATGTCGAGATTTTAAAAATGCAACTGTTCCTCTTCCTTCTTATTGAACTAGCTTTGAATTCTTCCTGAGAATAATTTTAAAATCTGTACCTTGTTGTTATTACCCGATTTTATTTATAAATTGATGGCTAAAGAGATTCAGGTAAGAAGGGATTTAAATTTATCAATTTTTTTTTTGAAGGCAGTAAATGAAGAACAAGCCAAAGTTTTGAAAACACAGACATACACCCAAGTATCAGCAGATATACTTACATTCATACATAATAAGTCAACATGCAAAATAAATTTCCATTCATGCAAACAACTGACACATCAATCATTCATATGCATTAGATTTAAGTAGTTTAAGCGAGGTTCACTCACCTGTTGATGTACAGAGACTTCTGAAATAGTTTTGAAATTTTGAAAACCTGAATTGCTGGAGAAAGTTCTTGAAAACTAGAAATTAAATCAGATCTGCTTGGTCTTTGATCTGAAACTACTGCTTGATTGTTGAGATGATTTTTGAGTTATTACAGGCTGGAAACTGAATTTTGTTTCAGGCAGATGTTTGAATCTGTTATGTGTTTTTTTTAAAGTTTTTCTTACATTTGAAATGAGAAGATAGCAAAAAGAAGTGAAGAAAGGAGTTAGATGTTTATATAGATTAATTTGTAATTTATTAAAAATTTAAAGAAAATGAAAATATAAAGACGACACTTGTTGAAATTATTTACACTTGTAATTACATTTTATAATTTGTTCGCACATGTTACAAAGCATGAAGAATTAGTTTACATGTGTCTTTTATGTTGTATTAATATGTTATATATCTTCTTATATATATGTTTATATTATATTTATATTACATTTAAAATTTAGCTTTATACTTAAAAATATCTTAAGTGTATTAATATTTAAACTACCTCTTTTATTCACCAATATACAATTAAAAAGAAAATGATAAAATTCTAATTATACTCTTAAAAATAATTATACTAGTTTAATATATCTTTTTTTTCTAAAATCTTTTAAAGAAAATAAAATAATATAAAACCTGTTACATTCTAAACAAAATCACATATAATATACTTTTAAATCAAAAATATATTTAAGATACATATCTTTTAAGTTTCAAATTTAAATTCAATTTAAAATCCAATTAAGAATCAACTAAAATATATATATATATATATATATATATTTATATATTAAACAATCCCATATTAAATTTGTAATTAATAATTCTATTTAAAATTTATTTATCTATCTATAACTATATTTAAAAACATCACATTATTATTATTTGAAAATAACAATTTTACTAATTTTAAAATAAATAATAAAGGAGATTATCACATTTTATTTGTTCAATTTATAAATCAGTATTTTTCAATAGCTAAATCAGAAAATTACCTGAGGCCCAAAATTCAGGTTATCACATAAGGGTAAAAAGTTTGAATCATAATATTCTTACTTTATTCAGATAACATACATGATCAACCATTCATCCAATATAAGCAAATAATTAAACATTTCATATCATATTAAAATATACGGTCTTGGCAAGCCTATCTTTGTAAAATTAAAATAATTAAATGCAGTGGTTGTAGAGCCTAGCTTTGTAATAATAAAATAACTGAATGTAGTGGTAGTAGTGCCTACCTTTGCAAAAAAAAACTAAATGTAATGCAGTAGTGGCAAAGCCTACCTTTGTAATAAAATAAATAAATGCTAAGCAAAACAATAGAGGATGCACTGCCCTTGATTTTTATACCACTCTATGATTTATACTTTAGTTTCAATTATATAAAAGTTTTTATACTTTAATTTATGCTAGAAAGGAAATAAGGTTTTTAGCTGAAGGAAGTAAACGATAGAGGTACGAGAAGATTACTCACTTTTTTTTTATCGACAATCCATCATAGTAACTTATTTCAAAGCATATTCAAGAATAACATGGTAAGAATCAATTAAAGATCATTTTTAAGTAAGGTTTACTCATTGAACGTTGATTGTGTTGGATCATTAGTCGGTATTTTTAATGAGGGAAAGGAAGACGATGAGGGAGAGGGAATGAATTAAATAAAAGGAGGAAGTAAGGGTTTATATATAAGCAAGACGTAATCATAATATTTTGGTTTACTAAGCTAGACACTACATTAATTTATTTGATTATGCTGTTCATTTTACTATTTTCTTTTATTAGGTTAGTCATTATACTATTTCTTTTATTAGGCAAGATGTTATACTATTTTGTTTTATTTGGTTGGTCATTATACTACTTTGTTTTATAATATTAGGATAATCATTTTAGTATTTTTTTTATTAGGCTAATTACTGTACTATTTTGCTTTATTAGGCAAGTCAAATAATTTTTTTTTATTATTAGGCGTGGTTAATAATTAAATCTTGTTTTGTTATGCAAATTCTTTTCTTAATTTCTAAGAAGTAATCGTCCTTATTTGTTTCTATTAGGCAGAGAAAATAATAATCCTTTAATTTATTTCTTAATATTTAAGCAAATACAAAATTAAAACAAATATATATATATATATATATATATTTTTGTTTATCTTTCTCTGCCCTTTTTCTGTACCCTTTATAGTTTTTGATATAATTTCTATTTCAAATAAAAGGGAAACGAAACTAAATTCCATATAAATATTTCAAAACTATTTTAACTCACCACCGCTTTATTATTTTCTGCAAAATTCAGTTTTCACTTTATTTTATCAAATTAAACCACAACTATATAATTTATTCTGATAATATTTGAGAGAGAGAAATTCGTTTAAAATCCCAAACTATCTTTTGTTGTCATAATTAAGTTTCAAATCACATCAAAAATATTTCTAAATTGCAAATTACAATATTGCCAAACTTCAGGTTGTTACATTATCCATCCATTTGTTAGAATTCCATTTTCACCCATTTTAGTAAATTACCATTTTTTCCTTTATTAAATATTTATTTAATTATCCAAATTTTAAGAAGCGGTGCAGTTACCATGAAAATGAGTCCACCATTAAGTGATAGATGTTATGGAACAGTAACCCATCGAATCATCAAGTATCCATGAGTGTATGGTGGGAAAGAGTGGGATTTGGATGTTCTGCTTTGACGTGTAATATTTTTCCAAGTCTTATTTATTTCACTGTGATCATTTTGGAGATTTTATACTCTAGTACTGTGAGCTTAATTGTGAGATTTTATTTTGATCATACTACTTCTCACCTATTTTATGTCTATGTTCGATTATATTTTATCTATGTATAATAAGAAATATAACATTTTATTGAATTTTCAGTTAAATATCCAAATTGAACTTTCATGAGCTAGGTGTTTAGAAAAGGAAATCTATTTATATGCATTAAACATAAATGAGCGTTTCAAAAGTCGTTTGAGAAGAATGTGTTGATATCAATTCAATCACAAAGAAGAGAGAAAAGTCCTTTGGAGAGAAGGTATTATTGTAAATTGTTTCTTATTTGTTAAAATGAGTTGTATATAGGGAATACAAAACTAAACATTGGGAAATTTTAATTGTTAAACAAAAGGTTATAAGTAAAAATCTTTTAGTCTAGTCCTAGGAGAAAAGATCCCCTAATTCAATTAAAAATTAAACTTAGTAATTTTTAGAAAATTTTACCTCGAAAAAGATATTATATGTAATGATTTTCATTGTAATTTAGTTAAATGACTATTAATTATAATTGTTCAATCGTGAATAAATAATGGATGGAAGTGTTTATTAAACAACTATCAAGTTCTAGATGTTAGCTTTAATGCGGTCCAATGCATGTCGATCACACTTGGGACCGTTCAACAGTCGTCAAAGTTCAAATATTGGTTAGACATGTTTTTGGATGTGTTCAATAGTGCATTAACCATATTGAAAATATTAATAGTCTATTAAATCGAAGTTTGGGCTCATGTATTTGTTTAACGACTGATTAGCAACCACCAAGACAATATAAAAATATTCTCATGAGTGTTGTCCATCACAATTATTCTCAGGATTTGTTATTTGTCAAGTTGAAGGGGTATTCTTAAAGTGGTAAGTTCAAGAAAGGGAAAGTTTGTGTTACAAAAGGGGCATTTAGAAGTAGCATTTTTCTAACGACCTCGAATTTTATCATTTTAATTTGGGAATATTAAAATTATTTAATTTATGGTTTTAATGATTAATAACCCTCTTTTCAATTATGACCGATGATAGAAATTTCATTTTCGTTTACAAAAATAAGCAGTTTGATGGAAAAACTAGAAACGTGACTGAAATGCAATTTTCAAATTTTTAGCTTTTTATCGAATAGTAAATTATTTTAAATGTAATATTTTGTTTGGTCATTTTTTTAATGTAAATCGCTTTTATTTCTAAAAGTATATATCTATAAATAATGCATAATTATAAGTTGATTTTATTTAAATTCAAATAGAAAGATGGTTGTGATATGAAATGCAGCTTAAGTATAAGGTTAGCTAAAGGGTGTGTGGTCTTCTCTATAATCCACCATTTTATTTCACGAGTTTAAATCTTCCCTAGTATCCGTCATATATTTAAATAGGTAGGTTAATTTATATGTATATAAAGTGTTTAAATTTAAAATTTTGGAAAGGATGGATTTGGATCTTTAGTAAAAGGGTACATAGACTCATCCTAATATTCATTGTATTTTCAAAATTTGGTACTCGATGAAATTGCCTCTTCTCAAATTTGTTAGCTTGAAAACATTGTTTAACTCGGATTTGAATCAAAACCCTTTGATTTGTTAATAAATTGGGTTGAACCATCATGTAGCTTTCATATTTCAATCTTATTTTCTTTGATTTTCTCTCCTTCTTTTTGTTTCTTTTGGTAACTTACAATAAAAACATAATGGCATTAATCCTTAAAAATTCAAAATCTAAATCTATAGCTAACTCTTTTGCCCCATTTCATTTTTTTCCATCTTCCTATTTCGTGTATTCGGTAAGGGAAAAAACAAAACAATGGTATAAAAAATCAAATTGCAAAATCAAAGTGTGTACATTATATCTACGCCGCCTCATTTCATTTTACTTCATTGTTGCATATTTGTTCCTCTTTATTCTTCATTTCCAGTACTAAAACAATAGGGTAGTGATTTTTTAAAACGGAGATCAAATATTACAACCAACTAAAAATCATAGAAAAATGATTTACGAACTCCTGATTAGTCGAGTGATAATCTAGACTTTGTATTATTAAGCTAGATTATGTTTGGGGAAGCTTGCTTACCGTTGCCGAACTCAGGAGAGAACTAAGGTAGGTATTTAAGGGAGTGTAAGCTTAGGTTGGCAAGGAGAAGGCAAGACTTCTATTCGTAGAGTGGAGGCGCATCCTCTGGAATAGAATGGTGGAGCTTGGCCTTGCTTTGGGAATTATGACACTTCCTTGTCCGAAGAGGAAATGCCCTAGGTCGTAAGGTTATTAGTGATGCCAAACTTAGCATGGAGCGTTGGAGATTGTGGAGCTTATAGACAAAAACTTGTCAGAGTGGTTGGGTTGTCGAATCGGTGTCGGTTGTGGTGTGTATGTGCACCTCCATGCATGAGAGCTGAGTATTAGGTTTTTCTAAATAGAATGGAGAAAGAAGAGGGATGGGTTTTTCGGGTCGAGTTGCATCAGTGGGCTGAGCCGAATATTTTAAGTGGGGTGAGAAATTATTTTGTTATCAATTCAAGTTTTTAAATAATGTATGTTGGTTTCAGAATTTGATAACCTGCTTAGATTAAATCCGCGTCACACATGGATTTTTGCATTGTACTTATGTTAACGGGTACAGTGTGACAGTATAATTTGTTGGTAGATTTGAGATGTCTAAAAATTATGATATATTAAAATGGATCGAATTAAATTACGTTAAATTATATAATAACATCGTTAAATTATTATACCTTAATTGGTGATATTTATTTGGTCAAATAAAATGTTGTTAAGTTAAATTGGATTGAATTGATTATTATAGACACCTGATGAGCAGAATAAATCTCCGTTCTATGCTTGCCAAATAAAATGTTAGTTTGTGTCATTAATTAATATGGATGAAATGATGAATTAACCATTTGATGTGCACATAAATGTGCATATTTTTACCAACATATTTAATCTATTTGAATTAAATAAATGATCATATCGGGTATTTTAACTTGTTTAAACTAAAAATTCAAATTATTCCAAATTGTCACATATTCATCTTCATATATGGGCAAAACGGTCATTTGTATGCATATATTTGTTTGAGAAAAATTAATTGAAAATTTGTATACATTTTTGTAGGAAATTGATCTCAAATAGAAGTGGTTTCATGAAGATATGCATGCACAAAATTAATACAAAGGAATGAAGATGGAAATAATTCAAAGTGAAGAACATGGAGGACCCCACCTACCCACCTACCTTAATGTACAAATTAAAGGCTAATGCATATGCTTTTGGACTTAATGGCTTCATGTACACTTAATGGGGGATTAAGACATGTTAATGATTACTTGGCCTCCACACTTCCTAAGGGGCATTTTGGGCATTCCCCAAAAAGTGAATTAGGGTTTCAAAACTTGCATATATACCCCTTAGGTTTCATGTAGATCTTCCTCTTAGTTAGTTAGTTTTAGTTGAGAAAATAAAAGAAAGCTCTCCTTCTCTTTTCATGGCTACTTAGCCATTTTTCTTCATGTATTTTTCTTTTTTTTATGCAATGTTATTTAGTGTTTCCTTTTAATTACATGTTCATTTTCTTTTCTTGTTTTTTTTCTTTCATGTTCTAGTATAGATCTCTTTTATTTTATGCAAGTAGAATAAATTTTCTTTCCATTTTGCTCTCTTTCTCTCTTCTTGTTTAATGTTGTTTTCTACATTTGTTCATATGATAACAAATATGAGAGCTTAATCCCTTCAATTTAGGGGTAATGAAACTCTCTAGTATGTAGATTCAACATTTTGATGTTTATGCTCTCTTTTTGTGCTTAATGAGAATGATTGAAGTGGTTTAATGATGTTGTTTAGCTTTGAATTTGATAGTCTATGTTGTTCATAACAAATAGGCTATACTTAAACAAACAAAACATAAATTGCCTCTTCATTTACATATGATTATTGCAAGGAAGTGATTGTTGAAATTAAAATTTAACGGCTTATATTTCTAATTAATAGTTAATAGGTCATGCTTAAAATAGATTTTGCTTTCAACTTTGTTGTCATATTTTATGAAATTTAAAAGTGTATTGGTGGTTGTGTTATAGTTTGATGGTTTATATTGAGCTAATTAATAGCACAAATATACCATACTTATGATAAGCACATCAACTAATTCACTAATGACTAGAAAAGAGAGATCATAACTTCAAATTGTTGATTTATGTGATCTAGAGAGTGGAAATTGCCTCTAAATTGTCTTAACACTGTCATATTTTTATCAATTTTCTTTTGCTTGTTTTTATCATTTTTTTAGCTAATCACTCTTGACTTTGGTTTAATTTGATTGAATAGAATTTTAAAATCAACAATTCTCTATGGATCGACCCGTATTCGCCACGTGCTACATTCGTACACCGTGCGCTTGCGGTTATTTTTATTTCAAAATTCGTTCGACGGTTTTCTAATCCGACAGAAATTCCGTCGACGAACAAGTTTTTGGCGCCGTTGCCGGGGAGTTGTTTTGATTTTGATTTTCTATTCTTCGGATTATTTTGTTTGATTTTGTGTGTTTTTTTTTGAATATTTTTATTTTGTGTGTGTTTAAAAAAAATTATGTGTGCTTGTGCGATTCTTGTGTGCATTTTGTTGTGTGCTTGATTTTCTTCTTTTCTTTTCATTTGCATAACCAAAAAAAAATACACAAACACAATTTAAAAAAAAAAATTCATTGCATTTTTCCAATTTACATTTCAACTACAATTTCCTTTTCAATTTACAACTCAATTTCTTTTACAAACTTGATTTCCAAAAAAACTGTTCTGTGCATTTCCCCCTCTCTGTCACTGTTCCTGCACAACTTTCTCTGTGCATATCATCAAAACTGTCACTGCTCCTCCACCAAAACTACCACATACCATTCACTGTTGCATCTCACTACCCACAAACATACAACTCTTCCATATTCACTACCACGACAACCCCTCCATCATCTCTGATCAAAACTGCTGCATTCACCAAATCCCCTACTCATTTTCATATCAGCCATACCAGTCACAACACCAACCCACCACACTCGCAGTTCAATCACCTCTACCAAACAGCCCTCCTCTACAATACACTTCATCTTACATCTGTGCCACTCCATCTGCAGTGCATTACAATCAAATTCAATCTACCATTACAATCCACTTCTTAACAACCACTGCATCACTTCTTAACAAACCACCCTACCCAGTCACATCACCCCTGTGCATATCAGTGCCTGCCACAGTTCTCTGCCTTGCCACCATACAACAGTACCAGCCATTTGACCATCTCATCCATCACCAAACTTCATAGTCAACTACAAACAGTCATCCACTTCTACTTCACTTCCAATCCCTGACCTCTCAACTCCTCAACCATCTGCCCACTACTTCGAACAGCTCGGTCACCATCTACTGACCTTCTACTTTGAACCAAAAACCATCCAACATCACACACTTCACCATACTCTCTTCAACTTGATCACCACTTTCTGCATCACAGCGCAACAACAGCCTGATCACCTCACCAATACCCTCCTTTCAACTGTCAAACAACTTCATACAACAATTCACCACCAACTGCTATACATCACAATTCTTGCCAAACATATCACATCTTCTTACTCACTACACTGCAAACCCATTCTTCCTCCCACTTTCAATTGCTCCGAAACTGCCTCTAATCCCCCATCACACTTCCACTACCACCTCTAACCTCAACAAACACAACTTGCACATAACAGTTCATCTCCACTTCATACAATACCATACAACAAACATAACCCTGCCTACAAACGCGTCCACCATAAACTAACCACTGCACTCAACTATCCACAAACTTCAACCATCAAATTCCAATTTCATCTCCTTTCCTTACATACAATTCAACCTCTCCCACATCCAACAACTTCATCCAGAATCGACTTCGCTTCCTCCTGCAATCGAGAGTCAACCATCAATCTGTCATCCCATCAACTACAACCATATACTCCTCCTCATCAAGCCTACGCACCACCAACATAACTGTCAACAACCTTCAAATCATTTTCTTGCTTGAAAAAGAAAAAAAAACAAAACAAAACAAAGAAAAGAAATTTCGCACTTACCTTACTGCCCTTCGAACAATTGCCGCGACCACCTCTATAGCCTGAAATCACCTTGCTTGCAATTCGAACTCGACACTCGACTGTAATCCAATAGCTTCTTCCCACACTTCAAACGCTACAGCTAAGCCCCCCTCAAAGCAGCCCAAAATTACCGCCTTCGACGACTGCTTCAGTTTCACTAACCCAAGAAATCGCAACAAATTTCATCGTGTCTCCCAGATCGCGATTTGTATTTGATTTCTATTTCTGCAATTTGACAAATCGTCGAAGTTGAATTTGGTTTATTGCTGGAATTGGATTTTTGCTTTTAAAATAAAAACGTGAAGTTTGATTTACGGCTTGGAACAGAGAAAGGAATTGAGTAGCTGCGAAATTTTTTTTTTGGGCCGGGTATAATTTGTGGGTTGTGTGTGTTTAATTTTTTTTTTAAAGTTCTGTTAAGCTCTTCTCTTCCTTTTTTTTCAGTTTGTAATTTTTTTTTAAGTTTCCAAATAAAAAACAATTTTTTTTTAAGTAAAACCCTACTTTTAAGTTTCCTTTCAAAAAAAAAAAAACTAAAAAATAATATATATGTATATATCTTAGTTTTTAATTTTCAGGTTGCCAAAGCAGGAAATAAAGGAAGAATAGCTTGCTGAAAATTGCTTCCTTAGCTAGCCAAAATAAATTGCTCTGCTTGCTAAAAAATTCTGCTTTCATTTCTAGTTTTATTTGAATTGAATTGTTGGTTGCTTGCATTTGCATTTTAAAAAATAAAAAAAATTCATTCGTAGTTGCATTGTTAATACACGTTTAGTTTCTATTCTGCATTTCATCTTAGATTTTGATTAATAATAACGGTTAGACATCGATAACACTTAAATATATATTGACAATTTGTCTTTTTTTGAACAATTTAATTTCTTGGTGTCTAGGCTACGGAAGAGTAATAACCATTTATAAATATTACGGTGATTCGTAAATATTATAGTGGTTGTTCCTCTGAAGGTACTTAAACCTTCGGCTGCATTGCTACGGTGATTCGTGGTGCACCGATAAATCCTGCCCGTTACCTGGCTGAGAACTATCTTGTTTATCTAAGACAATTTGTGAATATACAATTTTGGGTTAACTTAGGATAAATCATTTGTACTTAACCACTGCATTCAATTAGTTGCATTAGTTCATGCATATTTAAAAAAAACAAAAAAAAAATTCAAAACCCAAAACTAAAAAAATTGTAAATAATCCTTTTATTTTTCTTTGCAATTTTTAAATCCTTTTCCTTTGAAATTTCTAAAATCTAAAAAATTTAGAAAAACAAAAATCCAAAAAAATATAAAAAACTTTTTCTAAAAAAAAAGCCAAAAAAAAAATTGAAAATCCAAAAAAAAAAACAAAACAAAAATCAATTTTCCATTTTGAAAAATAAATTCTACTTGTAAATATTTTTCTTTATAAAAAAAAAAATCTTGAAAATGTCCGCGTTTCCTTTTTCTTATCCGCTTGAATTTTACAATAGTTGTGAAAATCAATATAATCCATATGATTTCAGTCCAAATTCGTATGGATATTTTAACAACAACCATTTTGTGAATAATTCAAATTTCAAACAACAAAATTTTCAAAACGATTACCAACGTTCGACTCTTGAAAATAGCATTGAAATGATTTCATCTTTACTCGAACTTTCTGCACGACAAAATCAAGAGATAAATGATTTATGTAATTCTGATTTGTGTAATAACTCGAGTCAAGGATTTCAAAATTTGAATTCAATTCAAAATTCAAATGATTACGATTATAACCCATGCCAATTTAATTTCGAACTCCAAAATGAATTCCAAAATCAACATGAAAATGGGAAAAACTTTTCAAACGAATTTGGCAATGGGAATAATCTTAACCATGTTACGAGTGAAAATTTTTGTTCTCAACAAATCCAAATCAAAAATTCTCAATTTAATAACTATAAATTGGATTTTGTTGAACAAATGAATGAAATTTACGATGATCACATGGATTTGTTGTTGGAAACTTATATGAAACAACGTGAACAACAAAATCAAATCTCAACGTGTGATGAGTCAAGTGATAATCCACCTTTTACCCAAATCGACGATTTTCAAATAACAACTTTTGAATTTGATGATGACGATCTTAATCAAGTTGTTGAAAATACGGTAATTGAGTTGGATTTCAATTCTTTTGAGGGTGCGAAACTCGATTTAAACTTCGATCTTCCTTTTTCTGAAAATTTGAATACGACAACTTTGAAACTCGATTTACATGATGAAGTTGTTGATAATCCAACAAATGAAGTCGAATTTAACGAACATGAGTTTTATGGACTTTTTGAAAACGAGTTGTTGAATTTTGAAGGGGAAAATTTCGATCACCATTTTGGTTTTGAAATCGATACTTTGAAAGAAATTGAACTTCAACCAATTTTTCTATCTACCCCAAAAATCATTGAAAATAAAACAACTCGTTCAATTTTTAATAAAACAAAATTCGTTTTTCCAAATCGACAATCAACTGCGAAATCTTTTACGATTTGATTTTTCGTGCTTAAGCTGTGTCTCGCACATTTGACGAGACAAATGAATCGGTCTTTAGAAGACCGTTTCATTTACTTTTTGACTGTATACTTTCTCATCTCTTGTGAATAATAATCTTTCATGTAAATATTAGATTTTTATTTTATTTTTCTCCTTCCACTTGGGTTGACTGTGGGGACACAGTCAAAATCAAGTGTGGGGGGGAGACTCATCTTCATTTTTTTTCTTCATGGTTTATTTTTGCTTTAAAATCACAAAAACAAAAACAAAAAAATTAAAAAAAAAATTCCCAAAAACAAATTTTATTTTGATTTATTTTTAAAAGGAACACTATAAGATAAATATATGGCTTTGGTTTATTAAATTGAAATTTTTGGAAATCTATTTGTCTAAACAAAAATAAAAATGAAATTTGATTACAAATAATAATGGTTTAACTAGCATATAGGAAGATTCATACGTGTTAATTATGACGTATATCCTAATTGAAAATCTTTGTTTTAAAAAGTGGTTGATTTAAAGTAAAGGATATAACATTTTTTTCTCTTCTCAGTTAAACGGTGCTAAGATGATTTTGCAAAACTCTCTCTCTCTCTTAAAAAAAAAATAACATCCAAGTATTCACTCTCATTTAAAAGTCCTCACGGTTATGCATGGGTGAATTACTTGGAATCTTTGATTATGTGCTTTCATACTCATTTAAAAGTCCTCACGGTTATGCATGTATGGAACACATGTTAAAAAAAAAGACTTAATAAAAACCACCTACGGTCGATAGTGTATGCATGAAAGTGTGTGCACTCGCCATGCTCTGTACTCCCCTCACATAAGCCCGAAAGGCATTGCATGGGTGGTATATCTGGCCTCGGTTTATCTGAGCTAGGTGAGTAATTTTTCTTGCAAATAATGAGAGAGCAAGCAATTGAAATGCTAGCACTATTTTTTACTTATTTGATTTGATTTGTTATTGAAAAGAAATGAAAATACCACTTTGATAAACTTTGATAATCAACTAAGGATCCATTTTATAATTACACTTTGTTATCAACCGAAACAACAAGTTAAACTACTGTCTATTTGTTATGATAACTTGATTTTTGTTGGAAATTTTAACCAGTAAATGACATAAATTTTCAAGAGAATAACCAAAACCTATATTTAACTTATTCGTGTCAATTTTAAAAATAAATCCTTCATTTGTAAATATTTTCAAAAATTTGCATTCATCTCTTTGTAAATAAATCTTGCATTTTGTAAATATTTTCATCCCGCACTTGGATTTTGTGGGTAGTATCCGCTGAAAACCCTCACGAGACAACACTCGTCCTACTGGGGACACCCAGAGGTTTAACGGCTTGTTGCATACGCTCAATGCAATCGTGCTTCCTACGAAAACGGATTTATCTTAGTTTTTCTTTATTCGAGGACGAATAAAAAGATAAGTGTGGGGGTATTTGATGTGCACATAAATGTGCATAGTTTTACCAACATATTTAATCTATTTGAATTAAATAAATGATCATATCGGGTATTTTAACTTGTTTAAATCAAAAATTCAAATTATTCCAAATTGTCACATATTCATCTTCATATATGGGCAAAATAGTCATTTGTGTGCATATATTTGTTTGAGAAAAATTAATTGAAAATTGTATATATTTTTGTAGGAAATTGATCTCAAATAGAAGTGGTTTCATGAAGATATGCATGCACAAAATTAATACAAAGAAATGAAGATGGAAATAATTCAAAGTGAAGAACATGGAGGACCCCACCTACCCACCTACCTTAATGTACAAATTAAAGGCTAACGCATATGCTTTTGGACTTAATGGCTTCATGTACACTTAATGGGGGATTAAGACATGTTAATGATTACTTGGCCTCCACACTTCCTAAGGGGCATTTTGGGCATTCCCCAAAAAGTGAATTAGGGTTTCAAAACTTGTATATATACCCCTTATGTTTCATGTAGATCTTCCTCTTAGTTAGTTAGTTTTAGTTGAGAAAATAAAAGAAAGCTCTCTTTCTCTTTTCATGGCTACTTAGCCATTTTTCTTCATGTATTTTTCTTTTTTTTATGCAATGTTATTTAGTGTTTCCTTTTAATTACATGTTCATTTTCTTTTCTTGTTTTTTTTCTTTCATGTTCTAGTATAGATCTCTTTTATTTTATGCAAGTAGAATAATTTTTCTTTTCATTTTGCTCTCTTTCTCTCTTCTCGTTTAATGTTGTTTTCTACATTTGTTCATATGATAACAAATATGAGAGCTTAATCCCTTCAATTTAGGGGTAATGAAGCTCTCTAGTATGTAGATCCAACATTTTGATGTTTATGCTCTCTTTTTGTGCTTAATGAGAATGATTGAAGTGGTTTAATGATGCTGTTTAGCTTTGAATTTGATAGTCTATGTTGTTCATAACAAATAGGCTATACTTAAACAAACAAAACACAAATTGCCTCTTCATTTACATACGATTATTGCAAGGAAGTGATTGTTGAAATTAAAATTTGATGGCTTTTATTTCTAATTAATAGTTAATAGGCCATGCTTAAAATAGATTTTGCTTTCAACTTTGTTGTCATATTTTATGAAATTTAAAAGTGTATTAGTAGTTGTGTTATAGTTTGATGGTTTATATTGAGCTAATTAATAGCACAAATATACCATACTTATGATAAGCACATCAACTAATTCACTAATGACTAGAAAAGAGAGATCATAACTTCAAATTGTTGATTTATGTGATCTAGAGAGTGGAAATTGCCTCTAAATTGTCTTAACACTGTCATATTTTTATCAATTTTCTTTTGCTTGTTTTTATCATATTTTTTAGCTAATCACTCTTGACTTTGGTTTAATTTGATTGAATAGAATTTTAAAATCAACAATTCTCTGTGGATCGACCCGTATTCGCCACGTGCTACATTCTTACACAGTGCGCTTGCGGTTATTTTTATTTCAAAATTCGTTCGACGGTTTTCTAATCCGATAGAAATTCCGTCGACGAACACCATTGATTATTAATTATTGAGTGCCGAAAGCTTGGTAGTCTGATCATATTGAATATGGCATTGACATATGAACCCCTTTGGGATATGAAACAAAATGGTAGCTTGTTTAAATAACATTGTGATCGCTAAGCTTCAAACCTGTGAATGCATTAGATTTGCTAATTATCTTGATTGGAATGGTTTTGAAGTAGAATATATTTCATTTAACAATGTTTAAAGATTAATTTTATTTTATTTAATAATTTTTTGGAGTTGATTTTATTTTATTAAAGTTAATTTCATTTTATTAAAGTTAATTATTATTTTATTAATGATAGTTTATGGTTAATTATATTCAATTAAGGATGTTTTTGAGTTTGTCAAATTATTTTAATTAATAAGGTTAAAGTTAATTAATTATATTATTAATGTTGTTTGAAGTTAATCAACTATCCTATTAAAAATGTTTATTTGATTAATTATTCTAAATATAAAGGTTTAAGGTTAATTCATTTCCTTAACTAAAGTGGTTTAAGTTAATCACTAGATTAATGAGGTTTAAGTTGATTATTTTGATTTACGAGGTTAAAGTTAATTAACTAATTATTTACCAATGATGTTTTAGTTAATTAATTGTTTAATTAATGGTATTTAAAGATAATTAATCATTGTAATTAGTGATGTTTAAGTTAATTAAATAATTTAATAAATTTTGTTAAAGTTAAGAAAGTGATCCATTTAGAAGTATTTGTGAATAATATTTTTAATTAAAGGAGGTGATTTATAAAGGATATGTTATAAATATAATAGAGTGGATTTACAAATGCTATTTTATAAACAAAGTAAATGGAGTTTAAAGGCTATTTAATTATAAATAAGTTAGTAGGTATGGTCCATTTAGCGATAGTTGTTATGGATGTACTTTTTGAAACTCTATGATTTCTTTAAATGGAAAAGTTATATATCTTCGACATTTGGGAAATCTTTTGAAGTATGATTAGAAAAGTTATAAATAAATTTAAGTAGAGTTTGGAATTATTGATACATGTTAATAATTATCTAGTAATTATTTAAAGAACTATTCGAATACCTAGAAAGAGTTGTAAAAATTAAGGAGATTTACGGAAAGAATGGTTGTTTTGGGTTTATAGTAAATAATGTTTTCAATGACATTTGTTTTTAACCTAATCTAATATGGTTTAGAAAATATGGTATCTTCCTTGGTTTTGTGAATACACTAATACCAATGGGATAAGTATTTGGAAATATTTTCTAAGTATTAAAACTATAGTGTTTTGTGAATATACTTATTCTGTTGAGATAAGCATATGGAAATGATTTCCAGGTATTTACAAAGAGCTTTTAATTAATGAAAGGTTAACTGAATGAGGCTTAGCGGTTTCCATGGGAAATAAATCTCTGATTTGTTCGATTTAGTTGTTTGTTTGTATGATAGTTAAATAACCCTTTGGAAGGATATCTCTGATCCACATATTTCCTATATACCTCGGCTAGACAGGTATAACCCTTCTGAAGGATATCTTTGATCCATACATTTCCTATGTACCTGGCTAGGCAGGTATAGCCCTTCAGAAGGATATCTCTGATCCTTATGTAGGAGGATTATTCTCAGAGGTTCTGATGGTCCCTCTGTGGAATCCTACACGAGTAGCGAACGTGTCTTAGCGATTTTTGATTGTATACCTATTATTTTCGTGATGTATACTCACAAATGTCACAACTACTTGATTATTATATTTTCAACCCCTAGACATTGTTATAGTATCACAAAATTTTCTATAGAGATGTTTTGAATAACGTAAGGTAAAAACCTGTCAGTGTTTATGTGCAGCGCGGTCTTACAAGATATCTTTATTTCAAAAGATTTTATAACATTAGGTAATCCATTTTAGTGCGTTTCTCACGCTAGTTTTACTAGACTGACTCGGGCATTGTTTTTCTATAATGCTCGGGTCAACCCAAGCATACTTCCTAGATTTAGTTGGACCCTTTGGAGCTTTCAAGAGATCAGTTGGATGCCTTCGAGACGTACTTTCATATTTTCTGTTATCTTCTGCTGTTTATTCTTGTTGTAGTGATCAATAATTGTAAGGACATGTGGTTATAACTGTCCAAGGCTGATGATAGGACGATTGTACATTGATGTATGTATATTTAAGTTCTTTCCCTTTATAAAGACGTGTTTATACACACACACAAATATATATATATATATATATATATATATATATATATTACTCGTTACGCTTGTGAGATTATATTCATGTCTTTTCTTTTCCTTTTGCCCAATTTGATCAGTCTTTCTAGCACTTGGATGTTCGACTCATGGGTACCGTGAATGTACTAGTATCGACTTATTAGGTCATAAAGGTAGATCGATACATTTGGTATCAGAACTGAAGGTTAAGTGAGAACCTTGGCTTTGGTAAGGTAAACTCATTTGAGATAGAGCAAGTGGCACCCTCGAATGAGTTTGAGTGTATATGTATATATAAAATCATATTTGTTAATGCTATAAGAGTATTTATACTATGTTGATTGGCCTGTTGAGTGGTTCATGAATTTTGATCGATGCGCTTGATCAATATTATCATTAGGAGTTTGTAAAAACTCAAAGAAGCAAACTAACAAAATATGTTTGTAATTTGGGTAAATGAAATAATTTTACCTAGGACTATATTTTACATATAAAGGAATTTTTTTAGAAATTAATACAATTATTTAGGAAATGTTTGTTTGTTACAAAATGATAATACTTAATTATTATCATTTATTGTTTGGCTTGGTTATGCTAGGTCAATTTATGAGCAGTTTTGCCTTTTCACTGCATGGGCTGGATAGATCGTAATCTTGGGAAACAACGAAACGAAGGCCTTGTGAATTAAGTTTCATGATTTGACTATAAGGCGTTCAGTGCTAATGTTAGGTTGATTTTTAATTTTAATAAGATTTGTTTATTATAATAAATAAGGATATACAATTGTGAAATAAATTTAAGCAAGAAAGTAAAATTATGTAAGTACGGTTTATAAGCACTGTTTAATAGTGAAAATGAATTTGAACTGAGGTTTTGAGAATTTAAATTTTGGATCTTTTAAAAACTGTTTTTCAAGGATCGAGAAGATAATAATAATATTATTTTATAGTATGTGTGCATATGAATATTGCAAAAAAGTTTTTAAAGAAGTAAAAAGCACTGAACTCACTTCAGTAATTGGGAAATAGTTCCGATGATGGTTTCAACATCATCGATGTTCATTTTGAGTTTCAAAGTAGGGATCGCTACCATAACGGTTTTGCTTCATGTGGTTTGGTAAAATAATTTTGAGTTGAATACCGAGATATGATTTGATATCTTAAAGTTATGTGTTGTGTGTGTGGATATTATTTCAAAATTGATTTGAAATAAAAATCTCCGTGTTCAATTCTTAAGTTTTTAGTGAAATATTATATGGACTTATGTAACCTATACATTAGGGTAGGTTGGTTGTGCATTTTGCTTTAATAAGTTGTATGGTAGTTTTCAATAAAAATGAAATGGAATTTTAGGCGATTTTGGACAGTCGAAACTTTCGGATGTATATAAAATGGAAACAGATATGATATTATATATATACTCTTATGATTTGAAGGGTATGTATGAATATGAACTCGAGTTAGAAAATTTTAGTAAACTTGAGTTAAGTTTTTATGAGATATTTTCATAAATAATTTAAGGAGCAAAAGAAATTAGTATATCAATAACCAATAGGGATAAGTACGTAAACGTACGTAGATAATTGGTTAGCATAATTGTCCTCGATCCGACATTCCAGGACATGATTTTAAGGTGATTCACACTGACTTGAATGACGATTTATCACTTGATTCCTTGATGGCAAACATATGGTAAGGGCTGTTGATATGGAGTCAAAGATTTTTAATTATAGTATATGACTATGCAAGGAGAACGGAGGTTCCTAATCAAGAAGTCCAATTGGAGTCCGCACTAGGAAATCGGGTAAGCGATACTAGATCGAAAGAGAAGTTTTTGTATTTGAGTAAGTAATAGAAATGGATATCGCTTACGGATGGCCTACATACATGTATGGCTTATGGAAAATGTTAAGTATTATATATGGGCTCATTTTTTTATGGGTTTGAAAATAATAATGAAATTTAAATGACAAAATTCTTTTAGGAGGAAGAATGTACAACCTGGAATTTTTTTTACTTTGGCAATATTTAATTTATTCAATTTATGGTTCTAATAATTTAAGTAATTCGATGAAAAAACTGGAAATGCGATCGAAATGCCATTTTTGGACTTTCAGGTGTTTATCAAATAGCAAGTTTTTTAAATGTAATATCTTTTTTGGTTAAAAAATAAATTAAAATGTAAAACCTTTTTATTTTTAAAAGTATAGATATAAATAATATATAAGTATAAGTATATTTTATTTAAAATTCAAATAAAAAGGTTGATGTGATATGAAATGAAGCTTAAGTGTAAGGTTAGCTAAAAGGTGCATGATCTTCTCTATATTCACCATTTTATTTCATAAGTTTAAATCTTCCCTAACATCAATTATATATTTAAATGGGTGAATATATATATATATATATATATAATTTTTAAATTTAAAAATTTGGAAAAGATGGATTTGGAATCTTAAAAGGGTACATAGACTCATCCTAATATCCATTATATTTTCAAAACTTGGTACTTGTTGGAATGATCTCTTGTCAAATTTGTTAGGGCAAATTTTATTTCATCATAGATAATTACTTAGTACCCCCCCACCCCAAATAAATAAAATTTGAAAGACTAAAATACCCTTAGAAAGCTGCATACTTTCTTACTTCTCAATTTCATTATCTTCTTACGTCAGTTGCTTACCGTCCAACACCACCGCTTCTTCAAAGCCCAAATTTCTAAATCAGTGAAGAAAAAATTTAATTTTCACTACTAGCTGATGGATTTTGAAGAGAAGAATGAATAGTTAACGCAATCACAACAGGTAATTCAAAGAAAAATTGAAAAGTTTTTAATTTTTTGTAAATACGATCGTAGGCTGTCTATTATGAGGATTGGTGATAATTCACCCAGGGGGTATACTAGGTTTCTAGCTTAATCGCGCATATAATTGCGTGAATTTTGCATGATAGGAAGGGTAGTTTTGAAAATGGTAGGGGGCTACTAATTTATTTTTTAGGTTTACAGACCTTTTTTAATTTTTAAGGGGCTATTAAGTAAATCCTTGAGTTGAAATAAAATTTGCCATTTGTTAGCTTGAAAGTATTGCCTAACTTGGATTTGAAGCAAAACCCTTTGATTAGTTGATATAGTGGGTTGAACCTTCATGTAGCTTTCATCTTTCAATCTCATTTTCCTTCATTTCCTCTCCCTCCTTTTTTTGGTAATTTAAAGTAAAAACATAATAGCAGTGATTCTTAAAAATTCAAATCTAAACCTATATCCAACTCTTTTTCCCTGTTCATGTTATTTCATCTCCATGTTTCATGTATTCAATAAGGAATTAAAAACAAAACAATGGTAGGAAAATTCAAATTCCAAAATCAAAGTGTGTGCATCATTTCTTCACTGCCTCGTTTAATTTTCCTTCGCGGTTGCGTATCTATTCATCCTTGTTCTTCATTTCCAGTACTAAAACAAAAGGGAAATGAGCTTTTAAAATTAAGATCCAATATTATAGCCAACTAAAAATAATAGAAAAATGATCTTTGAACTCCTGAGTAGTAGAGTAACAATCTAGGCATTTTATTGTTGAGCTCAGTTGTGTTCGGGGAAACTTGCTTGCCATGGATGAACATAGGAGAGAACTAGTGTTAGGTATTTTAGGGAGTGTAGGCTTCAGTTGGCAAGGAGGAGGCTGGACTTGTGTTCATGAAGTGGAGGCGCATCATCTGGAAAAGATTGGTAGAGCTCGGCCTTGCTTTGGGAATTACGACACTTCCATGGCCAAAGTGGAAATGCCCTAAGTCGCAAGTGGTTTGGTGGTGCCGAGCTTAACACGGAGCGTTAGAGATGATAGAGCTTGTGGAGGGAAATTCATTGGAGTGGTTGGCTTGTCGATTCGGCGTCTGTTGTGGTGTTTATGTGCAGCTCCGTTCCTGTGAATGAGTACCAGGTTTTTTGAAACAAAATGGAGGGAAAAGAAGAAGGGGATATGCTTTTCGGGTCAGGTTGCATCAGTATGGGCTGGGCCGAATATTTTAAGTGGGGTGGGAAATTATTTTGTTGTTAATTTAAGTTTTAAAATAGTGTGTGTTGGTTTCAAAATATGGTGACTTGCTCATATGTAATCTGTTTTACACATGGATTTTTACGTTATAATCGTATTGACGAGTATAATGTTATAGTGTAACGTATTGGTAGATTTGGGATGTTTATTATATGATATATTAAAATGTCTGGATTTAATTATGTTAGTTTAGATAATAACATCGTTAAATTAGTATACATTAATTTATGATATTTATTTTGCCAATAAAATACTGTTAAGTTAAATTGGATTGAATTGATTATTATGGACACCCGATGAGTAGAATAAATCCCCATTCTATGCTTGCCAAGTAAAATGTTAATTTTTGTAATTAATTAATATACAAATTAATTAATATGGATGAAATGATGAATTAATTGTTGACTGTTAATTGTTGAGTGCCAGAAGCTTGAGACTTGGCCGTATTGAACATGGCATTGACAAATCAACTCTTTTGAGATATGAAACAAAATTGTAGCTTGTTTAAGTACCATTGTGATCGCTAAGCCGCAAATTGTATAATCTATTAAGTTTGTAAATCATCTTAATTGGAGTTCTTTTAAAGTAAATTATATTTAATTAACAATGCATAATTATTAATTATATTTTATTTAATAATGTTTTAAAGTTAATTTTTATATTAAAGTTAATTATAATTTTGTTAATGATATTTGGGGGTTTAGTTATAATCAATTAAGGAATTTTTTTAAAGTTTTTTAAATTATTTTAATTAATAAGGTTTAAGTTAAGTAATCATATTATTAATGCTGTTTAAAGTTAATTAATCATTCTATTAAAAATGTTTTAATTGATTAATTATTTTAAATAAAAAGGTTTAAGGCTGATTAATTTCCTTAATCAAAGTGATCTAAGTTATTACTTAATTAATGAGGTTTAAGTTGATTATTTTGATTTATGAGGGTAAGTTAATTAATCATTTACCAATGATATTTTTGTTAATTAATTATTTAATTAATGGTATTTAAAGATAACTAATCATTGTAATTAATAATGTTTAAGTTAATTAAACGATTTAACAAATTTTGTTTAAGTTAAGGAAGTGATTCATTTGGAAGTGTATATAAATAGTATTTTGTAATTAAAGAGATGATTTATAAAGGATATTTTATAAATATAACAGAATGAATTTATAAATGAAGAAAATATAGTTTAAAGGATATTTAATTATAAACAAGTTAGAGAGTATGTTCCATATAGCGATAATCATTATGGATGTAGTTTTTGAAACTCTATGATTTCTTTAAATAGAAAAGTTATCTATCTTAAACATTTGGGAACTCTTTTGAAGTATGATGAGAAAAGTTATAAATCAATTTAAGGAGGGTCTAAATTTTTAGTATATGTTAATAATTATTTAGTAGTTGTTTAAAGAACTGTTCGAATAACAGGAAAGAGTTGTAAAAATTTAGGAGATTTATGGAAAGGATAAGTGTTTTGGATTTATATTAAACAATTTTTCAAATGATAGTTGTTTTTGATCCAATCTAACATGGTTTGGAAAATATGGTATCTCCTTGGTTTTGTGAATATACTTATGCCATTGAGATAAGTATATGGGTATAATTTCTAAGTACTGAAAATACGGTGTTTTGTGAATATACTTATTCCATTGAGATAAGCATAGGGAAATGGTTTCCAAGTATTTACAAAGAGATTTTAATCAATGAAAGATTAATTAAATGCGGCTTAGTGGTTTCCACAGGAAATAAATCTTTGATTTGTTTGATTAGTTGTTTGTTTTATTTGATAGCTTAATAATCGACTATCAAACCTTGGCATAAATGATCCTTCTAAATCTTGGTGCTATGGAAGCAATTCCCTACTAAACACTGAAGGATATAACTCTAGAAATATTTAGGAGAAACAAATGAGTTGCATGGCATAGTCATCTTCTACTGTGCACATAAATCTCGTTACATTCTCCTAGGAAAAATGATAGTGAAATCCATCGACATAAACGGTTAGGGCTTGATACCCGTTCCTATGTATTGTCTGTATATTTCTAAAGAACCAAAGTTAATTTACCAAAAAATCATTGATTGGTGTTTGGGGCACTCGGTAGGTGAGGGTGTGTACTTATATGAGATGACTTGAAACAGTAACCACTCCAAAACCATATACATGTTCTATGGGAGAGTTTCGTGATCCATTGAGATGTGGGGATCCATGTGTGAGTCCAAGGCCTATTGAAGTGTGAGGATCCATGTATGATTATGAGATCTATTGAGATGTGGGAATCTATATGTGATTTCGAAATCTATTAAAATGTGGGAATTAATGTGTAATTCCAAGACTAGCTGAGGTGTGGGAATCCATGTGTGGTTCTGAGATCTGTGGAGATGTGGGAATCCATCAGTGATTCTGAGAACTATTGACGTATGGGAATCCATGTGGGCTTTCACGATCTATTCAGGTGGTAGTGTGTGAGCTGGAATGCTGGATGTAGCCTCATGTGGCAGTGACTAAAACCACAGTTAGAATGCAGAGCCAAGGGGTTTAGCAAGCCATGAGGGTGCTGTCCTCTCTCTTTTTAGCAATAACTTCAATTTATGCATGCTGGGAGTAACGCACTAGGCCTAGGTGTCAAGCTATGTATTTCCTATGTACCTCGGCTAGATAAGTACGAACCTTCGGAAGGATATCTCTAAGCCTTGTGCAAAAGAATCGTTCTTAGAGGTTCTCAGGGCCCCTCCGTGGAATCCAACTCAATTAGCGAACATGCCTTAGCAATTTTTGATTGTATACCTATTATTGTTGTGATGTACAATCACAAACATTATAGCTACTTGTTTATTATATTTTCAACCCCTGGAAATTATTATAATATCATAGAATTTTCTACAGAAATGTTTTGGTTATCGTTAAGCAAAAACTCGTCCATATTTATGTGTGGTGTGGTCTTACGAGATACCTTTATGTCAAAAGGTTTTGTAACATTAATTAATCTATTTGATTGTGTTTCTCACGCTAGTTTTACCAGAATGACCAGAGCATCGGTTTTCTATAATACTTGGGTCAGCCAGAGCATAAGTTCCAGATTTTGCAGGACCCTTTGGAGCTTTCAGGAGACAAGTTGGATGCCACCAGGACATAATTTTATATTTTCTATTACCTTTAGTTGTTTGTTCTTGTTGTATTTATCAGTAATTGTAAGGACAGGTTGTCATAATTGTCCAGAGCCGATGATAGGATAACTGTACACTGATGTATGTATGTATATTAAAGTTCTTTCCTTTTTGTAAAGATTTGTTTGTATATATATATTTATGTGTGTGTGTGTGTATAACTTGGCATGTTTATGAAATTCTGTTTTATCTTTTCTTTTTCCCAATTATTCGTTTTTTCGACACTTGGATGTTCGACACGTGAATATCGTGGGTTTATTATCGTCGACTTCTAGGGTTGAAAAGGCGGGTTGTTACAATTTATATTAAAGTTGCATTGTATTAATTGTTATAAATTATGACTACTTTTTAATTAATTAGTATTAATATAAGTAAGATAAATAGTAATAAAAAAGAACGGTTTATAATATTAGATACATTAGTGTAGATACAATAATGCAAAATTAAAAATACATTTTTGCTTTGCACAATGCAAGATAGTAATTGTAAATGCGACACATAAAATTCAACGAAGTCCACAACATTTAATTCAGCCCTTATGTTATCCCGAACCAACGTCATATTATTTCATATAGTCCTTTCTACTGGTTCATTCTCTCTTTTACTAGTAGTTTGAAATTTGTAATATTCTTTAAGGCATTCACTCGAAATAGTCATGATCATTTTCGAAAAACATAAACTTAGAGTCTCTGTAGTTGTGCTTTCATATGAAGTTCTGAATAACCATCATAGGAACACACACTTTTACTTGAATTGGAAATTGAAAAGTAGACAATTATTTAGGATTGTAAATTTTCTGTTTTATTTTCCAAAAGTTCTTTCAATTACCATGCATAAACTTGAATGATTAAAAATAAAAATCTCATTTTTTTATTTTCGTTGATTTTGAATTTCACGAAAATCAAGAATATTATACCTTACATTTCCATAAGAGGGTAATGATATTCTATCAATGGATATTCTGAGTCAAATAGATAGTACAGGATTTGTGGAGGATAAGAAAACTTTGAGTCCCTATTGTTTGTTACCAAATTAAAAATTCTATTGTCACGTGCAGTTTCTTCCCGACCGGCCATTACATATGCAAATGTCATATCAAATTAGCAGACAAGCATAACATTTGTATTAAATATTCTTTTTGACCAGTAGAAGGTTGAGCACTAACATTAGGCAAGCGTGCACTTATGTGTGCTCTGTCTATCGCCCTAGTATAATTTTTGAATGACGGATAATACCAGTTTCAACTCCTAATTTGTTCTGTGATAGTATTGAAATATAGGTAATCTATTTTAGTGATATCTTTAGACATTAACTGCATAGCTTTTAGCAAAACATGAAAATAAATAGAAATAGTGTCACCTGATCTTTGAAACGTTTCTATAATCGGACGTGTTAGAGGAGGCAGAGCTATGGTGTATAGAAAGACTGCTACCATTTTTTTGATGCAGACTCCATTCGTGAATTAATACATATACACAATTTGCATCAAAGCATATATGTTTATACATACTATATAATAGTGATATAATATTTTTTTAATATTGTTTGTGTTTACTATGAATTATAAGAGTCAAAAAATATTTTTTATACTTTCATTAGATATTAATTAATAATTAATCACTACAAGGTTTAAATTTTTTATATAAAATAAATAATGTTTCGAAATTTAATTTTATATATTTTAGAATTTGTTCATCATGCTAGAAGCTTTTAATTTTTTTCTTTTAGAATTTTTAGTTTATTTTTATATTTTTAAAAAGTAAATTAAAAACCAACTGTTTAATATTTAATTAACTAAAAATATTAATCTAATTCAGAAAAATATGGAATTTTTTCGCAACCTCAAAATTATGATCCTAAATTTTTAGAAAACTTAAATCTGACATTTAGTTATATATTATTTTATTTTATTTAAGAATGACAAAATATTCAAATAATTCATAATGCATACACACACATATTAGAATATTAAATCATAATAATTTCATATCCGAATTATTTTTGAACTAGAAAGTTAATGTTAAATTTTTTTGTTTAATATATATATTTTCATATTTATACATATTTAAATAATTAGTTCATTTTAATTCATATACAAAGATTTAATTGTTACTATATACAATTTTGTTAATTTTATATTATAAACATATTTATATACACATATACACATATATATAATCAATTGGGTACTTACAACTATATGTACATGTGTGTATTTGGACAATATACAATACATATATAATGAGCTAAATGTCTGTTGTGATGTAAATCCCAGAATTTATTTCCGGCCATGTTATTCCCTATATGAATTATCATGTTACGTGTAACAACACTGGTTTAGAGATTACCTATCAATATTAAATTATAATGGTAATTATAATTTAATATTGTAAATTAAATTAAAATTGAAAGGATTAAATTGTTTATTTGGAATAAACAATAAAATTGGAATTAAATTATGAAAATAAAGTTTAGAACTTTATTTTATTTTGTATGGAGTGATAATAAATGGAATATGGGCTTTAAATAAAGAAAATGACTTTATTTTAGAGAAAATACAATAATTATACTAATTATTGCCAAATTGCTTCTTTTAATAGTTTTAAAAAGAAATATTTGATTTTTATGGTGTTTTATTTAAATAAAATGGTGGAAATTGCTTTTATAACATATTTTGGCTATAAATAAAGTTTGGAAATAGTTTGAAATATTTTTCTAAGTGAAAAAGGTATTTTTGTAGAATTTTAGAAGTTAAAAACAATGTTTTATTCAATTATTTGAGTACATAGTGCATTTTTATTAGATAAAGGGATTTAATAATAAAAATGTTTTGAAAAATATAAATTAATCTCTTTATATGACAGAAAATGTTTATTTTATATGTATACAAGTTTTCATATTTTTACTGGGTGTAAATTTGAGAGAAAAATGCATTTTTGTTGTATATATGTGATACACACACATATATTGTTAAATGTTGCATTAATTAAACCTTATGCCAACTTAATTTCTTTTTATTAAACCCAACTTGGCCTATTATCACATAGGATGCTTAAGAAATGAGAAAAGATAGCCGTACGTTCATTTCTACAAGCTATCATCATCTTCCACCTAAAAACAAAAGACAGTAAACACTTAACCAATTTCTTAAAATTCAAGAAAATTCCTCAATTAAAATTCAACAAATTCAAAGCATTTTGCAATCTAGTGATAAATCAAAGGTAATCTACTCCAAATTGCTAAATTTCACCATAAAATTCTTTTACAGTACATAAATTTCTAATTTACTGTGAATATTGGTTTGCATGTTCTGTAACTTTTTCCTACAGGCTTTTGAAGACCAAATCTATTAGAAAGCTTCATTCTTGCAACTCCAATATGGGTATTTGCATCTAATTATCAAGATGAGTTGTATAAGCTCACAATCTAGCAAAACCAAAAGTGCCAAAGCTTGAAACCGTGTAAAATTAGCCTCTGTCTGCAGTTTTCTGTAGTCGGTTTTCTCTTGTTAATAATCAGTTTCTGTTGCTACTTTGAAACCTTACAACTTGTGATTCCGACAATGAAATGCTGCCGAATTTCTTACATTTGGTAGCTTGCATGTTGAACTTCATCTTTGCAAGTTTTTATGAAAATTACGGTCATTTGCTATGTCAAACTCTTGCTAGAAAATCAGTTCATGGCCTGGAAATAAACTAGAAGAGAATACATAAGCTAGGTCGACTGCCCCTCTCCCTAGGTCAACCTGCCTGTTGACCCAGTGCCAAGGAGGTCGAACTTGAGGTCGACCTGGTTGCAGCCCCTTTGGCTACCATGTTTGCTCGTATTCGTGTGTTTTCGACTTGTTTTTCCTACTTTTCCTTGCCATATTTCGAGTAGTTTCTGATTGCTATTAAAGGCCATGATGTCTATCATTAGCCTAACCAAATTTTGGAGATTTGAAATTCAAATTTTGAATTTTTTGAATTTAATTTGATTTAAATTCGAATATCAGTTTGAGTGATTTTCCTTGTTTTGTTCGTTTGGAGCATAGTGAGACGACCCGCCTTTCTCTCCCTAGAAAGACGCATCATTATTAAGAAAGAAAGGGATAGAAAAGAGAAAAGATAGAGAAGAAAGAAAGAACAACATCAGAATCTCAACAGCGGAACGAATAAATTATGTTAATCACATAATATTACATAGTATCATATACATCAGAGTTACACAGCTATACAATACATGCTAGACAGTTATAAACACCTGTCTAGTTATACAACTCAAGTACAACTCAGATAATAACACAGAGATCAACACAGCAGAACCATCTATATATATCTACAAACGCTGAAGCCTCCTGCTCCATATCTCCTCTAGAATTCGTCAAACTAACCTGAATCCCTTGGCTACTCGTAAAAATTTGAGTACCCAAGAATTTAAGAAAAACAGAATAAACTCTGGGTCAGACATGGGTCTGGTGTGAGTAAACGGTTAAAGTTGCTTAACTTTGAAAAACCTTTTGAAAGAAAAGGTATCACGTAAGACTCCCCACACATAAACATGGATAAGTATTTACCTTACGCTAACCAAAACATTTGATAGGAAACCTAATGATATTATAATAGGGTCTAGCGTTTTCAAGTAAAATACAGAAATAGTTGGAATGCTTACATCTCACGTTCCAACATAGTTGGGCACAATCAATATGTACGGCACTTATTGGAGATTGGATTCCATACAATGGCAGGGTTACTGGGGTACTGCACGTCACAGTATGGGGCCTAAATCACTGTACCGAGCATTACTCTCAATCCCCTGAACACAAGGCCAGAACCATTCCTTACTGAATAGTTCCAAACAAGACAACCCCGCGGTTGTAGCTAGCAACCATCCACACAGCCGAATAAAAAAGGACTCTAGACAGGGGTAAATCTCGTCCTACTTGGACATGACCCACTTAGCCTTGCTGCACCTCGCCTATTTTAGCCATTCCCGGTTGATGAGGCTTGAGGCTACGATTATCTTTATAGAACGCATGTATCTTATAATGCTCATCGTCCACCTGACGATGTTCTAAAAGCATTCAATCCATACAAGTTCGTTCCGGGTTCGAACGAAACCGAGTGCATTATCTCGTTACACTCATTTTGGAATCACCCTCAGAGTTAACGACAATAACCCTTGCACTCTGAATCTTTATCTTCACTTGAGATTCATGAACTAATGTTAATTTGGATCGATGTGGTTTTCGGACATCCAAATCTAAAAACCCGATCCAGGTCTCATCGAAATCCAAAACGCCATCTTTTAGGTCCAAGTTGTTTTAAAGTTAAAACAATTCAATTTAAATCATTATCTATATTCACACAGGTAGATAATTCACATATACACAAATAGATAGTCCATAGCATCACCATTCAATCAAATCATCTCGTATCACATATCAGACATATCTCATCAGAGATATCAAACAATCAAGGCATTCAATATCAATCAGCCATCCATAAGCAACAATCTATTAATCACACCATCTATAATTAATTTAAAATGAATTAAATTAATTACTTTATCTCTAATTAATTTAAAATAAATTAAATTTATTACTTTCATTGCTATAAATCTTGCTTACTTAACCATTAATTAATTACAAACTAATTCATTAATCATCATCTTAATTAATCACCTTTGATTAATTATCTTTAATTACATAAGTAATTAACTCTTAATTAATTATACAAATTAATTATCTACAAACCATTAAAATAATTAACCTTAATTACTTCATTAACTATAATAAATACATTAATCCTTAATTAATTACAATTAATTAATTACCTTACAATCATTTATTGTTGATCAATTAATCTTAATTAATCAATCCTTAATTACTCTCATTAATTACTTAATTAATGATCCTTAATTAATTGCTTTCATTAATCAACTTTAATTAATCATAAACAGTAATTATCATCCTATAATTACTTACCTTAATTAATTAACTCCTTAATTAATTATATAAATTCTTTGATTTATTACACCAAGTAATTAATCCTTAATTACTTTTACTAAGTAATTATTCTTTAATTACTTCCCATTAAGTAATTTTCCTTAAATTAATTACATCCCTGTAATTATACATTAATTACTTCATTAAGTAATTACCCTATCTATTTCATTAAGTATTCATACTTAATCAGTTATCAAGATTATCTATAATTAATCAACCAATTAATTACATTTATTTGATTAATTACAATTAGTTAATCCACTCCTTAATTACCCCTATAAATAAATAAATTAATCTTTAATTACAGATTAATTAATTTATAATTGTTAATTAATAAATCTTAATTATCAATTAATAAAACTTAATAACAAATTAATTAATCTTTCGTAAATCAGTTAATCTTTTTTTTTTTTGGCATGGCCGACGGGGTTAATTGGTCCCCGACCAATTTATTAAAACACAAATAAAAAACTTACAGAGAGGAACAAACACAAATCAGTTAATCAATCATTAATAACAATTAATTAACCTTAAATATAAGTTAATTAATCGTTAATTAACTTTAATTTTAGATTAATTATTTCTTAATTATTAATTAATAAAGCCTAATTATTAATTAATAAAACTTAATTACAAATTAAGTACCTTTTAATTTCCAATTAGTTAACCTTAATTACTTAATTAATTAATCTTTAACCATTAATAATCTTTAATTATCTAATTAATCATTCTTAATTATAAATTAATTAACCTCTAATTAATTAACTTATAACCCTTAATTATTAATTTTGAATACATAAATTAAATCAATTAATTACTCTTAATTAATTCCTTTAATTAATTCTTAATCATTATTAATTAAATAATTAATTATCCTTAATTTCCTTAGTTAACTTAATTAATTTCAAGATAATAAATTTTAATTATCTTAAGATAAAACATTATCTTATAAATGCTTTAATTATCATTAAAACATTTTAAAACCATTTCATCTTAATAGTTAACGATACTTAATTAAATCAATTAATTAAGTTTTTAAAATAAAATAATCATCTTAACTTGATATATTAAAGTTACCAAAACATAACTTTAGAAATAACTCAAACATTTAACAATTAATAGTTTTAAAAGCTAGATTCAAATTTGAATTTAAAAACTTGCTTTTATATAAACCTTTAAAATTTCATTTCTAACTCACCCTAAAATTAACTTAAAACTTACTTAATAAAATTTAAGTTAAACAAATTTTAAAACCTCTTAACAAATTGTTAAAGAAAACATTTATTAAATATAAAGTGAATTTATAAAAGAAGATTTGAACTAAATTAAATTTTAAATTTCAAAACTTAGATTTCAAAACCCTTTTTAAAAACTATTCGACACATGCATCGGGTCAAACCCGCAATCCACTCGGGTCTAACCTGAGTTCTCTTTCATTTTAAATTTAGTTTTTAGTTTTAAATTTAAATTTAAAACCTGTAACAACTAATACTGTTAACAAATTTTAAATTTAAAAATGCAGACTTAAACCCACAAAACAACTCGAGAGTCTCTACCCAATATCCCCGATCTCCCCTTCGGGCAAATTCAGCCCAAAAACCGCAACCCGAACAACCTACTACAGCATCACCTGTGCACATGCACCATCACCGGAGTCACTTCCGATCACCGATGGACCTTCCTGCACGTCACCCTACATCGTAGTAACCCGCTCCGATCATCAAATCCCAAAATCAAGCTTCGATCCAAAATCGAGATAGTCCAGTGGAGACTGGAACCAAATAACCTCCAGCAAAACCCCTTCGACAACCCATTTCGACCACCAGAGGTCGAATGATTCTGGCCTCACCCTGTCGACACAACCTGCCACCATATCCCTGAATTTCATAACACTTGATCCATCAGAGGTAGAGCAGTGATCTCATTTTCCAAACTTAACCAAATTAGGTTTAAAACCCAAATCCACCTGCCGCTATCGCCACGACCATCAGGCAATCCACCATCCATTTTTGCTGCACCACCATATCCTTCCTCTACCTCCACCCTAGATCCCGATCACCATAGACCTCGTGATCATCAGATATCACCCAAAATCCCAATTCCATAAAATTCCCAAATTCTTATTCATTACTTCATTTAAAATTTTGATTTTGATTTTAAAAATCCTAACTTTTCAAATGGGTTCAAGTTATAAGCCTGAAATAGTAAATTCAAGTGATTGAATTTATCATGTTTAAAAGAATTTCCACTAAATTCCATTTCCCAGATAAGCTGCTAAATATTTTTTACTTAAATTTATTTTTAATATTAAATTTAAGCCTAAACAAAAATTTAATGTTTGAAGACCGACCTCTATATGAAATCAGAGGAAGAGAAAGATGATTTTTTTTTTGTTTAAACCTGAGATCTTGTGCCAAGAACAGGGAGGACAATATAACACAAACATGCACACTCCTGAACACAATCAAATAAATTCAGATGACACATTTATATATATATAAACATGCAGAGCATCCTCACCACAGAATTCCACAAGCAACTTTATTTACCTACTTAACTTTTAAGTAAAAAGTTTACTCACCTTAAAATGCAGAGAGCTTAAAACTGGGTTGAAACTTTTGAAAACTGGAATTTAATGAAAATGCTTGCTTTTCTAGAAACTTTGAATGCTTAGATCTTTGAAAGGGCTTTGATTGAAAACAAAATTGCTTTGAAACTAGAATGTTTGAAAGCTCTAATTCAATTCGGGTTTTCTTGCTTGAACCTTTGAAAACATGTTGTTGTAGGCTTGTTGTTTGAGATGGCTACAGACTTCAGATTGAAAAAATGATTACATAGTTTTAAATTTTGGTTTGAGGAATGCTTTCAAGTTTGAAAATTTACAGGCCTGATGACATTTTTTTTCTGGTATGCATTTGGTTTAGAGGAGATGTGTTCAGGCTTGAGAAGATGATTACAGGGTTTGATTTATTTCTGGTTGAACTTTGTTTCAGAGGAGATGATTGCAGGTTTGAGAATATTACAGGTTGCTCTTTTGAAGATGTTACAAATTTTGATATAAAATGGTTACAAGCTTTCACAGGGTTTTGGTTTGAGATGGTGGATTTTTGGTTTTGGAAATGAATTACAGAGTTTTGAATGAAGGTTACAGGCTTGATGATGGGGTTTTGCATTCGAGGTGAGGAGTATTTCAGGTTTGCATTTTGGTCCGAGTGAATTGATTTCAGACTTGAAAATGCTTCAGGTTTTGATTCATGCATTTTCTAGTTTTGATAGTAGTTTACAAGTTTGTTCTCTTTGTTTTTGGAAAAATGAAGATAGAAAAAAGAAAATGAAGAGGAAGATAGATATTTATATAAGTTAATTTAGATTTTGTTAAAATTTAAAGAAAATAAAATAATTTGACACTTGTCTCTAACTTATATTAATATACTAACACATGTACTTAAGAGGATTATAACTTTAACACTTGTCATTATTTATGTATATTTATTTTTAAAACGATTTCAAAAGCTTTTCTTATTAAATTTCTTAATAAACAAATACATTTATAAATTTATAAATGCTTTCTAAATTTTATATAAATACATTCTTTAAAGAAGATAGAATATAAACCAATTATGATTTAAATAAAAATCATATATAATATATTTAATCCAATTTTAAATGCTAATTTAAAAGCTTTTGTATTTATTCCGATTGAATAAATACTTTTCCAAATTTCCATAAATAAATTTCCTTTAAAGAAAATAATATGAGACAAATCTGATTTTAAATAAAAATCTTATGCATATATTTTAAATCCAAACTATATTATTATTTCTATTTTAAAATATATATTCCTTTAAATTTAATTTTTAAATCCAAATTCAAATTTAATTTAAAATCCTAATTTAAAATCAATTCAAATAAACATTGATATCAATTTTAAACAAACACATTATTAATTGTAAATAATTCATTCTATTTAAGATCAATTTAAATACACACATATATATACATATTTTAAACAACACTTATTAAATTAGAAAATAATAAGTCTATTTAAAATCTATTTATAAAATAACACAATTTAAATTTGTAAGTAATTATTCCATTTAAAAATCTATTTATAACTATATTTTAAAACAATTCATCATATTTATTATTGTTTGAAATTAATAACTTTACCAATTTTAAATAATAAATTAAGAGATTATCACATTTTAAATTCCTTGAAATTCCGGGATATCACACACAGTTTTCTCCGAATCTTTTTGAAATGATTTTAAAATTAATGGGCATTTCAAAATTATTATTATATAATATTTTCAAGTATTTTCAAGCGTAAAATATATTTATTATCTATAATAAGGGAAATTTTTGAATAGGATTTTCAAATTGATTTCGAAAATTGGTTTTCAAAGCTCCTTTTCTGAAGTAAATTATTTTATACATATTACACGTTTTGCACCATTCGAGTGAATGAGAAGGAGGATTAAATGATTTGGTAAAACGCGTGGTACGGGACACGTGCGTTTATCTTATCAGTTAATTCCCAACTTGTCTGTTTGACCGTTTTGACCTTTGGGTCGAGTTTACCGATGAGATGAGCTAAACTTTTTACTACTTTGAGTGTGAAATTTACTAGTAGTTACTAAACCGTTTAGCATGAATGTGTGGTACGGGATAAACGTTAACACTGTTCGGGTTTCTATTCAAGAGTTTGTGACACATTTTCTATTGCGGCGTGCTGGTATTGGACCTTTGGGTCATTGCCATTGCGGCATTTTCCATTGCGGCGTATTTTCCTTCGAGACGTTTTCCATTGCGGTGTTTACCATTGCGGCATAATTGCCATTACGGCGTATTTGCCATTGCGGTGTATTTGTCATTATGACGTTTTGCCTTCGAGCGAGGTACCTATTTGAGACAATAGTACTTGGCAAGGTTTCGACCACATGCATGTGCAAACACTTTTAAGATGATTTCTTTGACTATTTTCCCTAGTGTATCTCCCCTTTCTAAAATTGGTCCTTTGAACCATTCGATATATATTTGTGGCAATTACCTTTCGGGAATTTGAACTCTTGGGAGTTTTATTTTTGAGATTTGAGTTGCCTGCACGGGCATTATTTGGGATTTTCCTTTTGGCGTTATTATTGAGGTTTTCCTATTAGCGTTATGACATAAGAGTTGTGATGCAGACTAGAGAGACGAAGTCATAGGTCGGCTCCGACCTAACTTGTTTTTAAGTCGAGTACGACCTAAGAAATCACAGGATGAAGAATTCCGACCTAACGAGCTCCGACTTAAGGAAGGTGAAGGCAGCATGAGTCGTTCACGACTTAGGAGGGTAGATGGCCATGTGAGAAGGAGCAGCGACCTACTGAAAGTCGGTCACGAGTTAACATAACTCTAGGTCGTATGGAAAAGGCTTCGGAGTTAGATCGTTGGAAAGTTTTAAGTCGATACCGATCTAACGAAAACACTCTAAGTCGTTCGCGACTTAACAAGACAAATGGCAACGATTTACAGAAACCAAAGCACATTTTAGGTCGGACCCGACCTAAGGAGGAAGATATAGACCGACCCAATGAGATACCGCTACTGGAGATGAGTCGCTTGGAATTTGAGTCGCTAACGACCTAACTTAGGTCGTAGGTCGCCAGGAAGATAAGGCACCAATGCTGGGTTTGTTAAGTCGTTTGTAATATTGGGTCTTAGGTCGTATACGATCTAACCGTTGTAAACGTGTATGTATGTAATGTGTTAGGTCGCGTACGACCTATGATGAGTCGTATTATGGTCATATATATATATGAGTCGGTCACGTTGAGTCGTATGTTGTATGTTAGGTCGTACTTGGTTAAGTCGGCCATGTTTGAGTCGGTCACTTTGTGCTATGTTGTAATGGGTTTAGGTCGCCACTGTAATAAGTCGGCAACGACCTAGGATGAGTCGTAGGTCGGCAACGACTTAGGAATTGGATTGTAACTCCTATAAATACGTGTGTGTTGTAAATTTTGAAGGTGGTTGATTTTTGAATAAAATTCTCTTTTGTTAGCTTTGTGCTTTCATACAAATTGGTAGTTGAGTGTGATCTCCTATCTCCTCTTTCGGTTAATCGAGTGCGCTCGATTCAACGATCGTAGAAGCCGATTCACGGTATCTAGTGCGCTAGATCAACGTACGAAGAATCGTAGATCTTCTTTCTCGGTATCGCGCGCGATCAACGAGACGAAGATAGCTAGAATCCGGTATCTTTAGATCAACGGATTTGGGCCTTGCAGTATTCTCAACTCACCGATTGCTACATTCCATCGATTGAAGTTTGTTTCGATTTATCCGCTGCGTCAAGTTGCCTTTTGGCGTTTATTTGGGATTATATCTCCTATATTGGAGAGTTATATTTGATTGTCTTGTGGCATATTTTAAGATAGTGATTTCTTTTAGATTTCTTTGAGTTTGTCGATACGGCGGGTTTAGGATTCCTCCTTTTTAGGAGTTATATTTTCCCTAAACCACTATCGATGATTTATGATATGCCGATGATACGAGGCTTGCTATATTTACCGTTTTATGGATTGTCTTATCTCTTTTGAGATTATATGTTTGTGTAAATGATATCATCTCATCACTTAAATAATCATACCATACTTATGTTCATGTTTATACTCTACATTGTTCCTTCTTGTTTAAGAAGAACATTATCCTTATCCTTATGCATCTATTATTTCTTATCCTTATAAACTGATTTGTTTAGCTAGACCGACCCGTTATTTTATACTCGGGTCAAACCGAGGTGTTTTAGGTTAGGTACATTTGGACTTAGCATATTCTGCTTCCGCATGGACTTATCTGTTAGCCCCTCTTTATATTGTCTTTTTTGTCGCTACTCTGATATGTATATTGTTTTGACTCATGTGTATATTGTGGTTATATACCACTTATGATGTATTATTTTTATTGTATTGGGACGTATCAGTATATATGTATACATATCTCTTTGTTATTCTATGATGTGCTATGCATTTGAGTTGTTGTATTTTCTTCCGATAGATCCTAAACCACCTGTAGTTTTGTATTAAGCATTTACTGGATATGTCGATCCACTTGAGATATCAAAGAAAAAATATAGAGCACTAAGTGACATATTCAATAGATATTTAAGACAAGACTATAGATGGTCGCTCCTAACCAGCCATATTCTCCGCATTATTAGACAGTATTACTCAGTAATACTCTTTGTTAATGGGGTTTCTGGATGGGGCATCACAGCTTGGTATCAGAGCTGAGTTCAGAACAAAATAGGATGAATAGAACAAAAGCATATATTACGACATATCCAAGTATAGTACAAGTGTTACAAATTCCTTAATCATCCTACCCTTTATTTTATCGCGTCCTTTGAGATTGAAGTTTAGGATAAGTCTAGGAATATTTTTATTCCGTAGTATTCCAAAAATAGAATTGATGACATCTTATCTTAGGATTAATCCTAATCGTGATTGTTTTATTCGATTCCTCTTCAATACGATTGCCGACACCCATTCATATTGGAGGAGTTTGTTGATACTTTTGGATGTTCTTGTCCTATTCTTTTGTGAGGATTGCGAATCCTATTGAGTAGATCTACTATATTTTACATGTTATATGAGGATTTTGGATTGTTGCTTATAGCTTATCTTTTCATGCGAATTAGCATGCCATTTTCTATCTAGAGTTTGGAATGTATGAGATGAAGTGGCTTGTTTATTGTCAAGCCACATTCTGTAATTCGAAGAATCCTATATTAGGTATCTTTATTCGGCCGATTTGTTGCTTCTTGTCCTCCGGAATGTTAATGATGATTTCGAAGTATCTATATTTACTCTTGAGTTTCGAGACGTTGATGATATATCTCGAATTCTAGTCATTGTGACTCTGTTGATTTCTGTGAGTCCGTTTCGGGTATGGTGCCCAATCGGGTAATCAAATATTGTATTGGCTTCATTCTCGGATCTTAGCCTTTCGGTCATCCTCCCACGAGGATGTCCACTAGGGAAATAAGGTGATTTTATTGAATTTATTTGATAGATTTATCCTCTTTGGATACTCAATTGTTGATATGCTTTGTGGTATTACTTCACTCGAAGTAATGATTTGTTGTTAATGTTACTTCTCCTCATTCGAGAAGATATTTTACCCTTACTTTTGTATCTCGTTTCTCTCTTTATAATCTATCGTGTGGTGCTAGGGTCATTCCTCAGCTTGACGCTACACCGATTTTTCATGAGCTATGAGTCACGGAGGATAGTTTTACTCTTACTGCATTCCACATTCGTTATGAGTCTTGTGAGTGGTTCGTTATACCATTTGGAATAATAAACACTCTAGACTATCTCTTCAGTCTTGTGGAGTTCTTCTTGTGTCTTTGATTTTGAGAGTAAGTTATAACTGAATTTTCAAATCTTTCAAATTGAAGATAATTTTTTAAGAGAAATTGAATTTTGGTTTTGGGAAAAACAAAGAATACTTTGAGTATTATATACGAGATATTTCTTTTTTAAAGAAAACAAATTTTTGTATTGCATTGTTCGTCTAGTGCTTTAAGAATTCTGGTCGATGCGTTTGGCTAAAGATATCGACAGGAATTTCCTAAATGTTGTGATGAGATAGTCAGACACAGTAAATTGAGTTTTAATAAGTAAAGTTTGAAAATAATTAATATGGTGGAGTATTAATTTTTATTTTAAATGTTTAATGAAACCATTGAACCATAGTGAGTGTTGGATGAGTGGCGTGGCAGTTTTGATAATTTGATCAACTCTACAGCCGATTGATGGGGTCATTCACTATAAATCAATAGTGAGGCAATACCCTAATATTATTTGAAATTTGAGAAATTGAATATGGTAATTTGAGTAAGTAAAAGTGAATGATTCTGATTAAGGGTGTGTCGTAATTAGAAGAAAATACCATTTGGTGCTTTGATTGATAAAGTGATGTATTTAAGGTAAAAGCATTCTTTGGTTTGAAATTTAAAATATTGATTGAATAGTTTAGTACAAGTTATTTATGATGACTATAAGATTTGTTTTGACACTTAATTGTTTGAATAATAGTAGAGGATAAATATAAAGCTCCATCTTAAGAGAAAATAAAGAAGTGTTAGTTTAGAACATTTAGTATAAATTTGTCAGCTAGTTTATGTCTTAAGCTTAAATGATATTAAAACTTCTGGGTTTGAAATTGAAAAATTCTTTTGAAAACAAGTTTGAATTAATTATAAACTTTAATTAGTTTCATGTTGATAATTAGATAGAAATTTAATTTTTGTGACAAGTGGAAATGTGAATTTGGATTGTTTTGATAAATGAACAATCCATGTGGTATAATCCTTTTGAATTGTGAGAATAATTTTAAACTTTATATATATATCCCAAACATTTATTTTGGTGGATAATCAATAATCATATCTCGATAATGAAAGAGATTAGCTATCTCTTTAAAAATGAGTTTTTCAAGTTAAATGTTTGAAAGTAGATCTTGGGAAGTAATGAAAATATTTCCACATAATAAATATTTTTTGATAATTACATAAAGTTGATCATATTTTTGTGCGTCTTAGCTTTTCGGGGAAAAATAAAACCAGTTAATAAATGATTTAGCAAAAACTTGTTTGAAAATGTAGTTTGAGCTTAAAATGGTTTGGGTAAATTTCAAATTTTAAATTGATTTAGAAGTTGAAATTTTGTTTGTAAAAATGCTGTACTAAAACAACGATAACTTGAGATTTATAACTCAAATGAGTTCAATATTTTTGAAAATTAAAGCGCTTTCAGTAAGCTAAAAAGTTTATTTTTACCACTTTAGAAGATTTTTCTTTTTACCGGGTCTAAAATGAGTTTGAAAATGGATAGGCATTTCTGTCCACTTAAGAAATTTCTAAGGTTAAGCTGAAATAAATCTAGCATAACATTCAAACCGTAAATCCAATTTTGATGATCTTTATATGGCTTAAAATCTTAGACTTAGTAGAACAACTTTCATATTATAAAAAAAATTAACATTTGGTTGTTTTCTGAGTCAAAACATGTCTTCTTTACTGTAGGTCTGAAATTAAATTGATCTATTTCCCTTTGTAGTTAAGTGTAACACTTCTTATCATCTATTTGAGTTAAGTACAAGTGAAAGAGGATAGTTGGAATATATTTTGAGCAAAAAGATTATGTATAAGACTGTGCAAACTCGCTTTAAAATGATAAAAAGAAAGATATGTTTTCGGATTAATTTAAAGAGTTGAATGATGGTGTATTTTATGTTTCCGACCTAATGGTCAATGTATATTATATAAATCATTTTTGGTAATATTGTATACGACCCTTCATACAAAGGATACTCTACAAATTTTTGCAAAAATTTCTAACATTTCGAAAATTTGAGAAACAAATTGAATATATATATATATATATATATATATATATATATATGTTGCAAACTAGAGAGTACCTATGGAAGAATTAGAGAATAAACAACTTAAACTTTATTTACTCTAATGAAAAGTAATGAATTTAAAATTAAAATCTAAGTAAGAAGTTTTGAAAATTTTCAAGTGTCGGAAATTGTGGTTATAACTATAAATATATTGAATTTTGAAACTCTAAGAATTTTTAATTAAGAGTTTATACATATATTTTAGTTCCTTGTGTTTATCTTACTCTCATGTTATTTTCTAACGATGTGCATTTATGCGGTCGTTTGAGTATGGTGGCCTTTGAAGAAACCACCTATTGGTTAATCTATCTAGCCTCTTTTGTGTCTATCTTGTATCAGTGTGGTTCCTTCCGTAGTTTCATACGGAAAATCATATCGATAATCATTTTGTTGATTAGAGTTCATGTTAGAATTGTGCTAATTCCCAACCTTACTCGAGAAGCTTATGAGAATCAGTCTCATTCGTTTGATCCTTTGTGGAGCATCTTTTTGTGTTCTCATTCGAAGGCGAGACGCCTTTGGAATCTTGTGTGTTGCTTGGAAAATTCAATGGATCGCTAATTCCAATATTAGCACTTTGGAAACCATAGAATTAATCGAGCAAGCTTTATCTTGGTTTTCTACCATTCTATTTTGAGAGTGAGAATTTTTTTTAAACTCGAGCTTGTCTCTCTTTCTTTTGATTGATGAAATTAATAGGTTAAATATAAACTCTTCTCTAGAAATTGCGTGGACACAATTTTGTTAAGGGGGAGACTTTAACAATCCAGTTTGAAGATTACCTACCAATATTAAATTATAAGGGTAATTATAATTTAATATTGTAAATTAAATTAAAATTGGAATTCAATTGTGAAAATAAAGCTTAGAACTTTATTTTATTTTGTTTGGAGTGATAATAAATGGAATATGGGCTTTATATAAAGAAAATTACTTTATTTTATAAAAATACAATAATTATATTAATTATTGACCAATTGCTTCTTTTAATAGGTTTTAAAAGAAGTATTTGATTTTTAAGGTGTTTTATTTAAATAAAAAGGTGGAAATTGGTTTAAAAATATGTTTTGACTATAAATTAAGTTTGGAAATGGTTTGAAATATTTTTCTTAGTGAGAAAAGTATTTTTGTAGTATTTTAGAAGTTAAAACAATGTTTTATTCATTATTTAAATAAATAGTGCATTTTTGTTAGATAAAGGAATTTAATAATAAAAATGTTTTAAAAAATATAAATTAATCTTTTTATATGATAGAATGTTTATTTTATGAGTATACAGGTTTTCATACTTTTCTCGGGTGTAAATTTGGGAGAAAAATGCATTTTTGTTGTATATATGTGATATATACACATATATTGTTAAGTGTTGTATTAACTAAACCTTAGGCCAACTTAATTTCTTTTATTATTAAATCCAACTTGGCCTATTGTCAAATTAAAATTTATATGCCCAATATGATCCAATATTGAAAAAATGGAAATTCACCCATAACTTTCGTTATGGGCTGCCTCAATTCCAACAATGGTATCAAAGTCCTATACCCTATGCGGTCTAAATTAGTCATGTTATGGTCAACTATTAAGCTTACAGCCCAAACGTTTCCCCTAATACAAGGGGCCCAATTTGATATGGGTCTTGAGCTAATTTTCAAAGTTGTTTGAAAATTAAAATTGCATAAGATTTTAAATTTAAATGTTAAATTCAAAATAAGATATAAAGTATTATAGAAGTTGTAATATAATAAAGTCTTTCAAAATGTTTAAAGAATAACATAAAATAAAATTTGAAAATATTAATAAGATTAATTAATTGAATTAATTAATAAGTTAATTAAAAAATGTGTATGCATGTAACATATATTACGATATATGTTATGATATTTTAAAATGTTTAAGATATCATAAAGATGTATGTATATATAAATAGTAATTAAATTTTTTTAACAAAAATAGTTTAATTAAAATAGATTGATTAAAAGGTTAATTAATTAAAATTATATACACATGTATATGATATATGTCTTATGCTACAAGGTGTAGTACATAATAAATATAAATGTTGTATAAATATAAAATTAATTGAAACGTTAATTAATTAAATAAGATTTAATTAATATGATATTATACGTAAGATTATTATATAAGTAACATGAAATATAAAATTTATATAATAAGTAAAACTTATATAATATGGATGTATAAAATAAAGGTGGAACATTAAGAAACCATAAATAGACTTAAGAAATAAATATATACGTATATGTATGTATATTTTGATTTCCGATGTGCCCGACACTTGAATCATAAGAATAATTCATAAGAATTATATTATTTCGTAAGTCGATATTGCTCAATATTAAAGATTATGAATCTTCAAAAAAATATTATCATCTACCATATATATATATATATATATATATATATTAATAAATTACTTGCGTACTTCTTAGTTGTTTGGTAAAGTCAAGTTAGGGATGTTATGTGTAGCATTATTAATATCTTTAATAATAGTTGTAATAGCTTTGGTGTCACACTTTTTTGGTATCAACGTGAACTACCAAAAATACCCCTCTATATGTTATCCAATCTTAATTACTTAAAAATAGGATCTAATACTAAATTTCTTTTACGAATTCAAATGCCCATAAAAATAGGATCTAATAACTAAACATGCTTTAAAATTCAAAATGCTTCTAAAAATAGAATATAAAATTCAGGAAAATAGACACAGGGAAATAGTTTCAAAAAAATTTAGTCTTAGGGACAACAAGTTTGGTTTTTAGTCTGAAGGACACTTTATAGTGTAAACAGAAAATGATAGTTACAACTATCATTCTGTGATTTACATTAGAAAGTGTCCTTCAGTCTAAAAAGCAAACTTGCTGTCTCTGAGACTAAATTTTTCTTCAACTTTTTCCTTGAGCCTAAAACCCTTATAAAATTAAACCTTCTTTACAAATTTTTTTGACTGATTTAAACATATACAATTTATAAGAAAAACAACTCACGCGCGAAGCGCGTGCCATTACGCTTGTATTGAATAGACAAAGTAAGATAACTATATGCATTTGTTGAACAAACTCAAGGTACATATATTATACTTAGGCCGTCGCGATATTGTAGGTACGAGTGAATAATTTCATTTTTAGATTTGTTGAGCAAACTCAATGTCAAAGTGAAATTAGGACAAGATACCAAAGGTTAGGAGTTATATACAATACAACTAATAAGATTTATCCATCATTTGTGAAAATATGATTTATTGAACGAACTCAGGGTTAGAATTCCAAGATAAACGAGTCCTAACACCTACTAATGAAGTCACAAGACTTCTATGTTTTGGCTTAGGGTTTGGTGAAACATAAAAAAAACATGTAGGAGCTTATTAGCAAAATGAAATATATAGTTTAACCTTATTAATATTATAACAACATCTATTACAATTTGTCCTAATAATCTGCCACTAAAACATGTAGAAAATGTCAACTCTAAAACTATTTTTTGAAAATGACAAACTCACCAGACCTAATTATACCGACTGGCTAAGAGCAATCAAAATAGAACTATCTTACGAGTGCCTTTGGAATACTATTACATGTGAACCCAAATAACAACTAGTTTATGACAAATGCCCTAAATCGTGACTTGCTTATAAAAAATGGGTGTTAGACCTAGAGATTGCCTAAGTTTTCGTGCTGTCTACGTTAGATAAGCAATTGTAGACGCAGTATGAAAACATGTATATCCATGAGATATTTGATAGTCTCAAGGTCATGTTTGGCGTCACGTTCTGCAAGGTTGGAGCTTACAAAAAAGCTGTTCAATACCAAGATGATCAAAGACAGAAAGTAAATGATTACGTGCCAATGATAAAAGGCTATATTGACAGGGTTTTGTAATTGGACATACATATAAGCAATCAATTGCAAGTAGATTTGATCCTTGGTTCACTTACTTCTCATTACGAATCATTCATACTAAACTATAACATGAACCCATTGAATACGAATCTCGTGGAGTTCCTTAATATGTTGAGGTCAGCCGAATCACAATCAAAGGATCAAGGGGTTGTAGTTGCTGTAAAGGGGAATGCATTACCTTCGAAGAGTTCAAAGAAGCATAAACGAGAAGGTCAGGAAAAGAAAAGTAAGAAAAAGAAAAGTAAAAATGAAAGGTAAGAAGGTAAGAAAAGTAGTCAAAAGAACAAAGGTTACTGGAAAATGAATTGTCCTGACTACTTAAAGATTGTTAGAGAAAGGAAGCAGAATGATTCTGCAACTCCATTAGGTACATTTACAATTCAAAATTATTTTGTAATCAATAAAATATCTTGGGTTTTAGATACTAGATCAGGTACTCATATATGTAATTTGTTACAGGAGCTTAGAAACTGGCATCGCATGGCAAAAGGAGAAATAATGCTCCAACTGGTTATGGATCTACAGTAGATACAATGGAAGTAGGAGATTATCATTTAGTTTTTCCGCATGGATTATTGTTAGTATTAACTAATTGCTGTTTCATAAAAGACTTTATTTATGGGATTATTTCTGTTTCTAGATTGTCTGGGACTGGATATATATTTCATTATGTAAATAATGTTATGAAAATTAGTTTGAATTGGAACAAAGTTTGTGATGGTGTCCTTCAAAATAAATTTTATGTGATTAATATTAATTATGTTTCTACCATCAATTGATTCTAAGTCATTTGACATATATGAGTTGTGTCTCAAGGAAAAATGACTAAACATCCCTTCAGTGGAATCAATGAAAGAGCTGATGAACTCTTAGGGTTAGTGCATAGTGTTGTATGTGGCCCAATGCTTATTGTTACCAAAGATAATAGTTCTTGCTTTGTTATCTTCGTTGACGATTCCTTAAAATTAAGATATGTATATACCATGAAGAACAAATCCGACGTCCATAAGAAATTTGTTGAATACAAAAATGTAGTGGAGAATCAAATGGACCGCAGGATTAAAATTCTTCGATTAGATCGAGGAGATGAGTATGTTGTGCAGGATTTCCAACAATACTTAAAAGATAATGGGATTATCTCCCAAGTTACTCCAATCTATGCTCCAAAACATGACGTTGTGCCGAAGCGAAGGAACCGAACCCTATTAGATATGGTTCATTCTATGATGAGTAAGGCTAAGTTACCTCTGTCCTATTGGTGATATGCACTAGAAACTGCAGTGCATATGTTGAACTTATTACCCACAAAATATGTGCCTAAAACACCATATGAGATGTTGTATGGTAAGAAACCTCAACTCAAATATTTAGGAGTATAGGGTTGTCTGGCATACGTTAAGAACGTTAGACCAAATAAACTAGAGGCAAGATCGGTATAGTGTAAATTTATAGGATATCCTAAGAACTCAATGAGATATATATTCTACAGCACCGAGGAACAAAAGGTCATTGTTTCTCAACATGCTGTCTTTTTGGAAATGGAATTTTTATTAGAAGAAATTAACAACGAGGTTGTAGACTTGGATGAGATTCAAGAAATTAACACTGAAACTAAACCAGTGGGAGACCAATGTCTAGTAGGTAATCTCGCACACCAGAGAGATATTAATGTTTTCTCGTGGATGGCAAGAAGGAGGACCGTGTCTTAGATGATGACATTCCTTTATATTTATAACAAACACTGTAGTGTAAAGACTCTACACACTAGTTTGAAGCTATAAAATTCGAAATGGATTTCATGTACGAAAACAAAGTGTGGACTTTATTGGACCTACCCAAAGGGATAAAACTCATAAGCTGCAAATGGATATTAAAGAAAAAGCTAAACAAAGATGGGGAAGTAGAGACTTATAAGGCAAGGATAGTTGCAAAAGGATTTCGTCAAATTCAAATGTTAATTATGACGAGACCTTTTCACCTATAGCCATTTTTAAATCTATTAGGATTATGCTAGCCATCGTTGCATTCTAAAACTACAAAACATGGAAAATGAATGTAAAGGCAGATTTTCTAAGTGGTGATTTAGAAGAAACCATTTATATGTTGAAGACGGAGGGTTTTATGGTCAATGGGAATGAAGGCAAGGCTTGTAAGTTATTAAAGTCTATTTATCGACTTAAATAGGCTTCAAAGAGTTGGAACAGGCGTTTTAATACAATAATCAAACCATTTAGCTTTTATCAGAACATAGAGGAAGCGTGCATTTATCGAAAGGAACAAAGCAATGCTATTGTATTTCTAGTACTTTATGCCGATGTCTATTATTAATTGGCAACGACCCTTTATTATTGCAATCAGTGAAAGCATGGCTTTTCAAAACTTTCTCCATGAAGGACTTAGGTGAAGCAGCTTATATAGTTGGTATTAAGATCTATAGTGAAAGATTAAAGAGGCTTTGGAGATTGTCTCAATCCCTGTACATAGACACCATAATAAAAAGGTTCAGTATAGAGAATTCTAAGCATGGAATGTTCCAACGTAATCTGGAATCATCCTTTCTAAAGAAGATGCTCCTTATACCGACGAGGAGAAGGTGTTTATGAAGATGATTCTCTATGCTTCAGCTGTAGGATACATAATGTATGCCATACTATGTACTAGATTGGATGTGGCATATGCATTAGGATGTGTAAGCCGATACCAGTCTAATCCCAAAGAAAAACATTGGATGGTCGCAAAATGTATACTTAAGTATTTAAGAAATTATAAGGATGTTTGAACCAAAATTAGGCACAATACTCTTCAAAAGTATTTGAAGAGACAAAATGAAAAAAGTAAATGTAAAAAGAGGATTATGTAACAAACACTTCAAAAATAGATAAGAAAAACACGCAGAAACAAAGAGATTTAGAGAGGTTCGACGTATGGCTTACGTCCACCATGAAATTGATGATTTTATTGATGTTTATTTGCTGATTGCAACAGGTTACATCGGATTACAGCAGTAGATTTTGGGTACGAAAGTGATCTTGGAGTACAAAAATGGTTTCGACAGAGTCTGGACGTAGGAGAGCTAAAAGTCCCTTTTCTGTAGGCTCTAGGATGCTATATATAGCCGTGGGATGCAAAAATCTCACTCAAATCTTGGAAGACCTCTTTTGGCACGCGAGTGGGCCCACGTGATCGATCCCATGTCATTTGCACACGGTCCATGATCGATACGAACGAATTTCGTATCGATCAAGATTTGATCCAATCGAGTCGAAATTGAGCACGAACATTCCTTAGGTCGTACGTAAGCTCTTGTGAAAATTTCATAGAATTTGTACTTGTGGATTGTGAGTTATAATCAATGTTGTTTCTTTCGTATCGACGCCCTTCGTATCGCTCTATTCGTATCGGTCCGAGCATGTGCCTGCAAGTCGACGTGGGGCTAAATTCTTGGATCGATCCACTTTTCGTGCCGTGTTGACTACTTCCTCCCTCGTAACCAATGTCTAAGCCTTGTTCGTATCGATCATAATAGCCTTGTTCGTATCGATCACAACAGCCTTGTTCATATCGACCATAACAGCTTTATTTGTATCAATCATAGCAGCTTTGTTCGTATCGACCAATTGCATCATTCTGTTCGTATCAATCAATCGCATTCCTCTTCGTATCGGTGGGAAGCATTGATTTCGTATCTAATCCGTGGTTGATCGATACGAAGCATGTTTGAGCTTAACTGATATGAAATGGACGTTTGTGTTGCCATCGATGGATACAAAATAGGTAGTTCTGGATGGATACGAAGTAGACTCACTTGCCGCCGATCGATACGAAGTCGTGCCCATCTGATACGTTCGAACAAGATCGATGCAAAGGAGGCCGATTTTCTCCATGGATACGAAGTAATACTTGCTGATGGATACAAACATGCTGAGGCTGGATGGATACGAAGCCGGTCGATACAAAATGAGGGATAAGACCTGATCGATGCGAAATGATGAACATGTGTGAGTGGATTTCCTTAGCTTGCATCGATCGTATCTTGAGCATACGAACTCGGATTGACTTGAAATTTGAAACGTTGGATTTTATAGTTTTGCTTGTCCTATCACATCAATTGTATCTGGATCCAAACTCGGACAAAATTCATCGATCTCCATAATGAGCCTACATATAACCAATCTTCAAGATAGGATGTCCTTGGTTTCCAGTTAAGTTCTTGGTATCACGGTCTTGCCAAAAGGCGGGATAACATTTGTTTCAAAGTATGTCTTGTGAGAACACGACGTGCTTTGAAAGGCTGCAATCTTCGTTCTGAGAATTTCAATTTGACTTGTTAAAAAGTTGTTGTCTTCTTGTCGAAAATCATCTTCTCAAACCTCTAGGCCTTAATCACAATGTCTCAAACATGAGACGGAAACTCCCATTATTGATGAGCAAGCTATCACTGAGCCCACTGGGGAAGGGGCTACTAAAATTGCTCAGCTGAAGAAAGATTTTCGAAACTTATGCTTTGATGGCTTCATCTTCCCCCTCACTTAAAGAGAATTTCATCAGAGGCAGAGCACACAATGCATGATTATATTCATGATATCTACACTCAGTACAAGGAGTGGGGGAAAGATGTAGAGAAAGCATCGAAGGTGGCCTTTAAGCAGCGAACACCATAGAGAAGTTAGAAATCGAGCTCGCTCAAAAGGACCGAATTATTCAAGTGCTTAACAATGAAGCCGAATCCTCTTGGAAATCAGAAATAGAGGCCACTCAAAAGGTCGATGAGGCAAACTTCGCAATGGAGAGGATGCGATAGACAAATTTTGCCTTGGTGGAGGTGATAGGCCACTGAAACACCACTGTCACAGCCAAATGGGATGCTACTCTTAAAGAACTTAATGAGCCCAAAGCCAAATTTTCCAAAATCATCAAGGAGAGGGATGAGGCAAATAGCGCAACCCAGGAAGCATGTGAATATGCTGTAGTGCTTCGGGGTGAACGAGATGCGGTAATGGCTAAGGTCCGGGTGGTGGAGACAGAGGTCGAGGAGAAGGTCCAAATGGCGGAGTACAGGCTAGAAGCTGACATTGATGATCTCCTCGTTACCTATAATGCTAACATCTTGAGGCATAAGAACCTAGCTTGGCTCGATAACTATCCGACACATTTATACAATGCCTGGGGCCGATTAATAGAATATGAGAAGGCTGCCCATCAGGGCGAATCAATCGATGGATTAAAGCTTGAAAATCGAGTACTGAATGAAGACAAAAGGAAAGTTCTCCATGATGCCATGATTTCATATGAGAAGGAGAAGCTTGGCGCTCAACACTTGGAGGTCGGAGAAGGTTCTGGTGTCGAGCACCACGATACAAGTCCTGAAAATCTTGAGCAGACTCTGCCTGAACCGACTTCTGCGGTTGATTCTCAATCCATTCCTGCATATAATACAGAATGGCCATAGATATCTCAAGCTAGTGGGCAAATTTCTGAGGCCGTTCAACGGCCAATGAGTCGAACTGAGGAAGGTACTCTGAACATTTCATAGGCTTATTCACGATTGGGAGCTTCACTTGAAATATTTAATAACATTTTTTCTTTGTCTCTTTCCAATGATTGGAGCCACATTAGTCTCGCCTCTTGCAACTCAAGAGTCGCATCATGAGCAGGAGGCGATTATTACGGAAGCGACCACGACATCGACCACTACACCTATAGATGATGTACAAGGGAGCACTCTTTCATTCGATGAATAGATGATGGAGGAATTTCTCAGTCATCATAGTGACCCTTTCTCTAACTTGCCATTTTTTATGAGTAGAGTAGCACCATCGACCAGCTCCTCAGTCCAATTGCAAGCGTTTCTGGTAATGCAAAAACACTTTGTGAGGATGAAATTATGGCCGAGATTAATGTGGAAATGGAAGCAGCTACCCGGACCAGCAGCTGTGGAGGTGGAACGCCGAGCCCTGGTCCATCCCCATTACAAATGATATCTACTGGTAGCACTATTGTTGACACCGGCATGTCTATTCCGCCTCCTATAGTGGACCCAACCCCTCCAACTCCGCCTGCTAGAAGCGTACTTATCCATGTGAGTTCGAAAGTGGAGGAGGTAGGCATAATGCCCTTGGTAGGAAGTCAACCGTCGAAAGGCAAGGGATCGAAGAGGAAACCAAGAGGTGAATCCAGTGGGTCAACACCAAAGAGGAAGCCAAAGAAAAAGCAAGAATAGGCATGCTTCCTTGGTGTGTTTTTGGGTAGATAGGAATTTCTTTTGCTCTTTTTGTTGGCCGTTAGATGCGGGTTCGGCCCCTGTTAGTAGGATCTTTGGAAATAACATGAATTAAAATCCCTTTCACAAATAGTTGAAATGAAATTCTATTTTATTTCAACTCAATTATCGTTTATTTGCTTTAGTGTTCCAGCATTCAAATTCTTGTACAGTAAACTTATGAAGTTTTTGACCTTTGGATCAGGTTTTTGAGTGTATTTGTTAAGTACTGGAATCACAGTTGCGAGTCGTGACTGGACATTAAGCTGAACTCTGATGCTGTACGGCTTCAGTCAGTGATCGACACTTAAGTTCTGCCCATAATTTCAAGGACGAGTTGTAAAGATCGGCTAGCGATTGCATTATGCTTTCAACACATTGAGCTCAGCATCGCTGAATTGATGCTAGAACAATGACAATTCGAGTGATCGAATCACACTCGCTCTTTTATCGAAGGTTACATCCACACTTCGGGGATTTTATTTGTATATTGGCGGTCAATCACGCCTGCTTAAGTTTCAAGATTATGTCCATGCTCCTCAGGGACTCAAGTTATTATATCGGTGGTCAGTCACACTTTGCTTGATACTTGGCATTTCGTCCGCACTTTGGAGACTTAGATGTTTGCGGATGGTCAGCTACAGCCGAGTTGTGTCTATACTCTGACCGTACTCTGGGGACTCAGAGTTGGATTACAGATGATCGATTTGTATCTAGTTTGTGTTTAAGATCTAATCCACTCTCTGGAGATTTAGGGTTAGTCGATGTTTATTTTCCAATCCACGCTCTGGGGCTTAAAGTTAATTGCGGTTGATACTTCGGTTCGCACTCTGGAAATTCGAAGTTAGTCGACGTTTGTACTCCAGTTCGCACTCCGAGAACCTGAAGTTGGTTGATGTTAACACTCTGGTTCACACTTTGGGAATCCAGAGTTAGTGTTTATACTCCAACTCGCACTCTAGGACTAGTTGATGTTTATACTCCAGCTCGCACTCTGGGAACTTAGAGTTGATGTTTATACTCCAGTTCACACTCTGGGTACTTAGAGTTGATGTTTATACTCCAGTTCATGCTCTGGGAACTTGGAGTTGGCTGACAAACAGTCAGTTACATCAGTTTGGGCATTTAAATTTCGTTCGCACTCCAGAAATGATGGGTTTACCAGGATCATGGATGGTCGATTCACATCCACCCTGAGTTAACAAGCGAGGTCATTAGATGGACAAGTCCATCCTCCTCAAACTTGGTCGAGATACGGGCAAAGTTGTTAGGTGGAAGGATCCACCCTCTTCGAAACTGCATTTATCAGTTTATACTCCAGCTCGCACTCTGGGAGACTGGAGTTAGTTAAAGGATTGTCATGTATCAATCCTTTTTTAGATTCAATGTTATGGCTTGCCCTTGAGCTTGGGTTTCACTGAGCGAGTAACTATTCGTATCACCGTTACTCCTTATTTGAATAAATCCCACCAAATGATGGAAGTTAGCTCTTCGTGCATCGTGATGGTTGCATGACTCATTCAATAAATCACAGCTCTGGCTCGAAGAGATTGCATTTTATTGTTGAAATAAGAAATACGGCAAAGTCAGCTGCCTTATTACAAATTCAAATTTTGAAATGAAATAAATTACTAATGAAAAGTAGATTAAATAAATAAAGCCTATCATGTTTAGTAGCGACGAAGACTCTCTCTGTTCTAGGCTCTTGGCAAAGTGAGACCGTCAACGGTCGACAATTTAAATGTGCCATCTTCGAGCTTTCGTTCAATCACATATGGCCCTTTCCATGTTGGTTTCACGTGCGAAGAAAGCGGGTAGACTCTTTGAGGACGAGATCGTCGAGTTCGAAGTTTCAGGGTCAGACCTTGGCATTGTATAATCGGACGACTCGACTTCGGTATGCGGCTGCCCTCAAATCAGCCTCTTCTCGCTTCTCATCCAATAAATCCAGGGATTCAGTAAGTAATATAGCATTTATCTTCAGATCATAATAAGTCACATGATGAGAAGGTATTTCATCTTGATAGGAATAATGGCTTCGGAACCGTAAGAAAGGAAGAATGGAGTGTGTCCGGTCATAGACTTGTGGGTTATTCAATAAGCCCATAGAGCCATAGGAAGTTCATCGACACACTTGCCCCTGGCCTTTCTAGTGTTTCTTCAGAATAGACTTTATAACAAACTGTCCACTTGCTTGAGGATGTGCAACTGCGGAGAATTTCTTCTGAATGTAGAATCGTTGACAGAAATCCTTGAACTCAACGCTGTCGAATTGGGTTCCGTTATCAGTGATGATGGTATGTGGGAGACCAAATCGGCAGATAATGTTGCGGACTACAAAGTTGATCACCTTCTATGCTGTGATTGTAGCAAGGGGTTCAGCTTTCAGCCCACTTGGTAAAGTAATCAATTGCGACGAATGCGTACTTCACACCCCCTTTGGCCAGAGGTAGAGAACCAATAATATCAATACCCCAGACTGCAATCGACCTTGGAATGACCATTTGGGTTATTTTGGTAGGAAGGACTCTAGGAATCCGAGCATGTTTTTGACATCTCTCACATTTTCTGGCATAGTCCGATGCATCACGATACACGGTCGGCCAATAGTATCCATATCGGAGTACTTTCTTAGCTAAGGCTTGTCTTTCGGTGTGATCACCACATTCTCCTTCGTGTACATCATATAACACTCATTTAATTCCATCATGAGCGATACAACGGAGTAGAGGAACATAGTATCCTCTTCTATACATGACTCCATTCTGAATAGTCAACAGCGAAGCTTTTCGAAGAATCTGTCTTTTTTCACTTCTGCGCTTTATCAGTGTTCCATGCTCGAGATAATTTTTGAACGGAGTCATCCATGACACCTTATCGAGAACGATTTCAAATACCCTATCTGTCTCTATTCGATAGATGCTTGGGGATGACAATGTTTCTATAGAAACGAGTCCCATATGTTGTGCTTCAACTGTGCCGGCTAATTTTTCCAATGAATCAGCTTTCTGATTGCGCTCTCGGGGGATGTAGTAGATAGCATAATAATCGAACCGATTTAGTATCTCTTGGACTCGAGCTAGATAAGCAGCCAATCTTCGAACTTTGGCCTAGTACTCCCCCCGAACTTGACATATGACCAGTTGGGAATCAAATAAATCTCGACAGCAATGACTTTTAAATCTCGGGCTAGTCTCAATCCGGCAATTAAGGCTTCATACTCAGCTTCATTGCTGGTTGCACGAAAATCAAACTTCAAAGCACATCATATAGATCGACCTTCGGGAGTTTCAAGTACAACCCCGACACCTGAGCAACGGTCATTTGAGGTACCATCAGTATGCAGCTTCCAGATATACATGGGAGATTCACTAATTTCAGGCAAGTCCTCAGGGATGGTAAATTCAGCTATGAAATCTCCTAGGACTTGTCCTTGAATGGCTCGCCTTGGAGTATAGGTAATATCAAACCGACTTAGCTCGATATTCCACTTGAGTAACCTACCAGACATCTCAGGCCACGTAAGGACCTGTCGTAACGGCTAGTCGTTGTAAACAGTGATAGAATGAGCCTGGAAATATGGACGAGGCTTCCTTGAGGCAATAACAACACAATAAGCCAACTTCTCTAGCTTTGGATAATTTCTCTTAGCTCCGGTTAGTCATTAACTAATATAGCAGACTGGCTTTTGCACTCGATCTTCCTCCCGAGTTAGGGCAGCACTGATCGCATTTTCTAGTACCGCCAAGTAAATGTACAATTTCTCACGATCAATAGGCTTTGACAAAATAGTCGGTATGGAGAGGTGCTGAATTAGTGCTCGGAATGCACCCTCACAATCTGGGATCCATTCAAAGTTTTGTTTCCCTTTTTGGATCAAATCGAAGAAGGGAATGCATTTATCAGTGGATTTTGAAATGTACCTGCTTGGCGCTGCTACTTTTCCATTGAGCCTCTAGGCTTGTCTATAGTTCTTGGGGTCTCAAGGTTTTTGATCGCCCAGATCTTTTCAGGATTTGCCTCAATTCCTCGAGCGTTGATGATTAACCCAAGGAATTTTCCAGATGCGACCCCAAAGTGATATTTCGATGGATTGAGCTTCATTGAGTATTCTCGAAGGATATTAAACATTGAATTCAGCTTTTTAATATGATCAATGGAGAATCATGATTTCACTAGCATGTCGTCCATGTATACCTCCATAATTTTCCAATCTGGTTGGCGAACATCCGGTTGACCAATCGTTGGTAAGTTACACCGGCGTTCTTCAGTCCAAAAGGCATAACTTTGTAGCAATAGAGACCCAGATCGATCACGAAGCTGGTATGCTCCTGGTCGGGCAAGTGCATGGGTATCTGGTTATTGCCTGAATACGCATCCATGAAGATTGAAGTTCATGTCCAGCCGTTGAATCTACAAGCTGATCGATTCGAGGAAGTGGAAAACTGTCTTTAGGGCAAGCTTTATTCAAGTATGAATAGTCGACACACGTTCTCCATTTCCCGTTTGGCTTTCGAACGAGTATAGGGTTGGATACTCTTTCCGGGTATAAGGTATGTCGAATAAATCTATTCGAATTAAGCTTATCTACCGCTTCCTTAAGGGCGGTTGATCTCTCTGGATCCATACCACACCTTTTTTGCTTGATTGGGATGTACCATGGGTTAATGTTCAATGTATGGCTCGTGATGTTCGGAGAGATTCGACACATGTCAAAATGTGTCCAAGCAAAACGTCAAGGTTTGCTCGGAGAAATTCAACCAATTCCTCTTGCATTTGTTGTCTTAAGTGAGATCCAATCTTTACCATTCTATTCGTTTTAGAAGCGGCGCTATTGTCAATCGGGACATCGATCGTCAGTTTGGCAAGAGAAGCTTTAATGTCTTTACTTTAATCTTCACTTTCATTATCTCTCGGGTCAAGATCTCTTTGGAATTGGTCGGGGTTCCCGGGCCTAGGCCGAGGCATCAATTGTCAATTTTCAACAAAGCGAACACATAGAGATTTCTCTATGCCCTTTCCTTTCTCCTGTCGCTGTGACTCGCGTAGCTCAACAACATAACAGGCTCTTCAAGCAGCTTGATCTCCTTGAGCGATTTCAACTCCACGATCGGTGGGGAACTATAGAGTCAAACACCATGGGGCAATGGCAGCCCTGAACTCACCTAGGGCCAGTCGGCCCAAAAAAGCATTGTACGGTGAGTCTATGTCCAATACAACAAATTGGAATATCCGGACTCCCCGGCGTTCTCCGGCTCCTAACTCCACTAGCAATTCCACCACTCCAGTGGGTATGGTTGCATTCCCATTGAAGCCATGAATACGGGACTGACAAGGCTTCAAATCCTTAGCCTCCATCTTCATCAGGTCATAGGCTCGCTTAAACAATATATTAACAAAACTTCCACTATCGACTAAGATCCTGTTCATCCAAGTAGGACTTACTTGAGCTGATATGACAAGGGGATCAACGGTGGGGGCTTCGACCCTATTAGCGTATCTATTTCAAAACAAGAAGTCGTCAACCATTGTCTTCTGTTATTTGGCCGAAGCCCCATCTTCCATATTACTACAACACTCGAAGTCCGCATGCCTAATAGAACTGGCATATGACTCCATTTCCTTCCAGCTTCGCTCTACTGGATGAGGACCACCACTAACAATATTTATCACTAGCCTTCCATCGGTACGAGTGGGTTCCTTCTATCTTGCTTGATTTGGTACACGATTTTGATTTGATGGGCCCGCTCCTCCAGAATGCGACGCCCATACAACTGCTCTAACTTCCTTTCTCTTATCAACTTTTCAATGAGATCCGGCAAGTGACGACACTCATTCGTGTTATGGTCGTAGCTACCATGGAATCTACAAAAAATTCCCGTCTGGATTTGTTTCTCTGATGATGGTCTTGGGTTAGGTTTCTTATATTGAATGGTATTACAAGTCTATAAGTACACATTCTCCAACGACGTATTCAAATGAGTGTAATTATCAAACATGGGAGCCCTACGTCGTGGACCACGATTCTGATCTCATTTCTTATTTCGATCTCCATCACCTCTCTGCTGATTCTGTTTGTTTTGTATATTCAACCGCACTTTTTCGAAACTCTCCCCGGATTGTTTAACAGCTACATTACTCTGGATTCCTTATACACTGCGCCATACGTCATCATTTTTCCTAGACTGTTTCACATCCTCCCTTCTCAAGAATTGGGCTGCCTTGGAATAGAATCGGTCCAACGATGCAGGAGGCTTTCTGGCCAACAACTTGCCAAATTCAGAATCAGGATTAATTCCCTTAGTTAGTGCCATCAGAATGGAGTTATCGTTGGGATTGCTAATCTCATCACACGTAGCATGAAATCATTCTAGATAACGCTTGAGTGTCTCTCCAGGAACTTGAATGACACTAGACGAAGTGTTAACATCCTTCGGTCTCGTTACATACATCCGAAACTGCTCAACAAACTTCGTCACCAATTGATCAAAACATGAGATAGATTGAGGTGGCAGAAGGGTAAACCATATAGTACCTATGCCCCTAAAATAGATCGAAAAACTCTGGCATTTAACTGCATCATCATCTCGCGTAGCATTCATCAACCATTCGTACTTCAGAATATGCTGATTAGTATTCGAGCTTCCTTCACAGACGTGAAGAGTCGGCATCCTGAATCGCCAAGGTGGTTCAGCATAGAGTATATCATCAGTGAAGGGGGTACGACTTTGGGAGATTCCCCAATCGTCATTAGTGAGACCCTGACTTTCACGGATCATTTGACGGATCATTGTCGGTATATCCGGCATCTGTACATTTTGAGCGCACTGGGCCAAGGTGTGGTTGGGTTCCGCAATACGAGGCAAGGCCGGACGTGGTCGACGGTCCAGGTCTCGCTGCCTTGGTCCTAAGTCTTCAGGGATGTAAGGTTCGGAAGTATGCTGACGTTGGATTTAATCTATCCGGTTTCTGACATCAACTCCCGGCTCAGCAGTAGTGGTGGTAGCTCGGTTGTCTGTCTGATAGCTAGTTGACGGGCCAACTCTTGGTTTCCCAAGGCTTAGTACATGCTGATGTCCAGTAGCTTGGGTGTAACTCCCATCTAACCGTGGGTGCATGGATTTGTGATGATAGTCTAAAGAAGCTGAACTCTCAGCGGATGAATAAGAATCCTGATCCCTCTTGGATCTCCTATGCCTTTGGCGATTCAACTGATCAATTAATTCTACGTTGGCCTATAGCTATTTAGTAAGTTGCTAATGGATCTGTGTCAGCTCTTACATTGGCATCTGAAATCTTCCTTGGTGACAAGGCCTTGAGGATCTGATGGTTCGGTAGCATTCTGATCAGTCGAAGGTAGCTATGCGAGATTCTACCGATCTCGTCCTTCTGGATCTGCAGTAGTAGAAGTGGTCCTTGTGTTTACCATGGTGAATAGCGAAGCTCTTTCTAAGATTTGATGCAAATCTAAATAGAATGGAAGAACTCTAAACTCGAGATCTGGATCATTTTCTTAGATTTATGCAATCCAATATCGATATTCGATCCAATGAGCAAGAGAAAGACTATGTTCTCTCAGTGAAAGCACCAAAGTGTTTGTACCAAAATTGGACACAACACTCTTTGAAAGTATTTAAAGAGATAAAATGAAGAAAGTAAATGTAAAAGGAGGATTATCTAACAAACATTTCAAAAACATACAAGAAAAACACGCAGAAACATAGAGATTTAGAGTGGTTCGGCGTAAGGCCTTCGTCCACCATGAAATTGATGTTATTGATGTTTGTTTTCTGATTACAACTGGTTACAGTGGATTACAGCAATAGATTTCGAGTACAAAAGTGATCTTGAGTACAAAAGTGGTTTCGACAGAGTCTGGACGTAAGAGAGCTAAAAGTCCTTTTTCTATAGGCTCTGGGATGCTATTTATAGGCGTGGGATGCAAATATCTCACTCAAATCTCCAGAGACGTCTTCTGGCACGTGAGTGGGCCCACATGATCGATCCCATGTCATCTGCACTCGGTCCATGATCGATACGAACGAATTTCTCATCGATCAAGATTTGATCCAATTGAGTAGAAATTGAGCATGAACATTCTTTAGATTGTACGTAAGCTCCTATGAAAATTTCATTGCATTTGGACTTGTGGATTGTGAGTTATGATCGATGCAAACTTGTGTTTTTTGAAGGCAGATTCCTTCATATCAATGCCCTTCGTATCGCTCTGTTCGTATCAGTCTGAGAATGTGCCTACAAGTCGACGTGGCGCTAAATTCTTGGATCAATCCATTTTTCATGCCATGTTGACTGCTTGCTCCCTCGTATCCAATGTCTAAGCCTTGTTCATATAGATCAAAACAGCCTTGTTCGTATCGATCACAACAGCCTTGTTCGTATCGAACATAACATCTTTATTCGTATCAATCATAGTAGCTCTGTTCGTATCGATCAATTGCATCGTTCTGTTCGTATCAATCGATCGCATTCCACTTCGTATCGGTGGGAAGCGTTGATTTCGTATCGATCCGTGGTTGATCGATACGAAGCATGTTTGAAGCTTAACCGATACGAAATGGACGTTCGTGCTGCAATCGATGGATACGAAATAGGTGGTTCTGGATGGATACGAAGTAGACTCACTTGCCACTGATCGATACGAAGTCATGCACATCTATTAGGTTCGAACAAGATCGATGCGAAGGAGGTCAATTTTCTCGATGGATACGAAGTAATGCATGCTGATGGGAACGAACATGCTGAGGCTTGATGGATACGAAGCCGATCGATACGAAATAAGGGATACGACCCGATCAATGCGAAATACTGAACATGAGTGAGTTGATTTCCTTGGCTTGCATCAACCATATCTTGAACATACAAACTCAAATTGACTCGGGACTCGGATTGACTCGAAATTTGGAATTTTGGCATTCATAGCTTTGCTTGTCCTCTCACATCAATTGTGGCTCGATCCGGACTCGGACAAAATTTGTCGATATCCATAGTGGGCCTGCGTATAATCAATCTTCGAAATGCGCCATCCTCATTTCCAGTTAAGTTCTTGGTATCACTGCCTTGCCAAAAGGCAGGATAACAAAAGACTTATTCCTCATATATAGAAACAGAGACCTCCTTATGAAGGGGTGTACGAATATGTGCTTTCAAAGTGATATAAGTGATAGCAAGTCAGCGTGCAGCTATGTGTTTACACAAAATAGGGGAGCTGTTATTGGAAAAGTTCCAAAAAAGAAATAGTTGTCAATTCAACAATGGAGGCCGAGTGCATCACCATCAGTGAAATAGAAAAAGAGGTAGTTTGGATGCGTAACGTTTTGGGTGAGCTCGAAGTGATTACTGATTATAGGAGTCCTATGGCATTGTTCTGTAACAATAATGTAGCGATACAGATCGCAAAGACCGAAAGTACGCAAGCAGTTGTGCACATTCTTCAAAAATTCCACCTTATTGGAATGAATATTAAGAAGAAAAAAGTTGCGATTCAAAGGGTAGATACCAAGGACAACATAGCATATCTATTCATCAAAGGCCTAACTCTATTAGCTCTCATGAAGCCCACTGAAGGGATGAGATTGTGATTTCATAATTGGCCCCAAGTGCAAGTGGGAGATTGATAGAGTTAGGGTTATGCCCAAGGAGAAAATCTGTAATTTATTGTAAATTAGTTAACTCTGTAATCTATTCTCGTTCACAATAAAGGTGTTTCTTATTTCTTTTATATATCTATTATAATGTGCTATAAATAATTTAATATTTAGTTAAATTATATTTAAAAGAAAATCCATAAATGGTGTGTTTGTGATAGTAATTGCAAATAGTAGTAATCATGAGTATTGTATCACAATGTTATGAAACACATCATTTAAATGTTCCTAGTCAAGATGCATCGAGACTGAATATCGATGTACCCGTTACGATTAGAGTAAATGACGCTCTCCAAACATTGGATTGTGGGTTACTAATAATTGCTAGGGGCAACGAGGGATTACATACTAATAGTTACTGGATGACCCTCGAACGACTCATTCGATAGTTTTCAGTTGGTTAATATAACTAAGGTTAAAAAGAAAACATCGACACGACTGATTTATACAGTTATCTTGGTTTGAGAATACTTTGAATCTTTAATATGAAAGCTCCACTTTTTATTATAGTCAAATCATGGCACGATGTCCATCGAATAACCATAGTAGAGTCGAGTGGAAGTATTGGAAGTGAAGCACTATTCAAGAGAGAATTTATCTCCTCAATTATATGAGGTTAGTATCACGGTCAACTCAAGTCAACCCAAAGTCAAAATCTATGACCAAAGTAGTTCAGTTAATAACAATTATTACTATTAAACCAAGGACAATATGATTGGACTATATAGTTGAGTATGGACAACGTTGGAATTCTGACCATTACCAAATTCAATAAGTCTGAAATGATAATTTTAACGAAGAGAATTGGTGTAAATATATGTCACAACCTGGTAATTCTTAGTAAAGTTAAATTGGATTTTACCGAAGCTATGTAAGCGATAAATTTGATCACAATGTCACACCACCTGCTAAGTGATGTATGAAGGTCAACATTCGAATCGTTCGATATTAATTGCTGATTGAATTTACACTTAAGAGTCAAACAACTGAAATGATAAATTCTCTTTTGACCAAACTATTTAATTAGTTTATAGTCGTTATAAGTTAATTAAATTAATTAATATTCATGAAATATTAATTATAAAATCTGAATACGATTTGAAAAATAAACATTGTTATATATACATATATAATAGTTATAAATATATCGATCGATATGAGATATCAATAATAGATTAAATATAATTGTACATATTTAATTTGGGTTAAATGAGCTAATAGGCCATGATGGTTTGAGAAAGGAGTCAGATGCTATGACATGGGTTAGGGGGACTAGAACAACGGATATTGGTTTGGAGATATACAGTTGAGATTAAGTGAGAAGGAGTGTTAGATATTTTCATATTTTCTCTCTTATTCAACTATTTTAAATGACGGTCTCAAAACCCTAATCATAAGAATTTTTGGCTACCTATACCTTCTTCTTCTTGGCCGAAATCAACATCTCAAACAATCCGAAAATTCTCATGTTAAATTTATGTTAAAACAAGGGCTATTTGATACCAAAAGGTGGATGATTCTTGACTAGCAATATGATGAATCAAGGAACATCCAAAGGAAGAGAATTCATTATTTCAACATGACTTAAGGGCATCTGTAGTAAGTAATCTTTTATTTATATATTAAATATATAATCATGAAATTGTAATTTATTGCTCGTGTACATCTGTATACGTACATAACATTGTTGCATAATTAATTAGGTAAGATTTCTATAGATAATATTGTTGTCACAACTGAGATTGGTTATGTGCATAAAATATAATGTTCATACCCATAATTTATCTATAATCCGATATTCAATGTTAAATAAAATATTTTAATTTAGTATTATATTAACTAATAAATATAAATGTGAATTTGTAAATTAATACACATACACAATTTGTATCAAAGCATATATGTTTATACATACTATATAATATTGATCTAAGATTTTTCTAATACATATTTATGTTTATTTTGAATTATAAGAGCTGAAAATATTTTATATACTATTATTGGATATGAATTATCGTTGTATCACTATACGACTTAATAAATTTGTATAAAATACATAATGTTTTAAAAATTCAATTATATATCTTTTAAAATTAGTTCATATGGTAAAACCGACTATTTAATATTTAATCCATTGAAATATTATAATTCAGAAAAATCTAGAATTTTTCTGCAACCTCTAAAATTTGATCCTAGATTTTTGAAAATTTTAAAATTTTACATTTAGTTATATGATTATTTTATTTTATTTAATAACAAAAAACTTTTTTAATAATTCATAATATATATATATATGTGTATTAAAATATTAAAATCATAATAACTTCAGATCTAAAGTGTTTTCGAACTGGAAAGTTAAAATTAGAAAAAATAGTGTAACACTCACACATACATATATATGTATGTATGTATGTACATACATACATACATACATACATACATATATATATACATATACAAATAATTAGTTCATTTTAATTCGATAAAAAAAATATAATTGTTACTTATAATATATATACACATAAATATATATTTTTATAATAATTTTATATAAAAACATATTTATGCCCACACACACATGTATGTATGTTTGTATGTATGTATGTTTAATCAATTGGATACTCATAACTATTTGTACATGCTCGTATTTGGGTAACATACAAAACATATAGAATGAGCTAACATGTTCGTTGCGATGTAAATCCCAACATCTATATACGGGCATGTTATACCCTACACGGATTATCGTGTTACACACACACACATATAAATATGTATATGATATATATATGTGTACTTGCAAATTAAGTAAAACTAAACCAAGTAAGCTTAATACTACAATTTATAAACCAAATAAAATGTATAATTTTATTTAAACTAAATCTAAAAATGTTATAAAAAAATTAGACTTCATAGGTCCAATATTGATCTAATAAGGTAATTTTTTTTTGAAATTAACCCTTAGTTACCCCTACGGGTTAGCCCAGTTCCAATAGTATCACTGTTTTAATTAATTCTACTCTGTCTATAATGGACAATAGCTTGATTGGCCAGGTCTACTTTTCTCTTGCGCTTTCTTAACAAGTACTGCATAGTCAATGTCTTTGATTTGATTCACAGATAAAGGTGGAACTAGATATTTAATTGGCAGGCATCTCTCTGTAATATGTACTACTTCCAATAACTTTTTATGATATATGCTATTTTTGCTGAAATGTACTTTGCTTTTGAAATCATTAATGCTTATCCCCTCATACTTGTGCAGATACTCAAAAATTTCTTTAATAGCAAGTGCATTAGGTCTATTTGCTTTAACAAATAATATTAGATCATCGGCATACATAAGATAGGTAATAGTTGGTTGCACTATATTTATTGGATTGATATTGCATATAATACTCTCCAATTCCATTAGTATGTAAAAATATTCCATTACCATAGTAAATAGATATGGAGATAATGGGTCCCCTAGCCTAATAACCCTATTACTCTTAATAAAACTCTCTAGTTTACCCTGAATCAAAATAGAAAAAGTTGGGGTATTAATACATTCATATATTAAGGCATAAAAGTTATTAGGGAAACCTATGCTTAGCATTATATGATGAATAAATTTTCTATTTATTCTATCGTATGCTTTCTACAAGTCTATCTTTAAACAAACATTATCCTCATCTTTACTATTGAAATTTCATACCATTTCATGAGCTAATAGGGAATTTTCATAGATTAATTTAACTGGAACAAAAGCATTTTGAGTTTTAGAAATTAGAAAAGGTAGAAAATCTTTGGTTCTGCTACTTAAATTTGTTTCTATAATTTTATAAATAAAATTGCAGCATGAGATCGGCCTATAACCTCCAATGCTAAATGCATTTTTTTAGGTATTAATGTAGTAAAAGTATGGTTTAAAATCTTTAACAGCTTGCCTTCACTGAAAAATTCATTTTACTACATTAACACCCGATCCTTAATCTTTCCCCAATGAGTTTTGTAAAATTTTGCATTGAAACCATCAAGCCCTGGGCTTTTATTATCTCCAGCCTTAAAATTTATGTGTTTAATTTCATCCTCTGTTATTGGAGAAAATAATATTTCCTCTGTTGTTTCATTCTTTTTAGTTTTGAAAATAATATTAGGAATTTTTTTTCTAGTTTTTCTTCATTATATAAGTCTTTAACTTTAAAGTAAGACACTTCTTTTTCAACAACCTTATTATATTCATTTTTCAATTTTCCATCATTATCAAAAGTATTGCCTATATTATCTATATGCTTTCTGCTACTCAATTTAGCATGATTTTTTTTCACAGTCATCACCTTGGGTAAGCCAATCTACTTTTTTTTTAAAATTCATAGTATTTATATAAAAACTCTTTAGATAAATTACTTTGATATGAAATAAAATTTCTTTATCCTTTCAATATCATTTGGGTTTTTGTCTATTAAATCTTGTAAAAAAATTCCTTCTTTTCTCAAATTTTATGTACATCCCTTATTCCGACTTCTATCCTTGTTCCATTTTTTAAGATTAAATTTAATATTCTTTAGCATCGTACTGAATGATATTGTAAAGTACCTTTGCAAGAACATTTCTAACTCTCATCCACAGTTTCCTTATATTCCCCATCAAATGACCAGCTAGTTTTATAATTAAATGGAACACTTTGTTCATTTAGACTATATTCATCGTAAAACAGTCCAACCAATAAAGGAGTATGATCATTTCTATTTTACTCTGATCTATTACAAAGAAAATTAGGAAACATTTCAGAAAATTCTTTATTTATTAATGTTCTATTTAATTTACAATGGATATTCTTTTCTACTCCCGATCCCAAGTATATTTATTGCAGTTAATATTGGTTCTATTGATCCATTTTCTGTTAAAATATTGTTAGTTATATATAATTCAGTAAATGGAATAGTATTTCCCCCAAACTTCTCATGTGAATACATTATAGTGTTGAAATCACCTAATATAATCTAAGGAAATATATAAATATGATTCATATTTTTAAGTCTACACCATAAAATCATTCCTTTCATTTTCAAAATTCTCCCATAAATACTAGTTATTTGGGTACTAACACCACCAATATTTTAAAACAATAATTAATACACTGCAAATCTTTATTTATGTTACTAATTATCTAAATATTAGAGTCCCACATTAATAAAATCCTTCCTTTACCTCCACAATCAATATTATTTACTGTTTTCCGATAGTCGGTCATTTCCTACAAAATTTCTCTATATTATCATCATTCATTATATTCTTTATTGGTGCAATAATAGTGCATGTATATGCCTTTAACATATTAATTATGTCAGTTTGTTTTAACAGATAATTTGTCCCTCTAGCATTCCATGCAAATATTAAAATAAAAAAAAAATTGAAAGGAATTTCTAGTTTTCATATGTAACACAGATGCACTTCTATTTCTCCTTTTACAAACTGTATTCTTTTCTATAAGCTTTGCAGTCATCTCATCCCACTCTTTATCATCTGTGATATACTTATGCTTAATGTTTTCTATAAGCTTTGCAGTCATTTCATCCCACCCCTAACCCCCTTGTTGATAATGTGCAGTTATGAGATATTAATATGATCAGATGTGCATGGTGGAACCGAGTTGATGCAACCCCGTTCTCAGTATTTGCAGCATTTCATGGGTGAGGGGTGATCTCCATGTTATCACCATTTTGTTGAATAACATCATTTATGACTATACCATTAATGCCTGTAATTAAACAAGGATATGAAATTTGGGGGGTTTCAGATTCTAAGACCTCGCTATTCTTTTGCTTCCCTTTTATTGCAATCTCTGCTGCTTGGAAACTTTGATTTTTATCTAGAGGATGAACTTCCACGACCATGACCTTGTCCTTATGATCAGCGAGCTATTCCTGATTTTTTTTTTTGGTCTAAATTGATGCCTTCTTGGTTGATCAGAACAATTGTTTCATATATTATTCCAACGCTTTTCATTTGCTTTTTTGAATCTTTTAAATTTACCAAGAAAAATCCATTCTCCCTTGAATACATATCAAATTTGCTTATCGATTTCCATACTCTTTGAATGTATGATTTAAAATACAAGAAATATGTTTGGTACCAACAATGCGAGTATTAAGTTACTCTACCACTCATCCGTTCTCCTAAAGACGACCTCTTTGACTTGGCCATACTTTTCGTTATTTATCTTTTTAGGTGCTATGAATTCAAGATTGTAGTCTTCTTTTTTTGGTTCCTATACAGCAATATCTGCCTAAGATTTGGGTCCCTGCGCCTTATTCAGTAATATGGCAACTAGTTTCATGCCTGATTCAATCTTCGATTTTCCCTTATTCAAATATGGAAAAGAAGGCCGCATGTAACGACCCGCTATTTTGGACTATTTGCATCCGCACATGTCAGACTTGAATAATTCAAAATACCAAATTGTTAATTTAAATTTGGCAAAACTCAGATATACAGTAAATAAGTAATCACACAATCACAGACACAGAGTAATAATATGCAGCTGAAGTAAAAGAGATAGTAATTCATGAAGCTACTATATGAATATATAAGATACATCAGAGTTTACAACAGAAGAGTAACACGATACAACATGTACAAATCAGAATACATCACTGGAATCATCGAATACTGAAAGCAGAATAGATGGCTGGATCTTCAAGCAAAGCTCCAACTCCAAAGGTGAGTCTCGAAAGCTGATCAACCACCCAGTCTGACCCGAGCATAAAGCAAACACATGACACTCGAGTCAGGATTAATATTCTTATATCAATAAATCCAACTAAAGTGAAATAACAATTGAAATACAAGTAACTCAAAGGACGTTGGAATAACCACCCTCTAAGGATCCGCTAAGCTATCTACTATGTAGTAGTATACGCTAAGTAGATAATGTCTATCAGTAATATAAAGTATCAAAATAGTGTTAAGGCGTTACCATTACCCCCTTTAACACATTTTATATAAGCGTTATAGTCTATACAGCACTGTAAACTCCACCGTAAACTAGTGGGATATCAGGGAGTACTCCATAGGTATAACACAAAACAAATTCGTAGTGGTCGCGTATATAGGGATACAAGTATGACAATGCACATGAGGCAATACCCAAGGTAGTGAAACTACCGTTTGCCTGATCCGGACTGGTGAGAACGCATCGCCGCAACGATCACAACACCGCGAAACAACACTCCTGAAATTCCGAGGGTGCACCAATCAATCACAAGTAATGAGTAGTAGTTACGAAGAAGTGTGTTCGCTCGAGGTAGCTAACCCCATTTGGCCCGACACGGCTCCTGATTTTAGTCATTTCCAATTTGACACAAGTGTCAAGGCTATCCATTATCGTTCTCTTTCTTCAGTCATCGCGTACATCATTCCAACCACTTCATTCTGGATCATCACTCCACGAATAGTTATTAAAGTGGTTTTCGGTTTAGATATAGAGTATATCCATAACCGATTTCGGTTTCTTTAATAACTTCTGTAATTATTACACCGATTGGTCGTTTAATATATTTTAAACCAAATCAAATTCAATTTCAATTTCAATTCGTAAATCAACATTTTGTTTGTCTTTCTAAATCAATTTCCAAAATTTACGTTTCCAAACTTCCAAATTACCATTTCAAAATCTTATAATTCGATTTCAACTTTTATTTAAACAATTCAAATATTGATTCAAGTTCGTATATAAGTTTCATTCCGAAATCATTTAAAATGATTTAATTTTCATTCAAATCAATTTAAATTCATTATCGATTTCATTCAATATTCATTAAGTAAATTTGTCATTCAAAACGACTTCTATTTAAATTCCAATTCATTTAAATCAATTACTTACGTTCAATTCCATTATCTCAAAACTTCAAATTGAATTAAATTAGATTAGTAAATCAACTTCTTTAAATTACAAGTCTTACGTTAATTTCAATAAATCCCATTCATTTCAATAAACCACATTTTATTTCTTGTTAAAGAAATTCAATTTTCATTTATTTATTGACTTCGTTACAAATTTAAAACTCAATTAATAAAGAACTAAATTTCATATATTCACGAAGTTTAATTTCACTTATTAACTTACTTAAATTTTCCAAAGCTTAATTAATAAATAAAGTAACTCAATTTCATTTATTAACGAAGTTCAAATCCACTTATTCAAAAGTTCAATTTCTCTTATCAAAGAATTCAATTTTTATTCAATTATCAAATAATTAAATCTTATTCAATTATTAAATAATTTCAATCTTAATTATTGATAATTTCAAACTTAATAATTACAAACTTGATTACAAATTCAAACTTAATTATTGAATCACTTCCACTTAATTATGAATTCAAACTTAATTATCAAATCATTTCAACTTAATTATAAATTCAACTTAATAATTTCAAACTTAATTATTACTAATTCCAAATTATTTACTAATAATACCAAATTTAATTATTAAATAATTAAATTCCAAATAACGTTCTTTCATCAATTACTACATTAGTATTTGTTTCACATTTCAATATTTACATTTTCCTTTCATAAAGATTCAAATTCTAACCTTATTTCAAAACTTATTATTTATTCGAATAAAATCATTATTTTATTTTTAAATCAAATTATTGACCAATCGGATTTTTTTAATTCTCTGTCATAAGACAAGTTCATTTGGGTACTTATCATTTCAACCCGATTCCAATTCAATTCAAAAATCAAAACATAACAAAGGGAACTTGCAGTGTGATAACTGGGATGGTGTCAAAGTAAATAAACAAGCAATAACAACAATCAATAACAATCCAATAATCAATTCAAATAATCCCGAAATAATCGTATTAATTCACATTGTTATTTGTGCAAATTAGTATAATTATTTCTAGAATCTACACTATCATTTCATGTAGATTAAAGATTATTACATTAACATTTATACGGTTCTTCACTTGATATCTATTATTCAATTTCATACTGCATCAATTTACACAACATACATTTAAATGGTTCGAGGTGTAGTTAACACTATTTCTACGTGCCAATTTATTTAACATTTAAAAGGGGTCATATTTAACTAATCAAATTCAACACATTTGTCGATTCAAATTTTTAACTATCCTATGTCAAATTCAATTGCATAATATTTTCACTTATACATTACATTTTAACATCCAATAAACAACAATCAATCAATCAATTATCAACCAAACTGTATTATCATCGCATAAATAATTAACAGATAATGGTGTCAGATGTCATAGGTGAACAGATACAGGTAATAGCATATATAACAGTGTAAATAACTAATAGCAGCATATTTCAATAGTCGTTTCAATTGAAATCAAATTTAATAAATAAAAGAATATTAGTCGTGAGTGAGTACTCACCTTTCGAGGCTAGATAGATTTGACAAAGAAATGCTACGAATTCCAAGCAATGCTAGATGGACACGATTCAACGAACAAAGCTGATGGATAGAAATTGACGAAATCAAATCAGAACTGGATCAATGAAGATAAATAGTATGAGAAATTTATATTTATATATATATAACTATAAGTAACTATATAGAGATATCTATATCATATTCTAAATTCAAACAAATTTAAATTTATATATATATATATATATATATATATATTACATTATAATTTAAAATACCCTATATATATTCTTACAATCAAAATATCAACATATATATATGGTTTATACATAATAGACATGTCAGGATTTAAATATTATAGTTAAAATCAAGGGAGACTCTTATAAAATGAATTCGAAATCATTAAACAAATAAATGTATTTATAACTTTACAGACATATATACATTATTTATATTTAAAAGTCAATACTTATATGTACCTATCCAAATGCAGTATACTTATACATATCATATATTCATTTAAAAACATCACTTAACATATCACATATATAAATTTCAGCACAACGTTTATACTGCACATTTAAACTAATCTTTAATTCAAAACTCTTATATAAAATACTAACATAGATTTTAAATAATAGTTTAAACATACCATATTTAAGCTAATATAAACTTTCTATATAACTAATATATACTTATAAATCAATAATATTCCTATATTACAAAACCGGTACAAAAGGATTTCTACATACATACCCAAACTCCAATGAATATAACTACAATACAAACAGTGATATACTATGACCAAATGTACAGGACATTTACGAACAGCTATGTGGATCTATACTTTAACCATACAACTGATGTACATATGTGACTCACGAAATCATATTACTGTAACCTGCCCAAAATTTTTATGCAACCTTATTACAACATACAAGCATACAATATAAACATCATTTTATTATTATTATATATAACAAACGTATATAATATATATAATTTTTTTTAACAAACATCATATATATATGTAAACCAATATATATACACAAATATATATACGCATACAATATCCTAACCGATATAATAACTAACATATATGTGAATATACTTCTATATATCTAAACTAACAAGCCTTATATATAACTAAACAAATAAGCACATATATCATAAAACCCGAGTTCCTTTATATATGCAGATAGTAACGAGATGTAAGTAAACTTACATTAAAAGTAGATAAAGGCCAAAGTGATGGGGATGGAATGTTCGAAGTGAAGAGGTGCCATTGGGTGCTGCTCCTCGGCCAACCATTGGCTGTCGCGAGAGAAAAGCAAAGATGGAGGAGAATACGTGATGATAGGCGGCTGCTGCATCGGCGACGGGGACAGACGTGAACGGTTGCATGGTGTGCATGTGTGGTGGCGAGGCAAAGGCTAGGCGGGAGGAAGAAACAATGGAAGGCTAGGTGGAAATTTGGGTTGCAGCAAAGGTGCGTGTTAGGGCAAGAGAGGTGAGAGGGAGATGGGGTGGCTCGGCACTAGCAAGGAGGGGTCGGGAAGTAGGTGGACAGCGGTAGTTCACGTTGGGGTAGCGGTGCGGGTCGGTGATTGTGAGCGAGCATCAGGGCGAGCTGTTAGGTGTGGGTTACCGGAGAAGCATGGCGAGGGGCTTTGCTGAGATGCCCAACGTCGGAGGGGCGGTACAAGCATGGAGGCTGTCGCTTCAACGCTCGGTTGTTGCATAGCTTGCTGGGCAATTAGAAATGGCGCACGGCATGGGTGATGAGGTGGCAGTTGATGGAAAGATTTGGTAGAAAAAGGAAAGTAAGCGGCTTGTGTGCATTGGACCTGCAGTGCTTGTCCCCTGGGGGTTAGGTCGTTGTCAGGTTGAGGCGTGGAGGAGACTTGGGGTAAATGGAAAGGCGGCATCGCATGGCTCATGGCAGGGAGAAGGCTAATGAAAACTGTAGCCTTATATATACTTTTTTATATATATAGAAATTGAACAAAGAAGAGAACTACAAGGCAAATGGGAGAGGAAGAGAACCATGTGAATAGGCGTAGTAGATTTATAATTTCTTGAACAGTGGAAAAATTTAAAGTCATGCACGTCCCAATTGAATGAAATAATAAAGGCTATTTATTCACCCGAGGATAATAAAGGGACACAGAAAACTAAAGGTCGAAAATTGAATACCGATACGGTCAATCGTTATACTGATTTCGCGGTGTTCCAGACCCCGAATACAGAAGTGAATATATCGCAGAGATTAGTACGACGAGACGATCAAAACGGTATACGGGTATCCGTGGTTCGATTTAAAGTATAAAAATTCGAATTTTATAATAGCGGAAAATGCATGAAAAACGTAGAAAAATAAGATCGACGGAGCCAAAGATGTTCAAATTTGGAAAAACGACAAACTGACATCTTGCTCAGAATATGGTTTAGAATTTTTCCATGTAAAAATATTTAGGTTCAGAAAACGTTTTATTTTCGTTGCTTTTTTAACCGATTAAATTGAAGTAAATTTGCGCACGAAATAAACTCTCATATTTTCGGACGAAAATTTACCAGTTGCTATGTTTAACTAGACGCATTTCAAATATCAATTTTTTAATTCAATTTTTTATGTTTAAATTCCCGCAAAATAACGTTATTAAAACCGGTTAAATCTACGGGTTGTTACACTCTCCCCCACTCAAAACTTTTCGTCCCCGAAAAGGAAGGAAGTAGGAGAATAGAAACAAACAAAAGAAAATAGTCTTGAATTACATTATAAACAATTAATTTAAACCATACAAATTTTAATTAAATTGATTAATACTCAATAATTGATTTCAAATTCAAGAATTTCATTAAGTTGATTTAATTCCCTCAAAACAGAATTTATTTTATTTATTTCATTTATTATTCTATTAACTTATTAATCTATTTATCTCCATAAACATTTTAAACTTAAAATTTAAGTGAATAACGTTTATTATACGCACTCACATTTTATTTATGTAACAACCCTAGATTTTGACTATATATTTAAATTTGACTTTATTTCATTTTGAAATTATTTTAATTTTTTTTATTTGTGTGATATCATTTCTAAACATTTTTAAAATTATAATATAATTTTTCCAAAATTTACTGTATTTATTTCCTATTTTTAAAGGCTGATTTCTAATTTTCTGCCATTTTTTCATTTTAAATTTCTTTATTTTATTTTAAATTTTTTTATTTGTGAAAATTCATCTCTAAATTTTTTTAAAATAATAATAGAATTTTTCCAAAAATTACTGTGTTTATTTCCTACTTTTAAGGGCTGTTTTCCCATTTTCTCCTATTTTCTGCATTAAAATTTTATATTTAAATTAAATTTTAAATATTTATTTTGTGAATATATTTGTATTTTATGTTATTATTTATGTTTAAAAATACTTTACAAGCTTATATGAATTTTCTAAAAATTATTTCATTTAACTTCAAATTTTGCTAGTCTAGTTCACTGTTTTAACTATTTTCCTTAATTTTACTTTACATAATTGATAAATATTATATATGTTTGTATATTTGTTAAAAATATCGAAATCTTATCTGATATTATTATTATTTCAGCTACATAAATTTATATAAATAATAAAAGGTAAATTGAATGGGTTTGTGACCTTTTGTTTCCTATGGCTTTTGATTTTCCCACCTTTTCACATTTTAACTTAATTTTGCCATCAATTAGCCATAACTACTCACATAATTCAGCTGCCTACCTCCATTCTTCATTCATATACATCATTTTCCTCCTTCTTGAAAAAAATTTCGGCCTCCTATTGGTTGAGAAGTTTGGTAAAATTCTATTTCCTTTTTTCTTCTTTTGTTCACTTATGTTGATTTTTCTAGTTTGATTTTGCACTTGCTTCACCTCATGTAGGTTCAACCATGCCACCTTGCTGCCTAGCCGCTTCCACCACCCGATGACACACCACCAGCACCTCCTCCTCACCAGCCACCCAAGCCATGAACCCCCTTGGTGATGCATATCCGCAAAAGTTTCAAAACACCCTTCATATTGACCTAGTCGAGCACTAGCTTCCACATCCACCACTTCCACCAACCATGGCCGCCCCTACTCCACCACCACCACCTCCAGCACCTCCAGCACCCACGGTCACACCACCACAGTGGATCCCACTCCTCTGGCCGTGAAACCTAGGGCCTTGGCCGAGCCCAATTCATGGCCCAAAACCCATGTGTATGCATGATTTTGTGTTCTTGCCTTCACCCACCTTTACACCATCACTCAAACTCATGTTAGGCCGGCCTTAGCAACCCGGACCTGACCCTAAATCATTGTCTTAGACCTTTACTCTACCTCTGGCCGAGACTATGAGATGTCGGAAGCAAGTGCAAAGCATTTCAGCTTTGTTTTATGAAGTTATTTCTAGCATGTTTATGGTATTTTTGGTCTGAAACCTTATAATTGTTATATTGTTTGTTTTGATTTGTATTCAAGGGAATTAATCCTTGGCTCCACCATTTCGTATCTGTATTGTGCTTTTGTGCTTGTGTAGATCCCGTTGTGAAATTCGTCGTTGTGTCATCAACTCAAAACAGTGAGTAAATCTCACCAGACTAATATGTACTTATGTAGTGATAAACCGACATCACCTGAATCTGTAAATGCATATCATCCTGTTATAACTGCTATATCATATTCATATGATGTTCATACCTATATTTACACCTGTTATATCATATGTTACTGTTATTTCATGCTATTCTATTACTTTCATCAGTTTATCACACTACAAGTTCCCTGTAGACTAGAATCACTATGGGTTGAAATGATACATACCCGAACTGACTTTAGAATAGGAGAAAATCGTTATGGGCTGAAATGATAGGCCTGAATGATTTTTAATTATTTTCTTTTACTTGGGATTGCGGATTTGAAATGATCAAACCTGGGTTTTCTTTGTAAATTACGGGTTGAAATGATATATTACCCGTATCACTTTACTTAGGCTAGAAAATGAAATACAGACCCGTTGTTAAAATATGTTTTTCTAAAATTTTTTAAAATATTTTAGAAATGTAAATATTATAATATTTTGATTAGATTTTATTAAAAATGATTTTTGTAAAGCATTATTGATTTTCTGAAAATTTATAAGTGAAATAAATAAAGGGTAAAGTTAGAAATCTGAAATGTAAGTTATTTTGGAAATTATAATTTGATGATAAATGGAATTTAAATTAAATATGAAAATATGATAAATTTATGATATTTTGAATCAAATGAATTTAAAATGATTTTGTAATACATTAATGATTTTTGGACAAAGTTAAATGTGAAATGAATGAATATTTATGTTGAAATTTTGAAATATAACTAAAATTGGAAATTTGTGAATTTGGCTTAAAAGTGAATTTTAAGTTAAGTAAATAAAAATGAAATTAAGTTATATTTGAAAATTTTAAACTTAAGTGTTAAGTTAAATTTAATTAATGAATTTGAAATTTTATGTTGGAATTTAATAAGTGAATTATTATTAAATTTTGATTTTTGAATGGAGATTTAACTTTATAAAATCATGAATATAAGGGTATTTGAATGATGGTTTTAAAAGTGAAATTATATGATTTTATAAGTTAAAAATGATTTAAATAAAAATATAATTATTTGTGAAATTATACTGAATATTTGAAATTAATTAACTGCATTTCAGAAATGCTATTAATTCTAATGTAAATGATAACACAACATTTGTAAATGCTGTATTTGATAATAATGAACCAAATGGCTAAGTTTAATTAAAGGCTATCATAGCATTTTTGTAAATGTTATAATTGTTGAACTTAACTAAGTTTTATTTGAAACTAATGTAACCCTATCACAACATTTTTTATGCTATCTTTTGTTAAATTGAACTCTTTTAAATGTAACTTTCTGTAGCAATTTCTAAATGCTGCGAAAGTTGAATTTTCATCTGTTTTAATAAATTAAGTGGATAAATGAATTTTGAAAGGCTAAAATTTTGTAAATTTAATAATTTAATTATTAAATATAATAACTTCATTTTATGATTTAAAAGGAAGTAATTTGTTTTGAAATATAAACTATTTTGAAATGTGTTTTGTAATGGTATTTAAATTAAATAAAAATGAATGTGGTTTGGAAGATATTATATTTTTGATATTTTGAAATGGATTTTGAATGATATTGAATTTTGAAATGATATTTGATTTTGAAGTATAAAATACCATTTTGAAATTTTAACCACGGGATGTATTTATTTTATAGTTTAGCTGATTCTTAAAGGATGGGCGATCCCAAGCATCCTTTAAGTTATTGTGTACTTCTACTACAGTTCACTTGAGTTGGTTTACATTATATAAGTATATATTGTCCTGACTCGAGTGTTTTGTGTTTTACTTTACGCTCGGGTCAGCCTGAGTATTCACAGCTTTGGATTCTCTTCCTGGAGCTGGTCTTTGCTGGAGTTTCTGCTTATCTACATTTATATCTACTCTCTGTTTCAGCTGTTCTAGTTTATCTCATGTATTAGCGAACTTCTATGTATTTGGGATTTCTATTATGTTGTTTTCAGACTGTATTATGTATTTGGTTTGAGACTCTGCCATAGTAGCTTCATGAACTACTATGTATTTTATTTCCGCTGCGAGTTATTCTGATATTTCTGTGTCTGTGATTCTGTGATTGTATTTCATTTGCTCCAAATTTATTTACAACGCGGTATTTTGAGCAATTCAAGTCCGACATGTGCGGATGCGAATGACTGAAAATATCGGGTTGTTACAGTTGGTATCAGAGCTTTGGTTTTAGGCAAACCTTAGCCTACGGAGCAAAAACTCATTAGAGATAGGGTAGAAATACCCTAGAATGAGTAAAATCAATCTCAAAATCCTTTCTTTGTGAGATAACGTATTTTCGAAGTATAAAATGATTTCCAAATGAATTTTAAAGGATTTTCAAAGGATTTTGAAAGATTATTTTGGTATAAAAATGTTCTTATTTCGAAATCAAGATTTTCTAAACTGCATCTCTTCGGTATCCACCTTGTTAGAAATCTCTTGGATAAGATTCTTGTCGACTAGGATTCCTTGAACTTTGGAACACCCCCACTTGTTCTGGAATCCAGTCTTGTTTTCCCCATTTTTCTTTTAATTTTGGAGCATTCCGTAACTCTACTTTGGAATGACCTCTCTAAAGAGCGGTGATTCCGTAAATCTTTGAATGGTTTGTAAAGGGGTGAAACTCCTTTACAATTGGCATTGATTCACTGAAGATTTTTGTATCCTCGGATGTCGATGCTATCTATCTCCTGCTCTACCCGGATTCTATCTCTGGTTATCGAAGGTCGATTTGGCTTAGATTTCCGTATTGATTATATTTCTAAAGTCTCGGATGACCGGTTAAGTTCGCCCGCAATTTATATAGGCTTATCTATACTCTATTTGGTAGCTAAATTATCTCATCTTCGTTTGAGTTTATCTTCGAACCAGAATTCTATTTGATTAGATTTTCTCTAATTTTGAATCTTTGTTTGTTTGAAATCCTTCCTTAAATCATCTTTTGGAAATTTGTGTTTGGTTGTATTTTGATATTGTGCATACATCGACATTATTAAGGATGGTCATATTTTTATATATAAAAGTGAAATGTTTTCGATAAGGATTATATACCTTTCAAAAATGAAAATTTGAAATTTCGAAAGAATTTAAAATTTCAAAATTTTTATAAGAACTTGATTTATACAAAAATGATTTATAACTGAAGGGTTTTGAATTTGAATTTCGAGGAATCGAATTCCGGTGTTTTGAAATCGGTTTTAAGATTTTGGAAAATATTTAATAATATTATGATTTGAAGATATTTTCTGAATAAGAAATGTTTTGAATGTATTCGAATGAATTCCAAAGATTTCGAAGACATTTGAAAGAAGTTTTCAAGAAAATAAAGGTCCAGAACACACTTATGTCGCTGGAAAATAATTTCGGTGATGAATGCATGCATCATCGACATTGATTTTCGAGTTTCTGAGTGGGGAGAGGCCACTCTAATAGCTTTGCTATGCGAGTGATTTTGTGAAACCAATTTTGATTTCAGATTTTTGAAATATGGTTTGATATTCGAAAGATATATGTATGTGTATATATTTGAAATGATTTAAAGTAAGTCGGTGTTCAGTCCTCGAGATTCAGATTTGTTTTCTTATAACCTTATCTATTGGAATTGATTTACTGATTTGTTAGTGATTTCCCACTCTTGGATTTGAAAATATGATTTCTTCGACTATTTTGAAGGTTCGAGCACTTCCAAATCAACTTTAACTTTTCAAAGCTAAGAAATTTTGAAAGGTATAAGGTATTTGATAAAGAATATAAGTTTAGTTTGTATGTTTCAAGTATGAAATAATATGATTTGTATAATTTGAAACTATTTTGTTAAGTAAATAAATAAGACTATTTTGAATTATACTAATACGAAATTTAGTTTTGAAATGTTTTGTACGTATGTTGTTTTATTCGCATAATTAATTTGATCCAAGTTTGAGTACACAAGTTCCAGGTGAATTACACCATTTCGTGTTAGGATTTTTCATTTGATTCTTGATGGCGAATATTTGATATGGATTTTGGGCTTGATTCTATAATTCTCTATCATAGTATATAGCTATGCAAGGAGACTGATGGCTTCTAGTCAAGAAACCATATCGAAGTCCGCATTAGGGAAGTCGAATGGACAATACTAGTTCGAAAGCGAACTTGTGTGATCGAGCGAGCGATCGAATGTAATGTTGCGAAATGATGACATATGTACATCTTATATCCTAATATCATTGGTATACTTGACGCTGAAATTGAAAGTTGTTGGGTTGGATATCTTTGTAATTTAATTGGAATTTTTCTTTTATGAAAAACCACTATCAAATTTAAAACCATTTTTCAAAAATATTTTTCTTTTTCTTAAACTAACTGTTTTATTCTATTTTTCATAAAAACTATTTTATATACAAAACTATTCTTAATTAAAAATCTTTTAGTAACCAAAGATGTTCAATCCCATATGGCTTTTCATGCAGCGAAATTTATTTTTGAAAATTTTGATCCTTATGTAAGATAAACTTTACGTAAGTATAAAATGATTTTGAAAACCATTGATTTTGATAAATCAATATCTGAAGCTTGTATTAGTATGAAAGGCTATTTGGTTTACCTGTAATTTGAGTTTATTTAAAAATAATGGATTTATGAAATAAATATTTCAACACTAAGTAATAATGAAGTAAAATTTGAGATATATGAAATTATGAAATTTAGTTTTGAAATATGGTATATTTAAGCCTTGAAACATATTTAAGATTTAATAGTTTATTTTGTAAATCAAATCTATATTTGAAATTGATAATATTTGAAATGGTTTTGTTGGAAAACTAAATTGAAACTGATGGTTTGAATTGAATTAAAATTGGAAATTTTAGATTTTGGTTTAATTGAAAAAAAATTGAACTGTAAAGAATTAAGGGCATGTTTTATGATTTCAAATATATGATTTCAAAATGTTATGATTTTCAAAGTGAAATGATTTCAAGTATTTGGTTTCGAATGATTTATGACTTTGAAAGTATTATGATTTTTGAAGTGAATACATGTTTGAAATGGAAATGAATTTATTTGACCTAAATTTTGTTGATTTGAAAATTTGGATTATTTTCTAAATCTATTGTTTAAGAAACTTAAAAACTAAATTTATGTAATTTGGAAGAAATGATTTGGTGAAATCATATATGATTTTGAAGCTGAATTGATATTGAAATGGTTTGAAATTGAGAACCTTGTTTATTTAAATACTTTGATTTGGGAGTTATCGAACTTATATAAAAATTGATTTGTGTAAGTATGCATTTGATTTGAAAACTATTAATTTGAGAACTGTTGATTTGAAAAGGTACTCAATTTTGAAAAATGAAATCTTATATAATCGAAATTTGTATAAGTGTGATTTGATATACTATTATTTTGGAAAGTATTTGATTTGAAATGAAATCTTATATATAATGGACTTTGTATAAGTATGATATTTGAAAGTGATTTTGTAAGGTACTATATGATACATATTTTCGAAGTAAAGATATGGAAAGTGCCTTCTGCTTGATATCCGCTTTGTGGCCACACTATGGATTCATTCTATCGATATTATTCTCTCTCTTTGATTTGGGTTTTTCGGATATGATACTCGAGGGTCCATCGAATTCCATGGCGATCTCCATGGTCTTATGATCGTGACTGCATAGTGCAACTGCCTGGCTGAGCTGGCCTGGGGTTACGGATTGTTTCCTGGGGGATCCAGGCGTAACCATTGTGTATCCTGCACTATATATAGGTCGCATTAGTAGCACAAATGCTTGGCTGAGCTGGCCTGGGGGTACGGATTGTTTCCTGGGGGATCCTGGCGTAACCATTGTGTATCCTGCATCTACTCGTCATCATGGCATAACTCGCAGGGCTGAGAAAGCTTACAGATACGCATTGTTTCCTGGGGGATCCAGGCGTAACCATTGTGTATCTGCGATCCATGGGTAGACAACTGTTTTTATTTGGTTAATTTGTTTGGATTGTACTTTCCTTATCTGTTTTTTTTAAAAAGAGTTTTCTAGTATTTTCACTGGGTGTTGAAACAAGTCTACTAAGTACCTGGAGAAGTCTAGCTTTGCGCCTGATCAACGCACTGCCAGAATCTACAGGAACGAGGATAAAATTGTTAAGACATCTAGTTATAAAAGTATTTTGATAAAGTATTATATAAAGAATATTTTGTTCAGTTATTTTCCCTTCTAAAAATTTAAAATGTTTTAAATATTGTTTACTTTGAACTATCAGATTTGAATCAAATGACTATTCATCATACTAATTTTTTTTATTAAATTGACATGTATAATGGTTCAAATAATGGTTCATCCTTGTCTTTCAACCTGCTTTACCTCCTAGCTATCTTTTTTTCCCTACCTTCTTTCGGGGATGTATTCCAACCTATTGCTCTTTCTCGTTGTTTCTCTGCTTCCTTCATTTTCGAGGACGAAAAGATTTGAGTGGGGGAGGGTGTAACAACCCTAGATTTTGACTATATATTTAAATTTGACTTTATTTCTTTTTGAAATTATTTTAAATTTTTTTATTTGTGTGATATCATTTCTAAACATTTTTAAAATTATAATATAATTTTTCCAAAATTTACTGTATTTATTTCCTATTTTTAAAGGCTGTTTTCTAATTTCTGCCATTTTCTTCATTTTAAATTTCTTTATTTTATTTTAAATTTGTTTTATTTGTGAAAATTCATCTCTAAATATTTTTAAAATAATAATAGAATTTTTTCAAAAATTACTGTGTTGATTTCCTACTTTTAAGGGCCGTTTTCCCATTTTCTGCTATTTTCTGCATTAAAATTTTATACTTAAATTAAATTTTAAATATTTATTTTGTGAATATATTTGTATTTTATATTATTATTTATGTTTAAAAATACTTTACAAGCTTATATGAATTTTCTAAAAATTATTTCATTTCAAATTTTGCTAGTCTAGTTCACTGTTTTAACTATTTTCCTTAATTTTACTTTACATAACTGATAAATATTATATATATTTGTATATTTGTTAAAATTTTTGAAATATCTGATATTATTATTATTTCAGCTACATAAATTTATATAAATAATAAAAGGTAGATTGAAAGGGTTTGTGACCTTTTGTTTCCTATGGCTTTTGATTTTCCCACCTTTTCACATTTTAACTTACTTATTCCATCAATTAGCCATAACTACTGACATAATTCAGCCGCCTACCTCCATTCTTCATTCACGTACATCTTTTTCCTCCTTTCTGAAAAAAATTTCGGCCTCCTCTTGATTGAGAAGTTTGGTAAAATTCTATTTCCTTTTTTCTTCTTTTGTTCACTTATGTTGATTTTTCTAGTTTGATTTTGCACTTGCTTCACCTCATGTAGGTTCAACCATGCCACCTTGCTGCCTAGCAGCCTCCACCACCTGATGACACACCACCAGCACCTCCTCCTCACCAGCCACCCAAGCCATGAACCCCCTTGGTGATGCATATCCGCAAAAGTTTCAAAACACCCTTCATATTGACCTAGCCGAGCACTAGCTTCCACATCCACCACTTCCACCAACCATGGCCGCCCCTACTCCACCACCACCACCACCTCCAGCACCCACGGCCACACCACCACAGTGGACCCCACTCCTCTGGCCGTGACACCTAGGGCCTTGGCCGAGCCCAGTTCATGGCCCAAAACCCATGTGTATGCATGATTTTGTGTTCTTGCCTTCACCCACCTTTACACCATCACTCAAACTCATGTTAGGCCGACCTTAGCAACCCAGACCTGACCCTAAATCATTGTCTTAGACCTGTACTCTACCTCTGGCTGAGCCTATGAGATGTCGGAAGCAAGTGCAAAGCATTTCGGCTTTGTTTTATGAAGTTATTTCTAGCATGTTTATCGTATTTTTGGTCTGAAACCTTATAATTGTTATATTGTTTGTTTTGATTTGTATTCAAGGGAATTAATCCTTGGCTCCTCCATTTCGTATCTGTATCATGCTTTTGTGCTTGTGTAGGTCCCGTTGTGAAATTCGTCGTTGTGTCATCAGCTCAAAACAGTGAGTAAATCTCACCAGACTAATATGTACTTATGTAGTGATAAACTGACATCACCTGAATCTGTAAATGTATATCATCCTGTTATAACTTCTATATCATATTCATATGATGTTCACGCCTATATTTACACATTTTATATCATATGTTACTGTTATTTCATGCTATTCTGTTACTTTCATCAGTTTATCACACTGCAAGTTCCCTGTGGACTAGAATCACTATGGGTTGAAATGATACAACCCGAACGGACTTTAGAATAGGAGAAAATCGTTATGGGCTGAAATGATAGGCCTGAATGATTTTTAATTATTTTCTTTTACTTGGGATTGCGGTTTTGAAATGATCAAACCCGGGTTTTCTTTGTAAATTACGGGTTGAAATGATATATTACCCGTATCACTTTACCTAGGCTAGAAAATGAAATACAGACCCGTTGTTAAAATATGTTTTTCTAAAAATTTTTAAAATATTTTAGAAATGTAAATATTATAATATTTTGATTAGATTTGATTAAAAATGATTTTTGTAAAGCATTATTGATTTTCTGAAAATTTATAAGTGAAATAAATAAAGGGTAAAGTTAGAAATTTGAAATGTAAGTTATTTTGGAAATTATAATTTGGTGATAAATGGAATTTAAATTAAATATGAAAATATGATAAATTTATGATATTTTGAATCAAATGAATTTAAAATGATTTTGTAATACATTAATGATTTTTGAACAAAGTTAAATATGAAATGAATGAATATTTATTTGAAATTTTGAAATATAACTAAAATTGGAAATTTGTTAATTTGGCTTAAAAGTGAATTTTAAGTTAAGTAAACAAAAATGAAATTAAGTTATATTTGAAAATTTTAAACTTAAGTGTTAAGTTAAATTTAATTTAATGAATTTGAAATTTTATGTTGGAATTTAATAAGTGAATTATTATTAAATTTTGATTTTTGAATGGAGATTTAACTTTATAAAATCATGAATATAAGGGTATTTGAATGATGGTTTTAAAAGTGAAATTATATGATTTTATAAGTTAAAAATGATTTAAATAAAAATATAATTATTTGTGAAATTATATGTTATAAGTTAAAAATGATTTAAATAAAAATATAATTATTTGTGAAATTATACCGAATATTTGAAGTTAATTAACTGCATTTCAGAAATGTTATTAATTCTAATGTAAATGATAACACATCATTTGTAAATGCTGTAGTTGATAATAATGAACCAAATGGCTAAGTTTAATTAAAGGCTATCATAGCATTTTTTTAAATGTCATAATTGTTGAATTTAACTAAGTTTTATTTGAAACTAATGTAACCCTATCACAGCATTTTTTTATGTTATCTGTTGTTAAATTGAACTGTTTTAAATTTAACTTTCTGTAGCAATTTCTAAATGCTGCGAAAGTTGAATTTTCATCTGTTTTAATAAATTAAGTGGATAAATGAATTTTGAAAGACTTAAATTTTGTAAATTTAATAATTTAATTATTAAATATAATAACTTCATTTTATGATTTAAAATGAAGTAATTTGTTTTGAAATATAAACTATTTTGAAATGTGTTTTGTAATGGTATTTAAATTAAATAAAAATGAATGTGGTTTGGAAGATATTATATTTTTGATATTTTGAAATGGATTTTGAATGATATTGGATTTTGAAATGATATTTGATTTGAAGTATAAAATACCATTTTGAAATTTTAACCACGGGATGTATTTAATTTATAGTTTAACTGATTCTTAAAGGATGGGCGATCCCAAGCATCCTTTAAGTTATTGTGTACTTCTACTACAGTTCACTTGAGTTGGTTTACATTATATAAGTATATATTGTCCTGACTCGAGTGTTTTGTGTTTTACTTTACGCTCGGGTCAGCCTGAGTATTCACAGCTTTGGATTCTCTTTCTGGAGCTGGTCTTTGCTGGAGTTTCTGCTTATCTACATTTATATCTACTCTCTGTTTCAGTTGTTCTAGTTTATCTCATGTATTATTGAACTTCTATGTATTTGGGATTTCTATTATGTTGTTTTCAGACTGTATTACGTATTTGGTTTGAGACTCTGCCGTAGTAGCTTCATGAACTACTATGTATTTTATTTCCGCTGCGAGTTATTCTGATATTTCTGTGTCTGTGATTCTGTGATTGTATTTCATTTGCTCCAAATTTATTTACAACGCGGTATTTTGAGCAATTCAAGTCCGACATGTGCGGATGCGAATGGCTGAAAATATCGGGTTGTTACAATTTATGAAGACAATTTTATATTGTATATTATCAAATTTCTTAAATTAACAATTTCAAAAATCATAAATTTTAATAGTCATTTATTATAATCATACTTTATTCAACGAATATAATTCTTCTTTATTCCAAATTATTATTAAATTTATTCTACTTAATATATCCTAATATATATATATTAAGTATATTTACATTTATTATAGCCACTCAAATTTATTTATAAATTCCTTTGGTATCATTTTCTACCGTATAATATTCGATTACATAGTCAACTTTTGAAAATTTAGGTAAGTTATATATAATGCAATTGAGTATTACACTGGTAAAATTTTCTAATTTAATTATCCAGGCTTAAACTTTTATTTAAAATTTCAATTTCATTTTATAATTTAAATTATCCTTTAACATAAATTTAAGAATTAAATTTTCGAGTAACTTCAAATTTATATAGAGGTAAATAAATGTATATATATAATATATCATTTCAGATTTAAATCATATATTAATATATATATTCCAAATCAATCATATTTTAAGAATTTCAAATCAATTTATTTTCAAAACACACTGTAGCAAAGCTACAGAATAGTCTCTCCACTTCGAAACTCGAAAATAAATGTCGACGATGCGGCCGTCATCTCCGAAATTATTTTCCAGCGACAAAGAGAAGAGCTCTAACTTAATTATTTAAAATTCTTTGGAAACCATTTCTATTCGAATTTTTTTTAAATAATATACGTTTTAGAATTTTAAAACCAAAGTTCGAAATTATCGGAAATTAAATTCTCAATTTCTAAATTTAAATTCAATTAAATTTTCAAATTCGCATGTTGAAATAGTCAATGGTTTACAAAATAAATGAAAATCAAATATTTCTTTTCAACAACAAATTCATTAACTATTTAATTCCAAAAAACTTATACTTATATAAAATATAATCATATAAAACTATTCTGATTACCAAATTTGAAAACAATATTGTATCAGTTCGTTCTGTTCAAGTGTTTTGGAAATCCTATCGATAGCGTTGATCAGACGAATCGATCGAAAATCCAAATCAACATCAACAACTCAAACAATACAATATATATGACATTTAAATATTAATTTTCAAATACCCTTCCTCGCTTGATGATATAATAATGGATTTTAAAATAAGTATAGAGATTCAAATTTGATGGAATCAAATGAAAGAGAATTTTGATTCGATAATAAGTTCGAAATAGAAGATAATATAATTCAGTTAACAGAATAGGAAGATGGACAAGCTTATTTAATTTACGGGCAACCTTAACCGGATCGATCGTGACTTAAAGAATAGGATCGATGCAGAATTCCGGGGCAAATCAACATTCGATCTCGAGAAATATAATTCAGGTATAGTAGGAAATAGATAGCATCGTAAACCGAGGATACAAAAATCTCCGGTAAATCGATGTCTATTATAAAGGAGTTTCACCCATTTACCAATAATTCGAAGATTGGCAAGATCGCCGATTCATTATAAAGATCATTCGGAGTGGAGTTGTGGATGCTCCAGAATTGAAAGAAGACGGATAGTGAGGGACAAGAATGAATTTAGGAACCGAGGGAACGTTCCAAAATTCAAAGGAATTGAGTCAAAAAGAAAGAGATTGAAACTCGAATGAGAGGGATTCTGTAAATATATTCACCCTATATGCTAAGTTTTGCCTAGAGCTACCAAAGCTCTGATACCAACTGTAATGACCAGCTATTTTGGACTATTCGCATCCGCACATTTCGAACTTGAATAATTCAAAATACCGAATTGTTAATTTAAATTTGGCAAAACTCAGATATACAGTAAATAAATAATCACACAATTACAGACACAGAGTAATAATATGCAGCGGGAGTAAAAGAGATAGTAATTCATGAAGCTACTATACGAATATATAAGATACATCAGAGTTTACAACAAAAGAGTAACATGATACAACAGGTACAAATCAGAATACATCACTGGAATCATCGAATACTGAAAGCAGAATAGATGGCTAGATCTTCAAGCAAAGCTCCAACTCCAAAGGTGAGTCTCGAAAGCTGATCAACCACCCAGTCTGACCCGAGCATAAAGAAAACACAAGTCACTCGAGTCAGGATTAATATTCTTATATCAATAAATCCAACTCAAGTGAAATAACAATTGAAATATAAGTAACTCAAAGGACGTTGGAATAACCACCCTCTAAGGATCCGTTAAACTATCTACTATGCAGTAGTATACGCTAAGTAGATAATGTCTATCAATAATATAAAGTATCAAAATAGTGTTAAGGCGTTACCATTATCCCCCTTAACACATTTTATATAAGCGTTATAGTCTATACAGCACTGTAAACTCCACCGTAAACTAGTGGGATATCAGGGAGTACTCCATAGGTATAACACAAAACAAATTCATAGTGGTCGCGTATATAGGGATACAAGTATGACAAGGCACATAAGGCAATACCCAAGGTAGTGAAACTACCGTTTGCCTAATACGGACTGGTGAGAACGCATCGCCGCAACGATCGCAACACCGCGAAACAACACTCCTGAAATTCCGAGGGTGCACCAATCAATCACAAGTAATGAGTACTAGTTACGAAGAAGTGTGTTTGCTCGAGGTAGCTAACCCCATTTGGCCCGGCACGGCTCCTGATTTTAGTCATTTCCAATTTGGCACAAGTGTCAAGGCTATCCATTATCGTTCTCTTTCTTCAGTCATCACGTACATCATTCCAACCACTTTATTCTGAATCATCACTCCACGTATAGTTATTAAAGTGGTTTTCGGTTTAGATAGAGTATATCCATAACCGATTCCGGTTTCTTTGATAACTTCCGTAATTATTACACCGATTGGTCGTTTAATATATTTTAAACCAAATCAAATTCAATTTCAATTTCAATTCGTAAATCAACATTTCGCTTGTCTTTCTAAATCAATTTCCAAAATTTACGTTTCCATACTTCCAAATTACCATTTCAAAATCTTATAATTCGATTTCAACTTTTATTTAAACAATTCAAGTATTGATTCAAGTTCATATATAAGTTTCATTCCGAAATCATTCAAAATGGTTTAATTTTCATTCAAATCAATTTAAATTCATTTATTGATTTCATTCAATATTCATTAAGTAAATTTGTCATTCAAAACGACTTCTATTTAAATTCTAATTCATTTAAATCAATTACTTACGTTCAATTCCATTATATCAAAACTTCAAATTGAATTAAATTAGATTCGTAAATCAACTTCTTTAAATTACAAGTCTTACGTTAATTTCAATAAATCCCATTCATTTCAACAAACCACATTTTATTTCTTGCTAAAGAAATTCAATTTTCATTTATTTATTGACTTCGTTACAAATTTAAAACTCAATTAATAAAGAACTAAATTTCATATATTCAAGAAGTTTCATTTCACCTATTAACTTACTTAAATTTTCCAAAGCTTAATTAATAAATAAAGTAACTCAATTTTATTTATTAATGAAGTTCAAATCCACTTATTCAAAAGTTCAATTTCTCTTATCAAAGAATTCAATTTTTATTCAATTATCAAATAATTAAATCTTATTCAATTATTAAATAATTTCAATCTTAATTATTGATAATTTCAAACTTAATAATTACAAACTTGATTACAAATTCAAACTTAATTATTAAATCATTTTCACTTAATTATGAATTCAGACTTAATTATCAAATCATTTCAACTTAATTATAAATTCAACTTAATAATTTCAAACTTAATTATTACCAATTCCAAATTATTTACTAATAATTCCAAATTTAATTGTTAAATAATTAAATTCCAAATAACGTTCTTTCATCAATTACTACGTTAGTATTTGTTTCAAATTCCAATATTTAAATTTTCCTTTCATAAAGATTCAAATTCTAACCTTATTTCAAAACTTATTATTTATTCGAATAAAATCATTATTTTATTTTTAAATCAAATTATTGACCAATCGGATTTTTTTAATTCTCTATCATAAGTCAAGTTTATTTGGGTACTTATCATTTCAACCCGATTCCAATTCAATTCAAAAATCAAAACATAACAAAGGGAACTTGCAGTGTGATAACTGGAATGGTGTCAAAGTAAATAAACAAGCAATAACAACAGGCAATAACAATCCAATAATCAATTCAAATAATCCCGAAATAATCGTATTAATTCACATTGTTATTTGTGCAAATTAGTATAATTATTTCTAGAATCTACACTATCATTTCATGTAGATTAAAGATTATTACATTAACATTTATACGGTTCTTCACTTGATATCTATTATTCAGTTTCATACTGCATCAATTTACACAACATACATTTAAATGGTTCGAGGTGTAGTTAACACTATTTCTACGTGCCAATTTATTTAACATTTAAAAGGGGTCATATTTAACTAATAAAATTCAACACATTTGTCGATTCAAATTTTTTACTATCCTACGTCAAATTCAATTGCATAATATTTATCGCTTTATACATTACATTTTAACATCCAATAAACAACAATCAATCAATCAATTATCAATCAAACTGTATTATCATCGCATAAATAATTAACAGATAATGGTGTCAGATGTCATAGGTGAACAGATATAGGTAATAGCATATATAACAGTGTAAATAACTAACAGCAGCATATTTCAATAGTCGTTTCAATTGAAATCATATTTAATAAATAAAAGAATATTAATCATGAGTGAGTACTCACCTTTCGAGGCTAGATAGATTTGACAAAGAAATGCTACGAATTCCAAGCAATGCTAGATGGACACGATTCAACGAACAAAGCTGATGGATAGAAATTGACGAAATCAAATCAGAACTGGATCAATGAGGATAAATAGTATGAGAAATTTATATTTATATATATAACTATAAGTAACTATATAGAGATATCTAAATATATTCTAAATTCAAACAAATTTAAATTTAAATATATATATATATATATATATATATATATATATTACATTATAATTTAAAATACCCTATATATTCTTACAATCAAAATATCAACATATATATATATGGTGTTGGGCAGGTTTCCACCTACCACCGAATCAAGAGGAGAAGGCAACACCACCGGTCCAAACAGTCACCGGACCGGACCATCCACCTACCACCGAACCAAGGAGGAGGAAGCCGATGCCGAACCAACCACTCCCTAGCTCCTACCGAACCAACTCTCAACCGAGCCCTACCGGTCCAAACATCTCACCGGACCAGCTCATCCCCAAGCTACCACCGGACCAACTCCCCCGCTACCGAACCACCTACGACCGGACCAACCCTCACTCCACCTACTACCGGTCCAAACAAGATACGACCTCCTACCGAACCAACATGAGGAAGGCGTACCGGACTAGCACTACCAGGCCAGATTGCCTCAGCCCAGGCCCACCAGCAGCCATATACATCCAAGACCCCTGCCCCCGACCTCACTCTATAAATAGAGGGGCAGGGGTACAACAACGGCAGACAAGTTTGAGGGCTCAAGCACGGACGGAATTTTCAAACAACTTTCATATACTTGTATACAAAGCTTTGTACTTGTAATTTGAAGAGAAAAAGGAGAATAACATATAAAGTGGACGTAGGCACGTTCTGGCCGAACCACTATAAATCTGTGTGTCTTTTACAGTTTAGTCCCTGCTTTTTATATATTTGCATAAATCACCTAAATCACTAAGAACAACTTAAAAACGACTAAACCATACGACTTGGAGGTGTTTGCCCATTTTTTGTGCAAACATTTTTGGTGCTTTCATTGAGAACAGGAGCTTGGAGCTTCAGCTTCTCCTACTTAACCCTTTCCTATCAGCATCGTTCATTGCTTGGAAGACATGCCTCCCGGACCGAAGAAAGGTGCTAACAAAGGAAAGAACATCGCAACTGGCAGTATCCCAGACCCAGTGATCAGAGACCAAGGCAATCGTCCGGTTCCAACAGAAAATGTAAATCAGGCGAATCTGACAGCCCCTGCTACGGAACAACCAATCACAAGGGCGGATCTGGACAGGGTTGTAGCTGAAGTAACTAACCGCTTCGCATCTCAACAAGAAGCCTTGGTGGATCAACTCTTGTCACGCTTAAGGGATGATGAAGAAACCAACCGCAACACTGAATCATGGGGTGAGTCCTGGTCTGGAGGATCTGGGAGACGACAAAGATCTTTCTTCTTCGAAGAGGCTAACAACCGAAATAGCTATGGTAGGAGCCGAGCCCGGACTCAGCCCGAATTCCGACCCGAGGAAACACTTGGAACCGAACCCAACAGGGAAGGTACCAAGCAGGGATCAGATGTAGCTGAGCCCGTCATGCTACCTAACCACGGAAACACCAATGGACGGGGCCGAGCTGGAGTCCCGTCCGAAGTTGGACCCGAGGAAGTGCTGAGAACAGAACCCAGCAGGGGAAAATCAAGGCAAGGACCAACTGCGGCTGAACCCAGCGTGCCCCCAGAAGACCAGAGGCAGCCATTGGAGAATGTTAGGAGTGATAGACGATACCATCCCTATAGGTCATCTGGACGGAATCAATCCCGCCGGGAAGAACCAAACTCATTTCTATCCGCTCCAAGTTCTGATGAAAGGATGGCACGATTGTTCAGAGAATGCGTCCAACGGGAACAAAAGGATCGGGGGATAGGCGCTAGGGTGACCAGCCCCTTCACCCGCAATATCGAAACAACCATCACCCCCCAGGAATGGAAAATGCCAACAATGGAACCTTACAAGGGAACCTCTGACCCCGTCGTACACTTACAAAGATACACACAGCATATGCTCATGAACGGAGCAACAGAGGGAGTGTTGTGTAAATGCTTCCCACTATTCTTGGCATATCTAGCTACCTCCTGGTTCTGCCATCTACCCCAAGGGTCCGTCAGCTCATGGGAAATGTTGAAAGAAAAGTTCATCAGCCAGTTCCGCATTCATGTGGAACAACCCAAAGACGCTTATTCCCTATCTAATATCAAACAGAAGCCTGGGGAGACAGTGCAACAATATCTAACCCGATTCAACGCCGTAGTAGCCGCAGTCCAAGACGCCGATGAGAAACTTATCCTAATGGCCCTCTGTAGTGGTGTGCATCCGGATACTAAGTTTGCTAGGAGACTAACGAAAGAAAAGCCAGCTACCTTTCTTGATTTCTTCCATGAAGTCGGGAAATATATGAGATTTAAAGATGCTGCCATTGAAAGGCAGACAAGGCAACAAACCAAGGCAGCTCATGACAACACATCCGCAGTAGCAAAGGACGTTCGAAGAAATGACTCCAGAGATAGTGCTGGAAGCAAGAAGGGAGAAAAGCGCTTATATAGGCCAGGACCGAGATTTGAGTCTTACACTCCTCTAAATGAAACAATCGAAAACATCTTCTTGGCCACCCAAGACGAGGTTAGATACAAGCGTCCCCCGCATAAGAAGGAATCAGATAATGCAATTAAGTCTGGAAAGTTCTGCCGCTTCCACGAATCTCATGGGCATGACACCAATGAATGCCATCACCTCCGGGACTTGATTGAAGAACACATCAGAAGGAAGAGACTGGAGCGCTATGTGAATGGTCAGAACAGGACTTCAACTCCTGCCAACAAGAACCCAGGGCTACCCCTTTCGGAAGTTGGCGGAGAAAATCGCAACACCAGCGGCTCCAGTCAAGAGAAGATAGTGGTCCTTACCATATCAGGAGGACTACACATCGCCGACGGAAGCTGGGCAGAGATGGAGAAATACTGTAAGTCACTTAGAAACAATGAAGGCTACGTTAATTCTGTTACAGAAGAACGCCACCCGAAATGGAAAGAGAATGATGATATCACATTCAGTCAGCGTGATCTAGAGGGAAGGCAGTACCCTCACATGGATTCTATGGTCATCTCTGCCTGGTTCGGTCCAGCCAAGGTTTTCCGAATCCTATTAGACACTGGAAGCTCAGTAAATATCTTATTCAAGCACGCTTTCGACAAAATGAGGCTATCAATGAAGGATGCGTCTCCCTGCAGCAAACCACTACATGGTTTCACCGGGGATGCGAAAATGTCCCTCGGGCAACTAGACCTCTTTGTCGAAATAGGAAGTCATCCACGCTCCGTTGTGCGAAAACAAACATTTGTGCTGATAGAGAGCCACTCAGCCTACATCGCCTTTTTGGGAAGACCAGCATTGTCTGACTTCCAAATTGTCCTAGCCCCGTGGTGCCTGAAGATGAAATTTCCAACGGATAACGGAATAGGAGAAATAGAGGGAGATCAAGACGCCGTTCGAGATTGCTATGTAACCGAACTTCGCAATAACCGTAGGAAGGACAAATGGAAGGAGGCAGAGACTTCTCTCTGCAAGAAAAACTTGGAAGCATAGCAATTAATGAAAGCCCCTCCTCTTCGATACACCAGCGATCCTTTCAATGAGTTAGACCCCAGGGACAAGGAGGAGGAGGCCACCACCGAGCCTGCAGAGGCTATGAAATTTGTATCTGTAGACAAACACGACCCCAAGTAGACTGCTAAGAGTCGGGTCTCAATTAAGAGCGGAATTGAAGGATCAACTTGTCGATTTTCTTCGCCACAACATGGATGTATTTGCATGGACGCACGCCGACATGACAGGAATCTCCCCAGACGTAGCATGCCACGTACTGAACATCGATCCCACCAAGGTGCCAGTGAAGCAGAAAAAGAGGAGCATGGGGGCAGAACGATCAGCAGCCCTCGAGGAAGAAGTAAAGAACTTACTTGCCAATGACTTCATACGAGAAGTCATCTACCCAGAATGGATCGCCAACCCGGTACTGGTAAAGAAGGCTAACGGGAAGTGGCGAACATGTATAGACTTCTCCAACTTAAATGACGCTTGCCCGAAGGACTGCTTCCCACTCCCCCGAATCGATCAGCTCGTGGACAGCACAACCGGACACGAACTCTTATCCTCTATGGACGCATACTCAGGATATAACCAGATCCCTATGCACGCCCCCGATCAAGACCATACTAGTTTCATCACTGACCGAAGATTGTACTGCTACAAAGTAATGCCTTTTGGACTTAAAAACACCGGAGCTACTTATCAGCGCCTCGTCAACAAGATGTTTGTGGAATTAATAGGACGAACTATGGAAGTCTATGTGGATGACATGCTGGTAAAATCAAGGAAAGCCAACGATCATATAAACCACCTGGACGAGATGTTTCAAGTACTTCGCCAATATGGAATGAAGCTGAATCCTCTAAAGTGCTCTTTCGGAGTATCGTTGGGAAAGTTCTTAGGATTCATCGTCCATGCCAGGGGGATTGAAGCAAACCCCGAACAAGTCCGGGCTTTGCAAGATATCAAGATACCATCCACTCGAAGAGAGATGCAAAGCCTAAACGGAAAAGTGGCCGCCCTAAGCAGGTCCATCTCTAAAGCAACCGACAAATGCATCCCTTTCTTTGAAGCTCTAAAGAAAGACAAAGGAAAGTTCGAGTGGACTAACGAATGCTCGACAGCCTTCCTTAACCTAATCGAACACCTTCAGAGACCACCAGTACTCTCAACTCCAAATGAAGGCGAAGAAATATACCTATACCTTGCTGTATCGTCCCATGCTTTAAGCGCCGCTTTGGTGAGAGAAGACAACCGCGCGCAGCGGCCCGTATACTTTGTAAGCAAGAGATTTACTAGGGCAGAAGCCAGATACCCTAAACTTGAAAAGTTAGCATATTGCCTGCTAATCACGTCACGGAAGCTACGACACTATTTTCAATCTCATTCCATCAGAGTTCTAACCGATCAACCGCTAAGGCAGGTACTCCATCGCCCCGACACTTTTGGGCGACTACTTAAGTGGTGCATTGAACTGAGTCAATATGATATCACCTACCATCCTCGCACCGCCATCAAAGGACAAGCCATGGCCGATTTTATTGCCGAATTCACTACCAACGAAGGTAAGGATCAATCCGAAATAGCAAAAGATATTAAGTGGAATCTCTTTGTAGATGGAGCATCAAACGAACAGGGCTCGGGGGAAGGTATTGTGATAATCACCCCCAGGGGAAAGAAGCTGCACTATGCCCTAAGGTTGGAATTCGCTGCCATCAACAACGATGCAAAATATGAAGCAGTAATAGCAGGACTGGAACTTGCCTTAGAAATTGAAATCAGTTCTTTATGTCTTCATAGCGATTCTCAACTTATTGTAAATCAAATACTGGGAGAATTCCAGACTCGAGGAGAACGACTCACAGCATATCTAAAGAAGACCAAGCTGCTGCTCACTCAATTGGATCACTATTTAATCAAACACGTTCCTCGAGAGGAGAACCGAGAGGCTGATGAACTGGCAAAGCTAGCTAGCATGAAAAACAACACCATTTCTGGAACAGTAGCCATCTCAAAACAACTAGCCCCAAGTTTCGAACAAGAGGATCTGATAGCTATGATCGAAGAAGAAACTTGGATGACTCCTATCCGGAAATACTTGCAAGATGGCACACTACCCAACGAGCGTAGCGAAGTCAGGAAAATCCTGAGGAGTGCTTCCCGCTACACGATACAAGAAGGCATCCTCTATCGAAGCGGCTTCTCTAACCCCTTATTAAGATGTGTCGCCGGAAGGGAGGCCAAGGAAATCTTATCCAACATCCATCAAGGAAGTCGCGGAGACCACACTGGGGGGCAGACTCTGGCAAAGAAGGTACTCCGATATGGATATTTCTGGCCCACCTTAAGCAAAGACGCCCTAGACTTCGTCAAGAGATGTGATAGATGTTAAAACTTTGCTAAGATTCCTCGACTACCAACAAACGAAATTACTCAAATGACCATCCCTTGGCCCTTTGCAGTATAGGGAATTGACTTGATTGGCGAACTGCCGATGGGCCGAGGAGGAGCCAAATATGCCATAGTGGCAGTTGACTATTTCACCAAATAGGTGGAAGCAGAGCCTCTAAACAAAATATCTTTGGCAAAAGTTATTAACTTCTTGATCAAAAATGTTTTATGCAGGTACGGGGTTCCACTCAAAATCATATCGGACAATGGACTTCAATTTGACAGCGAGGAATTCACCGACTAGTGCCGAGATCATGGAATTCACAAAAGCTTCTCATCTGTAGCTTATCCCCAGGCAAACGGACAAGTCGAATCTGTCAAAAAAATTCTCAAAACTCTAATCAAGAAGAAGCTTGAAAAGTCAATAGGCGCTTGGGTGGATGAACTTCCTACGGCACTTGGGCCTACCGCACATCTTACAGAACATCAATAAGACATACTCCTTTCTCTTTGGCATACGGATCGGAGGCCATGCTCCCAGTTGAAACTGTAGTGCCCTCCCACCGTAGGATCCACTACAACCCAGAAGAGAATGAAGAACTCCTACACATGTCTTTGGACCTAATTGAAGAAAGAAGAAATGATGCAACACTTAAGGCGGCAGCTCACAAGAAAAAAGTGGCAGCACGATACAACTCCAAAGTCAAGCACCGTAACTTACGAAAAGGAGATCTTGTTCTCAAACGGATCTTCCCGCGCCCCGGAGCGCTAGATCCTATTTGGGACGGACCCTATGTAATTCATAAAGATCTCCACAACGGAGCTTATATTTTGTCAACAGTGGACGGAGAGGTGTTCCAGAGGGCATGGAACATCCAACACCTTCGTCGATACTTTTCTTAACTTGTACTGCCCATATGAAGTGAATTAATAAAGAGAATCAGTGGACGTAGGCATTTTCGTGCCGAACCACTCTAAAAATCTTGTCTCTTTTTTAACTTGTTCCTTTATATCTTGGCTGCTTGTTAAGCTTTATCCTTTTCTATTGAACCTAATCCTGTATAACGGCATTTCCATTCTGGACACTTCACAGCACAACCTCACCTGGACAAGACCTAACAGGTACTATACGAATCTATGCCCTCGTCAATGAGACACTTTTGCTCCAGCATCCCTCTGCTGCGGGTTAACTCATTGCTCGCGACGGCCCTCAAAGCCAACTGTAATGAGCCAATCATAAGCCACCGAGAAGGCCGACTATAGCCGAGGCAGCTCATTACGACGTTCGGCTCGCCGGCGATTGTGAACCGATTATAAGCCCCAACATAATATTTGGCCAGCCAGGGGCAGTTCACAGTTGACGATCGACACCCACGCTAGTCGGCCACGGTAAATCGAATAATACCCACGATTATGGGCCATAATGACCCGGGTAGTTACTGTGCGCGATCTCGGCTCCGATGTGTCTTAAGTACGGCTGTGGTAAAAAAGAAAACTCCCTGCGGAGGCGTAAGTTGGGTGACGAATGTCTCCAAGACCCACAGCTAGGGAAAGTGACTACAAAACCCATTTGCCACGAACTTAAGCACATCGAAGGCCTTCCGTGATCGGAAGTTTTACTATTTCTTATATTTCCATTTTATTTATAAAAATTTCCTCCTATCCTCTATAACGATCACTAAAGTACAGGACACAAGATGGGAGACACTCGCTAGTGGAAATAAGAACTCACAACTGGATAACAGGTCACTCAGCTGCATTCCATCCTCAGTCACACAAGACATTCAAAGCTACCGTCTACAACTAAAACATGAAGGGCGTATATTGAATTGCCAAGTAAACCAAAAAAAAATAGTCAGCTGCAGCAGGGCTCCGCCTCTATCCTGCTAGCCCTCCGGGATCTATTTGACCACTGGATCAGAACTCCCAGCATGCTGGCCAGAGGCCCACCTGTCCGATTCAGGAGAGGAATCCATCAGATAAATGATACGCAATCGAGTTAAAAAAATATTGAGAGGGAAAACTTACCAGCATCTACTCCCTGATCATCATCCCCCAACTGCATTCCCACTTCCTCGGCGGTAAGCAGCCGCATGCCCTCCTTCACTGCCACTTTCTCCTCCTCAGTAAACTGGGCCGTGACCACATCCATCCTGAAAGTTACACCACCTTCCTTATCGGCCTCAGCCTTGGCCTCCTCCAAAGCCCGAAGATATATCTTAGCCATGACCCGAGGATAGTCGTCTATCCAGGACAGGTTGCCCTGCTTCCAAGTACGGAAGTACATGTTCTGGAGCATCTCATCCATCATCCCCTCGTTCTCCTCAAACTCCCTCATCCGGTCCTCGGAAGCCGAAAGCCTTGCGATGACAGCATCTCTCTCCAATCGGTATCTAGAGCAGTCAGCCTGAAGGGTTTTTAGCATCGCCTCCATCTCCTCCTTCAGCTTGGCTTGAGCAAGCTCTGTGGCCTCAAGCCTCCCAGATAACTCCTCTATCTGCTCAAGATCCTCTCTCCGAACCTCATCCACCGTGACAATGGCCATATCGATTCGTTCCTTGAAGGAGGCCTCCATCTTTCGCAGCTTAGCCCTTCTAGCCTCCTCCATAGTTTTCTTTAACCGTCTTGAGGCCGCCTCATGCTGGGAGATCTGAATGGCCTGGTCGGCAAGCTGTTTGGCCTGATCGGAAACCATTAGCCGCAGGAGAATGTTAGCACTTCCGATTTCCTCTCCAGCCTTGACCAGTCGGGCGTGATGCTCCATCAACTTCTTGGTCTCTTCAGCCACCCGATCGATGTTTGCCTTGGCCTCGTCCCCCATTGTCACAATCCGAGTGGTCAACAAGTCGAGATCAAAAGCCTTAGCCTCGTCAAGCACCCTTACCATAGGATTGCGGGGCAGGAGGTGTTCACCGGTAACCTCATCGAAGGAAATATCATGAGAAATCGGGTCCAAATCTGGATGACCCGCAAATGGGTTATGAGCCAAGCTGGGACGATCAATATGAGTAATGGAAGGATTCTCTGATGGATGCGGAGATGGTATGGACTCAGTATCTTTCTCCGTGATGTCATGAATAGGCTGGGTTGGGGGCTGAGGTCCAAATGAAGGTTCGAACATGGAACGCCTCCTCTTTCTCTTTTGGATATCCTCTTCAATAACTCCGAGAAGAGGACGGTGGCCGACTACTCCCCCAGAACGGTCAGTCGAAGGCTTCGGTTTAGCAGAAGCTTTGAAGAGTTTGAATTGCTAGAGGCGGTGCCGAATGTCTGATGTCTTGGCTGCTCTACTCGTTCCTGAAATAAAAACAAAGTGTTACAATCATGCATGAGACTATAATTCAAGAAACATATGAAGTTAAAAAAGGAGTTAAGAATTCACCTTGAACCGCCGGAGTTGCCTTAGCTGAAATACCCTCAGAAGATAGACTGGCACCAGTCCCGGCCTTATCAGACTTCTTCGGTTTCTCCACCAAGGCCGGCCCTTCCTCCAACCCCTCAAAGGCTTGACGGAAAGCATCATCCGTCCACTCTTGAATCTCACCCGCTTGCCCAGAAGTCAAGGCACCAACGCCACTACCACTCTGCCCTTCGCCACCGTTACCACTGTCACCCTCTCCATCACCTCCGCTCTCCTCCTCGCCTCTTTCCTCCTCTCCACTTTCCTCCTCCGGAACATCTGGACACGTGCTGGGAGAGGGTCCATCAGATTTCTTAAGCTTCTTCCCCCCGACGACTGGAGGTATCGAGAAGGGCCACCTCTTGCTACTCTTTGTCGTGGCCCCTCCTTTGGCTTTGGCAGCTCTTTCCTCAGTCATATCCCTCTGCTTGACCACAGACTGATCTGGTAGGATTAAGCTGTGTTCCAGGAGGGTGGCATTCCAAATTAAGTAAGAGGCTGACCTATCCCTTCCTGAGATGACCTCTATCTCCGCAGCCATCTGTACCAGGCGATCATTCTCCACAACCGCAAAGCCACCTGTCGCTAGCAAGAAACAGAAGCATATAAGAAGAAGCATTGCAGACGGGACAGAGAAATTACAAATGAAATTCAACTTACAGCCAGAAGTGAAAAGGCGAAAAGAAACAGAGTCGTCCTTGACGAAGAACCATTCCTTCTTAGACATGGTGAACTTCGAACATAAGTCCAAGACCGGCTTGAAGGACACGGCCGATTCCAAACTGATGTATGGGGACCCCTTCTTGTAACCTTTATAATTATATAGGTACCTAATCTCACGGTTGGAAGGGGGCGCCCGTACTTCCTCTGGAAAATGATGAACAAACACACTAGGATAGCATAGGAGTTGGGCTGAAGCTGGAATGGAGCCACCTTCAAGTAAGTAAGGATGCTGACTATCCAGGCATTGATCGGAGGAATGGCCCCGCACATGCAATGGTATCGGCTATAGGCGAAATATCCTTCAGGAGGATCATACGGCATCACACCGTCTCCCGGCAATAGCATACTCTCTCTGTCAATCCCAAAGGAACGAGCGATGACATCAAGTTGTCCCTCTTTAAGGGAACTCGAAAAGCAATCGGGAGGAGAGTTCAGAAGCTCTTGAGGGCCATATCCGTCCACTAATGACCTCGGGGCAGGTCCATGTCGCACCGGTCCTGGCTGGGCTGGGGGCACCACGGGGGACTCCCTTCTGTCCGTAGATTTTCTCTTTTCTGATCGAGTTTCCACTTTGTGAGACATTATCTGCAACACAAGAAAGTACATTGGTAAAAAATATGAGCAATTTAGTCTAGAATCTCACTTGTAATTCGAAACATGAAAAAAAATTCAAGGTTTGAATATCATCCGATAATCCAAGATTCGGGTTCATTCGGCACTTATACAGTTTAGCCTCATTTGGTGGTCCGAGCACCCATTTCCATTCGGCAATTCAAGTGTAAAAGTGTCATTCGGTACTTGGAACACACGAGTTTCATTCGGTGAGCCAAGTCCCCGTGTCCGTTCGGTGGTACAACGTAAAGCCATTCGGCGAAAGGAGGCTGATTACCTGATTCGGCAAACTAAAGTGATTCGGCAGTAAAGTTGCTTCGGCAGGAGAGAATCTGATACGGCTATAAAGCTTGGCAGGGAATAACGAAGGCCTAACATCCCTACTTATAAACGAACGCAGGATAACCGGACCGGATGGTTCGGCGCATAGGGCCGGACGAAAATACCCAACTTAAAACAAAGCATGCCATATACGAGTATATGCCCTACTTTGGGGGGCAAATGTTGGGCAGGTTTCCACCTACCACCGAATCAAGAGAAGAAGGCAACACCACCGGTCCAAACAGTCACTGGACCGGACCATCCACCTACCACCGAACCAAGGAGGAGGAAGCCAATGCCCAACCAACCACTCCCTAGCTCCTACCGAACCAACTCTCCACCGAGCCCTATCGGTCCAAACATCTCACCGGACCAGCTCATCCCCAAGCTACCACCAGACCAACTCCCCCGCTACCGAACCACCTACGACCGGACCAACCCTCACTCCACCTACTACCGGTCCAAAAAACATACCACCTCCTACCGAACCAACATGAGGAAGGCGTACCGGACTAGCACTACCAGGCCAGATTGCCTCAGCCCAGGCCCACCAGCAGCCATATACATCCAAGACCCCTGCCCCCGACCTCACTCTATAAATAGAGGGGCAGGGGTACAACAATGGCAGACAAGTTTGAGGGCTCAAGCACGGACGGAACTTTCAAACAACTTTCATACACTTGTATACAAATCTTTGTACTTGTAATTTGAAGAGAAAAAGGAGAATAACATATAAAGTGGATGTAGGCACGTTCTGGCCGAACCACTATAAATCTGTGTGTCTTTTACAGTTTAGTCCCTTCTTTTTATATATTTGCATAAATCACCTAAATCACTAAGAACAACTTAAAAACGACTAAACCATACGACTTGGAGGTGTTTGCCCATTTTTTGTGCAAACATATGGTTTATACATAATATACATGTCAGGATTTAAATATTATAGTTAAAATCAAGGGAGACTCTTATAAAATGAATTCGAAATCGTTAAACAAATAAATGTATTTACAATTTTACAGACATATATACATTATTTATATTTAAAATTCAATACTTATATGTACCTATCCAAATGCAGTATACTTATACATATCATATATTCATTTAAAAACATTACTTAACATATCACATATATAAATTTCAGCACAACGTTTATACTGCACATTTAAACTAATCTTTAATTCAAAACTCTTATATAAAATACTAACATAGATTTTAAATAATAGTTTAAACATGACATATTTAAGCTAATATAAACTTTCTATATAACTAATATATACTTATAAATCAATAATATTCCTATATTACAAAACCGGTACAAAAGGATTTCTACATACATACCCAAACTCCAATGAATATAACTACAATGCAAACAATGATATACTATAGCCAAATGTACATGACAGTTACGAACAGCTGTGTCGATCTATACTTTAACCATACAACTGATGTACATATGTGACTCACGAAATCATATTACTGTAACCTGCCCAAAAAATTTATGCAACCTTATTACAACATACCAGCATACTATATAAACATCTTATTATTATTATTATTATTATTATATATAACTAACGCATATAATATATATATACATATATATATATATAATTTTTTTTAACAAACATCATATATATATGTAAACCAATATATATACACAAATATATATACGCATACAATATCCTAACCGATATAATAACTAACATATATGTGAATATACTTCTATATATCTAAACTAACAAGCCTTATATATAACTAAAAAAATAAGAACATATATCATAAAACCCGAGTTCCTTTATATATATGCAGATAGTAACGAAATGTAAGTAAACTTACATTAAAAGTAGATAAAGGCCAAAGTGATGGGGATGGAATGTTCAAAGTGAAGAGGTGCCATTGGGTGCTGCTCCTCGGCCAACCATTGGCTGTCGCGAGAGAAAAGCAAAGATGGAGGAGAATACGTGACGATAGGCGGCTGCTGCATCGACGACGGGGACAGACGTGAACGGTTGCATGGTGTGCATGTGTGGTGGCGAGGCAAAGGCTAGGCGGGAGGAAGAAACAGTGGAAGGCTAGGTGGAAATTTGGGTTGCGGCAAAGGTGCGTGTGAGGGCAAGAGAGGTGAGAGGGAGATGGGGTGGCTCGGCACTAGCAAGGAGGGGTCGGGAAGTAGGTGGCCAGCGGCAGTTCACGTTGGGTTAGCAGTGCGGGTTGGTGATTGTGAGCGAGCATCAGGGCGAGCTGTTAGGTGTGGGCTACCGGAGAAGCATGGTGATGGGCTTTGCTGAGATGCCTAACGTCGGAGGGGCGATACAAGCATGGAGGCTGTCGCTTCAACGCTCGGTTGTAGCTTAGCTTGCTGGGAAATTAGAAGTGGCGCACGGCATGGGTGATGAGGCGGCAGTTGATGGAAAGATTTGGTAGAAAAAGGAAAGTAAGCGGCTTGTGTGCATTGGAGCTGCAGTGCTTGTCTCCTGGGGGTCAGGTCGTTGTCAGGTTGAGGCGTGGACGAGGCTTGGGGTAAATGGAAAGGTGGCGTCGCATGGCTCATGGCAGGGAGAAGGCTAATGAAAACTGTAGCCTTGTATATCCTTTTTGTATATATAGAAATTGAACAAAGAAGAAAACAGCAAGGCAAATGGGAGAGGAAGAGAACCATGTGAATAGGCGTAGTAGATTTATTATTTCTTGAACAGTGGAAAAATTTAAAGTCATGTCCCAATTGAATGAAATAATAAAGGCTATTTATTCACCCGAGGATAATAAAGGGACACAGAAAACTACAGGTTGAAAATTGAATACCGATACGGTCAATCGTTATACTGATTTCGCGGTGTTCCAAACCCCGAATACAGAAGTGAATATATCGTAGAGATTAGTACGATGAGACGATCAAAACGGTATACGGGTATTAGTGGTTCGATTTAGATTATAAAAATTTGAATTTTATAATAGTGGAAAATGCATGAAAAACGTAGAAAAATAAGATCGACGGAGCCAAAGATGTCCGAATTTGGAAAAACGACAAACTGACATCTTGCTCATAAGATGATTTAGAATTTTTCTATGTAAAAATATTTAGGTTCCGAAAACGTTTTATTTTCGTCGCTTTTTTATCTGATTAAATTGAAGTAAATTTACGCACGAAATAAACTTTCATATTTTCGGACGAAAATTTACCAATTGCTATGTTTAACTAGACGCATTTCAAATATCAAATTTTTATTTCAAAATTTTATCGTTTAAATTCCCGCAAAATAACGTTATTAAAACCGGTTAAATCTACGGGTTGTTACACCGCAAGTCTTTATTTCTCAACATACTGCCTTTAACATTAGCCGGCGATAACTCTTAATTCTTCTTAGCCTCCTTTCTTCTATTAGTTCTATTTTAAACCAATTGACACCCACCATTATCAATGATGACACACCTATATGGTTTTCAGATGTGGGAAGACTGATTAGAATCAGGAAGTCTAACTAATTTTGATGATTCGAGAATTTTTGAAGAGCTTAAGAGAGGATTTTAGTTTTCCCTCATAGCTAAAATGAATCCTTAGATTTTTTTTATTTTCATATAATTAATATTATTGCAATTTCTTTTTATTTTCTTTCCCATTCATAGCTCTTTTTTTGACTACAGTTAATTTAACATCTAAGTACTATATTTTAACAATTGAATAAGTAAAATAATATAAATATGAAATAAGAAATAAAAAATCTTCACTTATAATGTGAAACAAAAACAGGTTTAATTTTGGTACATGCATATAACTGGATAAAGAAATATGCATATTGTAACATCCCTAAAAATTATAAATAACTTATATTAAAATATAGGGTAAATTTAAATTTTGAATTGTGAAGTAAATATTAATTGAATGAATCAATAGCCTTATTTAGCTCATTTTAATTAATAAATAATAATGGTGAACTCATTTTGTAAATTTATTTAAAATAGATAGTTCGAATAAATGATAAGAAATCGATTGTTAATAAAAACAATTTGATTTTTATTGACACATTTTTAAATGAATTTAGGATTTTTTTGATGATTTTTAATTTGAAAAATATTTAAATTTTCATTTGACATATATTTGTGCAAATGATGGTGTTATTGAAATTTCACAGAATAAGATAACCAGTGCATCTTATTAATATTTTGAGATCGTGTCGCATTGTTATGCGCGATCGTATTTTTATTTATGTCGTTCGCGATTCATATGCGAATGAAATTCAAGTAGCGTAATACCAAGAATTGCAAAATAAACAAACCAGAACACTAAGACTTTTCTTCATTTTCATTTATACCTTTCTTTTCCCTAAAACCCTAAGCTAACCCTCCATCCAACGGCCACGATCATCCACGGCAATAGAGCTTGAATTAGGCTAAGTGCCTAACTAGAAAAAGGTGCAGCTTGGTGAGATGTAGGAAATGACCAGGTGGATTAGCAACTAGTAGCGTGAGGCAACAAGGATCTAAGATGAATGGCGCTGTGTGTTTTAGGTTCAATCTACGACTTCAGATGATGAGTGAAGGCGAGCTTAGTGGCATTGAACGCGTCTTGATCGAGGCTATCATCTAGAGGCGAGCGATGATGGTCGAAGACCTATAGTAGCAGTGATGTTCGAGAAATGCGATGTTTGGGTTTTAAAACATGGGGTCTGGGTTTTTAACGAGGGTGATTACATTAATTGCCTAGTCAATTAAGTAATTAATTCCAAAACTTATAAACTCAATAACATTTTCATATAAGGTCGGATTTAGATGTGGTCTTTTATGTTTGACTCATATTGCTATTATCTATGCATTGGAGTTGGATTCATTGAATTTAGGGCTAATAGAACTTTGAGCTAAAGTCGATTTTAGATCAAATCGGAATGCAAAAGCATCAATTGGAATTTTGATGAGTTGACTCACCTTTAATAAACTTTATAATTTCTATATTGCTATAGATTATGTTGAATGGTTGGATGATAGTTTATATATTATTGTTTGATTTTTTTTGTTTGGATTTGATTCCACATGGTAACTGATGGCATAAATAACTATTGTGTTGAAAGGAACAAAAGCAAGACGAAGTCACAACAAATAGGTTGCTACAGATCACTTCAAATTAACATACATATGTGTGATTTACAGGGGACTTTTGTAGAGAGACCCTAAAGGGTTTCTCGCCAATATTAATTGGCTTATATTCTTATATTGCTTATATTGATGTTTAATTGAAATATTTGCGATATGTGTTTTATTTGTGTAAGTGTCATTTTAGCAATTATCGATATGCTATCACTTACAAAATATCAACTCCTTAAACCTCTGTGTGTGTTGAACTTGTGCTTCTATTTTACAAAGTAAATATCTGATCACGTTCTTACACTTTGAAATTTGTTTAAACTATAATTTCAAGTATTTTTGTAAATTTTTAAATAAATAATAAGTACTTTTTAAAATTTATAAAAGTAGTTATAAGTTCGATTAATTATGTTTCGGGATAATCAATGTTGTTCTAAATTTATAAAAAGAACATAAATTTGATTAATTATCTTTCAAAATAGTTAATGTTGTTTTAAATTTATAAAAAGATTACATATTTGATTTAATTTTCTTTCGAGATAATTTATTTATTTTGAATTTATAAAAAGATTATAAATTTGATTTATTTTCTTTTGGGATAATTTGTATGGCTTCAAACTTGATTTTTCTTCTTCAATCCTTTTAATAAACATTCCTAACATATATTTAACTGTTTTAAAGATGATTTGAAATTTATATATATTTTAAATGGTTTAATATACATTATTAAAGAAGAAGTTATATTAGAAAATAAGGAAAGGAAATGGTTTTAAGATTTTAATATATTTTAGACTTGAGATTTCAAGGTAATATTTAAAATGGATGATTTAAATTATGTATCAAGTATTTTTAATGTTATCGAAAAGTGAAAGGAAGCATGGATTACAATATCCTTGTAGTGGTATATGTTTTCGGGGAACTGGGAAAAGAATTCATGGATCATAACACTTACGTTATAATAAATGATTTCATAAAATTATTAAGAAAACTTGTAACTTGACTTAATAAATGTTGATATTCTTAAATATTTCCAAGAGTTTTGTTTTAAAGATAATAACAAGTTGTTTTGTCAACGATATTTTATAAATGAAAAGATCTTTGAAAAGGAAGGTTTAAACAAAAAGCTAAGTGTAACTGGTTTTGGGTTTATAGTAAACCATCCTTTAATGACGTTTGTTTTTTACCCTTCTTTTTAGTACACTTAGAATATAATTTGCTCTTTAAAAAATGTATTTTAAACAGTGTTTTTAAAGTGTTTTACAAATTTTTGTGATGTGAAAATCGATCACATGTGCGAGCCAAATGTTTAAAGAGATTTAGTTATCATATATGACTATTTTTTTATTCCCGATAATTGATTAAATGACTACCGATTCCGCTATCTTTTTTGTTTCGTCAATCTAAGACAATTTGTTGCTCTTTTGAGCGTTAATATCCTCTATCGGAAATGACTAAAACCAAAGCATGAGTGGACATCGATCCAATTACGATTGCTCCCATTTAGGTATATTTACATCTACTCTAGATTGGATTTAGTTGTATGCGCACGAAGATGTGAAATACTCGGATGCTCGTTAAGGTTGGCAGGGTCTGGCTTGTACATTTTCAGAGAGCCATTGTAGTTCTCAAGTAAATTTTCTAAGGGTATACTCCCAATAAGGGAGTGCACCCTCCTAGACATTGTTGGAAAATTTATTCTTCCTTATTTTTGATTCAAACCTTTGAATTATTTTCTTAATTACATTGAGAAGTGCCTGGAGCTCTTCTCGTTGTTTAATTATTTCTATCAATTCTTTAATTTTGGAATTTGATTCTATTTATGTCCATTCTTTCGAATTTGGATTTTGTTCTTTTTGTTTCCATTCTTTCAATGTATGGATGTTGTTTTTATGAGGTAAAACCTGTTCCGTGTTTAGCAGCACGGTCTTACAGAATTATTATATGTTCACCATATTTCTTGATTTTTTTCTCGCTAGTTTTCTAAATTGATCGAGGTGTTTTTATTAAAATGCTTTGGTCAGATTGTGCTTTTCCAATTTGTTGTTGGTAGGACATGGAGCTTATGATTAAAGCTGTTGCTCACCTGCCGTAGTATTTTTATTTTCCGCTGTATTATTATATATACCCATCCGCAACTGTAAGGTCAGAAAGTTATTACTATCTAGGCTGATGACGTTTGTTTTTAACTCGGATGTACCTGTTATTTTAGGGTGATAGCTTTTTTACTATCTTTCTTATATTATAAGCTATCATTTTGCTATGAGATTTTGTTTTCCGTGTTCATTTTCTTTTTACACTAACAATCTGCCCTCCAGCACTTGGATGCTCGGCATTTGAATACCGAGGATCTATTAAGCATCGCATTTTGAGGGCTGAAAAGGCAGGTCGTTACATTTGGTTTGACAGTTGAAGGTTATGCATGAACCTTGGCTTTGGTGGTGTAAACTTATTTGAGATTGGGTAAGTACCACCCTAGAATGAGTTTGAGCGTATTATAGATATGGGAGCATATCTGTTATTACTATAAAAATGTATTGTGTTAATTGGTCTATTAAGTTTAAATTTTGAATTTTGGTCGAGAGGTGAGACGCAATAGTGCCGACAGGGATTTCAAAACACTTGAATAAGGAAAACAGACATGATGCTGATTTTTGAAAATTTGGTAAATGAAATATTTTACTTAGGATTATATATTTTATACACATAAAGGAATAATTGTCAAATTTATATAATTATCTAGAGTGTTTTTGTTTGTTAATGATAATATTTCTTTATTATCATTATTGTTTGATTTCTCGGATAGTTTAAGAGCATTAAATATTGTTTGTCAATTGTTAATTTATGCTCGACATTTATGAGCATTTACTATTTGACAATTAAGAGTACATTAAAACGAAGCTCTTATGAGTTAAGTTTCACAGTCTGACTATAAAGTGTTCGATGAAATGTTATGTTAAAAGTCGTCTTTTATAAAATTGTTTAATTTAATCTAAATGGGAATATAAAACATTTGGAGGATAAATATTGGTGAAAATTTTATTATAATAAAGGGAAGTTGTTATAATATAAGATGATTTTAAAGGTACATTTTATAAGAGTATGGTTTATAAAGTGTTTATATGTAAGAAAGGTTTTGGAGAATATAAATCCCGAAATTGCTTGAAAGAATTCAACAAGATTTTGACAAAAGTAATGGTAGTATTACATGAAAATATTTTTAAGTATAAATATTTCGAAGGGAATTTGTAATAAAGATACATTTTCTTTGGATAGTTCGGGAAACATCTCGATTAGTTTTGTGGTAATCTGAATAATCTTCTAAATGAGGAGCAATGCACTTAGTAACTCATTCTCTTTATCATTGTGCGATTGAAATGGGTTCAAATCTGAACGAACCCAAAGCAAGGGTTAGTAAATAAATTGTTAAAGTTATTTTATATATAGAAGTGTATGTAGTATGATTTCAGAAAGAATTTTGAAATAAAAACCAAGTTTTTAGTCCTTAAGTTTCCTTAATGGAAATTGATTTAAAATAAAAAGGTATTTTGACAAATGAAACTTTTTAACTCTCGGATAGAAAAGAGATAATTTTACTCAATTTTTATGGTATAAATTGGATAGGATGGTTTTATTAAATCGTAGTTTTCGTTTAATCATCCAAGTCTCATAAATCATTTGATGTTCTTAGGCTAACCCGTAAAACATCATTCCTTAGAACACTATAAGGTAAAAAGGTCATGATAGGCTTAGTTTTAAAACCCAAATTTTGTTTGGGCCTTCATTTGAATTTTAAAAAATAAAATAAAAAATAATAATAAAGTAAAACAAAAAATTGACATTTTGTATATATACTCTTAGGATGTAGAAGAGTATTATACAAGTAAATAAGAATGGAGAAATTTTCTATTTAGTGTTATATAAAAATGTGTCTTTATAGAATATTTTTAAACTTAAGTGAAAATTTATGGAGTAATTCAAAAATAAATTTAGTGTTGAATGAAATACTACAAATGAAAGTGATCTAGAAAGAGATTGGTATTGTTAAGTATGTAAGTTATACATAGATCATTTTATTCGCATGATCCTTGATCTAGTATTCAAGTACATAACTTTGGGGTGATTCACACCAATTCGAGAAAGGATTTCTCACTTGATTCTTGTAAACGAACATTTGTTGATTTTCAATATGATATTGAGGTTTTCTATTATAGTATATGGCTATGTAAGAAGAATAGAGGTTTATAATCAAGAAACATGATCGAATTCTGCACTATGGAGGTCGAGAAAGTGATACTGGTTTGGAAACTAAGTCTATGTACAAGCAAGTGGTCGGATCAGATATTGCATACGAATGATTTATGTGCATTATACAGGCTTAGGTATATTTTTATGCATTGTTGTGGCTTAAGAATGTTTGGGGGGAAACTTCTAATTTTATTTGAGGGAGCTTAGGTAATCTTCTAAGTAATAACCAAAGGCTAATTAACATAACAGTAAAAAATTATCTATTCCCTGAACGATCAAGAAAGTTGTGAATCTAAAAAAAATTATAAATCTTGTCGTCAATCATTTAACATTTTAAATAATGTTAACTATTAGTTTATTCCTTTTTAAAATTTGACTTGATTGATAGTGTAATTTTATATAGCATGGTTTATAAGTCCAGAATTTATAAATAAAGGATTTTTAAGTTGTTGTACATTAGGACTAAAATTCCGGTGCTTTTGAAAAAGATGATTTATCAAACAAATAATAATACTATTATTTTTAAACCGTGGAAAAGCATTATTATTTTAGGATACTAGTAAATATTTTTTATGAAGTAGTTTTTCATATATTTTTTATTATGACTAAAGTTGGCGATTGGGAGTTTTTCGATTTTGAAGACCAATCAGGTATATTTGTTTACTCTAGTTATTGTTTTACGAGGAATTAGAATGTTATTGGATACTCCATGTTGTTTTGGTTCTAGCATTACACCAAGCTTCGGTAGGAGGAACCCCTTTCTCGTCATAACTGATTTTGGTTTTGATATATTTCTCTTTGGAGGAATTTGAAATATATTTTAAATATAAAAACTCAGGCATTTAGTTCTAAATTTATCTTTTAAAAAGATTGGGTGCTTAGTATTTTATTATAGAGTATTCTCTGTACTTTTGATGCATATGCTTATCATATTACTTTTGGTTGCATGTGGCTTTATATCACATTAAAGTAGCGTCATTATTATAAGTTGCATCATATTGCCTTGGCACATGTGATTGTAATATTGTTTATGTTGCTATTACTTATGACAGAAATAGCTCGTGCATTACTCTTTTTTCAGCTCGGTTCTCTTTTAGATTGTGAAAGTACAAGATAAGTACTGGGAAGTAAGAGATTAATATTCGATTTCTTGCGCACCTGCATTAAGACAGTAAGTTGGTTGCTAAAAATCAAATGCAAAAGAGGCATGTAGTAGGTTTAGAATTGGTGAATAATTGATGATTTTATTCCCCACAAATGGGAGGGCACTTTTGAGCTTTTGTTTTCATTGTTGATTTGGGCCAATTGTGGTGAGTTGTAGTTATTTCGGATCTAACTGTGCAGAGGAGGTGCTACCGAAATTTTCCGCAACACAAGCAACTTCAAAAACCTAAGCGTGAGAGGACATTTTCTTCCTTTAGGAATTTTGAGGACGAAATTATTTTAAGGTGGGAGAATGTAACATCCTTGAAAATTATCAACTACTTATATTCAAATATATGTATTAATTAAATATTTGAATTATGAATTAAATATTAATTAAATGGATTTACTAGCCTTATTTAACTCCTTTTAATTAATAAATAATAATGTTGAAGTCATTTTGTAAAAATAATTCAAATAAATAATAAGAAAATTGACTGTTAATAAAATAACTTGATTTTTATTGCCATATTTTCAAATGAATTTTTTAGGATTTTTCTATAATTTTTAATTTGAAAAATATTTAAACTTTAGTTTGACGTATATTTCGATAAATGATAGTATTTTTAAAATTTCAAAGAATAAGATAACTAGTGTATTTTATTGATGCTTTGAGATCGTGTCGCATTATTGTCCACGATCGTATTTTTATTTCTGTCATTTGTCGTTCGTACATGAATGTATTCTGTATAATGTTGTACTGGGAATTGGAAAATAAACAAACTAAAACACTAAGACTTTTCTTCATTTTCGTTTAGACTTTTCTTTTTTCCAAAAGTTCTAAGCTAACCCTCAGTCCAACGACTACGATCATCCATGGCAATAGGGATCGAACTAGGCGAAGTGTCCAATTAGAAAATTGTGTAGTTGGGTGAGATGTAGGAGATGACCGGTTAGATTGGCAGTTGGTGGAGCGAGGTGGCGTAGATCTAAGATGAACGGTGGTGTGTATTTTGGGTTTGATCTCTGACTTCGGGTGATGAGTGGAGGCAAGCTTAGTGGCATTCCATGCGTGTTGGTCGAGGCTATCATCCGGAGGCATATAACAGTGACCGAAGGCCTATGGTGGTGACGATGTTTGAGAATGCAGCGTCGAGGGTTTTAGAACGTGCGGCCTAGGTCTTAAATGAGGGTGATTAAGTTAATTAACTGGTTAATTGAGTAATTAATTGTTTGAATTAATTCCAAAACTTATAAACTTAATAACCTTCCCATACGAGGTCAATTTTAGATGCAGTCTATTGTGTTGGACTCGTATCGATGTTAAATACACGTTTATGGGATTTTTTGAATTTGGAGCTAATAGAATTTTGAGCTAAAATCGAATGCCATTCAATTTTAGTTCAAATTGGAATGTGAAAGCGTCAACTGGAATTTTATGAGTTTACTCAGTTCTAATAAACTATATGATATTTATGTTGCTATAGATTATTGTTGAAAACTTGGATGATGGTTTATATATTGTTGTTCGATTGTTTTTTTGGATTTGATTCCTGTTTAAAAGCGGTTGGCATAAATAATCACTGTGTTGCAGGTAACAAAAGCAAGAGGAAGTCAAAGTATACGTAGGAAATATATCGCTACGAAAACTTCGAATTACATATACATACATACATATATAGATATATGTGTGTGTGCATGTACATATATGTGTTTATGTATATATATGTATGTATGATTTACATAGGACTTTTGCAGTAAGACCACAAGGTGTTTCTTACCAATGTTGATTTACTTATATTCTTATGTTGCTTATTTTGATGTTTGAATGAAATATTTGTGGCTTATGGTTTGATTTATGTAAGTATTTCATTATAGCAATTATTGCTGTGATGTCAGTTATGATATATCATCTCCTTAAAATTCTGTGTATGTAGAACTTGTGCTTCTATTTTTACAAAATAGATATCCAGTCAAGTTTTTGAACTTTGGTAGTTGTTTAAACCATAATTTCAAATATTTTTGAGAATTTTGAAATAAAGAATAAGTATTGTTAAAAATTTATAAAATGAGTTATAAGTTTGATTAATTATATTTCTGGATAATTAATGTTGTTTTAAATTTATAAAAAGATAATGAATTTGATCACTTATCTTTCGATACAGTTAAATTTGTTCTAAATTTATAAAAAGATTATAAATTTAATTTAATTTTTTAGGATAAATGATTTATTTTGAATTTATAAAAAGATTATAAATTTGATTAATTTTCTTTCAAGACAATTAGTATGGTTTTAACCTTTATTTTTCTTCTTCTATCCTTTTGGTGAACTTTCCTAACAATATTTAAGTGTTTTAAAAGTGGTTTGTAATTTATATATTTTTAAATGATTTAATATGAATTATTAAAGAAAAAGTTTTATTTCGAAATAAGGAAAGGAAACGGCTTTAAGATTTTAATACATTTTGGACTTGAGATTTTCCAAGTAATATTTGAAATGGATGATTTAAATTATATACCTATTATTATTGACTTTACAGGAAAGTGAAAAGGAAGCATGGATTACATATTGTTGTTTTAATAAATATTTTCAGGGAATTGAGAAAAGAATTCATGGATTATAACACTTTTGTTATGACAAAGGATTTGTAAAGTTATTAAGAAAACTCGTTACTTGACTTAATAAATGTTGATATTCTCCAATCTTTGGAGGATTTTTGTTTTAAAGATAATAATAAGTTGATTTATAAATTATATTTTAAAAATGAAAAGATCTTTGAAAAGGAAGGTTTTAAAGATAAAGGCAATGGTAATTGGTTTTGAGTTTATAGCAAACAATGTTTTAATGACTTTTGTTTTTGGCCTTTCCTTTTAATACACTTAGAAATATAATTTTCTCTTTAAAAAGAATATTTTAAAGAGTGTTATACAAATATTTGTGATGTGAAAATCAAGTAGATGTGTGAATCAATTGTTTTAAGAGAATTAATTTTCGTATATGACCATTTTGTTATTCCCAATAGTTGATTCATTAACTATCAATTCCACTATCCTTTTATGTTTCATCAATCTAAGATGATTTGTCGCTCATTTAAGCATGATATCCTTAGTAGGAAATGACTAAAACTAAAGTGTGAGTGGATGTCACGCTATGTGGGTTTGCTACCAATAGGGTGTCTTTACATCCAATGTAGATTGGATTCGGTTGTATGTGCATGGAGATACGAAATACTCGGATACTTGATAAGATTGATGGGGTCATACTTGTACATTTTTTGAGAACCATCGAGTTTTCAACTATATTTTCTAAGGGGTATACTTTTGGTAAGGGGGTGCACCCTCATATTTATGGTTGGAAAATTTCCTTTTCCTTCTTTATGATTTAAACCGTTGAATTGTTTTCTCAATCACATTAAGAAGTGCCTGAAGCTTTTTTCGATGTTTAATTTTTTGTGTCCATTCTTTAAGTTTGGATTTTGATTCTATTTATATCCACTCTTTCAAGTTTGGGTTTTGTTTTGATTTGTTTCCATTATTTCATGTTTGGATGCTGTTCTTGTGAGGAAAAATCCATTCCACGTTTAGTGGCATGGTCTCACAGAATTGTTATATGTTCATAATATTTCTTGTGTTTTCTCACACTAAGTTTCCAGATTGATATGAGTGTTATTTTATCATAATAGTTGGGTCATATTGAGTTTTCCCAAGTTGTCGTTGGTGGGTCATGGGGATCATGGAGTAGAGCTGGTTGTTCACCTGCTGTAGTATTTTTATTTTCTGCTATATTATTATATATACCCATCAACAATTGTAAGGTCAAGAAGTTATAACTATCCAGGCTGATGAGGTTTGTTTATAAATCTGATATACCATGTGTTTTAGAGTGACAACTTTTACTATCTTTGTGTACCATATGTTATTATTCCGCTATGAGATTTTGTTTTCCATGTTCCTTTCCTTTTACCCTAATAAACTGCCTTCCGCCACTTGGATGCTCGGCATTTGAATATTGTGGACGTATAAAGTACTGACTTTTGATGGTCAAAAAGTGGGTCATTACATTTTGTATAAGAGCTGAAGGTTAAGTGAGAACCTTGGCTTTAGTGGGGTAAACTCATTTGTGATAGGGTAAGTGACACCCTAGAAGGAGTTTGAGAGTATATATAATACGAGAGCGTATTTGTTATTACTACAAAAACATATTGTGTTAATTGGTCGGTTAAGTTTGAATTTTAAATTCTGGTCGAGTCGCGGGACACCACAGTGTCGATAGGGATTTAAAAACACTTGAACAAGACAAACGAACACGATATTGATTTTTGAAAATTTGGTAAATGAAATATTTTACCTAGGATTATGTATTGTATATATATATAAAGGAATAATTTTCAAATTTATATAGTTATTTATGATGTGTTTGTTTGTTAATGACAATATTTCTTTATTGTCATTATTGTTTGATTTGTAATGCTCGGATAGTTTAAGAGCATTGACTATTGTTTATTGATTGTTAATTTATGCTCGACCAGCTTATAAGCATTTACTGTTTTGATAATTATGAGTATATTAATACAAACCTATTGTGAATTAAGTTTCATAGTTTGATTATAATGTGTTTGGTGAAAATGTTAAGTAAAATGTCATCTTTAAATTTTTGTTTAATTTAATCCAAGTGGGAAGATAAGACATTTACAGGATAAATATTGGTGAAAAATTATTATAATAAAGGGAAGTTATTATAATATAATTTTATTTTAAAGATACATTTCATATGGGTATGGTATATAAGATGATTTATATGATTTATAAAAAGTGGTTATATGTAAAAGTGGTTTTAAGAATTAAATCCTGGTATTACCTGAAATAATTTCAAAAAGAATTTGAGATGAGTAATGGTAGTATTACTCTGAAATATCTGTAAGTATAAATATCTCAAAGGGAATTTGTAATAACGATACTTTTTCTTTGGATAGTTCAAGGAAAGCATCTCGATTAGTTTTGTGGTAATCAGAGTAATCTCCTAAGTGATGAGTAGCACACTTAGTAAGTTATTCTCTTTATCATTGTGAGATAGAAATAGAATGAACCCAAAGCGATTGTGTAACGACCCACAGATTTATCACTCTAATAAATTATATTTATTTTAAATGTTATTCAAATAAAAGGTTGATGATACAAATAATATTGTTTTGGGTGATAAGAAATAATAATTGCAAAAACCCACATTCTGGAAGGTTTAAGTCGATAATAAACCACACATGTCCAACTCAAAGCAATCTAGAACACAGTTAATCAATGGGTTAATTAAGAAAAAATAAGAAAACAGGAAAACAAACATAGAATCTCGCGGCGTAATGACGAAATATAATAATCAAATAAATTGTTCATGAAGCTGTCTATACTATACATTTGACTAAAATTTACAACATCTATTAGTGTTATATATACAATAGAATAATAGAATAATGCAGTAGAAAACATGATGTAGAGAAATAATACTATTAATAATGTACCAAATCTTCATCTTCGTCCTTTAGAATAAATGGTCTTTAATGCACTGAAATACTCACGGTTGCCCTGAGCATAAAGTAAAATAATACACTCAAGTCAGAACTAAAATATTCTCATGTAAGTCAAATCAATATCACGTATAACATGAGTGTAATAGCGTCAGAGATGTTTATCAGGTTTTACATCTCCTATTCAGTGTATAACGTTCGTGCAATAACTTAAGAGATGTTATGAGATTTTTCATCTCTTAAGGACCCGTCAAAATATTTATATATAGTAGAATACACTATATATGTAATGTCTAACAGTAATATAAAATACCAAAATATCGTCACGCGTTACGATTATCCCCCTTAACGTGGTTTTAAGCATTGTCGTACGGTTTGCATATAAAACACAAGTAAACCGCCGGTGGATAGGGATGCGCCATCATGCGACAACAGTAAAACAAAATCATAGTGGTCTCATATAAGGATAAAAGTATGACAAGGCACGTGAGGCAATGCCCAAGGTAGGATACTACTAATTTGCCTGATCCAACACTCCCAAAATAATGGGTGATCACCAATGGATAACAAAAGATGGAATACGAAGGAGTGTATCCACTAGAGGTAGCTATTAGAATCAAAGTTCGGATAAAGATTCAATTATTTATAACAATTTCAGATTCCATTTCCATCATTCAAATGATATCTCAATTATAACTTCCAAATTTCAAATTCGATTCTTTAAATAATTTCTTTTAACGAATTTCTAAATTCAATATTTCAAACTCGAATATGAAATTAATTCAATCTTTATAAATTCGATTTTTATTTCTTGAAATCAAATCATTTAAATAGTTTCAAATTCAAGAATTTAAGACTAATTAATTTACCATTCCGGTGTCCGTATATAATTTTATATGCTATGGCCAAGTTATTATTTATTTCCATCCTAATTTCAACAATGGATATATATCATTTAAATCCAAAATAAATGTCATAGGTGTACGTCATTTCAAATATATCATAATTTATCCAAAATAATTCAAGTTAAAGTTTTATATACTGTCAAATAATATGCATGTGATAACAGGGTATATATAAAATAAATAAACATTCAATCATCCAATATATCAACCTATAGCATCCAAACTCAATCAACATCCAAATCAGCCAATAAATCATGATGGTTAACTAGTTATTATTATCGGGTGTCTAACTAGTATTTCAATTGCAATTTCGATTCAACTATAAATTTTAACTCCAAAAGTTCAATTCCTATTTCACAAATAAATGTCAGTTCATTTACCGAACAACAATCAATAAAATAAAATCACTTCATGATTTTGATTTAACTAGCAGAAGAGTAATCTAGTATTTCGTAAGTGGGTTTAATCACTCATCTTTATTTGAAAATGAAAAATTTTCAGCTTCAAACAAATTCCAATCCAACTCCATAGTGTAGCCTTCGTCGATACGAATCCAATATGACTTGTTTCTGAAAGTGACTACTGTGTCGCTAGTTATCACTTAGGATCGTGTAATATGGAACGTATTATAATCTCAATGCCTTTAACAACCGAAATAGGACTTTACCCGCCTGAACAACCGAACATGACTTCAACAGTTTCAACAAAATTGCTTTGACACTTTGTGTTCTTGTTAACACTGATTTGTCTTTGATAGTACAACCTTCCTATAATCTTTTCCTCAAGTATATATGTGTGTGTAAAGATATAGAAAGGAGAATATTGCTTTGAATCGAAGGATATGTTAATTGATTCATAGATTCAAGCAATATATGTAAATTGTGATTGCTTTTCAGAATGCAGAGGCAGTAGAGAGTATGATTAGAAAATAATGAAATTCGATGATTTGTGAAGTGAATCTTATGTGCTTATATAGTAGATCAACAGCTGCAACCATTCATGAAGAGTTCTGACCAAAAGAAGCATCCATAACTTTTCAATTTAGATTGTATCTCTTGGCAAATGGAAGCGTCTGTTCAGAAAAATAGCCGTTGAAAAAGTTCAGTCGAATGACCCAAAACGACAGTCAACTGAACATTCAAAGTTGTTGCAAAACAGAATGTTTCTGTGCAACTGAGCAGGTTCAGTCGACTGGTCATATATGGTCAGTCGACTGACCTAACTGTCGGTGCACAGTTCACATAAATTCTGAAGATTTTGTAGCTCAAAACAACTTTGACTTGTGTGGACTACTTGAGGATAGATTTTAACATTTCTAACACTGAAAACTTCGACAAATAAACATACTATACTCAGCTTTGTAGTCTCGTCTCCTTTGTACTTTTAACAGCATATGTATTTCTCATTTTGTCGCTTGTCCATATAGTCTCATTCACTGATTTGTTTAAGCTCTTTGTCATGAATCAAAACTTATAATTCAACTTTCTCCCCCTTTTTGATTGATGAAAACCTGTTACAGATGATACTATATTTTGAGAAATATATAACGGGAGTTATATATATCTCCTCCTGAATATCTGGCAACATATTTAATCCTGCGAGAAATGGTAAGTTATACAAATTTCTTCCCCTTTGTCATCGGCAAAAAGGAAATAACAACAATTCCATTATTGAACTAAAAAAAATTTCAATCACAGAAAAAATGTATCAATGATAAAAGTTCTGTTTTAATTTTAAATGATTTGGAAAAATTTGAAACTTTAGTTGCAAATACATTAAATTGTAAAACTATGAATTTTCTGTTTGACTATCTTGGCTTTGTTATAAGACCTACAGAACTTAAACACGATGATTGGTTAATAATCATTGATAAAATCAAAAATAGGATTACAAATTGGAATGGGAGGTTATTATCTAGAGCGGGTAGACTGGTTTTAATTAATTCTGTTTTATTAGCTCTTCCTGTTTATTGGATGTCTATGCATCTTTTTCCTGATTGGGTGAATGATAAAATAGATAAAATTAGAAGAGATTGCCTATGGAGTGGTGAAAATTCTAATAGTAGCATCAAATGTTTAGTTAATTGGAAAACTGTCTGTAAGTCCAAAAAAGATGGTGGTTTAGGAGTCATTAATCTTTGTAGTATGAACTTGTCTCTTCTTGGTAAATGGTTATGGAAATTCAGAGATACTAATGATAATGCCTTTTGGAAGGAGATTATTTCTAAATATTACTACAATGGTAGTAACAATTTCTATCATATTAGTCCTTTGGTTACTCGTAATCAATCTTATTTTTGGAAATCCATTTTAAAATGTAGTGAGATTTTTAACTTAGGAGTTAATATTATTGTTCACTCTGGTAATAACACATCATTTTGGCATGATAGTTGGATTTCAGCTGCTCCTCTTAGGAATGAGTTCAAAGATTTGTATGATATTTGCAACTTTAAATATGCATTTATATCTGAAGTTTTTAACTTGGAAAATGATCCTCCTTGGATTTTCAGTTTTAACTGTATTTTTGTAGGTTCAACCCTTAGACAGCTTTATTTTCTTTATGCTAGATTAAGTCTTTATAATATTGACAATGAGAATGATTATATTAGTTGGGAGTGGGATAAGAGCAAGAAATATTCTACAAATTCCTTTTACAAATTTATTAACTTTTCGGGTGCAACCAATAATTGTTTTAAATTTATCTGGAAAACTAACGCTCCTCCAAAATATAAAATTCACATGTGGCTTATTATTCATGGTAAATTAAATACAATAGAATTTTTAAAAAGAAAAATATTCACATTGATAATATTTGTTTTTTTTGTAATACTCATTTTGAAGATATTAATCATATTTACTTCGATTGCATGGGTACTCATTTTATTCTTATGATTACCCTCAATATTTTTGAGTATAAATTAGTTCTAGAATTACTGATTGTTTTGTCTATTGGAATACTTTAAATTTAAGTTTAATAAGGATAATAGACACTTGCGTGATACTCTTTTCACCATATCTAGTTGGTATATTTGGTTTGAGAGAAATCAAAGAATTTTTAATAAAACCTATATTCATTGTAATAATTTGATTTTTTAATTTCATCTTTTTGCTTAAATTGGGCATCTAATCCTAATTATAAATTAGCCAAATAATTTGTTTTAAGGAATATCTTAACAAGGTTAGTAATAATATTAATATATTCAAACATAACATTAATAATTTTGACTTCAATAATATTTATATTAATGCGTTTTCCAATTTAAATGATGTTAACATGTTGCATACTAATTTTCTTCCTATTATAGGTCCTTAAAGTTGTTTCTAGTAATGATTAGTTTTTTTACTCGTTTACCTTTTTCTGTTTGGTTCATATTTCCTTTACATTTTAGTATTGTTAGTTTTTTGGTACTAGTTTATATTTGCATTATTTTTCTCATTAGATTTTTCTCGCATATATGTATATAAATTCTATTTATATACATATATGTGTTTCATGCTGATTATTTTTCCTAGTTTTGTTTCAGGTTTGGATTAGGTAGGTTACTAGTTGATCTTCTCAGGTTTGCAGGATTGCTAGCATCTTTATATTGGCGTGCAGAATAGCTATTCCCAGGAGTTCAGATGGCGTCAGACATTTCTTTCAATTATTCTGTGTCTTCAGATTTCATAGAGTTTCTATTCTGATGGTGCTGGCTTTCAGATTCTCCGGATTTTGGTTGATTGTTTAGTTTTCTAGGTACCTCCAACACCATATTATCGGGCGGTGGCCTTGCTGGAGCTCGGTGTTAGGGTGTAATGGGCGGTGGCTTCGCCGGAGCTCATTATAGGGATACCTTTCACTTTATTTGTCTCTGGTACATGGACTTGTCACCTGCCAGGCATGTTGGTAGTACCATTTTATGTGTTTTATATATAACTTCATGTGTGCTCTCCTCTTTTATTAGAGGATCATTCATTTCTCTCAAAAATAATTGTTTTGAGCTACATATACAAGCTCATAGAAATAAAATGTTTGGAATAAATAGATAACTAACTATCACCAAGAAACAACAATATCAATCAGAGTAGACTCCGTTTCTTCTTCTTCCATTTGCATTGGAGATTTGCCTCTGGAAGAACTTTCCACGAACTGTCTGCCCCCTCCATTTCCGATTGTGTCAGAACTTGTGTATTCTTCTAATGTAGACCAAGTAAAGTGAGGTGCTGGACATTTACCCGGATCACGGTGTGAAGTTTCCGTAGTTGTGGAAGAGGAACAAGATATTGCATCCCATAAAATCCCAAAGAAACGTTTTTTTTTGTTAAATTTCTAGTCAATTTTCTGGTCGAGATTTTTTGTGTGAGAATCCAAAATGACTTAATTTCGCACAATTAGATCAATGGATTCCCGAGTGCTTTGGGATGGAGTTGGTGTTTGAATGCCATCTCTTGGTTGTTGTTGCTGTGGAGTAGAAGTTTATTGACGAGGTCGTGATTGCCAGTCTTGAAAAGACATGATAGATAGAGGTCTAGGAGGCAATTTCATTAGACTTATCGTGCGGCTATTTAGAGTTTTGGGAATGGAAGTATCGGATTCTGGAATAGGAACTGTTATTGCTCACATCGCCTTTGCCTATGATATAACCTTTTGAATTATCTCCAAAAGTGACCGATCCTCCATTTGAGTAGACAATGTTTTTAACATATCCTTATTACTAGTCACGTGTTTCGAGCAACCGCTGTCTAAAATCCATTTTCCTCTCTTTTTAAGTGGTACCTGCAAAAAATAAAGATTATGATGGTACCCACTTTTCTTTTTAGGGTCCTAAGAGTTAGGTCTAAGGAAGACAAACCCAAGAAGGTTCAGAATTCCCTTTATAAATATAATTCTCATTTTTATGAACAGTTTCCACAAATGTTTCGATATGCTTATTCCTAATTAAGTTATTATTTGTTTAGGAATCCATATTTTTATAGTTTTCAAATCTTTAGAAACTGTTTTCTTAATATCTTTCTTAATTTTGTTTTTAAATTTATTTTTAAACATTCTAGATTTCTATGGATTTTCAATTTTCTTATATCCTAATCCTATTTTATTTGAAGTAGACTGAGAATTTCTATTATTTTAGGAAGATTTTCTCATCATTTATTAAAATTAGAAATATTTTTATTAATATCTTCTAATTTAATTTTGAGACTAGATTTTTCTAACTCTAATGCTTTAGTGTTAGATTTTAAATCGTTAATTTCAACTAATAAATCATCATTTTTATTCTTCTGAATTTCTATTTCCTGAGTTATCATAGAAAGTTGAGATGCTAAATTAGAATTAATTCTTGAGATTTTTCAAGTTCTTCTTCCAGAATTTTCTTTTCGTCTCTAAGCATACTAATTTATAATTCAGATCTATTTAGTTTTCCTTGTAACTCCTTATTTTTCTTTTTAGTTTGTTTTACAAAATCCACTAGTTCTGAATTAAGTTCAACTAAATCTTCAAAACCTAGTTTACTTACATCATTATTTGTAGCCATGAAGCATGCATTTGCTTGCTCTGTGTCACTGTGACTGTCACTGTTACTTTCTGATGAAGAAGAATCTAAATCATCCCATGTTACTGAAAATCTTTCTTCTTGTTCTTCATGAATTTAATTTTTTGTTTCTCTGGACAATCATTCTTCATATGGCCCTTTTTATGACATTCATAACATTCCATGATAGAAGATGATGGTTTATTGCTATTATTGTTGCTGGAGTTATTTTTGAAACTCTTGAACTTGTTAATCTTTTTGAATTTCAAAAACCTTTTGAAATTTTTAGCAATAATTGTCGTATCCTCTTCATCCGAGTCAGAGTCATCTTGTTCTGCTTGAAATGCTAGATTCTTCTTATCCTGTGCTTGAACTTTCTTTGCCTGCAAATTCACTTCATATGACATTGGATTTCCTATTAACTCTTTTGGTTTCATAGTAGAAAGATCGTTTGCTTCTTCAATAGCTAGGATCTTTCTTTCCCATTCATCCGTTAAAGAGTTTAGGATTTTTGATACTATATCAAAGTTAGAAAAAAATTTCTCCTAGTGCCAATAGTGAGTGATATATATCTTGAAATCTAGAGCACATGTCATTTATATTTTTTTTTTTGATTTCAGTTTGAAATTTGGAAACTGACTTTTCAACATAGAAATTTTTCTTTGTTTAACTTTGTTAGTTCCTTCATGAGTTACTTTAGAGTTCTCCATATCTCATAAGTAGTTGTACACATACTAACTTTATTAAACTCATTTCTATCTAATGCACAAAATTATATGTTCATAGCTTTAGCATTTGAAGTCGCATCAGCTTTCTATGCAGCAGTCCAAGTTGAAAAATCTTCTATTGGAATGGTATATTCATTTTGAGTAATGTTCCAAGTTTCAAAACCATTAGATTGCATATATATTTTCATTCTAGTTGACCAGTAATTATAATTCACGCCATTGACCTTCAATAAAACTAGTGTTAATGACAGTGCTTGTGCTAGTGTTAATTTCCATATTAGTAAAAAGATTATCAAATAACTGTGTTACGGTTATAGGATGTCTTGCTCTAATATCAAATGAAAGTGACTACTGTGTCGCTAGTTATCACTTAGGATCGTGTAATATGGAATATATTAGAATCTAAATGTGGAAACAGATAATAAAGTAAATAAGAATAAGCACACCAGGAGTTTTTATACTGGTGCGAACTTCCCGTTCTACGTCCAGTCCCAGACTTCCCTCTGGAATTTCTCACAATAACCGCTCACTTAACCCGGAGGAATAGGTATACAACACCTGAGCAACCGATCTGGATTTTTCCGCCTTTGACAACCGAAATAGGACTTTACCCGCCTGAACAACCGAACAGAACTTCAAGAATTTCAACAAAATTGCTTTGACACTTTGTGTTCTTGTTAACACTGATTTGTCTTTGATAGTGTAACCTTCCAATAATCTTTTCCTCAAGTATATATGTGTGTGTAAAGATTTAGAAAGGATAAGATTGCTTTGAATCGAAGAATATGTTAACTGATTCAGAGATTCAAGCAATATATGTAAATTGTGATTCCTTTTCAGAATTCAGAGGTAGTAGAGAGTATGATTAGAAAATATAAAGAAATTCGGTGATTTGTGAAGTCAATCTTATGTGTTTATATAGTAGATAAACGGCTGCAACCATTCATGAAGAGTTATAACCAAAAGAAGCATCCATAACTCTTTAATTTAGATCGTATCTCTTAACAAATGGAAGTGTGTTTAGAAAAATAGCTGTTGGAAAAGTTCAGTCGACTGACCCAAAACGACCAGTCAACTGAAAATTCAAAGTTGGTGCAAAACGGAGTGTTTCTATGCAACTGAGAAGGTTCAGTTAACTGGTCATATATGGTCAGTCGACTGACCTGACTGTCATTGCACAGTTCACATAAATTTTGAAGATTTTGAAGCTCAAAATAACTTTGATTTGTGTGGACTACTTGAGGATAGATTTTAGCAATTCTAAGACTAAAAACTTCGACAAATAAACATACTATACTCAGTTTTGTAATCTTGTCTCCTTTGTAGTTTTAAAGCATATTTCTTTCTCTTTTTGTCGCTTTTCCTTATAGTCTCATTAACTGATTTGTTTAAGCTCTTTGTCATGAATCAAAACTTATGATTCAACAGTTTCGTTCGAATTGGGCCTCGTAAGAAAAAGTTACGGGTTAATTAGTATAAAACTTAATCAACTAAAACAATTGACTAATTAAAACCCTAACCTACCTTCCATCATCCACCAACCCTAGACCTTGAACCCAAAATGCGACCATTCCCTTAACATGCGCGACCCCAGGCCACCGAGCGCCGATCCAACCTCACCGCCGCGACCGCCTACTCGCGAGCCACCAATTCTAGAAATCGCGCCACCACCGTTGCCACGAAAGAAACCTAGAACCCACGCGACCACAAATCCAAATCTTGGCGAATTCGAGTTGATTCATCTCGGTCCAACCGTCCATCAGAGCTCGTCGAGATCTACACTTTTCCTTTTGATGTCGTTCGATTTTGTTGAGCAGATGAGGAGAAAATGAGAAGAGAGGGGAGGCAATTTTCGGCCATTAAAATGTTTTAAATGGAGTGACTGTGTTTATTATCTCTATGGTTTGCGAAATTGAAAACAAGACGTGGCCTTATATATAAATTTCCGGCTCAATTTATCAGCAAAAATTTTGAACTCCAAACGAAATGTGATGCCTGATGTTCTATACGTTATACCCCTATTCCGAACACAGTGGAATATGTATCGAAGGCCAATTCCATCATATTCAGAAGATAGGTTTTCAAATTGAGTTATTTTGACTTAAATTCCTTTAATTAAATTCTACGCGTTTCACGCTCACACTGCCAAACGATAAGTTTGATCGCTATGAAACTTGAAATCCCATAATTACTCACTATTAAGGATCCAATGAAATTTTTGTCAGAATTTGAGAAAGTGCCCCAAAAAATTATTTGTAAGCGTTAATTAAAACAAGAAATTTTCAAAATCAATTTAATCACTTTTAAATTCAATTTTAAAAGTTTCATTCTTGTTTAAATAAAATTTAAATCAACTTCCGACGTCATTTTCATATTAAATTTAGGATTCAATTATTTAAATAATTCCAAAAATTAAATTTAAACAATTTAGTTATGAAATAAATTGCTATATTTGGAATATAAGTTATTTAACTTTTAAAATGAATCCAAATATATAACAACTACTACACTCTTTATAAAATTATAATCATAGCCAAATAATACGTACTTATATATATTATTTCAAATACCATTTTATAAATAAAATGTTCGTCTAATCCAATTCCAATATTAGATTTCAAATGAAGTTTAGATATCAAACAATTATTTTATTCTCATCTAAATAATTCAACATTTATTATTCAATTCCAGCTATTGATTATAAACACATTCAATATATTGAACTTTATTCTAATACAGACAATTTTCTTAAATCTTATCGAAATTGTTATTTCAAATTTTTTATGCAAGTTCATATTGAGTAATCACATTAATAAATCATTAAAAAAGTTATTTCTAACCATTTTTGTAGTTATATTAAATTATATTATTTAAAGTAGTTAAAAATGCTGGTCATTACAAACTCAAAACTTTTCATCCTCAAAAAGGGATTAAGTGGAGAATCAAATCTTTGATATGCTTTACTCAAACTAATCAACTTACAAAACTTTAAAATCTTATTTACAAAACCTTTACTACACTTCCACTCTAATATCGGCTTATTGTAAAACAAGTTATAAATTTTAAATCTCAAAAAATTTCTAACATCCAAATTTACGGAAAATTTCGACAACGTCTTCTTTGCGCGGCTCGATCGTAAAAATTTGCAATACATATATATATCAAATATACATCTCACACACTAATGAGGCATCCCTTAGAAAAAATATAAAATCGCAGTATGTAATCCGAGATATGTACCTTATTATTATTAATACGAACGAGTTCTCTCATATTAAAGCAAGCAAAAGAAAATCAAACCGCACATATGTCCAAATGGTCTTTATATGTATCTATCTCAACTCAAATTAGAATATTAGTTGCATATAAAAGATATAGAGACATGTATAGGTTTAATAGAACCATATAAATGAATTCTGAATCCAAATCTTAAGCACAAACACTAATACCCAACAAAACAATCATATGCAATCAAAAGCAGTTCTAACAATGATTTACAACAAAGGAAACCATCCAACAATTAAAATTCATCGAATTAATTCATAACTACCACAATCTACATTATTCAATGTCCATAGTTAATTTTTACACTTCATTTCTTATTAACATTCATTCTTTACTAACTTTTAATTGATTTTTCTTCCAATTTATTTACATCTATTCCATTCAAGTTTAACTTATTCAAATTTAATTATTTCACTTTATATTAACACGTTTCATATCATTTTTTTATGGACCATTTATTAAATCATTTTATTAATTCATTTCATTTTAGTAAGTGAAAATTATTAATTTACAAAGAATATAAGAATTAAACACCGGGTCTCTTTCCATATTATTTTGAAATAATATATATAATCATGTCCTTTATTTATATCAAATAATATTTAGAAATTTTGAATCAAATTCTATTTATTGAATCAAATGCATAGCAAAGCTACTAAGTGGTCTTCCACACTTTGAGACTCGAAAATGAATGTCGATGATGCGGCCGTCGTCATTGTAATTATTTTCCAGCGACAGAAAATAGCATGACTTACTTCCGTTTAAAATCCATTTTTGAAAACAACTTCTACTCGTAAATATTTTAAATAATACTAATATTATTTTCAAAATCTTAGAAAGCAATTTCAAAGCACCGAATTTAAATTCTCAGTTTAAATTCATTTTTTAACTTATACTAAAATTAGATTTTTATTTCATAATTCATTACTGAAGTCTATAAACATCCATAAACTCAAATTAGTTAAGTTAACATTTTCAAATTTGGTTTCATAACCTATTCACTTCATACTTATACAACACTTCTTATGTTTATATCACTTTACACTTAAGTTCATATTTTTTGTCTAAACAACATTCTAAAATATATTCAATTCTCTTTTTACAACTCAAGTTGAATTACAATTTCTTAAGTTCCATTACCAATTTTACTTTCTTAAGATAAACTTCATTTCATTAACTAAATTTATTCAACTCTACCTAAGTTAATTTTTTAATTTCATATCTCAAATTCAAATTTTCTTCTTTGCTTAACCAAAATGTTCAGCCATTTAAAAATTCTGTTTTACTTTTCTGTTCAAATTCATTAGTTAAACTTATTCTTTATCTATACTATTTTCAATTTATAAGTTGAAAAACTATTTTCATATATTTGTCAAATCATACTTGGAATTTTTTTTCAAAATCAAAACTTGTTTTAACCATAAATAAATTCCTTTTGGTAGCAATTCTCACCTAGAAACTCGAAAATAAATACCGACGATGTTGTAGTCATCCCCAAAATTATTTCCCAACGACCAGCGTGAGTCCAACGCTTTTATTTCACTCAAAATCTTTTCAAAATATATTTATAGTCAAAAACACTTTCAAATAATATTATTACTAATTCTGAAGGCTTTGAAAACTATTTTGAAAGAACACGATTTAAATTATAAAATTCACAGCTTTTGAATCCTTTATATTTATAAGCCATATTATGAATATACTTATTCAATTTTATTACCTTATTATGAAAATATTTCATAATTTACATTTTTGTTATTGCAAACAATTCTTATTGCAATTAGATTTCAATTCAATCTAATTATCGAACGCTTCATGAAGTAGAGTTCACAAAATATTCGTTTTTAGTTTAATTCAAACAATAATTAATGATAACTAATTATTATCATCTCCTAACAACAAACATCCATTAATAACCATACAGGTTTATGAAAATCATCATTATATATATAAAATATAATTTAGATTAAATTATTTCATTTACACCTTTTTAAAACAATATTATGTTGACTTGCCTTGTTTAAGTGTTTAGAAATCCTTATCAATAACATGGCACCTCATGTACCGACCAGAATTCATAAACAACTCAACGGATAAGTAAACACAATATAAAACATTTTATAACACTAATAATTACGCGCTCTCATATATATATATATGTGTGTGTGTGTGTGTGTGTGTGTATGCACACTCAAACAAACTCATTTTGGGGTATTACTACCCTATCTTTAATGAGTCTATCCTACAAAGCTCAGTTTATCGCTAAACCAAAGCCCTAACACCAACTGTGACGACCCGCATTTCGAAAGGTTAAGTCGACAATAAACCACACATGTCCAATTCAAAACAATCCGAAACACAGATAATCAATGCGGTTAATTAAGAAAAATAAGTAAAGAAGAAAACAAACACAAAATCTCGCAGCGTAATGACAAAATATAATAATCAAATAAACAATTCATGATGTTGTTTATACTTTACATTTGATTAAAATTTACAACATCTATCAGAGTTATATATACAACAGAATAATAGAATGATGTAGCAGAACTATATGATATAGGGAAATAATACTGCTAATAATATACCAAATCTTCATCTTCATCTTCATCCTTCAGAATTTATGATCTTCAATGCACTGAAATATATAGGGCTAACCCGAGCATAAAGTAAAACAGTACATTCGAGTCAAAACTAAAATATTTTTATGTATGTCAAATAATTATCATGTATAACATGAGTGTAATAGCGTCAGAGATGTATACAGGGTTTTACATCTCCTATCCAGTGTATAACATGCATGCAATAACTCAAGAGATGTTACGAGATTTTCTATCTCTTAAGCATCCGTCAAAATATTTATATATAGTAGAATACACAATATGTGTAATTTATAGCAGTAATATAAAATATTGAAATAACGATAAGGTGTTAACACTATCCCCCTTAACGCGGTTTTAAGCATTGTCGTACAGCTTGCAGATAAAACACCAGTAAACAGTCGGTGGATAGAGATGCGTCATGATATGACAACACTAAATCAAAATCGTATTGGTCTCGCATAAGGAAAAAAGTATGACAAGGCATGTGAGGTAATGTCCAAGGTAGGATAATACCAGTTTACCTGGTCCGGACTGGTGGTATCCCCTAATGGCCCACTGCAACACAACACTCCCAATATCACGGGTAATCACCAATCAATAACAAAAGATGGAATACGAAGCAGTGTGTCTGCTAGAGGTAGCAAACCTCATTGGCCAGTCGCGACTGCTATTTTCGTCATTTTAAATTGACGCAAAGTATCAGGGCTATCCATCATCGTTCTCTTTCTTCAAATCCAGCAACCACCAAATCCAACCACATCATTCTGGAGTCCCCTCTAGGTACACAGTTGTTAAAGTGGTTTCAATATTGACGGAGAATATGCCAATAAGAGGTCCCGGTCTCTTTAAAAATCTAACGTCGTTTTACACACCGGTTGGTTCTTTTATAATTCGAAAACAATTCATACTTGATATCAAAATATCAAATTCACTTCAAAATCAATTTGATTTCAAAACTATCATATTTACCTAAAATACGTCAAGTCACTTGAAAAACATTTCATTCCAATATCTCGATTTCACTTCCAAAATCGTTTCAAATTTCAACTTAGGCTATAACTTCATTTTAACCAAATTCATATTTAAATCAACGATCTAAATATAAACATTCCAACTTTGAACAAATTGAATTTTAGAAAATAATTAGAATAATTTTGAATAAATAGTTTAAATAATTTAAAGATTTAAAACAGTTTGATCCAAATTGGTTTGGGTATTGAAAATGGTTTATATAGTAAAATAGTTTGAAAAATTAAAATAATTTGAATATCCCAAAAGATAGATTTTACATAGTTCATATGACAATAATTTATTTTGAAAATAACTTCAAATCAAACAGTTTGTTTCAATTTCAACAAATCTAGGCCCATGTCCAAATTTAAATTAAACCAATTCAATTTCATATCTTTCAATTCAAATCGTCTTCAATCTCAATTCAATTTAAATCAACTCCACTTCGATTTAAATTCAAACTAACTCAATTTCGATTGCAATTTGAACAAATTCGAAACATTCATTTTTAACTTCGGATTCAATTCAACGGTTTGATTCAATTGTTTAAATTTCAATTCATATAAATTTCAAGTCCAATTTCAATCTAGAAATTTAAATCACATAAATCAAATTAAACTTCATTGTTCAATTTACGGTTCAAATCTTTAAATTAATTCCATTTTGAATATTTCGATTCCAGGTCCAAATTATGGAATATTAGTTTAAATTACTAACCAAGATAAATTTCAAAGTTCAGATAAATTTCATCTATTTAAAACAATTTCAATTTCCATCATTCAAATGATATTTCAATTATAACTTCAAATTTTCAAATTCGATTCTTTGAACAATTTCTGTTAATAAATTTCTAAACTCAACATTTCAAAATCGAATACGAAATTAATTTAATCTTCATAAATTCGAATTTTATTTCTTAAAACAAAAATGTTTAAATAGATTCAAATTCAAGAATTTAAGACCGTTTAATTTAAACAATCTGGGGTGTGTGTGTGTGTGTATTTCTATCCTATGGCAAAGTGATTATTTATTTCGATTCTAAATTCATGGACAGATATATATCATTTAAATCCAAAATAAATGTCATAGGTATATATCATTTCAACTTATTTCTTAATTTATTCGAAATAATTCAAGTTAAACTTTTATATACTGTTTAATAATATACAGGGTGATAATGGGATATATATATATATATATATAAAATAAAGATCCAATCATCCAATTTGTAAACCAATAGTCCAATATCAATCAACATCCAAATCAGCCAATAAATCAAGACAATTAACTAGTTATCAATATCGGATGTCTAACTTGTAATTTAATTCAATTTCGATTCCTCTGTCAATTTTAACTCTAACAGTTCTATTCCTATATTACAATTAAATGTCAGTTCATTTACCAAACACAATCAATAAAATTAGATCACTTCATGACTTGCATTTAACTAACAGAAGAATAATTTAGTACTTCGTGAGTGAGTTTAATCACTCACCTTTATTTGAAACTGAAATTTTTTTAGCTGCAAATAAATTCCAATCTAACTCCTTGGTGTAGGCTTCGTCGATACGAATCCAACACAATTTGTATCTTTCGAATCAGACCTCGTATGAAAAAATTATGGGCTAATTAGCAAACGATATAGTTAAAAACTTAATCAACTAAATAATTAATAAATTAAAGCCCTAACCTATCTTCCATCATCCAGCAACCATAGACTGAGAACCCAAAACATGGTCATACCCTTTACGCGCACGCACAATGTGAGAAATACGGATTATGGATCTTAAGGCTAGGATTAACACTAGAGGGGGGTGAATAGTGTTAATAAAGAATTACTAAATCTTTTTCGATTTATGTTAATTTAGACACCGATGTATGCAATATACAGACACAGATATGATAACAGAAACAAACGCAGGTATAGAAATAAAATAAAGGCAGTAAAGGAAAGAACACACCGGATTTTATACTGGTTCGGAGTTATCCTACATCCAGTCCCACAACACAATTACGGATTTTCTTTCAAAAGCAATTGTATAATTACACCCTCGGTTTTGAGGCTACGAGGTACACCCTCCAGAATTTCGATCCTATAGGTAGAGATACTTGATTTCTAGGCCACAAATTTACCCAATTGATTTACCAAGGCTACAATTACACCTTTCCTTTCTTGATTGATTTTCAAGGCTACAATCACACCTTTTCTCGCTTAATAGATTACAAAGAAGTCTATAACTCTGAATAGCACTGAGAATCTTGTAGAGAGAGTGATAGAGAATCAAAAAGTAATCGAGTTCGATTCAATTTTGATTTCGACAGAGTAATGATAAGAATATGTATTAATAAAAGTGGAAGAAGAAGAGGAGTGAAAAACCAGAAAATTTGATCTTAAATTCGTTGAAACTAACCCCTATTTATAGAAGAACAACAGCCATGTCCATTCGTGAAGAGTTATGGCGAATAGACACTTCTTTTGAAATTTAAATTTTGAACTCAGCTGACACCATGTCGACATAGGGTATATAGGCATGTCGACATCCCAAAGCATTTTTGATGTTTTGATTTTCTTTGAAAATAAAGTTTATCTTATATTAAAACTAATTTAAACTTTATAAATATACTTGAACATAGTTAAAATTCATAAGTAAATATAGAGAATAATATATATAGAATTTAACTCTAATTTTATATTTTAAATCTAAGTATAAATATTTAAAATTTAAATATATTATATTAAAAGATAGTTTAAAATCAGGAGTAATTTGTCTTTGAAATTAAAGATAATTTTGAGGCTAAAATTATTTAAAATCAGGATAAAGGGTTTTGAATCCTTTAAAAGGAAAGTTTTGAAAACATTTTGAAAACAGGATATAATTTTGAAAAATCATTTTGAATAAAAAGTTAGCGGATACAAAACAATGTTCCACTAGATTTTTCATAGGTTCCATCCTACACAGGGTTCCATCCCTTTAACAGGCTCGAAGTGGATTGCATTCCATGAATAAATTGGATTTTAAGATGCCAGTGCTTTTCTATGAGTTTTAACAAAATTCCTAATAAAAAGTACATAACCTGAAATCTTGAACTCTTGATAATCTTGACACTCATGAGTCTTCTATCTTGATATCTTGAATATCTATACTGTACAGTCTTCTTTCTTAGTACCTTCATGGTTAAATCATGCATATACATATATATAAACTTATAATGTTAGTATTTATATTTTATAATATATTCTAAGGTTGTTGTCATCAAAACCATCATCTTACGGACTAACAATCTCCCCCTTTTTGATGATGGCAACCTTTGTTTATAAAATTTTACTTCTATCCTAATAACTCCCCTTAAAACTAATAGCTCCCCCTTAATCTATGCCTAACTACCCTATTTTCTATTACTCCCCCTTTGTCATCAACAAAAAATTCACTCCCCCTCATTCATCAGTACGTGCATTGATAAACTATAAAACGAAAAATATAGATGAAGAAATAATTATACTTACGAACATGATAACTAATCAAAGTCTATATACATATCAACGTATATATATGTTTTATACAACAAATTTCAAACCAATATCAAGAAATCAATCCACACAGAGTATCAATCCAAACCAAATCAATTCAAACAAATCAATCAAAACAAACAAATAAAAATCAAATGCTACGTGGAACTTCCACCCATATTTCTTCTCCAAAGATTGGGTCTGCCTTAATGCATCCCAATTATCATTGTCATTGGTGAGAGAGTCCGAAGGATGTGTTTCGTTATCATCCTTGTGCAGATAGGAGATCATCCATCGTATCGCATCGAAGTGCCTTTCTTGTTCCTTGATCATCTTCATTTGACTCAATTCTAAGTGACGCTGGTTTCATAGAATAAACGAGAGAATATTCTTGAACGAATTAAGAGTTTCTTTAAGATTTTCGGATAGATCGTGAATAGAATTAGCATAGTTGAATTTATGAAAGACATAAAAGATATAGATGATAAGAAATGAATTTCAGTGAAGAATTCTGGAAGAAACAGGTATTTGTAGGTGTATAAATTTGTTTGAAATGAATAGACATTTGGTAGTTATTCAAATTTCAAATTCAAAATCAATTGTCATTTCTGACCAGTACATGTCGGCATGGTTATATAGGGGATGTCGACATGGGTCAGTGAAAAATTATGACTAATTTGATTTTGTGAATAATTGTGTGTATATATATATTTATATACTATACTAACATTTATCTGGAGATAAGATAAGATAGATAACAGAAAAGAAATTTCTTTTCATTGCATACTACGATAATACAACGATTAAGCACACAACAAACTACATGAATATTCGAATTAAAGCAAACTAAAACAAATACAACACTATACGAGAAGATAAAACTAGTTAGAGGATGAAGATGATGAAGATAGTCCAATTTTCTTGCTGACTTTTGAAATGAACTTGTTCATCTTCGAAGAAATATTATCCAACTTTTTGCTAACGGATCGTTTAAGAATCCGTTGATTCTCAACAATAGTTTTTTGATTTTTGAGAAGCGTTTTGATGGACGGATTTGGAGGATAGTCAATGCTTTCCAAAGAGGTTTCACCTTCTTCTTCTTCAATTTCCATTTCATCCCCGCCTTCTTCTTCCTCTTCTTCCATTTCCTCATGAGCCAAATGCTCTTCCTTTCGGTAAGGGTCTCATTAGGTTGAAAACAAATGGAATTTTCATAAGTAAAATGTTGTAATGATTGAAAACTTTTTTAGAAACAAATTCTTTGCCTTTGAAATCCACTCCAAAGTAGTTAAAAATCCGAGTAAGATAAATTCCATGGTATAAAGTATTCTCACCCATTTCAAGATATCTAGGACGAAGTTCATCCAAAATAACTTGCGCCCAATTTATGTCATAATTTCTAGAAATAGCAAAAAGAGCTTTGCAAACTTTTGAAGTAGGATTTTTAAAATTCCCCGAAATTGGGGTCAAAGTATGTTGCAAAGGAAGATTGACAATTCTTGCTTTTGGTCGAAATTTTCTATTTTTAAATTCAAAATCATCATCTCTATCGAAAATGTGATTAAATGTCTCACGATCATGTTCATCGATTTTAAAGTTAGAAAGATCCATTCCCGAATTATTACAATTGAGAATAATACTCAAAAAATCAAAATTCAAAACAATTCTAGTGCCTTTGACACTACTCCAAATTTCATTCTCCTTACCATCATAAAATCAGCGATTTAAATTCGCACAGAAAATTTTGACAAGATTAGGATAGAAAACAAAATCATTTTGAGAAGCATTAATAAGACTAAGAACTCCATTGTTTGCAAAAAGAGAATCAATTTCATAAGAAGAAAAATCTCGAAAAATAGCAAATTTTCCGGGATGGACTTTGGCATAGTTAGCATAATTGATGTATGCTTTTATTGCCTCCGGATCATTGAATAATTGCTTTTTGATTTTTCTATAAATTCTCATGGTGGAGGGGTTGCTTGAAGAAGCCATTAAAGTTGAGAGTAGAGAGTTTGAAGTTATGAAGAAAGAGTTTGAATTTGAAAATGAGAGTGAAAAGAAATGATAAAAGATAGTGAATAAATAGATTCTCAAAGGACATATTCTCTGGTCAAAAGTTAACTTTTCAGAGAATTGAATGAAGTGAAAAGGTGGAGAGAAATTCAAACATTTGAATTCAAATTTTGAAATTTAAATTCACGTACCCATGTCGACATCATGTAGGGACCATGTCGACACGTGCCTTTGAATTTTCATGAATTGATTTTTCCTAAGTTCTCTAATATATATATATATATATATATATATATAATAATTATTATTTTTAATGCCTATATACATATCTGAAATATTATTAAACTTCAAGTATATTTAAGAAAATATTATTATACTTATTAAAAAAATAATAATAATAATGAAATAATGAAATAATAATAAAAAATAGAAAATAAATTTTAAAATTCAAACAACACTGCAATTCAAAACCAATCAATCAAACAATCAAGCAACTAATTCTAAGCAAGCAATTTCAACCAATTGTATTGTAAATGTGTATCTTTTTCTGAGTCTGTTTCTTTGAATTCGTCGGAGTCATAAACAGCTGTGAAACACAAATTCGAATTATCTATCTTCTGATCATCATCACTTGATGACGAATCTGAGTCGTCTAGAGTAGCAGTAAATGCACGCTTCCGTTTCTTTGCTGGATCTTGTTCATAGGAGAATTTGCCTATCTGGATACAGACAGCCTCTTTTGAAATGGCCTGGTTTATCACAGTTGTAACATTTGTCATTATTTGGCACTACATTCTGATTTCCAGAATTCTTATAGTTGTTTCTCTTGAGACTATTCATCTTTTTGTATTTCAGGAATTTCCTAAAATTTCTGTTCATAAAGGCTATCTCTTCATCATTATCGCTGTTTGATTCTGATCCATCGGTCAATGCATTGATGCCATTGATTTCTCTTCAGATGCTTTACTTTCTCTTCTCCCGATCATTTGAACTTCATACGACATTATATTTCCAATTAATTCTTCTATCTTTAAAGTATTGATGTCATTTGCCTCTTCGATCGCAAGTGTCTTTTGATCCCATTCTAGAGTCAGAGAATTTAAACTTTTTCTGACTTGATCTTCTTTAGAAAATTCCTTTCCCAAAGATATTAGAGAATGCAGAATATCCTGAAATCTACTATACATATCTAAAATAGACTCATTAGGATTCATTTTAAATAATTGAAACTGATTTGTGAGCATGTAAATTTTGGTATGTTTAACTTTGCTTGTTCCTTCGTGAGTAACTTGCAAAGTTTTCCATATTTCATATGCAGACTTACAAACTGACACTCTATTGAATTCATTTCTATCTAATGAACAAAACAGAATATTCATTGCCTTAGAATTATTTTGTGCAATATTCTTTTGCTCAGTAATCCACTGTGCAAAATTAGTTGTGGGTTCAAAATATTCAGTTTGTGTGATATTCCAAGTGTCTAAACCTATAGATTGTAAATATATTTTCATCCTACATGCCCAATATGCATAGTTACTGCCATTAAAAAGTGGTGGTCTGACAGTAGACTAACCCTCTGCAAATGAACTAGTGACAGGGATACTAGTGTTAGTAACAGTACTAGTGTTGATAGTCATTTTGAAATTTTTTTCAAAAATCAGATTATGAAACTTTAAAAACCTCGCTCTGATACCAATTGTGAGAATGCGGATTACGGATCTTAAGGCTAGGATTAACACTAGAAGGTGGGTGAATAGTGTTAATAAAGAATTACTAATCTTTTTCGATTTATGTTAATTTAGACACCGACGTATGCAACATACAAACACATATATGATCACAGAAACAAACACAGATACAGAAATAAAATAAAGGCAGAAAAGGAAAGAACACACCGGATTTTATACTGGTTCGGAGTTACCCTACATCCAGTCCCGCAACACAAGTACGGATTTCCTTTCAAAAGCAGTTGTACAATTACACCCTCGGTTTCAAGGCTATGAGGTACACCCTCCAAAATTTCGATCCTCTGGGTAGAGATACTTGATTTCCGGGCCAAAGTTTACCCAATTGATTTACCAAGGCCACAATCACACCTTTTCTTTCTTAATTGATTTTCAAGGCTACAATCACACATTTTCTCTCTTAATAGATTACAAAGAAGTCTATAACTCTGAATAGCACTGAGAATCTTGTAGAGAGAGTGATAGAGAATCAAACTAGAAGTAATCGAGTTCGATTCAATGTTGATTTGGCAGAGTAATGATAAGAATATGTATTAAGAAAAGTGGAAGAAGAAGAGGAGCGAAAAGCCAGAAAATTTGATCTTAAATTCGTTGAAACTAATCCCTATTTGTAGAAGAACAATAGCCACGTCCATTCGTGAAGAGTTATGGCAAATAAACACTTCTTTTGAAATTTAAATTTTAACTCAACTGACGCCATGTCGACATGGGGCATATAGGCATGTCGACATCCCAAAGCATTTTTTAATGTTTTGATTTTCTTTGAAAATAACCTCTATCTTATATTAAAACTAATTTAAACTTTATAAATATACTTGAATATAGTTAAAATTCATAAGTAAATATAGAGAATAATATACATAGAATTTAACTTTAATTTTATATTTTAAATCTAAGTATAAATATTTAAAAGTTAAATATATTATATTAAAAGATAGTTTAAAATCAGGAGTAATTTGTCTTTGAAATTAAGGATAATTTTGAGGCTAAAATTATTTAAAATCAGGGTAGAGGGTTTTGAATCTTTTAAAAGGAAAGTTTTGAAAACATTTTGAAAACTGGATATAATTTTGAAAAATCATTTTGAATAAAAAGTTAGCGGATACAAAACAATGTTCCACTAAATTTTTCGTAGGTTCCATCCTACTTAGGGTTCCATCCCTTTAACAGGCTCGAAGTGGATTCCATTCCACGAATAAATTGGATTTTAAGATGCCAGTGCTTTTCTATGAGTTTTAACAAAATTCCTAATAAAAAATACTTAACCTTGAAATCTTGAACTCTTGGTAATCTTGATACTCATGAGTCTTCTATCTTGATATCTTGAATCTCTATACTGTACGGTCTTCTTTCTTAGTACCTGCATGGTTAAATCCTGCATTTACATATATATCTGAACTTATAATGTTAGTATTTATATTTTATAATCTATTCTAAGGTTGTTGTCATCAAAACCATCATCTATTCTTAGGTATTTATACATGAGAAAAATGCTTAGATCTTTTGAAATTGGAACTTGATGATTCAAGGCTTTTGATTTCAGGTTGAATGCTGCTGATTGCTTGATAATCTTTGTTAGATTTTTTAAAAAAAACTGTTATATCCTTTAGTTTGATTTCAGGTTGGAAAAAATGGAAGCTTGATTTAATTACAGGCTTTGATCTTGAGTTTGAGAATATTAACAGGTTTGAGTTTCTTAAGTTTTAGAAATGTAGAAAGAAATGAAAGAAAAAGAAGATAGGAGTTAATAAAGAGTAAATTATGATTTATCAAAATTTAAAGAAAATAATAATACAAAGACGACACTTGTCATATTAGTTAATATTTGTCAACTGCAATTTATAATTCATTTACACTTGTAATTAGATACATTCTTTTACTTACATTTGTAATTATGCATGATATATTTATTTATAACGCTTTTGTATTTACTTTACTAATTAATAAACACTTCCTTAATTTATATAAATAAAATTTTCTTTTAAGAAAAATAATATAAAACAAATTTTATTCTAAAAAAACCTTATTCATATATTTTTAAATCCAAAATATTTTAAAGTATTTATCTTTTAAATTTTAATTTAAATCCAGATTCAAATTCAAATTCAATTTTAAAAATCAAATTCAAAATCACTCAAATTTATATATATATTTAAACAAACAAAAATAAATATGTAAATAACTATAATTTAAAATCTATTTATACCTATATTTAAAATAACACATTATTATTATTATTTTGAAAATAACAATCTTACCAATTTAAATAATTATATTAGGAGGATTATCAAACAAATACTTATTCAAATATATATTTTTATTACCAGAATTGTTTATTTAACTTATAAATTAGTAGTTCTACTAACTAAACCCGGTTAATTTATCAATTACAGATATTCTAAAATCCGGGTTATCACATTCCTCCCCCTTTGAATCTTTTCGTCCTCGAAAAGGAACAAAGCCAGAATTTATTAAAATACTTATTATTGTATAAATTACTTTGAACATCTTAACTAAAACTGTTTTATTTAATAATTATTAAGAAACCTTTAAAATCTGTATGGTATTACAAAAAATAGTTTTATAAAAAATACTTTTTATAACTCGATGTCTCAACCAGTCCATCCTTGTTCTCACAGAAATTCGGTCATACGTTGATGAGGCGTAAGACTGAAAATCTATAAGTACTTGGTAAACCCCTTTTTAACATCCAGTGAATATAGTTGGAAAATATTTTGTTTAAAATATAGAAATCATTTTTGAAAACCAGACGAAACGTCTTTAGTGAGAATGCTCTGGAAATCCTCACCCCCATCCATAGTCGCAGTTACATCCTGGGTAACGTTGCAATCACAGCAAAAATTCATGTAACTGTAGGCACTCCGCGCCCCTCGATTACGCCATGGAACCCGCTACAGATCGCAGTTACATCCTGGGTTACGTTGCTATCGCAGCAAAAGTCCATGTAGCTGTAGGCATCATCGCCTTCGAATTTCGCTGCCAAAAGAATGAAACTTCTCCACTCCCACATAGGTCGCAGACTACATCAGTCAAGTCCCAATGTAGCCTTAGGCTCTCACGGCCTCTCGACTTTCGCTATGTCTTTATAGGTCGCAGTCTACCAATATAAAATTAAACGTAGACTGTTGTCTCTCAGTAGCACACACGACTTTTGCTATATTACCATAGGTCGCAGTCTACCGATGTAAAATCAAACGTAGACTACTGGCTCTCAGGGGCGCACATGACTTTCGCTATGGTCTGTAGTAGATCGCAGTGACATCGAGTTAAACTGTCGTCACAGCATAACTCAAATATCTCTGTAGGAATCAGCACCCTCGACTTTCGCTACACACTACACATAATCCTCAAGAACTAGTTTGTTCAGACTCCTCATACGATCAACTTTAGAACCCCCCTTAGGGTTCAAGGCAAGTACCACCCTTTGGCACTCCTGAGAAGTTCATTTCGATGGAGCGCCTATTTCCCCAAAGCCAATCTCAAAGCACTTTATACTATACTCTTATGGTATCTTTCAAATCATACCCTTTATGATTTTCATCAAAATCTCCTTTACACTTGATTCCCAAAATCGAAAATTCTCAAACTAAGCTTTCCAAATTCCAAAATTGATTTTTTTCCCCCAAAAATCAAAAGCATTTCCAAATTCCATAGGTTCCAAAAACCTTCTCCTAAAATCATCCTCATAAGAACCTTTATATATATATATATATATATTGATAGATAAATATAACTTTAAAAAACTTTGGATCTCTTCAAAAATCCTTTCTTTTTGGCAATAGATTCAGCAAGGGGAGATTTATCTTATATAACAAAGATATATTGTAACGACCTGGAATTTTCGGTCCCAAAAACTCCAGATAGTTAGTAAAAGAAGAAAAGAGATAGAAGAAAAAGAAGAACAGAAACACCAACATCTCACATTCACAGCGGATAAAATATAATATCAAATAATATCATTTACACAAAGAAAGGTGTATCAGTAAATTTACATTTTTAATACATCAGAGTTACAACATTTACACAATCATTGGACAGTTATGATTAACATGTCCCAGATAAACTGCAATATATCACATCAGAATACACTCCGTATGTTCCTGGCATCCAGCTCGCCTCCTGAGCTCCAGAACATCCTTACCTGGAAATCTATAATACTCGGTCTGACCTGAGCATTACATCAAAGTAACACCCGGGTCAAGCTAGAAACCAGCGTGAGTAAAACCTATCTAGCAAGAAAATATGGATGCAATATTCTTCTCTAAAACCCGGGGTAACTCGTATCAATTTACAAATTCACAATTTGTTATTGACAACATTTATTTCACACATCAATCTCTAAGTACCAAAACTTAGATTAATTAGTCCAATTTACTTAAATCATTCCATACCTGCCTATTGATTTCACATGTCAATCTATAAAGAATCGAAGTGGTTTCGGGTATTTACTAATACCCGACTCCGGTCTCTTCGAATCCAATGTTGTCTTAACCTAAGTTATTCAAGTGAATACAATTCAATCTTAAATATATGATGACACTTTCGTACAGCAATTCATCATAGATATCCACATTATCACTGTTCAACCCAACATCTCATATTACAAAACATTTCATATCATAAAACATTACAAACACAAGCTAGAGATACAAATAATCCAAGGCATTTAATATTATTCAATCACCCATAGGCAAGGTTAATTTAACTAATTACTTCCATCATTACAAACTCTGCTTATTTAACCATTAGTTAATTCCAACCCAATCAATTAATTATTCCTTAACTATCCACCTTACTCAACCTTTTTTAATTAATTACTTTAACTAAATAATTGCTCCTTAATTACTTTACTTTTAATTAATTACTTCATCAAGTAATTATTCCATTGGTCGATTATCCTTAATCAATTAACCTTGATCATTTATTAATCTAATGTCTAGTTAAATTAATTAACACTTAACAGATTTATCTTTTAGTTACTTACCTTAAGTAATTATCACTTAAATAATTAATCATCTCTTATTATTCCTATCTAGAAATTACCCCATAACCCCTCAAGTTAAATAAACAAACCCTCAGTTACTTTCATTAGGTAATTATCTTTAACTAATTTCATTCATTTACTTTATATTATCACAATAAATAATTAACTATCCTTTAATTAATTACTCTTTAACTACATATACAAATTAAGTATCCATTTACATTAACAATTTATATATCAATTTATAAAATCTTCAATAATTAAAATAAACCACATACTTACATTAATTACTTAGTTTCAACAATAAACTTATTTGAATTCATATATTTAGGAAAAACTCCCTCTTATATTTTGACACCAGAATGATAATGGCTTTGAACTTGTCCATTTCTATTCATTTTGAAACTGGCTAAGAATTTCTTCTGTTTTAACCCATAAAAACATATAACAAAGCAAACCGAAATTCCCTAAACGAATACTTGAGTCACCATACAAAATTCTTGAGATAATCCCGTGTTACTCATGTGTAGCTCTACTTCGAGACGATCCTCACACCACCTCGAGCATGCACCCGAGCAAACCCATCCCCTACTTCTTCTTCTCCTTGGTCCTTAATTCCAAAAAAACTAGATACACAGATAAACGCGTGCACGTGCACGGTTCACGCCACTGTTTCAATCGCCACCGTGACCTTAAACAAGTCATGACGAACACCCCATCACGAACGATCACCCAGAAACCCAAGTTTCCCCGCGAATCAAAAATGAAAGATCTCGCCCTCAACAAACTGATACCCACTCACCATACACCACGAATCCTCCCATCACCATCCACCGGAGACCACGGCCTTGTGCCTGCACCACCGCCTGTGATCCAGGCTCCTTTCCCCACAACTCCGACCACACTCGATGCGAGAATGATGCCGCAATTGCCCAGAACCCAACCATGCTTAAAACCACACCTTAAACCCTAACTTAGCCTCGCCATGCCACCGCTTCAGTCAATAATCACTCCAGCCAATTTTCCCCTGATCATCGATCAACAATCCACCTCTGGCCTCAGTCCCGACAACCACTTCTCCCTCGATCGTCGGCAATTGCCAAAAATCCACTTCCCGTTCAAGCCCAAATTACTCAATTAATATTTGTTTAAAAATCTTGATTCTTATTTTAAAATTCATGGTTTTCAAAATCAAGTCCGATAATATAAGTAAACTTCAAGATTCAAACAATTAATTTCTTGACTAGGTTGAATTCTTACTGTTCTTCTTCTTTTGTTTCGAACCCAGCTTCAGAATCTACATGGAAATATTTTTAAAATTTACTCTATGTTGTAACAAACAGAATTTATTTATACATCCATGTTTAAAATGAATCAGGGTAAGAGATATTTGAATTTTGATCAGGTTTTAAAACCTGGATAACCATAACAGAGCATTTATTGGTATTCTGGCATTCACATCATGAAATCATATATATATATCTTCATGCAATTCATATAAATAAACATGCAGTCATACTTTGTTCCAAGAATTTCTGTATGCAAAAGAATTCTAAATAAGATTAAAAATTCGTTTACTCACCAATAACCTGGAACAGAGAATTAATGTTTGAAATCCAAAAAGTGGAAATGGTTTGATCTTGATCTTCTTAGATGAATTTTGAGTCTTGAATTGTATTTGAATCTGCACTAAATCTTTGCTTGGTCTGACCATTGTTTGGTTAATAATTTGAAAAAATTGCTTGATTTCTCTAAAACTGGAATACTTTGAATTGCTACTTTAGATTGAAAACTGAATTTGCTTTGAGAATTTGTTACAATATTTTGAACTTGAGTTTGTTTGTGGATTTTCTAGTTTGAAGAAGTTTTACAGGTGAAGTTTTCTTGCTTGAGTTTAGTTGCTTTTAAAAATAAGAAGATAAGAAAAAGAATTGAAGAAAGAAGGTAAGAGTTTATATAGTGTAAAATTAGAATTATTAAAATTAAAGAGAAATGAAAACAAAAAGGGTGACACTTGCCCAAAATGTTTACAATTATCACATACCAATATTTAACTCTTAGCACATGTTATCAATATGTTTTCATAATTAAACACTTGTATTTATTCATTTTCTTAATATTTCTAAACGATTTTAAAAGCCTTTGAAATAAATTTTCTAATTAATTAATAGATTTCTTAACTAATGAATGTTTTTCTTAATTTCATAAAAATAAAACTTTTAAAAGAAAAGAAAAGAAAAGAAAATAAAAACCAATTATATTCTAAATAAATTTATTTAATCAATTTTTAAATGTTAATTTAAAAGCTTTTGTATTTATTTACCATTAAATAAATACTTTGTAAATTTATATATAAAACAAATATTCTTTTGCTTTAATATAAAACAATCTTATTTTAAATAAACTTTATTCATATATTCTTTTATATCCAGAATAATCTCAAGATATACATATTTTTTTAAAATTTCAAATTTAAATCCAAATTTCAAATTCAAATTCAATTTAAAACTTCAATTTTAAATCAACTCAAATGTGTGTGTGTATGTGTATATATTAATTTAAACAAACAGATTATTAAATTTATGTTGAAGATAATAAGTTTTGCCTATTTTAAATAATCCTATTGGGAGATTATCAAATAATTATTTTCCCAGATATGAATATTAATTTTTATATTTATTTGTATCTTCCTTAACAATCATTAAAAATCAGTATTTCTATTAATTAACCCAGTTAATTATCAATTAACAGATACTTCAAAATTCGGGTTATCACATTCCTCCCCCCTTAGAATCTTTTCGTCCTCGAAAAGGAACGAAGCCAGAATTTATTCAATAATTTAAAATCGGATAAATTATTCTTTGATCATTTTAAAAACACTTTTAAAATCTATATAATGTTGCCAAAATAGTTTATAAAAATACTTTTTATATCTTGATGTCTCAACCAGTCTATCCTTGTTCTCACAGAAATTCGGTCATACATTGATCAGGCGTAGGATTGAAAATCTGCAAGTACTTGGTAAACCTGCTTTTAACACCCAGTGAAAATACATGGAAAATAATTTTACTGAAAATATAGAAAATATTTTTGAAATCGAGGAAATATAGTTGGTGAGAATGCTATGGAAATCATCACCGCCATCCATGGTAGCTATTAACCCGAGTTACGTTGCCATCCCGGCAAAATCCATAGATAACTGTAGGCACTCGGCGCCCCTCGATTACGCCATGGAACTCGCTATAGATTGCAGCTACAACCGTGGTTACGTTGCTGTCACAGCAAAAACCCGTATAACTGTAGGCCTCAGCGCCCTCGAATTTCGCTGCCAAAAGAGTGAAACTTCTCCACTCCACTTGACCATAGATCGCAGTCTACCGATGTTACGTTGCCTTCCCGGCAAAATCAAGCGTAGACCGTTGACACTCACCTCCACACGATTTCCGCTATGGTCCACAGTAGATCGCAACGACATCGAGTTATACTATCGTCATAGCGTAACCCAAATGCCTCTGTAGGAATCAGCGCCCTCGACTTTCGCTACCCAATAATCCTCAGGAACTAGTTTGTCGGGACTCCTCACAGGATCAACTTTAGAACCTCCCCCTTTGAGGCTCAAGGCAGTACCAGCCTATGGTACTCCTGAGAAGTTCATTTCAAGGGAGCGCCTTTCTCCTGAGCCATTTTCAAAACACTTTATACTATACACATACAGTATCTTCCAAATCATACACCTAGTATGAATCCCATATAAATCTCTTTTTCTAAAAATCGATTATCCCAAAATCGATAATTCTCAACTAGGCTTTCCAAATTTCAATATTGATTTTATCCAAAAATCAAAAGCCTTTCCAAAATCATTGGTTCCAAAAACCTTTCCTCCAAAATCATTCTATTGAGATCCTTTATATATATATATATATATAACCTTGAAAAATCTTTGGATCATATCAAACTTGTATAAAACCCCTTTTATACTTCGAATATTTTCAAAACCCTTTTCTTCTGGAAAAATATTCAACAAGGGGAGTTTATCATATATATAACAAAGATACATAACTTTGTTTATGTCAAATCAAATATTCAAATTTAATTACTCTTTACAAAACCACTTACCATATCACTTACTTCCATAAAGTAAATTTCTATTATAGAAATATTCAATTACCCCTCTATTTTATCATATATCTCACAAAATATACTTCTCATTTCAAAATCATTTTACAGTTTTTATCCACAAATTTCCAATATCAGTTTATTCCAATCCGTATTATGTACACATATCATCCGTACGCAGTATCAATCTAATCGTACACTCGATCACACAATTTTTCTTCCGAACTAGTATCGTCCACCCGACTTCCTAGCGCGGGCTCAAATCTGGTTTCTTGATCAGAAACCGCCATTTTCCTTGCATAGCCATAACTATGATAGAGAATATTCAGAACCAATCAACAATCCCTATCTAGGTTCGCCATTGAAAATCGAGTGAAAAATCCCAACTCGGATCGATGTACTATCTCGAAATTCTATGCTCGAATCTAGACCAAATCACTATGCGAATAGAATAATATACGTACATTCTACGTATTTATCTTTATTGGTTATTAGACAAATCAATTCTCCTTTCTATTCACATTTCGTTTAATTCCTATTCAATTATTCACATTTTCTTCCAATATCCCTTTTTGATTAACACTTCAATTTCTTATCTCAAATGGATATTTAATCATAAACAATTTGCACTCTGACTAGCTTATATTTGGAAAATATCTTGAAAACTTTAAAAATAGATAAGTAGTTGAAAAATAATTATTAGTTTGTAAAATATCTGTAAAATAGTTAAATAACGATAAAAAAGTCACAAAATAGTTAAATAATTGTAAAATAGTTATAAATAGTAATTAGTTATAAAATAGTTGAAAAAAGGTAATTTAGTTTATAAAACACTTGTAAAATAGTTAAATAATTGTAAAATAGTTATAAAATAAGTATAAGATAGTTTTGGGTTTAATAAGAAAGGTTGTATGTACAATAAATAGCTTGGAAAATGAGATTTGTACTAAAACAATTTATTTTGAAAAAAATAGTCCAGAGTCAAACTGTTTAATTCCCAACCTCCATTTCCAATCAATTCAATTTCCATTTCCATTTAAATTGACTAAATTCCAATTTAAATAACTTCAATTTCTATTGAAATTGATTTAACCCCATTCAAGTTGAATTAATCCTCAATTTCTTTCCAATTTCAAAATCAAATTCCATTTGAATTTACTTATTCAACTTTAATTACAATTCCAAATTATTTAAATTAATTTGGACTAATTTCAAATTAACCCAATTCAAATTTTCCATTTGAATTTTTAAACTTATCCATCTTAAATTCCAATTAATTCAAATCAAATTCAATTAGAATTGATTCAATTCAAATTTCAATTTTAAACCATCCTGAATTATATAAATTTGAGTTAAATTTTTTAAATGTTTATTTAATCCTTTAAATCAAACTAACCTTTACCTCTTCATAAACCTATTTCTAGGTTCAAATAATAATTCGAGTTCTTTTTAAAACAATTTAATCGTTGAAATCCAATTTATTACCCAATTTCAGTTTTTGAAACCAATCCTTAACTATTTAAATTTCTAAGTTCCTTTTGAACATTTAAATCTTAATTTCAAAGTAATTTCATCTCCTAAATTTCAAATTTAAAGTTTAATTTCCCTTTTTATCTCAGTAATGGATATATTACCACACTTCAAATCCAATTTACAGTTCAAACATTATTAATAGGATAATATTATCCAAATTATTTTAAAACATCCATACATTTCCAATTTCCAGATCCTAAACTCATTTTGTGATCGCACAAACTCTTTACTAAATCAACCCCTTTAAGTTCCCTAAGTTATATTACAATCTCATTTTGAAATTTCCAATTCAGGTTGTCGGTTCTAAACTTATTTAACTTCCCAAAAATCAAATTCATTTCAATTTAATCCAGACAACTTTACTCAATTTGAATTCCCATTCAAATTTTAAACTTAACATTAATAATCTTCCCACTTATAAGTTCAAAAACTTATCACTTTGGGTATCACATCTCATTCCAATTTTAAAACTCAACATTTAGAGTTTATTTCAAATCATCTTTGATATTATATACATCCCTCATATATACATATTTATTTCTTGGCCCACCAAGCCAAATTTTAAAATTTAGACCACCTTGGTTTTAATTCAAAAAAAATTCTCTTTAAAATTTTCAGACATCTTCTTATTTTAAAATAATATCAGATTCAAAAATTAGTTTGAATTTCTTTTAACACCTTGGAAACAATTTCAGATGTTTCTAAATTTAGGATCCAAAACTTCACAATTTAAAACCCACTTCTATTTAGAAGTTATACTTACCTAAATGATTTAATTCCCTAAAACATTTCTTTTCATTATTACAACAACCATTTATGATATTAACCAAGAATATCATATCTGGAAACCAATTCATTATTATCTTATTCTGAAAACTCTTCTCCAAATTCAGAATTTTAATTTCAGTTTGAATCCATTTCAAACTTATCTTCATTCAATTTCAGTTTGGTTGTATTTTTTTACTACCACTTAATTCTCATTATTTTATTTAATTTCAATAATCAACAATCAATTACCTTATTATATAATAGAAAATCTATTACTTTATATATATTAAAATCATTTAAAACCATTTTTAAAATCTTTATATAAGAAAATAACAAGTATGCTCTCTCATATATATACACTCAACGCATTCTAGGGTATCATTGACCCTATCCTTAATGAGTAAACCTGCCAGAGCCAAGGTTCTTGCTTAACCTTCAGCTCTGATACCAAAATGTAATGGTCTCAACCATCGACAGCGGCCACTCTCGACTGGTAGGCTATTCAACCATCCCAGCCTCGTCGTGGATTACATTGGTACCTCGGGTTTGCTTTTACGGCCAGCCTCTCGACTCGCAACCAACCCCTCAAGGCCTTATACTACCTCAGGGGACATGTAGGGGTAAGAGTCTCCCGTTCGCCACTAAACGCGGAGCGTGAACCCCCTATCATGTTGTAATGTAGCAAACCCGATCCCCTACTTCTTCTTCTTTTTGGTCCTTAATTCTAGAAAAACCAGATACACAGATAAATGCGTGTACGTGCACGTGTTTCGATCGCCACCGTGACCTCAGACAAGTCGTCGACGAAAACCCCATCACGAACGATCACCCAAAAACCCAAGTTTCCCCACGAATCAAGAACGAAAGATCTCGCCCTCAACATACTGATGCCCAATCACCATACACCACGAATCCTCCCATCACCATCCACCGGAGACCACAGCCTTGTGCCTGCACCACCACCTGTGATCCTCGCTCCTTTCCCCACAACACACTCGATGCGACAATGATGCCGCAATTGCCCAGAACACAACCATGCTTAAAACCACACCTCAAACACTAACTTAGCCTCGCCGCGCCACCGCTTCAGTCAATAATCACTCCGACCAATTTTCCCCTGATCATCGATCAACAATCCACCTCTGGCCTCAGTCTCGACAACCACTTCTCCCCCGATCGTCGGCAATTGCCAAAAATCCACTTCCCGTTCAAACCCAAATTACTCAATTAATATTTATTTAAAAATCATGATTCTTATTTTAAAATTCATGGTTTTCAAAATCAAGTCCGATAATGTAAGTAAACTTCAAGATTCAAACAATTAATTTCTTGACTAGGTTGAATTCTTACTGTTCTTCTTCTTTTGTTTCGAACCCAGCTTCAGAATCTACTTGGAAATATTTTCAAAATTTACTCTATGTTGTAACAAACAGAATTTATTTATACATCCTGTTTAAATGAATCTGGGTAAGAGATATTTGAATTTTGATCAGGATTTAAAGCCTGGATAACCCTAACAGAGCATTTATTGGTATTCTGATGTTCACACCGTGAAATAATATATATATATATATGTATATATATATATATATCTCTTCATGCAATTCATATAAATAAACATACAGTCATACTTTGTTCCAAGAATTTCTGCATGCAAAAGAATTTTAAAACAGATTAAAACTTTGTTTACTCACCAATAACCTGGAACAGAGAAATAATGTTTGAAATCCAAAAAGCTGGAAATGGTTTAATCTTGATCTTCTTATATGAATTTTGAGTCTTTAATTGTACTTGAATCTGCACTAAATCTTTGCTTGATATGATCTTTGTTTGGTTAACTATTTGAAAAAAATTGCTTGATTTCTCTAAATCTGGAATACTTTGAATTGCTGCTTTAGATTGAAAACTGAATTTGCTTTGAGAATTTGTTACAATAATTTGAACTTGAGTTTGTTTGTGGATTTTCTGGTTTGAAGAAGTTTTACAGGTGAAGTTTTCTTGCTTGAGTTTAGTTGCTTTTAAAAATAAGAAGATAAGAAAAAGAATTGAAGAAAGAAGTAAGAGTTTATATAGTGTAAAATTAGAATTATTAAAATTAAAGAGAAATGAAAACAAAAAGGGTGGCACTTGCCCAAAATGTTTACAATTGTCACATACCAATATTTAACTCTTAGCACATGTTACCAATATGTTTTCAAAATTAGACACTTGTATTTATTCATATTCTTATTATTTCCAAATGATTTTAAAAGCCTTTGAAATAAATTTTCTAATTAATTAATACACTTCTTAACTAATAAATGTTTTTCTTAATTTCATAAAAATAAAACTTTTAAAAGAAAAGAAAATAAAATAAAAACCAATTATATTCTAAATAAAATTATTTAATTAATTTTAAATGTTAATTTAAAATCTTTTGTATTTATTTACCATTAAATAAATACTTTCTAAATTTATATATAAAAAACAAATAGTCTTTTGCTTTAATATAAAACAAATCTTATTTTAAATAAACTTTATTCATATATTCTTTTATATCCAAAATAATCTCAAGATATATACATATTTTTTATATTTCAACTTTAAATCCAAATTTCAAATTCAATTTAAAACTTCAATTTAAAATCAACTCAAATATATATATTAATTTAAACAGACATATTATTAAATTTATGTTGAAGATAATAAGTTTTGCCTATTTCAAATAATCCTATTAGGAGATTATCAAATAATTATTTTCCTAGATATGAATATTAACTTTTAGATTTATTTGTATCTTCTTGAACAATTAGTAAAAATTAGTATTTCTATTAATTAACCCAGTTAATTATCAATTAACAGATACTTCAGAATTCGGGTTATCACATATATAACTTTGTTTATTCCAAATCAAATATTCAAATTTGATTACTCTATAAAGTCACGTACCAAATTACTAACTTCCATAAAGTAAATTTCTACCATAGAAATATCCAATTTCCACTTTACTTCATCATATATTTCACAAAATATAACTTTCATTTCAAAAACCATTTCACATTTCTTATCCACAAATTCCCAGTATTAATTTCATTCAAACTAGTACGATGTACACATATCATCCGTACATTATATCAATCCGATCGCTCACTCAATCACACAATTTCACTTTCGAACTAGTATCGTCCACCCGACTTCCTAGTGCGGACTCAGATCTGGTTTCTTGATTAGAAACGTCATTCTCCTTACATAGCCATAACTATGATAGAGAATATCCAGAACCAATCAACAATCCTTATCCAGGTTTTCTGTCGAAAATCGAGTGAAAAATCCTAACTCGGATCGATATACTATCTCGAAATTCTGTGCTTGAATCTGGATCAAATTACTATGGAATAGAATAATATACGTACGTCCTACGTATTTATCTTTATTGGTTATTAGCCAAATCAATTCTCTTTCTATTCACCTTCACTTTGATTTTCATTCACTTACTCACAATTCTTAAATCCTCATTTGGATTATCACCTCAATTCTTATCTCAAATGGATATTTAATCATAAACAATTTGAACTCTGTCCAGCTTGAATTTAGCAAATAGCTTGAAAAATTAAGAATAGATAAGTAGTTAAAAATAATTACTAGTTTGTAAAATAGCTGTAAAATAGATAAGTAATTATAAGATAGTTGGAAAATAGTTAAATAGTTGTAGAATATTTAAGTAACTGCAAAAGAGTTGTAAAATTGTAATTAGTCTATAAAGTAGTTGAAAAACAGTAAATAGTTTATAAAACAGTTTGAAAATTTGTTAAATAATTCCAGAAATAATTGTAAAATAAGTGTAAAATAGTTTTGCTTTAAAAAGAAAGATTGTAGATAGTAAATAGCTTGGAAAGATAGGTTTATAATAAAACAATTTACTTTGAAAATAGTCCAGAGCCAAACTTTTCAATTCTCAATCTCCATTCCCATCATTTCAATTTAAGTTTCCACTTCCATTTAAATTGATTCAATTCCAATTTGAATAACTTCAATGTTCCTTGAACTTGATTTATCCCCAATTCAAGTTGAATTAACCTCAATTTCTTTCCAAATTCAAATCAAATTCCCTTTGATCTTAAACCTGTTCAACTTTAATTACAATTCTAAATTATTTAAATCAATTTGGACTTATTTCAAATTGAATCCACTTCAATTTCAAATCATTTCAATTTCTGTTTGAATTATTCCCAATTCCTATTTGAATTTGAACTCATTCAACTTCAATTTCATTTCAAATTAATCCAATCCAAATTTTCCATTTGAATTTTATACATATCCATCTTCAATTCCAATTAATTCAAACTAGATTCAATTTGAACTAATGCGATCTAAATCTCAACTTTAAACCATCTTAAATTATATAAATTTGAGTTAAATTTCAAATGTTGATTTAACCCTTTAAATCAAATTAACCTTTATTTTTGAATAAACAATCAAAATCTTTAAATGATTTAATTCTGAGTCCAATTCTCAAAATTCCATTTTAAATTATCTTTACTTAACTTATTTCAAAGTTCAAATAAGAGTTTAAAACAATTTTATCTTTAAAATTCAATTTATTACCTAATTTTATCTTCCAGTTTTCAAACCAGTTCTTAAACAATTTTAATTTACAAATTCAATTCTTAAATTCAAATTTTCTGTTCAAAGTAATTCCATATCCTTAATTTCAAATTAAAATTTAATTTCCCTTTTATCTCAATAACGGATATATTACCACACTTTCTTTTCTTCATACATTTAAACAAATCCAATTCACAATTTAAAGATTATTAATAACAATAGGATGATATCCTCTAAATTATTTAAAACATCCATCCATTTCCAATTTCCAGATCTCAAACCCATTTTGAGATCACATACCAATTCAAATCCAACATTTAACTTCCTAAGTTAAATCTTAATTTCATTTTGAAATTTCCAATTCAGGTTGTATGTTCTAAACTTATTTAATTTCCCCAAAATTAAATTCACTTTAATTTAATCCAGACAACTTTACTCAATTTGAATTCCCATTCAGATTTTAAACTCCAGATTAATAATCTTCCCACTTAATTTTAAAAACTTACTTCACTTTGGGTTCCACATCACATTCCGAGGAAAATTCAAAACTCAACCTTAGAGTTTATTTCAAATATATATATTTATTTCCTTTACACACCAAGTTATTTTAAATTTTCAAACGACTCTTGTTTGAATCAAGCTCTTTCATTCAAATAATATTATTTATTATTTCCTTTTAATAATTTGAAAACAAATTTCTAATGTTTTTAAATCTTAGGATTCAAACTTCACAATTTAAAACCCCTCTTCAATTTACAAGTCGTACTTATCTAAAAGTTTACTCCCATAACACATTTCGTTTTGTTTTATCATTATTAGGAAACAAACATCCCAATATTTAATACAATAACCATTTTATTTTATTTTGGTTTGGTTTGAATCCAATTTTAATTCTCCTTATTTGTATGGTTCATTCTATTCAATCATTATTTAGAACTTATATTCTTATTTAATTTCAATATCCAACAACCAATTATTACTTCCTATATAAAATATAAGCTTTTATAAAAACCATTCATTAAAAACATTTAAAATCATTATATAAGAAAATAACAAGTACGCTCTCATACACACACACACACTCTCAACTCATTCTAGGGTAACATTGACCATATCCTTAATGAGTAATCCCACCAGAGTCAAGGATCTCGCTTAACCTTTAGGTCTGATACCAAATGTAACGACCCAGAATTTTCGATCCCGAAAATTCCAGATAGTTAAGGAAAGAAGAAAAGAGATAGAAGAAGAAGAAACTAAAAACCAAACTCAGAATCTCACATTCGCAGCGGATAAAATATAATATCAAATAATATTCTTTACACAAAGAAAGTTGTATCGGTCAAATACATTTTAATACATCAGAGTTACAACATTTCACAATCACTAGATAATTAAAATAACTTATCCTAGAAAACTATAATATTTCTCAGCAGAGTACACTCCATACGTTCTTGCCATCCAGGTCGCCTCCTGACCTCCAGAACGTCCTTGCCTGAAATCTGCAATACTCGGTCTGACTCGAGCATTACATCAAAGTAACACCCGGGTCAGGCTGGAAACTAGTGTGAGTAAACCCATCTAACAAGAAATTACAAATGCAATATACTTATTTAAAACCCCGGGTAACTCATATCAATTTACCAATTCACAATTTGTTATAGACAACACTTATTTCACACATCAATCTCTAAGTACCAAACTTAGATTAAATGGTCCAATTCACTTAAATCATTCCATTCCAACCTATTGTTTTCTCATATCAAATCTATATATAATTTTGTAGAACACAAATCGAAGTGGTATCGTATATGTACTAATACCCGACCCCGGTCTCTTCGAGTTAAATACGATGTTAACCCAAATTATTCAAGTGACATACAATTCAATTTTAAATACAAGATGTCACTTTTCCCACAACAATTCATCATCGATAGATAACCACATTATCATTGTCCGTCCAAATATATATCATATCACAAACATTTCATACCATAGATATCAATCAATTCAAGACACTTAACATCATTCAATCATTCATAAGTAAGATTGATTACTTCCAAAATTAATTTAATTTATCTCAAATTAAATTAATTTCTAACCTTTAATCACTTTAGTTTACCTTTACTTAACATTAAATAATTGCAAACCAATTAATTAATCATCTTTTAATTATACATCTTGATTAATTACCCCTGACTAATTGTCCTTTAATTACAATAAGTAATTAACTCTTAGTTAATTACACATATTAATTAACTTTCACCCATCACATTTAAATAATCCCTTAATTACTCTTATAAAGTAATTAACAATGATTATTTATCCTTAATTAATTACTCAAATTAATTATCTTATAATCGCTTACATTGATTAATTATCCTTTAATTAATCACACTCATTAATTAACTAACCCATAATTTTTTCCTTAATCAATAAATCCTTAGTTAATTACTCTAAGTTATTAATCCTTAATTACTTCCATTAAGTAATTTCGCTTCAATAAATTACTTCATCGAGTAATTATCCCATTGGCTAATTATCCTTAATTAATTAACTCTTAATTATTAATTTATTTAACCTTTAGTTACTAATTAAATTAATTCTTAACAATTTTTTTTGTTATTACTTACATTAACTAATTATCATTTAAACAATTAATTTCTAATTACTTAATTAATTTATCCTTAAGTATGAATTAATTAATCTCTAATTAATTAACTCATAATTAATTAAATTAACTACCCTTTAATCATTAATTAATTGAATAATTAATTACTCTTTAATTTCTTTATTGATTTAATTAGTCCTTAATCATCCAAGGTTTTTAATTAATCATAAGATAAACCATTCATCGTTAATTAATTTAATTATCAAAGTCAAGTTTTTAACATTTATCTTATAATTATCTTACTAATTAAACCATTAAATTTAAGTATAAAATAACTTAAGCATTTAACCTAACAAATTTAAGTTAAACAAGTTATATGATTTCCTTAAACAATTATTTAAGACATTTATAATATAAAGGATTAAATTCTAAGAAAAGGTTAAAAACTAGATTCATTTTAAATTTAAAAACTTATTTATTTTTAAACTTAAAAATTTGAACATAATTTACTTGGGGTCAAACCCGAATAACATCGATCCCTTACCCGAGACTAATGCCTCCTTCTATTTCTCTCTCAATTTAAAATTTGGATTAAATCTAAATTGGAAACCTGTTATCCAAAACCCACAAGCTAACTCGGAAACAATCTCGAGTCACCCAATCCTGCCCTTCGAGTCATTCCCCGAGTCAAACTTCGAAACAAAGATCTTACCCAAAACTAAACTCAGACATATATAGGTGCATCGTGCATATGCACAGTGGGTCGCCGAAGCTCTGACCACCACTGCCACTTCTCACATAATGATGATCACTATCGAAAATGTTCAGCCACCCAGAATTACATCACAAACTCCTTGATTAAAATTGAGCTCAAACGAACCCAATAATCCAGAACCCATCCCATCAGAAAACCCCTTCGCGCCGCCACTACTTCCTACTGGAGAATCCATAACTCTGTCCAGACCATCGCCTTGCTCACCTCCTCCCTTTCCCACAGCTCTGATTCAACTCGACGCGCTGACGAGGCTGCATTTGCCTAGAATCCACCATAGACATAATCAGGGTTTAAAACTCTACTTAGCCGTCACCACACCACCACGTTCAACTAGAAATTCCTCGCCGATTTTTCTCATAGTCTATGACACACGGGCCATCTCCAGGCCAAGTCTCGACCAATTACATCATACCGATCGCCGGAGAATGCTCGAAATCCAAATTCCGACCATCATGCAATTCTTTTTTATTTACAAGCTTAAAAATCCTAGTTTTCGATAACGATATACAAGAAACCAGAATTCTTTTAAATTGAAATTTTGATTTGAATTGAATTTCAGGGTTTTTCTTCCTTTTATTAAAAGTATCCTCAGATTCTTATAGAAATATTTTTAAATCAGTTATCATGTTAACATGAACAAGTTTCGTTTATACATCAAGGTTTGAAAATGAATCAGCAAAGAGATAATTAAATTTTATCCGGTTTTGAAAACTTATATAACCAGAACAGAGTATTCATATTTTTTTTTCCAAACATGCACACCCTATAATCATATATATCTACATGCAATTCATATAAATAATCATGCAAATACATATCATACTTTGTTCTAAGAAATTACTGCATGTCACAGGAATTTGAATAGATCAAAACTTGAGTTACTCACCTGAAAGAAGATGAACAGATAGCTTCGATTTTTGAAACAGGAAGGCTTTATTTGAAAACTCGAATTGCAGAGAAAAGTGCATAGATCTTTTGGAACAGGAACTTGATGATTCAAGACTTTTGATTTCAGCTTGGAAAAAATGGAAGCTTGATTTAATTACAGGCTTTGATATTGAGTTTGAGAATATTAACAGGTTTGAGTTTCTTAAGTTTTAGAAATGTTGAATGAAATGAAAGAAAAAGAAGATAGGAGTTAATAAAGAGTGAATTATGATTTGTTAAAGTTTAAAGGAAATGATAATATAAAGATGACACTTGTCATATTAGTTAATATTTGTCAATTGCAATTTATAATTCATTTACACTTGTAATTAGATACATTCTTTTACTTACATTTGTAATTATGCATGATATCTTTATTTATAAAGCTTTTGTATTTATTTTACTAATTAATAAACACTTTCTTTATTGATATAAATAAAGTTTTCTTTTAAGAAAAATAATATAAAACAAATTTTATTCTAAAAAAACCTTATTCATATATTTTTAAATACAAAATATTTTAAAGTATTTAACTTTTAAATTTTAATTTAAATCCAGATTCAAATTCAAATTCAATTTTAAAAATCAAATTCAAAATCACTCAAATTTACATACATATTTAAACAAACACGGATAAATATGTAAACAACTATAATTTAAAATCTATTTATATCTATATTTAAAATAACACATTATTATTATTTTTTTGAAAATAACAATCTTTCCAATATAAATAATTATTCCAGGAGGATTATCAAACCAATACTTATTAAGATATATATTTTTATTACAAGAATTATTTATTTAACTTATAAATTAGTAGTTCTACTAATTAAACCCAGTTAATTTATCAATTACAGGTTTCTAAAATCCGGGTTATCACATTATCGGTATAATAGCGATTTTGTAAATAATTATTAATATTTATTTATATGGTTTTACAAATGGAAGGTGATCATTTTAGTTATTTAAAAATAATAAGAAATTTATTTTTAATGTTTGTTTACAAATATGTGTACGTCAACTAAGAAGTAAAAATGTGACCAGTAATCGACTTTCCGATTTTCGACGGTTTAACGAACGAAAGTCGTTCCAAGTTGTTGCAGCATCAAAAATGACCCTAACACATATTTATATGCATGTGTACATATCACATACTTACATATACATAAATATAACATTTACATAAAAAAATATAAATACGTTAAATATATCGAAGATATTTTATGCAACTTCACCCTTATGCTTGCATAAGTCAACAAGTAGGACATAATGTGATATGAAAAGATGGTGGCACATGGGGATACTGATTTCATTATGTAAGGGCATGCATCTGAGCACATAAGGGTGGATGATGCATTCATGATGATATATGGAGATATTTCCTCTTTACCAAAGGTTAAGGCTTGAAAAAGGCTATAAATACCCATCTCATTCTCTCATAAAATTCACACATCCATCTCCTTCTTTTTATTCTTCCTAAGGAGCACTTTAATGGCTTCTTCATTTTAAGGAAGTTATGCCAATATAGTGCAAATATTATAAACATATGAAATAGATATTCATACTTCTCAAAACTAAGCTAAATCCACTCCTCTTTCTCTTACAAACTCGCGGCCACAACCATTTCCCTTCATGGTCGATCTTCTTCTCCTTCCCTATCTTGGCCATGAGCGCCTCTCTTACACTCCCATGGATATGCCAAGCCACTTCATGGCTTGATAGCTCGATTATGTAAAGTTTAATTCGTAATAGCGGAGCTATTGTCAATTTTATGTTAGCTCGAAGGGAAAATAAAGGAGAGAACTCCTAAACTATTATATTATATTTTTAATGATGATATGATGTTTGAAAATGATATTTAATATTCTTTAATCATTAAGTTTGGTTGTTTAAATATGAATGTTGAATATATATACAAGTCATGGAAATACACAGTGAAAAGCACAAAGGAAATCACTTTTCCTTACTGAATAGATTGATGTATATGGAATGTTAAACCTCTTTAAAAATGTTTTAAAACGTGTTTGAAATGTTTTATAAACATATAAAAGTAATTCGGTGAAGTTTGAAAAGAAATGGAAAATTTATCAAAAATAGACGCGTCGCATAACGGTAGTTTGCAATTTCGCGCCATAAAAGTCAAACGAGTGTAAAGAATGGAATATAGCTCAAAATTCTTCAAGATAAGAATTTTCTAAACTATTATATCCATATTTTTCCAACAAAAAAAGAAAGTCAAAGTTTTGACAAGAATTTTTTTGAAATATGAGTAAAGCAAGTTTTTGAAAAACTGCTGTTTTGCAGTTCGGGATCCGAAAATGGAGTTCCTAAAAATGATGTTTTAAAAATGTTTTAAAATGTTTTAAAAGCGATTTGAGTTAAAATAATTAATTTTAAATAATAAAAAGTCGCTCGGATTAATATAGCTTATAAGAGCGTGTTCTGCAGTAGTTTTCTATAACTTTTAAATTAAGTTTCAAACTTAACGATTCTTCTTCGTATCTTTTATAAATGCTTTCAAAAGGATAATTAAATGTTTTAATAGTGATTGCGATTTTTCTAGCTTATTTAAGAGAGTTCAAATAAATGTTAAAATAAAAGTTATAATAAATTTGTTTAGTCTTGGCTCTAAAAGCCGACGAGTAGACTAGATTTTTCTATTCATGAGATCCGGATGTGAGTTGTTTAAACTAATGAGATGTACAGGAGCAACCAGTGCCCTACCTCACTTGGTCTCTTCCTTAGGTGAGCGATAGATAAGGTCGAAAAGTCGAAAATGAGTTAAGTACAAAAAGATTTAATTTTCCAAATATAAATTAAATACAACTTCGATTTTATAGAGATGATCATTTTACACTTAGTGTTAAAGCCCGAAGAGGAAACTCATACTACTCGTGGAATTTAAATGGTGATTTCTTCGTTATTCCGTCCATAGTATTTATTGAATATGGGAATTGATATTGAGTAGAATTAGATGGTTTCTATAGATTCTGCGCACTTAATATTTACTGGTTTTTGATTAACATCCTAAATAATATGGTTTTAACCCAATCAAAATTTCGAGCTATGAATAAAGAAATCTTTGTTAAGATTTAAATGAAATGATTTGGAAATGTTTTCCTAAGTGAAAAATGAAATGATTTCGAATTTATTCCAAGTCTAAAAGGGGGTATTAAAGTAATCAAAGCATTTGATAAGAGAGGTTAAATAATTCCGTATATACCGAAAAGAATGGTTTGGAAATATATATCTCTAGAAGAGATTATGATAAAAGAACTTAATCAATTAAAGAATGATACCCCATTCATAGAATCTCGTTTTATCGATGACTGGTTCGAAGGAACCGAGGTTGGATTTAGGTAATTCTTATCCAAACACCACTTCGAACCAATATATGCATTCGAAAAATGAAGAATAGATAAAGAAAATAAAGGATGAAGACCGAAGGTTTTTGGGGTGAAAGGAATGCTTATTGATAATTCTAGTAAGCTTCCAGATACTAAAGCAGCAGCAGTCCCTTCATTTCTGAAACTCTTAGAGTTGCAAGGACTACTCACTACTAGTGGTAGTAGGAGGAGTGCATATGGTTTCGTTCAGTCCCAGAACGAACTTGTATGGATGGTTGTCTGACATTGCATACTTGAGAGTTCATTATTGAATTTTATAAATGTACTTCCATTTGGTGGTAAAGAAGGCAACTCCTTTTAGCTTAACAACATTCTCTACGACGTATGAGCTTGGAGGTTGTATGTTTATGGAAGTCAATAGTGATCGATGGAATGGCAATATGACATTCAAAGTAGAATGTGCAAAGTGAAAGGTAATTGCTTCCTTAAGCCTCACACTTGGCAAATGGCCGAAACAGGGTAGATGCGACAAGGCTATGTGGTTTGCAACCATTAGGATATGATTATCCTATTCTAGATATATTTCTACTCGCTATGACGTTCGGGTTTAAATTAAGGTGGTTTATGCTAGAGCATGCTCAGATAGGTCAGTAACGACCAAGGTGATGACTTATTCGGTACTATCTAGTGATAAAGCTAGGCGGGGCTTTTTTTGGTTGAGTTGCAGATGTTCTGTTGAGCTCGGTACATTTCTCTAGAGATGTACTGCCAGAAGTTAGTTCCTTCACCTGGTCATTTGTCGGAAATCCATTCTCCAATAAGTGCCTACCATTTTGTTTGTAGAACCCATGTTTGTGGCTATTATGCTGGAATGTAACAATTTCGGCTAAGATTAGTAAGTTTACATGCAAATGTTTTCAAAGAACGTCAGTAAAAATAATATCCCTTGAGTAGTGCTTTCCAAGGCAGCTTAGCAGTCAGGTTTAGTTTAGAAGACATCTAGATGGAGTTTGAAGGATGGAGTTAGAAGATTGTTTCCACCACACTTAAGTAGTGTTTTATTCTACACCTGTAAGGATAGGTATTTATAACTGTCCATGTTATCTTTGATAAATGTAATTAAACTTTCCACTGCAAAGATTATATGTTGATATAATATACGTGAGATTTTGTTCTATCTTTATGTTCTTTCTTACCTTTGAGAATCCGCTTCTCTGGCACTTGGATTTGCGGCACGTGAATGTCGATGTGTATTAGTGTCAATTTACGAGAGTCGAAGAAACGGATCGTCACGTATTGGTATCGGAGCTTAGGTTCAGCGAACGATTGAGCCTGATAAGGGTGAAAGACTCATCAGATATAGGATTAGTAATACCCTAGGATGAGTAACTCATTAGAGATAGGGTTAGTAACGCCCTAAAATGAGTTTGAGAATATTATATATGAGTGTGTACTTGTTAATATTATATACAAATGATTTTGATTTCGAAAATTGGTAAATGATATAATTTTACCTAGGATTATATTTTGAATATAAAGAATATTTTTCAAATGATATAGCTACTTGTTTAAGGAAAGGAAATACTCAGTTATTGTCATTGATTGATCGGTTTTTTAATTTAAAAGTTTAAGTAAAACACTACAACAAAACTTGCTATTGGTTGCAATAATTGGTAGTGTTTCAAAGCTAATGCAACCATTGATTATTTTAAAATATGAAACGAACGAAGAAACGCAGCCAATTTGATTACCGCCAAAAATTCACCAAAATTTTGCTAAAATTTTAGGTGGCCGCTCAAATCTCTTTTAGCCCCTTAACATTTTTTCTTACCCTCCTCCTCCTCTCAAAAGAATGATGAAAACCGAACAAAATATACTTTTTCTTGCTCGTGCAATTCAGCTCGTATTCGTCTTGCTCACACGATTCAGCTCGTCTTTGTCTTGCTCGTGCGATTCAACCGTATCCTTGTATAATTGATAAACGCAGCTAAAGTATTTCCGCCAAAACGGCCAAATTTGCTAAAAAATGTATGTGGCCTCTTTTTCCTCTTTTAACACTTTTCATTTTTTTGTTATTCTTCTAAAAACCCCAAACAAAATCTTCTTCAGATTTTCTTTCCGGTCCTCTTTTATCAGTTATCAAAAAAATCACTCGTTTGTGGCTTCACCCCAAATAAATTAATGAATAGAGAAAATATTATAGTTTCGCACATGGAAAACCGTTAAGGCAATTGCAATGGAGGGCATGGATGATGTAATGGGAAAGAACACACGGAGGAGAAAGCACGCACCCAGCCGGCTATGTTATGGGGAGGCTTTCGCGATGAGGCTAGATTGAGGATTTAGTGTTGGCAACTTCGGCTTGGCGACGAGGCGCGAACTGCTAGCTTAGTAGCGGTGATTTAGAGATTCCCGATGTATTTTTCGATAGTGAAGATAGTGCTGACGATATTTCAGACGAGGGACCGCGTAAGTTTCTATACATATTTAAAAATACTATAATAGCTGATTTTGATCTGAATTTTGAGCATATTGTAATTCATCACTGTTATTTAGATTGGCATTGCTTAAGTATTCATCACTGTTATTTAGATTTTTACTATAAACGGGAAATGGAAAAGAGCAATTTCAAAATAACAACTAATCAAGAAATGAAGTGGACAAATTTAGGAAGTGGCCACTAGTGCTTCCGATCAAAGTAAATGAATCCAAGGTTTTCTATAGTTCATTTGATAATACTGAAATCATTTACTCTTTAAATAAACTAGAATTTTAATTCTTTTTTTTTAGCAATGCAGTTAGAAAAGGAACTTTTTCCCAAGGTATTTCAGAGATCATCCTTGTGAGAACCTTCCTTAATTTTCTAATAAAGTGCATATATTTTTATATTTATGCAAGAAAATTTACATTTTTATGTAACATACCTATATTTATGCAAGACAATAGGTTGTTGTCGCTTGTTACTTGTTAAAAGTATATTTGATATTTGTATGATTTTGAATGTTCAATTTTTTTCCTTTGAGGATCAAATAAAGTCAGGGATAACATTGTCATTGCGACAAAGTACACTACTTATCCATGGCGCTTGCCATACAGACAGTTTTTTAAAGCAAGCAAGTACACTTCTGATTGGTAGTTGATGTTTTTAAAATGTGACTTAACCATTTTCATGATATGATGTTCATTTATTGATGACTTTTGAAAATGTATTTATACGTACAGTTTTTGAAATGGTTCTACTAACATGTTATATCTCTTGTTAATTACTGAAAGGATTTGTAGCAAACTAAACAAATTGAAGGATTTAAAACACAGAATGAGGACATAGCAAAGGAAATGGAGCATGTCTTCTAGAAGACATGGATTAGCACCAATAGAATTGTAACTTTCCTTGACATATCACTACAAATTACAAAATCAGATATATTTCTAACTGTCAATTAAATATATAGGAGAATAGCATGATGTTCTTCAAACATTTTAGTGCTACCCATCTAATTTCAAAACTATAGCCATAAGATCAGGAGATGTCTATATTCCTCGTGGTGTCTCTGTCCCTGCATTGGACAAAGTTACATTATGGGAATTTGACCCAAAGAAGTTGGGTAAGGAAAAATATTTCATTACAACATTATATAAGTTACTTATAGTAACTATATGCTAATTACTCAGGAAATAATGAAATATTCTGTGTTAAAGAGGTTGGAGATCTTCTTACTGGTGGTTCTGGGAGGATGGAGTCAATGACATGCGTAAGGTGGATGTTGTAAGTGGGGATGGGATCAAACGGTGCCTCTGTAATCAAGGTTTGACATGGGATCCTATTACTCGCACATGTGCATTGAGCAAGTAATTATCAATCTTTCACTTGATTTCAATGTCTTCAATATTGTTCTTCATCATTTAGTTCTAGTATATTGAATTAAATAATCTGTACTAACTATAAATAAACAAATAATTGAAAAGTGATGTCAAGTTTTTGCTGGTATAGGAATAGTTTGTTGACATTGTTTCCCTTGTTGCTTTGAAGTTAAAACCGGGTGTGAAGCAGATGGTAGCTGTAAGTCAGCAGACAGAGCACCCCTAATTGCAGGTCAAATTTGAATTCTTTATTCAAATTTAATTTAATTTGTTGAAAATTGACTTTGAATTGTTTATATGTTTGCAAACATAAATAAAACCAACTAAAATTTAATTTAATTTTAGTCATCTCCGCCGGCAGTGCATCTTCTAACATCGTCTCCTCCTACGATCTACGCTCCCCTATTCCACACCGTCTCATCTTCTCATCGCCGATTTCAGTTTCTTCAGATTCCGCCATTGCTACTGTTGATGTTTTTGCTGGTACAGATAATGAATTTAGTGTACAAATTATCGCCTTATCTATTTTCCATACTGGATAGTTGATAAGAAATAAATTGGAGTGTTGACCTTACCTATGTTAAAAGGAAAAATTACCCATTTTGATGATTCCTAAAATCACAGACTGATCAAAAATAAGAAGAAAAAGGTAGACATGCATAAGCATTGCTCTTCATTATATGTAGGTGCAACAATTGTAATTTAGCTAGCCTATATAACTAAATTTGAAGTGATTAATGCCCGCATAAAAGTCAATGTCGTAGATGATATAATCGTCTTTAATGTCACCTGGGCTTCTCTTCAAATAACAATACTCTTACACCACTGTAGTAACGCTTTTGAATTGTACTGTATCACATTAATGCAGTTCAAATCGTTGAGTAAAAATTAGTGTAACAAAACTGGTTAAGCCTGGAAGTTGTTACCTTACTTTGTGTTTCGCAAGATTGAACCTTGGTAGTGGATGCTAACATGCTAATGCCAGTAACGCATTGCATTGCATGTTGATTTTAGAAATGCACAGTTAAATTTAGTTCATCATAAACATCAATGATAATCAAATCCATATAGGAACCGGTTATCGTCTTTATTGGCGGCCAATTGCTTGTTTCTTCAACCATCTCCACAGTTAAATATAAAAAAGCATGGCATAGCAAATTGAAGTATGATTTTTTAGACATACATAATATGTATGACAAATGTGACTTTTTAAACGCTTGGATCATATATCTTCCATAGTAATATTTCATTTACATGCGTCTTATCATTTATGAATTAATAGCTATAATATACATGTTTACCAACTTGCATTATTTCTATCCCAATAGGTGATGCGTATATTGCCACTGCTTTAGGGGAGATATTTAAAAGCGATATCTTTGGAAATTTATCAAACTTGGCACATGCTGGAAAAGGAATAGCTGGGATGTCATTTGTGAACAATGGATATTTGCTTGTTGTTGGCCCAACTGGGATGTTCAATGTAGACGCTGAAGATAGTGTAGTTAAGCAAGTTCTAACATCATCTGAGTTAAATATGGAAAAAGCGAGGATGAGAAAGGATGGAGCAGTGGTTACAGGAGGAAAGACAGATCAATTAAAAAGCTTATTTATGGGTAACCGAGCGTTTTGTTAGCACCAGTTTGGTATAACATTTTATTAGTACTTGGTGTGTAAATTTGTATACGAATGGTTATTGTATGTGAGTTTGGTTATTGTATCAAAAAATATTGTATTAGAATGGTTATGGATATCCTATTTGATTATATGATTAATATGTCCTTTTAATTGTTTGAATATGATGATTATGTGAGCGATTGTTGATTGGTATAGTAGAAATAAAATAAACCATTAACATGAAATAATAACATGAAAAAAGCGCTACAGAATCAGCAATTATAGTAACTCAGATAATCTCCGTGGCGTTCAAAAAACGCTGCAAAAAATAATAAGTGCAACAAAAAATCTATACTATTATATTATTAGTCAGTTTAGTTTCAAGGACACAGAAGCCCTCTTGGTTTTTAAGAAACTCAAGCGTCAGACCATTTTAGTTCTTCATTTCGTACGCAGTTCTCACTTCTTCTATTCCTACCTTCCCATCTAAACCCTAAAAATTCACGTCCCTAATTTGAGACTTTTACCCACCGTCAACATTGACCTCTCCTATCAGCGTTGCCAATCACCTCAAATCCGAATCTCTGGCCAATAGATTGACAACTGCCTTTGCTTTGCCTAACTCTGCAACCAACTCTCAAAATTGCTTTCCACAATCCCTATCCATGCTCTTCTTCGCAGTGCCAAACCCCAACCGTGCTTTGCCCCATCGATTCGCCTACAATTTGTGTTGTTTCTTCCCTTTACAAGTCGCCGAAACCCTAAACCTGTAGGCATCACCGTTTATGTAAAGAATTTTCTTCCCCTCCCTCACGGATCGCTGACCCCTACCCGTGCAAGCATAACATGTTCCATCGAAGCGTTGACACCATTGACTGGAGAATCAACCTCTTATCTATTTATCTGATGGATGTAAATTAGGTAAACAATGTTGTATGTATCTAAGCATTTTATCAAAGGTTTATTAATTTTAGGTAATTGGTTGTTTCTCCTTTGAGTATAATCGAGAATAACAGATGCTAAAGCCTCTGTGTTGATTGAAGAAAATTATTATATGTCTGTACTTACTCATGTTCATGAATTGTTTTATCCAAATAAATGAAAATGATTGTATGCATTTGATTGTTCAATGGATGGTTTATTAATTTCAGATACTTAGTTGATTTTGTTTTTAGTATTCTACAATTGTTATGGGAATTATTACTGGATTGTTATTACAGTTCGGTTACATTTCTTCTTGAGATTTGTTTTTCATTTCTCATTTCATTTTATTCTTTGCCCAAGTTTGGAAAGCTAATTTGAAAATTTTGAATTAATCCAGTTTTCTATTGTGAAGCTCTGTCTTCTAGCGTAAATCAGACTCCGTATTGCTTTATAACTTCTCTTCCATCATTTTTTGCACCAAATTTTGAATTATTAGAAAAATATATATATTCGTCATACATCCTTTAACATGACAAGTTAATTTGGCTTTAAAAGAATACAAAATTAAATAGCATGATATAAAGATCCAATACTTTTATTTAATAACAGATATTTTATTTGTGTAAATTATATGATACGACTTGGGTTTCACAACCACTAACTTGAATTTTTTAGCAAGTAAACAAATTTTATGATTATAAACTATTACATAAATGATTATTGGTAGTCTTTCTAAACACCAGTTTACTTTATTATCATAATTTATGCTAGAGGAATCATTTACAACCATGATATAAAAGACATGTTAATTGTTTGCAGTTTCCTACAAAAATTAGTAAACTTTAGAGTTTTCTATTTACATCTACATAGTTAGGTATAGTATGTAACTGAAAAAATTCTCTGTTTTGCACAATATTGAAGTTGTACTCAATTCTGAAAAATCAAAAAAATCCCTGGGCATGTGTTTGTCTTCATATAATTATTCCACTTACTTAAATGAAGTTAAAAGTACATACATTTTGTGGCATCAAAATTCTTTATATCAGTTTTACCAACCAGTGATATGTTGTTGAATAAAAAATGGTAATAATCTTAGGCTCTAAATGCTGATAATTTAAGTTCTAGATTGTAATTTTTTTGCACAACTAATTATTTATTGATTAGTTTGCAGTACTCAATTCCACCCGCAGTCATGCTAAGTGCTTTGATGATGACTCCAAACACACTCCTCATGCTCCTATTCTTTATTAAAGTTTTTTTCCCTGTTATATATTTGTGGATTTATTGGACCACAACACTAAACGTTTGTCAAAGCTTCTAAGTGTTTGGCTTCCTTTTTTATTTATTTAAATTAGACATTGCCAAATTTAGATTCAGGTTGTTTTTGTTCCTAATCTCTAGATGTTAGAGTAGTTTCTTTCATCTCATTATTATACCCTTTACTAAAAACTTTGAGGTTTTTATTTAGTCTTATTATACCTAATTTATGTAATGTTTTTAAACTACAACAGTTTTTATCAATGAGATAATTTGAACTTTCACATTTATCATTTTGTACCCCAAGAACATATGAACATAAAAAACTTTGGAGTTAGTTTAATTTTGTCGTTTACGTAGACAAATGACTATTATATAGTTTTCCAACAACTAAAAGATTAAATTGAGTGCAAGGTATCCAGGTGCAAATGCTTGCAATTATAAGCCCAATGGTTTTTCTTTCTCTCACACCTATGAGCTTCTAAATTTGTGTCTTCAGGTATTACTACATCGTAGATAATCTAATGCTTATTATTGGTTTACGTCTAACAGTATAGAAGTGGGAAACATAGAGGTGGAGATAGTTGGGATCTACAATGGTAGTTCTTGCTGCAGAAAGCATTCCAGGTTTGATGTCAGTAATTATTTTTTCAGCATCTGGTTTTTATTTTTCTAACAAAAATTTCTTATTTTCATGTCCGATCTCACCAAGATGATAAAAATGACTAAAAGTGGTATTTTTAAGTCAACTGTTTATGTTTCCTTGGAAACATTATAATTGATATCTCCAATATACTAACGCTGCAATTTACACTTTTATTTCATTTTTTTATTCCATAATCTAATTATGCATTCTTCGAAATCATTATGAAGCATTAATTATCAAGCATTATATCAAGCATTAATGTTACTGCTATAGATTTGAACACCGTACCAACTATCTCACACATACATCTGTAAATTACATATATAAAAAATTCATCAAGTATGATAATATCTTTGTTTCTCAAATACCACAGCTCATAAAAGTTCGAGACAAACATGGTTTTAGGTTTATCTGACCAATTTTTATTTCAGTATAAATATCATAGTATATATGTATTGTTTTCGACATTGGTTTGCACAAAATATATTATGATATTTCTGCTTTATTATTTACTGTAGGATTAATATTTTACTTTCATTTTCAGAAGGTGTTGGATATTTATGCTTGAAGAGCTAGAAATTCATTAAATAAACTTAAAGCAATTTTGTTGGAGCACGCATCTTTGGATTAACATATAAAGAGCTAAATTCATAAAAATCTATTAGATTATGAAAGGGGTGAATGAAATTTCAAATGCCAATTACATTTAAAATATTAATTTTGGTAAGGCATAACGCCTTACTGAAATAATTTATTGTTCTTGAAATGTCAATTATCTCAGTAATAGGATGGATCCATTTAAGTCAACTAAAGTAAAAATGGATTAGTTTATAATAACAAATTGACAAAATAGTTCATAATTCAATTTTCTCATACTAAATCCCAACAATTATTTCATCCAGACCTATTATTGCATGTGCTTCCCAATTGAACCTACCCTTGATTGTTGCTTCAATTTGTGCTTCATTTCAGGTGTGTTTTTCCTTATATCCAATTTTCTTTTGATTTAATTTTTTCATATATCCAGTTTTGTTTTGATTTAACCTTTCTCCTTACTATGTATTATTTGTTAAAAAATCTAAAGAGTATAAGTAATTCTTACTCTATTTATTTTATTTCTGTTGCACGTCCAAATTGTTTGTATATTTCAAATATTACGATAATCTATGTTCCTCTGACTTTTTACGCCAAAATTAAGAAATAAATGAAAAATAAAATCATGTTTATCATATTCGGACAGTGAGATAGTGCCCAAAATGTGTTTACATACAAATTTGAATAAATAGGTTAAGAACAATGAATTTATCCTCTTTGTTTAGTTTATAATACGTGATAAAATATCTAGAGTATAAGCAAATCTTATTCTATTTGTATTATCTTATTTCTCTTCCATGTCAAATTCATTGATATGTTTGGAATGTTTTGATAAATGGTTAAAGTAAAATATTTTACCATCCATAATCAGATGTCAAAATAGTGGGCAACACATATTCAAATGCAAATGTGAGTGAATAGGCTAATAATAACAATACTATTTAATAACATAATTGATTCATGGTAGCAACTCATATGTAGCCACTTTGCAGAGGGTGGTTTAGTTATATTACACACACAAATTTCATTAGTTCATGATAGTAAAGATGATATCAGAGCTACAACGAAATATTGGGATATTCTTGATAGTTTATGCTCAAAGATGTTTAGTACAAATGGTTATCTTACTTTATTTATGTTACATTTGGATGACCAGCAATTTTCCTTATTTCTTTGTTAGATTTTCAAGTGTTTTTTAAAGCATTATCTTTCATTTCAGCTCAGCGGTAAAAGCTTTTAAATAATTGGTTATCTTATTTTTATATATATATATATATATATATATATGTTAAATTTGCATAAGCACCAATTTTCTTTTCTTTCTTCGATCTGCAAGTGTTTGTTATAGCATTCTCTTTCATTTTAGCTCAATAACTTTAAATGATAGACCATTTACGCAACTATTTAAACATTAAAATCATATTTAAATGTTTTTTGTGACGCACAGTAAAATGCAAAATTAAATTTTTTATATATGGAAAAGTCTATTCGGACACAAATTAAAGCACAGAATCTAACACAATATATCTTGATCATTGGACCCCTTTAATTTCATCCTTATATGTAAACACAATGTCGTGTTGAATTTTATGTTTTATTTATGTCTTAATATTTGAAATTCATATACTTTTAATAGATAGCCTAATTTACACGGGTTAATATTTAGTTTACACGGCTACCTCAATAGATTTAATTTCCATTGCTAGCTTAAAAACAATCAGGTATAATTTCTTCGACTAATACTTCTTGAAAAGGATCTGTAGTTTATTGATATTTCTGTTGTATTTGATTGTTTTGTCAATTGTCCTTTCAATAGCATTATAGGAATCCCAAATATACCTTCAATTTTGAAATGAACACTATATCTTAATATGTAATTTCATATACTGGAACATGAACATTATATGATAATTAGCAATGAAATTTACAATGAATTTGTCACATGCGAAGTTTAAGGAGTGTTATATGCACCGCTTTCAGCATGTGGCTATCTATATTTGGAAACATTATTTTTTGATCCAAATCTGTTGTTACTAGGAGCATGTTGTTTTAGTGGAATAATACTATAAAATGTATTAACATAACGGGGGTTGGTAGTTCATTGTCGGCTATTCACAACAAATATGCAAGTCATGTGAAAATAGTATAAGAGGAAATGAAATACTGGCTAGGACACAGTTCTAGACATTATCTCTCTTTCAAAATGGATGATTATTCTAAGATAACGCATGTTGGATATTACTATGATTAAGTACATCAATGCATTCTTTGTCTTGAATGGAGGAAAATGTATGGTTATCAATTGGCGTAAGTGATCCATTTCAAATTTATATTTTTCATATCAAATATTTAGTTAAAAGCGTTTAAGAAAAGCTTAATGGTTTTTAAATTTGACTTTTACATTATGATTTAAGGCATTGTATTTTAATGTTAAAATACATGGCTTTACATCATAATTTCAACTACAACTCTAGATATTTGTTATTTCAACCTTACAATGGAGAGTAGATGCAATTTAAGTTTTTCTAAGCCTTCACAACTGGATTGAACATGTCTTTTTAACTAGAATGAAAATAAATTGGTGATGCTTAAAAATTTATTCACGTTTGTTTCTAACAAAAAAGTTGATCGATAATAAGAAATAAAGCTATAATATGATTTAAAGGAAACTACTTTCTAAAAAAACAAATTCAATAAACTATTTAATATGAAGATTGACATTGACATAAATAAGACATAATATGATATATATCAAATGGAAACTATTCTTTAAATGGAAAAAAGTCAATAAACTATGTAGTAAACAAAAAGGTATTAGTATGGATACTTCAAAATTTTGCCCATACTTATTTCCAGCTAAAACGGATGACCATGAAAAACTATGAAGTTGTAATATGTTTAAAATGGAAATAGTTTTATGAAAAGGAAAAAGATCAATAAATTATAATATACATACAAAAGGACTTTGATATACTTGGATGTTTAAATAAAGAAAAAAATAAAACGACAAATGTAAAAACATTTAATAGAGCTTCATATTTTGATGTATCACATATTTCAATGATATTTTGATGGCACTAGCATCATCACGCTTAACTACTTCTTTCTTAGTTTATATTATGCGCTTGGTATGCTTTTTGTTGTATTGAAAACAACTCTTTGTTTTTTATTTTTATTTTAAGCAACAAGTGCAAATAGTGTAATATGTTTTCCCCAATACATGTGAGAAATTTTATTTCATAATCTCATTCCATTAAGCATTAAATGTAGCCACTTTATGAACTAAAACACTATCGAAACTATTTGATATTTTAGTAATTATACCTTGAAATGCAACCTTCATTCTGATTTCTTTGTAACTCGAACCTTGGAATGAACGTCCGCTTACACTATCTAAAAGGAATTGAGTTAGTAGACATATAGAGCTCGATCTAGCATTTGGTAAAACAGTCAAAATTTGCCAAATATCTGATAACTTAGAACTCATCATTTCATGCTTAGGAAAAATGTTTGCATTTTAACTGTAAACAAAATATGCTAATTACAATTCTCATTTTTTCCATCTGTTGTTAAAAGAATGCCATTCAATATCACATAAATCCACATTGTTCTCAAATCAACATCACAACTTAGGATGGTTCAAATTTGTGCTAAGCTTAGGAATAAGTGTAATGTAATATGAGTCATTGGTCTACATTGGAGTGGTCAATTATTGGATATTTTGCACGTCTATTTCATTTGCTGTTGGGACTATGTAAAAAGATTATGTAGATTAAAATGCGTTTATGGTACCTGAATTGGTTTGCTTTTATTCATTTGGACACCAATTTAATAAGCTTATTATTGGATGTAGAATGTACAAGAGGATATTAAAATCAATGTAATTTGCATATATTATTTTTTTTACCACAAGTTTTTTTGTTATATAATTACACCTGATACCCAGCTGCTAACTTTATTTGCTTATATTCATCTTCTGTTCTACAATAACTCAACTAAGTAGATACTGCAAAAGCATTTAGCTACCCACTAATGAATTTGTGCATCATTCAATCTACTTCCACTGATACCCATTTGTTTCAGTTCATCGCTAAGATTAAACATTCAAAGATTCCATCTCATCCACGTTGAACATTGCAAGTCCTTTTTCCCCAGTTAAAAATTGGGGTAGGCCAAGATTATTATTCTATTTTGATTCTTTCAATATGACTCCAGTTTTTGATTTCAATGCCTTTTCTTTGAAAAACATAAGTGAGAATTGGTAAAGCAATCAAAATTGGTAGATAATGTCTTCCGATTCCTTTCTAAAATCATTGAATAAATAAAACAATCATCGATTCCCATTTTACAATCCTATCGTCATCACTTTCTTATTGTTGAATGTTTTATTCATACAAAAAATTTCTCGAACAATTGTTAATTAATTCTTGCTTTACTTATTACTTCATGTTTTTTTATACTAACTGTTTCATGCCTGCTATTGTTTTACAGGAACAGGAAGAACAAACTGAAACAGTGGGTAGCGAGGAAGTGGCACGTAGCGTATATTGCATGGTAGTTTTGACTTTTCATGTTGTACGTTAATGAGCGTTCTAAAACTAGATGATGTGATAATATTGATGTACTTTGCTTATGCATTTTATCTTTCCAAAGGATAGGAGTGAATCTGATGTAAACTATTTTAAACATTTTTTATCAATTGTGTTCAATTTAATAGATAAATTTGTGTTTTGCGTTCTTTAAGACAAAAAATTGTCAACTCGTGATAATTTTCGTACTCTATTGCATGCTTTTACTGAGAAAAAAGATTATGGGATCAAAATAGTGTGCTTACAATTAATTCACTTTAAATCATCAAATAAGATTATGTTAAATAGTACTTATAATATAAAAGTAAAGTGCAAGTAAGAAATGAAATGTTACAATCTTTTTAATCACATTTCTCTACTACCATATATTTCTCTACTACCACATGGTGTTTGATATTCTGAGAAATAAGTAAATTAATGGGTATGACTAATTAAGGGGAAATTTTGAAAAGTATATTTTTGAATGGAATAAAATATTAAATGGGTTGTTTTATTTATTTATTGATTAAAAGAACCTTACGGTATTCCTTTATATACAGTTTAATGAAGAAAATGAAAATATTAAATTTAGAAAATACTAAATTGCAAATTTACAAAACTACAAAATTAGAATTATAGAAAACAAAACAAAACTTATATGTATAGTTTGATAAATCATTTTTAAATTCCTATAAGTTTAAATGTTTAAAAATATCAGTGTTCAAGAAAATTTTGTTAAGAAACTCTACGACTTCTAGAAATTCATATTTAATACAATAAAATTCTTTGTAATTTTTCAAAACTATAAATTTGAGATTTCATTTATTAGGATGGTATTCTTTTTTATTTTATCAAACAATAAACTATGTTATTTATTAGCTTAACGAAAGGAGAAGATACATTTTATTCATTTTCCTTATCGATTTAGTTTTCCACCACACAAATATATAAATAGTGCCCCTTATCTAAAGTTCTTTTTCTTTTATCAATTTCCAACATTCATAGCAGCATACATGTACTAACATTGATGTGAAAAAAATTGTTATACTTTGTATGTTTCAAGATTACTTAAAAACATTTACCAACAGCTATCTATTAATAGTTTCAAGAAAAGATTAATCTAAATAAATTAGAATCCATAAACATTTACCAACAACTATCTATTAATAGTTTGAAGAAATGATTCTTATCCATGTTTGGTCCGATTATAATTATAATCCAACTTCGATGTCACTATCGTTGCTTCATTGATGTTGGTCTAAAATGATTTATCAGTGATATTGATATATTTAATGTCACTAGGTATGGTTATAACATTGTGCTTATGTCATTTCGGAAACATTAGGTATGGTTTCCAAATGATATTGATTTGAAACCAGAAAACATAATAAAAATTTTAACATCCAATTTCCATGATATCGATTGAGTGAAATGCGCAAGTTCATTATCATCACAACAATTTTTACGTAGGAAAACATATATTCAACTATAAATACAATAAAACTGTATACATTTTGAAATCAATGCACATGAATATTTGATTATCTATTTCAGTCTGTCTACTATCAGAACTCATAATGCATATAATAAAGTTCACCTAACGTTAACCTCTTATGTTGTTGACTGTTTCAAAAAATTGTTATATTTTCAACTCATTTATAGAATTTAAGTCTGACACAAATCCAAATAATTAGAAAAATCTGCCATCTACTACATTATTGTTTTGAAAACTTGATTTATCACAACTTTTTTTACTTGCTAATTGATCTGATTCTTCTAATACATGTTGATTTATCACAACTTATTTTACTTACTAATTAATCCAATTCTTCTAATAGGAGTTTGATCGTAATATTGATCATTGTTGCTTTTAGTCCAATTATTACTAAGACAATATTAAATCATTTTCCTCATATCAATAATACCTCCAAAAAAGTCAAAAAATAATACTTTATGACTGTATTATACTATCAAAAATTTCAAATGAAAACCATGTGCGTAGCACGGGTTCGCACTATATAATTGATATTAATTTTTTTTTCCTATATTGCTCTTATAGATGGTTACTGCAAACATGGTAATATGGACATGGCATCCAGGCTGTTAAAAGATATGAATGCATATGGTATTAAACCAAATGTTGTTACCTACACCGCTCTTATAAATAGTTATTACCGAAGCAACAAATGGAATCAATGACATCAAATATTAAAGGAAATGATTGATAAAGGTATCTCACCAAATAAAGTTACATATAATACAATTATAAACTCTTATGTTATGCATGGAGCAACAGCTGATGCACACAATTTTGTAAAATGATCTGTAATGCACATCTAAGTCTAACTTAAATGAATTTATTTTCCACACATTGGCGATCATGATGCCAAAACCATCATGGCCCAATAGTCAGTACCAGACCCTGATATTGTACAATGGTGAGCCAATAGCGGATAACCTTCTCTTTATATTGTTGTATTTGCATGTATGTTCTTGCGTTACTGTCGTGTATGTGTGTATAATTTATGTGAATTGTGTGGAAATTTTATCTTTCAAATCATTTTTGTACGATATTTTGCAATTGTTTATCAAGCACCAGTACTATCTGCATTACTGTTTTCAAAGATTTATACACAAGTTTTAGACAAAATGCAAACTTATTTGAAAATTGATAAAAAAGATCAATATTTCTTAATCAATGAACCATATAAATCATTTAAACGTGTTATAATGATAAGAAGTTGAGTGCGGTCCGTATGCGAAGCACGGGTTTGCGCTAGTAAGATAGTAAACGACACCTTTTCGGTGGCGTTTCTTAAACACTGTAAAACAGATCTTTAGTAACGTTTAAAATACGCTGCCAAAAATTCATTTATAGTGGCGTTAAAATAAATGCAACAAAAAGTCATGGATTTTTAGTCGCTTGTTTTCTAGCGGCGTTTATCAAAACGCCACCAAAACTTTTTGTAGCGTTTTTCGAGCACCACTAAAAATCAAATTTCTTGTAGTGAAAACACCTTGTGAATTTAGTTTCACAATTTGACTATGGTTATTCAATAAATATTAATGTTGGTTTAAGATTAACAGAATTTATTTAAGATAAATAAATCTTATGAATATGTTTTATATAAGTGATTTTATAAAATGGATTTATAAAACATACTTTATAAAGGAATTTTTGAGAATTTAGATTTCTTTATTTTCGAATGGAATTTCAAACGATTTTTGGAAAAGGAAGGACAATATTATTATTTTTAAAATGGGATTTTGAAAATGAACAAATAATCTTATGATTAATTGACTTGAGTGGCTCGAAAGTAACTAAAAACGGGCAGGAGATGTGCTCGGATGGTAAACGCTCTCTTAAGTATTCCCTTACTTGTTAAGGAAATATGCGATACTATTGGCAGCACCTAGTTACTTGATATCATTTTTAAGTTATTCAATCCATATAATTTTCTAAAGTTATAAAGAAAAATGATAATCATTAATTAATGAATCAAATGATGATTGTCAATTTTTATCAAAGTGTATTATCTTAATTGATAAGCAAGGGTATGCTTTAATCTTTAAAATAAATATTTTAAGTTATTAACGAATGGTTTTGGGTTCGTAATAAACAATGTTTTAACAACATTTGTTTTTAAACCCTTGAATGACACTTTGGAAGAAATCTTATGGGTATATTTAGATCATTAATAATGAGATTTTAAATATAATAACAAGTATTAGAACCTTTTATAAAAAGATGGAAAAATTATAGTTAACATGTAATAAAAAGGGAAGTTTATTATAATAATGTTATGGTAGTAATTGTTTTAATCTCTTTGATTATATTTTAAAGGTAAGAAAAAAAATCTTATTAAATATACTTATAACATTTGAATAAGTTTATAATTACTTTTAAGTATTAAAACTAATATAAATAAAGAGAATATATATTTATAAACGAAGTTTTAATTAATAAACGAGTGCTAATTGATAAATTAAGTTTTAACTAAGTAAGAAATGTTTTCACGTTTGATGTTAGCTGAAGGTAGTTTATGGCAATTTATCAATTTAATGAATTATTTTGAAAATGATTTTTCAGAAACCATTAAGGTGTGTATAGAGTTGTTTTATAATAAAAAGATATCTATCTTTTGAAAAGAGATGTTTTCTATAAGTAGAAATATTTGGAAATAAAAATGTAAAATGTTTATGTATAAAGAAGTATATATATAAAATTTTGAATAAAGAATGAAAGTTTTATGAAATGTTTTCACAAATTTTTTTGAAAGATTATTTAATTCATATAAAGTATATGGATTCTTTCATCGCACGATTTAATCTAAAATTCAAGTGCAGAACTTTGGCATATTTGACACTTATCTGGAAAGGAATTTATCACTTGATTCTTGACGATGAACATTGATGAGTGTTTGTGGTTTAATATTTGAGTTTTCTATCATAGTTGAGAGCTATCCAAGGAAAACTAAGATTCTGATCGGAAATTCTGGTCAGAGTCCGCACTAGAGGATCGAGGGATCAGTGCTAGTCCAGAAGTAAAGTTGTGAATAGTAGATCGAACCAGATATTATGTACGGGTGATCTATATACATCGTATGAATGTAAGTTTAAAAATAAATATTTTGGTCAAACCTTTGGGTTTTGTTTTGTGTAATTTCGGGGCTGTAATTCTTTTAAAGAGGAAGTTTATAATGACCTACAGATTTATTACTTTGATAAATCATGTTTATTTTGAAATTTATTCAAATAAAAGGTTGATGATACAGATAATATTGTTTTGGGTAATAGTAAATAATAGTAGTAATCTTATTTTGAATGGATATTTACAAAAATATTTTCCTCTGAATTTAAATCAATAAAATATCCAAAAACTATTTTATTGATAACCAGCTTTATAATCATAAAACGTCACGCATGGAGCTAGGTACATACACTTATTTTTATAGTTAAACAAGGATATGAAATAAAATCAAATGATTTGCTTTGGGAAACTTAAATTATTTATGTCATCTCCAATAATGGCATCATATTTAAAAATTGATTTATTTAATTTAGATTGAGATTTAGTGATTTAATAATTATTTTAATTATTCAACTATTTATTTTTAATGATGATAATTCATTTTTAATAGTTATAAAGTGATAATAAATCATTTATAATAATTTTATAAAGATATATATATATATATATATATATATATATATATATTTGATTTGAAAATATAAGGAAAAATCAATATCACTTTATCGGTATAATAGTGCTATTTGTAAATAGTTATTAATATTTATTTATACGGTTTTACAAATGAAATGTGATCATTTTAATTAGTTAAAAATGATAAGAAATTTATTTTCAAAGTTTGTTTACCAATATGTGTACGTTAACTACGAAGTGAAAATGTGACCGGTAATTGACTTCTCCATTTTCAACGGTTTAACAAACGAAAATCGTTTCAAATTGTTGCAAAATCAAAATTGATACTAACACATATTTATATGCATGTATAGATATCAAATACTAACATATACATACATATAACATATATATATATATATATATATATATATATAATATGTACATGCGTTAAAAATATCAAAGATATTTTATGAAACTTCACCCTTAAGATTACATAAGTCAACAACTAGGACATGATGGAGGGGAATGATTCTAACGCGTAAGGGGGTGTATTTGATGATATAGGGTGGGTGATGCGTTCATGATGACATTCAGAGATATTTTCCACTTTACATAAGAGTTAAACCTTGAAAAGGGCTATAAATACCGATCCCATTCTCTAAAAAAATTCACACATCCATCTCCTTCTTCTTCTTCTTCTTCTTAATATAGAGCACTTTAATGGCCTCTTTGTGTTTAAAAAAGTTATACCAAAATAGTGTAAGTATTACAAACATATGAAATACAAATTCATACTTCTCAAAACCAGGCTAAATCCACTCCTCTTCCTGTTGCAAACTCACGGCCACCACCATTTCCCATCATGGTCGAGCCTCTTCTCCTTCCCTAGGTAGTTCGTAAGCACCTCCTAAAATCCCAAGGCTATTCCTGGCCACTTCAAGGCTTCGGAGCTCGATTCCATAAATTTCACTTCATGATAACAGAGGTATAACCAATTTTAAATTAGCTCAAAGGGAAAACAAAGGTGAGAACTTCTAAACTATTATATTATATTTTAGATGATGATATGATGTTTGCAATGGATGTTTATTATGCTTTGATTATCAAGTTTGGTTGTTTAATTATGAATGTTGAATATATATGCAAGTCACGAAAATACACATCGATAAGCACAAAGGAAATCACTTTCTTTAATTGAATAAATTGGTGTGCATGGAATATTAAACCTCTTTACAAAAGATTTAAAATGAGTTTTAAATGTTTTATTAACATATGAAAGTGTTTTGGTGAAGTTTGAAAAGAAATGAGAAATTTAGTCAAAAATAGGCGTGTCGCGTAACGGTAGTTCGCGATTTCGCACCATAAAATCGAAGTGTAAAAAATGGAATATAGCTCGAAATTCATTGATATAAGAATTTTTCGAACTATTATATCCATAGTTTTCCAATGAAGAAATAAAAATAAAATTTCGACAAGAAGATTTTGAAATATGAGTAACATAAGTTTTTGAAAAATCTCAATTTTGCAGGTTGGGATCCAAAACTGGATTTCTTAGAAAATGATGTTTTAAATTTGTTTAAAAATATGGAATAAATCTTGTAAATATTTTAAAATATTATAAAAGTGATTTGAGTAATAAAAATGAATTTTCAAATAATAGAAAGTCGTTTCGATTAATATAGCTAATAAAAGTGCTTTCCGCTGCACTTTTCTATAACTTTTAAATTTTAGTTTTTTTAAATTTAATGATTCGTTTTCAAATCTTTTATAAATAATTTCAAAATTATAATTAAATGTTTTAATAATGATTGATGGTTTTCTAGCTTATTTAAGAAAGTTTAAATAATAGTTAAAAGAAAAGCTATTATAAATAAAATAGTTTAATCTTGGCTCTAAATGCCGACAAGTAGACTGGATTTTTCTGTTCATGAGATCCGGATGTGAGGTGCTTAAACTAAAGAGATGTTCAGGAGCAACCAATGCTTTGGCTCACCTGGCCTCCTCCCTGGGCGAGGGATAGACAATGTTGAAATGTTCAAATCAAATTAAGTATAAAAAGATTTAATTTTCCAAATTTAAATTAAGTATATCATTGATTTTATAGAGACGATCTTCTTATACTTAGTGTTAAAGCTCAAAGCGGGAGCCCATACTATTCGTACAATTTAAACGGTGATTTTGCCGTTATTCTGCCCATAGCATTTATTGAATACGAGAATTGGTATTGAGTAGAATTATATGATTTTTATAGATTCTGCTCACTTAATATTTACTGGTTTTGATTAACATCCTAAATAACATGGTTTTAACCCAATCAAATTTTCGGGTTTTGAATTAAGAAATCTTTATTAAGATTTAAATGAAATGATTTGGAAATGTTATCCTAAGCGAAAAACGAAATGATTTTGAATTTGTTCTAAGTCTAAAAAAGGGTTTTGAAGTAATCAAATGATTCAATAGGATAGGTTTAATGATTCCGTATATACCGAAAAAAATGACTTGGAAATATATATCTCCGGGATAGATTTTGATAAAAGAACATAATCAATGAAAGAATGAATCCCTATTCACAAAACTTGTAACCTCCCACCCCAAGACCCACCTTAGTAAAGAGAAATAACGAGTAATTCCGTCTACTAAATCGGAGAATAGAGCAGGTTATGGGTGACCATCTATAACTTTGTCTTAAACATCTACTGAATATGTCGATAAATGCAATATGATTTTTCTTTTCTATCTCAATGGATCGACATACAGAGTAAATGCTTAATCCAAAACTATAGGTGGCTAACGGATCTATCAGAAAAAATACAAAAACTAAATGTAAAGCACATCATAGAACAGTAATCAACATCATATATATACATTTACACTGATACATGTTTAGTATAATACAATATGAATACAATAAAGGTGGTACTCGACCACACCATATACAATGAATCAAACACATCAGAATATGTGAAAGAACAGAAATTGCTCAAGAGAAAGGGGAGCTGATATCCAGCATCAACTTCAAGCTAAGTCCGATAAATGATACATGAAACAACTCGGTCTGACCCGAGTATAAATACACGGGTCAGTCTAGCTACACAAATCAGTCAATAGCGGTAATATGAAGCAGAATAGACATGAAAATACTTCTTCTTGAAAGAGAAGAATGAATCGATAAACTCATAAGCTCAGCACTTAGGTAACAAACGCTACTTAAGTGAACAAATACCTCGAAGGAGGTAACTCAAACTCAATACTCAAATCAAACACAAGTGCCTCATATCATTAGCGACATTCCAAAATGTCTACATGATTTCCATGAACCATATCTCCTCAAAAGGAGAAACATCAATACAAACTCTCGCTAAAATAGCAAACCTAAAACATTCTCAAGTAGGATGATCCAAAACTCAATTATAGATGAATCTCTAAATTCAATTATACCTCATCTCATCGGTATAAATGTATATAAATATCAATCTCAACTCGCCAAAATAGCAAAACCCAGAATATTCCATAAAATCCTAAAATTATCCAAACTAATAATTCAAGGAACTCGATAAGAGTTCAAAACATCATAATTGAATTCAGCATATATATAAAATCTCATATAGCACTCAGCTATCGATGTAATAAAACAACTTTGAAAGGTGAAATCATAATAAAATAGAAAACTCAGAAAATCCAGATTGGCCAAATCCTCGATTGTAATGCCGAAGCAATGCTGCATATGCTAAACTTAGACGGCCGAAGCCTCAGACAAGGTCGCTAACACCTTCTAAAGCAGTTCATCCTCATGACCAGGTCGCTAACGCCTCTCCAAGCCATTTTGTCAACCCTAACAAGGTTGTTGACATCTCCCAAAGCAGTTTGTCCTCATGACAAGGTCGCTAACACCTCTCAGAGCAGTTTTGTTAGGTAAACATCGTGAACGTGTCACAAACTCACGGATAGGAACCCGAAAAGTGTTAACGTGTGTCCCATGCCATACATTCGCACTTAGAGGTTTACTAGCCATTGGTCGATGCCACACTAGAAACATCATAAAACTCAGAAAATTATATCTCGCCTAGTCTCATTGGCGAGTGATAAAGAGGCACCATACTTGTCTCATCTCATCGACAAGTATTAAATGGCATCGTAACTTGTCTCATCTCATCGACAAGTAAACACATCGTGATCGTTCCTTATAAACCATAAATCTCAAAATATGAAATTATAAACTCAAGACTTGCCTTATATCATTGGCAAGTAAATAAAACATCGTGATGGTTATCATAGACCATACTCCTGCATAGGAGATCTCAAACCATAATACTTGCCAAATATGGGCCATATTAAATAATTACAATAAATAGAAATTATAAAACTCAAAATACACCATAAAATGGCAAAGCATCTCAAAATCAAAAATCTCAAATAGCTTCGATCGTACAAGTCTGAAATTAACCGAAATAGTAAACGCACATGTCCCATACTACGTGTTTTACTAAATCGTTTAATTCTCTTTCTCATACGTTCGAGCAGTAAAAAAGTGTGTATTTTATATATAAAATAATTTATTTGAGAAAACAATCTTTTAAAACCATTTTTCGATATTAATTTTGAAGATGATATTTGAAAATTCCCTTATTATAGGGAATAAATAGATTTTACATCTTAAAATAATTTAAAAATATTACATAATAATTATTTTGAATGCCAACTTATTTTAAAAATCATTTCAAAATTGTTTGGAAAAATTTGTGCTCGAAATCAAAGAAATCACTCTAAACTGTTATTCAAATTCAATTCAAATTAAATTTGAATTTTAAATTCATTAAAACATCGCTAGCCTATTGATAGGCATAAGGCCCTCAAAACATTTCGGAAATATTACAAAAACATCAAGTATAAGCTAAAAGTCGGACGAAAAAAGAACATAAACACTTGGCCAAAATAATACTCAGGTCTGAACTCTTCTCTGGGTTCAACTTTCGAATATAAAACAGGTGGCCGAAATACCTTTGATTGAACTAAAAATTTATGTACCCGAACTAGAAAACTTCATCTTTCAAATAAAAAAGAATCAATGAATTCCGCCTGGAAGTAGAAAAGTTACACTGTCTCAAACATGGACTCAGGCCCTGTTTGCAATAGTTCAAACCAAAAATGCACAGGCCTGAAAACCCTTTGGGGTTCAACTTTCAGGCATGAAACAAAGGACCAAATTTGATCGGATTAACCTAAATGTTAAGCCTATAATAGAAAACTTCAACTTTCAAATAACAAAAGGATCATGCAATTTGGATAAATACTGAGAAAGTTATGATGTCCCAAAGTTGGACCCAGGCAGTGTTTTCACTGTAAAAATCTAGGCAAAAACATGCTCCTAGTCAAAGTTTGGTAGAATGTTTCTATAAGCTATTTAGGTCGAAATGACGTGAAATTTAACTTGCGTAAAGATCAACAATTACACTTTAAATTGCACATAGAATCATGCAATTTAGACAAAGCGTGAAAAAGATATGACGTCTCAAAGTTTGACCCACGCAGTGTTTTCACTGTAAAATCTGAGCAAAAACATGTTTCGAGTCAAAGTTCAGCAGCATGTTTCTATATGTTATATATATCTAAATGACCTAAAATTTTAAATGAAAAAAGTTCAACAATACTAATTTAAAGTGCATAAATAATCAAATAATCAAGATAAGGTATGAGAAAGTTATGATGTCTCAAAGTTGGACTCAGGCAGTGTTTTCGCTGTAAAAACCTGCTCCGCTTGCAACTTTGAGCACAATTTTCTATTAGTTTCAAGGTGAAATAAAACATGAAAATTGACGTGCATATACTATGGCAATAGTACTATCATTCAAAAATGATTTGTCATGATTTTGACAAGAATTAAGCAAGATACAGAAGCTCAAAGTTGGTCTCAGAGTTGTTTTGAACTGAAAATTTACAAAGATGAAAATTTAGTTTTACAATGACTTAAACTCGGCTCAAACACTAATATCTTGACATGTAATTCATATTTCAGCTAGCATGAGTTAGGATACTCAATTTAGAGTCGGATTCAAGGATTTGTAGTGAAGAATTTAAATAAAGACGGCAACTTTTACTTTCAAGAAGCCTTGAAAGTGCCTGAAAACTAATTTACCGTAACTTGCAAGCCATGGATTTAGAATAATAACAAAATACAATTTTGATGAAATAATTGCAGAAATTTGTAGAGATTATTTATAGATATTTGAATGCTAACAATTTTGTCTCAATTTTGGTTAAATTTGAAAAGGTTTTGATTAGGATTTTGAGAGGGAGTGAGATTTTCTTTTACTGTCAATTTGAGAAGAAGAAGATAGTGTCTTCTTTTCGAGAAAGAAGAGGAAACAACGTACTATGTTTCTTTTCTCACCAAAGACCTCTAGATAATGGGCTTTGGATCCCATTTCTAACCCTATTAAGCCCAAATCCAAAATGCTTAAAGAAAATATAAGTAATGTACATTTTTATCTTATATTATCAACATATACACACTTTAAAAGCCAGACAAAAATGCATACATCTAATTGTTATGAAATAAAATTGTTATTGTAACAAAATTAAATTTATTTTATTGCAAAAGGTTACTTTTTAACAATAAAACCCTATTTTTGACTACATTACACAATTTACACTATTTTAGTATAAGACATTATTTTTAACGCAATAACTTGTACGAAAATTATTTTCTTGATAAATAAATTATAATAAATCTTTCCAATTTTATCTTATAATAAAAATACTATTTTTAGACCATATTTCATCTTTTATATTAATAAAATATAGATTTACTTCATTTTTCACCCTTTTGAATTCAATAAAAGCTTTAATATAAGCAATAACTTACAACACTGTTGCATAACTCCAATAAAATCAAAAATTGATCATTTTCTTCTCAAATTATCAAAATAAAGTTTTCAAAACTTCATTTTCAATACTTTAGTTTTATTTCAACAATTCAATATTGAAATACATCACCTAATTAATTTATTGGCTAAAAACTAATAAATACCCAATATTTCGGTTTATTAAAACCAAATACTTCTTTTAAGAATATATAACAAAAATACTTGAAAATAATTACAAGAATTATTGCATTTTCTCAAAATCAAATCATATTTTACTCACATTTCTCACAAAAACTAAGAAAAAGTTTGTAAAACTTTATTTTTTACATTTTATTTCCAAAATCCATTGTTTATTTCAAATAAATCATTTAAATCTCAAATTTATTCTTAATTCACAATATTAAATTATAACTGCAATTATAATTTAATATTTATAGGTAATCGCCAAAACCAGGGTTGTAACAGACTCCCCCTCTTAAAAAAATTGCATCCCTGTAATTTTCTAGAAAAAGTGTCGTAAACAACACAAATATTCAATCGATAAAGGATAAAAGACAAGCTCGAAACTCAACCATTCATACTCTCAACAAAGAATGGTAGAGAGAAACAAGGAAAAACTCACTTGGCTAATCCAATGGCCCATCAAATGCTAATATAGTTATTATCAAACCATCGAATTATCCAAGTATCTTGGAAGAATTTCGAAGATATCCCGTCTTTGAATTAGAACTCAATAAGATGCTCAACAATTAATAATCGAAAATGATTGATTTCAAAAAAAACTCCACGAAGAGAGTCGGGATCAAACTCACTTAAACCTGAACTCTAAGCAATAAAGAAGATCATCAATAAGGTTTTTCGCATAAATATACGGAAAGAACATCCTCAAAGCAGGGTAGACACAATAGCAAGAAAGATAAATCATAAGATGGCTTCTTACAAGGCCACCAAACTCGAAAGACCGTGAAAAATGCACGTCGTTGATAATAGCTCAAAGATAGAATATACTCAAGAACAAGGATATATGCTCAAATTATCTTTTAATCCAAGATATTTAGAATTTTAAATCTCAACGTCTTTTAAATTTTTAAATCTCAATTTTCAACATTTGAAAATTTCTCAAACTCTTTACTATATTACTTAGTAAGTAATTTAAAACTCAAAGTTAAAATTCAAATTTATTCCCTTACTTCAAAAATAATTTCCAAAGAATTTTGTAAATCCATAATAATATCCCTAAAAATAAACTAAGGGTTTAAATTCTCTTATTATACTCTTCCCTTAAACATGCAATGTATGTAATATAGATTTAAAATCTCAAAATATACTTCCAATAAAGCACAGCTCAAAAATAATCTCTTTATATTCTCATCTTTATAATTTCAAAATAAAAATAGCATTGCCTCGCCATTGAGTCTCTAATAAACAAATAATCTGTTGGCTGTAGTTGAACGAACGATCAAAACTGCCTCACCACTCTATTACCCGTCTCTAAATCAATGGCTACAATTACCATTCAAAAATAAATTAATATTTAATCTCAAACATTATTTTCAAAATCTCAATCCTTAAAACACCAATCATCGTGTCTGATTGCCTCATCATAGCATTTAGGATATTCCTATTGATAACGTTGATCACGCGTATCGACCAGAACTCTTAACTACTCGATGGATAACCCAACACTCTCAAATTATTTGTATGAAAGAATACTACTCATATAATTATATTCTCAAAACATTCTTTTATTTTTAAAACATCTCAAAACTCCAATTTTTCTTTTTAAAACACACGTATATATATAGCTTCAAAACCTCAAACCAAAGAACATTAAGAGAATGCATCGAGATATTCCTAGAATACACCATTCACAAAATCAACAGAAGGAGATGGAGTGTTTGTCAACTCCTAAAAGACGACGAGCCACTCTTAGAAATCATCAAGACAAAAGATAAGCAAGATATTCTTCTCGAAGGAGAAGAAGCACACAAACAACAAATCATTACTTCAAACAAACTAATGCTACAAAGGATAACACCGATTGAGTATCCAGAAAGGATAACTCAAAGAAACTGAATGATAAACTTGAACAATCTAGAAACTCACCTCATTCCTTAGTGGATGTCCTCATGGAAGGATAGCCGAAGGCTAAAAGCCAAGAATAAGGTTAATTCAACACTCGATTGCCCGATTGGATATCAAACCTAAACAGACTCATCAAAACTCAACGAAGTCGCCTTGACTGGAATTCGAGTTATATCATCAACATCTCGATGCTCAATAGTGAATTCAGAAACTTCAAAATCATCATTAATGTTCCAAATTGATAGAAATAATAAACAAATCAAAATTGGAAACCTAAATATACAATAGGATCCTATAAAACAAAGGAGTGGACTTAATATCAAATAAGTCAATCCTTCTCAAATCAAATGCATCTCAAGATTGTGAGTAACAAACAAATACTCACAAAAGCAATATCAAATAGAGATCTCAGAATGCTCACAGTGAGCTAATCATTGTGCATAACCTTAATATGATTCACGACTCTCAAAGGAATACAACAAGAATACTCTAAGGAATCAATAAGCTTCATCGATACGAACTCACTCGCATCAACAAAAATAAGAATAGAACAATCCCAAATAAAATATTTCATAAGATAAAATAACATCAAACTCAATTATGGAATACTACGGAAAACAATATATATATTACGAGACATATTCCATCTCAACATATCCTAATACTCAAAAAAGAATCAAAGCACGATTCATAAACAAGCTCGAATAAAGGATAATGATTCACTCGTATGTACTTCGACGTATTGTGATATACGTGCCGTTCTATGTTTATTCTACTTTTTTCTGACCACATCTTTGATACCATGCTGTAACACCCCATCTCGAGACCTACCATAGTAAAGAGAATTAGCAAGTAATTCTGTCTACTAAAGCGGAGAATAGAGCTGGTTAAGGACGACCATCTATAACTTTGTCTTAAACATATACTGAATACGTCGATAAATGCAATAAGGTTTTTCTTTTCTATCTCAGTGGATCAACATACAGAGTAAAAGCTTAATCCAAAACTATAGGTGGCAAACGGATCTATCAAAAAATATACAATAACTAAATGTAAAGCACGTCACAGAATAGTAATCAACATCATATATATACATTTACACCGATACATGTTTAGTACAACACAATATGAATACAATAAAGGTGGTACTCGACCACACCATATACATTGAATCAAACGCATTAGAGTTATGCAGAAGAACAGAAATTGCTCAAGAGAAAGGGGAGCTAATATTCAACATCAATTTCAAGCTAAGTCCAATAGATGATACCTGAAACAACTCGTTCCGACCCGAGTACAAATACACGGGTCAGTCTAGCTACACAAATCAACCAATAGTCGTAATATGAAGTAGAATAGACATGAAGATACTTCTTCTCGAAAGAGAAGAATGAATCGATAAACTCATAAGCTCAACACTTAGGTAACAAATGCTATTTAAGTGAAAAAATACCTCGAAGGAGGTAAATCAAACTCAATACTCAAATCAAACACAAGTGCCTCATATCATCAGCGACATGCCAAAATGTCTACATGGTTTCCATGAACCATATCTCCTCAAAAGGAGAAACATCAATACAAACTCTTGCTAAAATGGAAAATATAAAACATTCTCCAATAGGATGAGCCAAAACTCAGTAATAGATGAATCTCCAAATTCAATTATACCTAGTGTCATCGGTATAAATGTATATAAATCTCAATCTCAACTCGCCAAAATGGAAAACCCAAAATATCCCATAAAATCCTAAAATTATCCAAACTCATAACTCAAGGAACTCGATAACAGTTCAAAACATAATAATTGAAATCACCATATATATAACATCTCATACAGCACTCGGTTATCGATGTAATAAAACATCTTAAAACGGTGAAATCACAATAACATAGAAAATTTAGAAAATCCGGATTGGCCAAATCCCCGATTGTAATGCCGAAGCAATGCTGCATGTGCTAAACTCAAATGGCCGAAGCCTCAGACAACGTCGCTAACACCTTCCAAAGTAGTTCGTCCTCATGACAAGGTCACTAACACCTCTCCAAGCCATTTTGTCTCATCTCATCGACAAGTATTAAATGGCATCGTAACTTGTCTTATATCATCGGCAGGTGAATACATCATGATGGTTCCTCATAAACCGCAAATCTCAAAATATGAAATCATAAACTCAAGACTTGCCTTATATCATTGGCAAGTAAACAAAACATCGTGATGGTTCTCATCGACCATACTCCTACATAGGAGATTTTAAACCATAATACTTGCCAAATATAGGCCATATTAAATAATTCCAATAAACAGAAATTATAAAAGTCAAAATACTCCATAAAATGGCAAAACATCTCAAAATCAATAATCTCAAATAGCTTCGATCGTACAAGTCCGAAATTAACCGAAATAGTAAACGCACATGTCCCATACCACATGTTTTACTAAATCTTTTAATTCTCCTTTTCATAAGTTCAAACAATATAAAAGTCTATATATTATATCTAAAATAGTTTAATTGAGAAAACAATCTTTTAAAACCATTTTTCGTAATTAATTTTGAAGACGATATTTGAAAATTCTCTTATTATAGAGAATAAATAGATTTTACAGCTTAAAATAATTTAAAAATATTGCATAATCATTATTTTAAATGCCAACTTATTTTAAAAATTATTTCAAATTGTTTGGAAAAATCTATGCTCGAAATCAAAGAAATCGCTCAAATCGTCATTCAAATTCAACTCAAATCAAATTTGAATTTCAAATTCATTAAAACTTTGCTAGCCTATTGATAGGCATCAAGCCCTAAAAACATTTCAGAAATATCACCAAAAAATCAAGTATAAGTTAAAAATCAGACAAAAAAAGAACATAAAAACACTTGGCCAAAATAACACCCAAATCTGAAATCTTCCCTGGGTTCAACTTTCGGATATAAAACAGGTGGACGAAATACCTTTGATTGAACTAAAAATTAGTGTACCTAAACTAGAAATCTTCGTCTTTCAAACAAAAAAGAATCAATGAATTCCGACTGGAAATGGAAAAGTTACACTGTCTCAAACATGGACTTAAGCCATGTTTGCAATAGTTCAAAAACCAAAAATGCACTATCCTGAAAACCCTCTAGGGTTCAAATTTCAGGCATGAAACAGAGGACCAAATTTGATCGGATTAGTCTGAAAATTGTTATGCCTATAATAGAAAACTTCAGCTTCAAATAACAAAAGGATCATGCAATTTGGATGAAGTGTGAGAAAGTTATAATGTCCCAAAGTTGGACCCAGTCAGTGCTTTCACAGTAAAATCTAGGCAAAAACATGCTCCAAGTCAAAGTTCGGCAGAATGTTTCTATAAGCTATATTGGTAGAAATGACCTGAAATTTAACATGCATAAAGACCAACAACAACATTTTAAACTGAAAAAAGTATCATTCAATTTAGACAAAGCATGAAAAAGATATGATGTCTCAAAGTTGGACCCAGGCAGTGTTTTCACTGTAAAAACCTGGGCAAAAACTTGCTCCGCTTGCAACTTTGAGCACAGTTTTCTATCAGTTTCATGTTGAGTTAAAACATGAAAATTGCATCATGTACTCTGGTAACAGTACCATCATTCAAAAATGATTTGGCATGATTTCGACAAGAATTGAGCAAGATACGGCAGCTCAAAGTTGGACTCAGAGTTGTTTTGAACTGAAAATTTACAAAGATGAAAATTTAGTTTTACAATGACTTAAACTCAGCTCAAACACTAATATCTTGACATGTAATTCATATTTCAGCTAGCATGAGTTAGGATACTCACTTTAGAGTCGGATTCAAGGATTTGTAGTGAAGAATTTAAATAAAGACGGCAACTTTTACTTTCAAGAAGCCTTGAAAGTGCCTGAAAATTAATTTACCGTAACTTGCAAGCCATGGATTTAGAATAATAAAAAAAATACAATTTTGATGAAATAATTCCAAAAATTTGTAGAGATTACCTATAGAAATTTGAATGCCAACAATTTTGTCTCAATTTTGGTTAAATTTGCAAAGGTTTCGATTAGGATTTTGAGAAGGAGTGAGATTTTTTTTTACTGTCAATTTGAGAAGAACATAGTTTCTTCTTTCAGAGAAAGAAGAAGAATCAATGTACTATGTTTATTTTCTCACCAAAGACCTCTAGATAATGGGCTTTGGATCCCATTTCTAACCCTATTAAGCCCAAAGCCAAAATGCTTAGAGAAAATATAAGTAATGTACATTTCTAACTTATAGTATCAACATATACACACTTTACTTTATTTTAAAAGCCAAACAAAAATGCATACATCTAATTGTTATGAAATAAAAAATTTATTGTAACAAAATTAAATTAAATTTATTACAAAAAGTTATTTTTTAACAATTGTGACGACCCGAAATTTTGGAGCATTTAAAATTGGAATATTTAATTGATTTTAAATATTTAAAAGTTTAATTTTTAACTTCAATTCAAATATCGCAATTTATTTGATGATTAAATTATTAAATTAAATAATTTGGAATTGGGTGAAATATGAAATTTGAAGTTTTAGGCTTGTTAAAAATAATTTGAAGGCTTATAAAATTTATATTGATAACATTGATGATAATAGAAGTGTTAAATTTGAATTTAATAGTGGTTTATTCAGTTTTCAAATTTTATCGTTCAAATTGAATTTAAAAATAGCCGTCCGAGGCGCAGTCTCGGAATTCGACGAAACCAGTTCCATTGAGTCCGTAATATTGAATTATTATCGGATTTCAATTTTCGTAGCATTTGGAGTTGTTGTGTGAGCGTACGACATATAAACACGCTGAAAATTTAATTGGTAATAATTTGATGAAATTTAATTTATTTTCTGGTACATGCCATCTTCCTGTCATTTAATCACATACTTTCCCAATTCTAAGCCATTCAATCAACAATCAAAATGCTTGAACTAAACTAAAAAAAATATAATAAATAGATAAATAAAAGAAGAAGCTTCAAGGGGAAGCTGTAAGCCGCGTATAAAAAAAAAAGAGCAACACAATAGGGGCCGATCCCCTTTCCTTCTTTTCAAACCCCAAAACCACACGGTGATAATAAAAATATAATGGCGATCGCTTCCTAATATCGAATCGCGCCCATCAAAGTTGAGCCTCGAGTTCGATTTGCGTGAAGGAGGACCTTTTTCTTGAGTAGGGCTTCGCCTCTAGGGGTTGTCGCGAGTCGTTCGATCGACGCTAGGAGACCGAGTCGTTGTGGCGAAGTGCGAGTCTGGCCGTGAGTTAGGGCTCGAGTGGGGGGGCATTCAATCAAAGGGCGCGCGACTTTCCCTCGTCGAAGTCGAAGCAGTTGAGGAATCGAGCATGGCGATCGCGTTCGATTTGTAGTTGACTAGGTTCGATTCTGTAAGGTATATATATTAATTAATTATCAATTTACTTTCGAAAATTAAAATCTAATATATATAGATGTGTATATAGTTAACAGAGAAAAAAGAACATTTGTATGCATACATATAGGAATTTATATCCAGATTGTTTATTTTACAAATATATATGTATTAAAAAATTTACAGTAAAGCAAACCCTGTTTTGTTTATTCACAGAAAAGAAAATCTATGGATTTATGAAAAAAATTGGATTTTTAATCTTCATTAGTGTATATAAGTACACCCATATTTTATATATACAGTAAGATAGAAATTTTATGTATATGCAGGACCTTGGAAAATATAGGAAATAGTATAGAGATTAGTTTTAATCTATATAGATTTTTCTTATAAGTATGATTCCAAAATAAAATAATACGCCTACACATCTTAATTTGCTGGTTGTTTTAAGTAATGGATTTGGTGGATGAATTGTTAAGTTAACCTATTTAGTTATTCTAGTTCTAGTTAATCAAGATAATTTATGAAAGGAAAATTAGTTTAAAATTAATATTTGGTTTACCTAAATCAAAGGTTAAAATTAAATCATTAGTTAAAATATTAATAAAGACACATATATATCTATTTCCATTTACTAGTGAAATTTTGAAATAATGAAATATGGAAATTTATTTGTTCTTAGTCACTTAAAGAAAATTTGTAAAATGGAAATAAATTGTTCAAGTATTTCAAAGTGTAATAATTCGTATGGGTGTTATACGAGGTCAAAATCTGATAGAAGCAAGTCGAGTTGGGTTGGATTGCAAAACAAAAGTCAAAGGTGAGTTAATCTCACTCGGTTTAAATTTAAATTTAAATTTAAATGATTAAATTTAAATAATTGTTTGAACGGTTGAGTTGATTGGTGTGCTATAGTATGGTATATTTTGGAATTGGTATTTTAAATTGTGCTAACGTATGTGGATGCAGGGAAAACAGGTTGGAGGGATCCAACTGGACCCCTCAATATTTATTTAAATTATTTAATACCCTCTGTGTGACTATTTGATTATGTGAAGAACTATATTGGAATATTGAATGCTATGGTTCTATTGGATATAATTGGGTATAATGAATTACCAAAAATATATAAATTGGATTTTGGAAAGATAATAAAAGAAGTGAAATTGTAAGTAAAATAAATATAGAAATTTGAATAAATTAAAAAATGAATTGGAAAGAAAAAAAGTGACTTTAAGATTCTAATAAATAAATCTTGAGTATAAAAAGGGAATAAATAGAAAGTTAATGAATTTTAATCGTCGGTGATATTATTTAAAAGAACAAAACTTTTATTTAATATTTAAGATTTAAATTATTGAAAAGAATAAGGAAGAAATTGGGAAAAGCTGAAATTCGTATATTTCAGTTAAAGAGGTTTAAAATCAAACAGAAAATAATAATAATAATAAAGTCCATAATTAACGAACTTTGAAATGAATTAGGAAAGTAAAGAATTTATTTCAAATGGAATAAATTGGAAATCAATTTGGAAAATTGATTTAAGTGATTGAGATTGGAAATTCTCCTTGAATAACCAAGTACGTTTTCAAAGTAAATTTTTAAATATAAATTAAAAGTTTTAAACTTGTTTTAAAAATCAAGTTTTGGAAAATTTATTATTTCTAATATTTAAATTCTAAAGTAAGTATTTTCTTTAATCTTTTATAGCAGTAATTATTTAAAGAGTGATTTAGTATCTTGTTTTTAAACGTGAAAATCTAGTTTTATATTTTATTAAGTAACTTTGTTTTCAAATATTCATATAGTATGTATTTTTAACAAATTCTTCAAGTAGTTTTTTTTAAATAAAAGTTTTAAAGCATATTTCAAAGTAAAGGGTTTTAAATTATTTTAAAAATCTAGTTTTGTGCTTGGTAATTTCAGTGGAGATAGAAAATATTTGGGAAAGTCTATTCTGAAAAAGAAAGATGGTTTTGAAACTATTTTCAAGGATTGAAAATAGCAATATATCTTGTGAAGATATTTTGAGGTTAATAAATAATTTGGAAAATTATTTATTGTTGGATGGGTTTTGTGAATATTAATTGATAGTTAAATCACCGACAATCAATATTGGACAAATACGTTGATCGTTTCGAAGAGACCGAGATCGAGATTAATTTCTCGAAAACCACTTCGATCCGGTTTGTACATTTCATGGAAAACGAGTTTGGATTCGAAGATGGAGCAGTGAAGTGCAAGGGCTAGTCGCTACTAATCCTGAGGATATTTCCAAAATGGATGTAGTAGGAGTAGTGCCTTCGGTTCCGTTCGAACCCGGGACGGACTTGTACGGACGAGTGCTTTCGTAAACATCGTCAGGTGGACGATGGGCATTCTAAGGGATATGTTATAAAAAGTTAACACTTAGCCTCAAGCCTCATCAAATGGGAATGACTGAAAATCAGGGGTTATGCAGCAAGGCTAGGTGGGTAGTGTTGAGTCACAAGTTTTATGAAAGTTTTGATTTCTGACAAATAACTAAAAGGCGATCGACAAAACAAGGTCATTAGAGCTACATATGTTACTCTAGATTATAGATTGATTATTTGATATTATATTAGTGATAAACTTGTTAAAATCTATCCTCAAATAGTCATGCATTTTCAAGAAAATTAATATATATACGATTAGAATGCAGTTGCACATTCAGTGTGCAACTTTACAGGGACCGGTCGACCGGTCACAATATAGGCGGTCGACCGTTCCTGCATAATTTGCACACTGAACGTGCACACATACACATAACGTATATATATATTTAAATTCCTGTCTACTGGTCACTTTTTAACCTGTCGACCGTTTTTAAACAGAAAGCAATTTTTCCAAAAGACACTTCTCTTCTCCAAAGGTTGCATCTATTACCTTTCACCAAAGATCATATCTCTTAATGGCAAAGAGTTACAACCATTCTTATCTATATAAACTCATCCAATTCGTTGATTAAATATACATGATTTCATATTCTTTTTAATCTAATCTCTGATCTTACTTTATATACTCCTGCATTCTAAAAAGCTCTCGATTATTTATTGAATCATTGAAACTATTTCATATCTTTTGATTCAATAAGTAATATACTTTCCTTAATCTTTTCAAAACATCATTCACATACTTTGAGGATAAGATTATAGGAAGGGTGTACTGCTAGTGACAAATCCGTGTTTTCAAGAGCACAAGTTGTCAACAACAATTGTATTTGTTCTTTTGTTGAAGTCCTCTGTGTTGTAAGAGGCAAGTGTTGAAGTCCTCAGTGTATTAGAGGCGTGAAATCCCGTTCGGTTGTTTGGGTGTTGTAAACCTGTTCCTCCGGGTGAAGCGAGGAAGTTAATAGTGAAAATCCAGATAGAAGTCTGGGACTGGACGTAGGACGGTGCTCCGAACCAGTATAAAAATCTCTGGTGTGATTTTTCTATTTTTTTATTTTACTATGCTATTATCATTTATTTCCACATTTGTATTGTAATCCATATTACATGATCCGTGTATACTATATTAGCACATATAATTGTATACACACCGCACTTTCATTTGGTATCAGAGCACGGTTATCATATAACCGTAACACAGTTATTTGATATATTATAGTAATATGGCAAATAACGCAAGTACTAGCACTCAAAACACCACTTACACGGAAGGTCAATCAACACAGAGACCTCCATTTTTCAATGGTCTTAACTATAGTTATTGGGCAACACGTATGTCATTCTTTATGCAATCAAATAGCTATGATGCTTGGAATGCCACTCAAAGAGAAATAGTGAATCCAACAACTGATTATTCAGAATGGACTGCAGCTGAGAAAACGGCAGCAGCCGTAAATGCAAGAGCAATAAATATGTTGTTCTGTGCATTAGACCAAAATGAATATAATCGTGTTAGTATCTGCACTACTGCATATAAAATTTGGCAAACACTAAAAATCACTCATGAAGGTACTAACAAGGTTAAACAAGCCAAAATAGCCATGCTGAAAAGTCAATTTCAAAATTTCAAAATGAAACCAAATGAGACAATAAATGACATGTATTCACGGTTTCAAACTATTCACCATGCACTTATTGGCTTAGGACAAAAGTATTCTGATTTCGATGTTGTTTCAACAGTCCTACATTCTCTGACTAGTGAATGGGAAGGAAAAGTATTAGCAATTGAAGAAGCTAATGACCTTTCCGTCATGAAGCCGGATGAATTGATAGGAAATTTAATGTCCTATGAAGCAAATTTGCAGGCTAGAAAGGAACAGAAAGAAGAAAAGAAAAATGTAGCATTTCATGTTGAGAAAGATGAAAATGAATCAGATTCTGAAGACGAAGATTTGGCATTCATTGTGAAAGGATTTAAAAAACTCCTAAAATATCGAAAAGCCAGTCGTTACAATAAAAGGAAACCTGGATCAAACAAACCATCTTCATCTGCTATAGAATGTTTCAACTGCCACAAAAAGGGACACATGCAGAAAGATTGTCCAGAACAAAAGAAGAAGTCAGAAAATGACAAATTCAAATATAAGAAGGACAAATCTAAGAAACGAGCTTTCTCAGTAACATGGGATGATTCAGAGTCATCTTCATCAGAAAGTGAAAGTGATTCAGAGATTGAACAAGCTAATGTTTGTTTTATAGCAACAGAAGATGAGGTACAAATTCCTACATTTGATGAATTACTTGATATTAATGCTGAATTGATAATCAAATATAAAGACATAAAACGTCAATTAAAAGTAGTCAAAGCAGATTTAAGTAGAGCAGAGCTTGAACGAGATATGTTAAAAGATGAGAAGAAAATATTAGAAGAGGAACTTGAAAATATTCAAGAATCATCTTCTAATGTTGACTCTCAAATATCTCTTTTGAGTCAAGAAATAGAAACTCAAAAAGAGAAAAATAATGCTCTCACTACTGAAAATCATGAGCTTAAAGCAAAAGTCAAAATTCTAGACCTAGAAAAAGCTAGCTTACAAACAAAGTTTGATGACATTACTCAAAATGTTTCTAAATTTAACAAAGGTCGAGAAAATTTGACAAAAATCATTGAAAGTTCACAATCTATTTCAGACAAACAAGGATTGGGATATAACAAACAAGAAACCAAGAAACATCTTGGAAATAAAAGGAAAAAGAAGGTACAAAAAACAGAAGCTAAGAAAAATCTTAGTTTATTATATTCCAAACCAAAACCAGTTGTGAAATTTCAAAAGAAAAATGTCAAGACTATCAAAATATGGGTTCCTAAAACAAATAACAATTTGATTAGGAACAAATACATTCAGCAATTCTTGAATACTGTGCATTTTAATAATAATTATATATATAAAGGGGATACCGGACCCAAATGGGTTTGGACTCCTAAGACCTAACTCTTAGGACCCTATAAAAAGTGGGTACCATGGACTTAATTCTATTTTTTGCAGGTCCCACTTAAGAAAAGAGGAAAGTGGATATTGGACAGTGGTTGCTCAAAGCACATGACGGGAGACAAGAGTTTATTAACAAATATTACATATTCAGATGGTGGCTCCGTCACTTTTGGAGACAATTCAAAAGGCTATATCATCGGCAAAGGCGATGTGAGCAATTGTGGTACATCTAACTTACCTCTTATTACTAATGTCATGCTAGTTAGAAATTTAAAACACAATTTGCTTAGTATTAGTCAGTTATGTGACAAGGGTTTTATAATTTCATTTTCAAATAATAAGTGTAGTATTTTAGATAAAGACCATAATTTGGTTTTCGAAGGTTATAGAGACAGAAATATATATATTTTGAATATGAATATTAATCATAATTCAGATATGTGTCTTGTGGCTAATGACAATGATCCATGGCTATGGCACAAACGCTTCTGTCATATAAACTTCAGAACTATTGACAAGCTAGCCAAAAACGATCTAGTTAGAGGACTACCCAAAATGAGTTTTAAAGTTAACAACATTTGTGATGCATGTCAATTAGGAAAATTGACCAAATCATCTTTTAAATCCAAGAAAGTCATATCAACATTACAACCACTTGAGTTACTACACATGGATTTATTTGGACCTACTAGAGTTCAATCAATAAATCACAGTCAATATGTGCTTGTAATTGTTGAAGATTTCTCTCGTTATACATGGACAATTTTCTTAAAAAATAAAAGTGACACTTTCGATCATTTCAAATCTTTCGTCAAAAGAATTCAAAAATCAAAAGGGATTAAAGTTAAAAATATAAGAAGTGATCATGGCGGAGAGTTTGAAAATAATGAATTTGAACATTTTTGTACAAAGAAAGGTATATATCATAATTTTTCGTTTCCCAGAACTCCACAACAGAACGGAGTTGTAGAACGGAAAAACCGAACTTTACAAGAATGTGCAAGAACATTATTGAATGGACTTACCAAAACATTTTTGGGCAGAAGTTGTGGCAACTGCCTGTTATGTTTTGAATCGTGTATCCATAAGACCTCTTACCAAGAATACTCCTTATGAATTATTTAACAAAAGGAAGCCTAAAATTTCATACTTCAAAGTTTTTGGTTCCAAGTGCTTTATTTTAAATACGAAAGACCAGCTTGGCAAATTCAATCTAAAGGCCGATGAAGGAATATTTGTCGGTTATTCGGAAAGAAGTAAGGCCTATCGGATATTTAATAAACGAACCAAAACTATTGAAGAATCACTTCATGTTTCTTTTGATGAAATCTATCAGCACCCTCACACTATATCAGATGATGACGAATCAATAGTCACTGACAATCAAATCATCACAAATATTGATTCTGACTTGGAAATAATTATTGAGAATATTCCTCAAATATGTGAGTTACAATCACCACCAAGAATATTAAGAGACCATCCGCCTCAAAATATAATCGGTGAAATAACATCACATGTCAGAACAAGAAGTCAACTCAATCAAATGGGTCATGTCGCTTTTCTCTCAAATATCGAACCTAAGAATCCAAAAGAAGCTGCTACAGATGATTATTGGATCATTGCCATGAAGGAAGAACTAAATCAGTTTGAGCGCAATGACGTTTGGGAACTTGTTCCACGACCAACTGATCAGTCAGTAATTGGTACTAAATGGGTCTATAAAATAAGGCCGACGAACAAGGAAATATTACCAAAAATAAAGCAAGATTAGTAGCACAAGGATATAATCAGGAAGAAGGTATCGATTATGAAGAAACTTTTGCACCAGTTGCTCGACTAGAAGCTATTAGAATCCTATTATCTTTTGCTTGTCACCATAATTTCAAACTTTATCAGATTGATGTCAAAAGTGCTTTTCTCAATGGATTTATCAAAGAGAATGTCTATGTCGAACAACCTCCTTTGTTCGTACATGAAAAATATCCTGACCATGTGTTCAAACTTAAGAAAGCTCTGTATGGTTCAAAACAAGCACCTCGTGCTTGGTATGAACGACTACGTAGCTATCTTATTAGCTCAGGATTTCAAATAGGCAAAGTTGATCAAACTTTGTTTATTAAACATTCTCGAAAAGATATTCTAGTTATCCAGATATATGTAGACGATATCATCTTTGGTTCAACAAACGATAAACTTTGCAAAAAATTTGCAAGTATTATGACCAAAGAATTCGAAATGTCTCATATGGGAGAACTATCTTATTTTCTTGGACTTCAAATAAAGCAACTTTCAAACGGCATTTTTATCAATCAAGAAAAATACTGTGAAAACCTAATCAAACGCTTCGGATTAGAAAATACATCTGGTAAACCAACTCCTATGAGTACAACTACACATCTTGACAAAGATGAAAGTGGTAAGAATGTTGACCAGAAATTGTATCGAAGCATGATTGGTTCTCTTCTTTATCTTACAGCTAGTCGTCCAGATATAATAATGAGTGTTTGTTTATGTGCTCGTTTTCAAGCCGATCCAAAGGAATCACATCTACGAGCAGTGAAACGTATAATTCGTTATCTTAATAATACCAAAGGTTTCGATCTTTTTTATCCAAAAGAATGTCCATTTGAATTAGTATCATATAGTAATGCTGATTTCGGTGGCTCAAGAACGGATAGAAAAAGTACAAGTTGTACGTGCCATTTTATTGGAAAATCACTTGTCTCTTGGTTCAATAAGAAACAGAATTGTGTTTCACTATCAACATGCGAAGCTGAATATATATCAGCAGCTCTCGCTTGTACTCAAGTACTATATATGCAACAAACACTTCAAGATTTTGATATTCATTTATCAAATTCTATTATATACTGTGATAACACTAGTGCTATAAATCTCTCTAAAAATCCAGTAAATCACTCTAGAACCAAACACATTGATATCCGTCATCATTTCCTTCGAGATAATATTGACAAAGGAAATATATGTCTTGAATATGTTCATACTGACAATCAATTAGCAGACATTTTTACTAAGCCTCTGCTCGAATCTAATTTTATTAGATTACGAAGAGAGCTTGGTTTAATTTCAAGAAAAAATCTTGACTAAGTAATTTCTAAAGAACGTCTTCTTGTTAGTTATCCTTTAGTTATTCTTTTTAGTTATCCTTTAACCATAACTTTTGCATAAACTATTTTTTTTACATTAAATATAAGCCACTGCTTAATTTAATGGTTAAATTCTCTTTACTCATTTTTTTCTTTTAGTGATCGTCCTTTCCTTTCTTATTTTCAGTTTTAAAAGGAAAGCTATTTTTAGAGTTACAATAAAATTTCTGCTTATGTTTTCTTGGTTAAAATGTTTCATTAACTCACATCCATAGGTTTATACATAAGAAACTTGTATATAAGCTTGCAAAATTTTTATATTTTGTTCATTTTTTTATCTAACCATAATATTCTATACAACATACACTATGGCTCACATTTGTGATAAATGTGCTCAAGAATCATACATTTCAATTACGAGTTCTGAGTCGGAGGAATTTTATTCTCCTACAACTCCAAAACAAAAATCAAGTTGTCATCATCAATGCTCTTGTATGTCTGATAAAACTCCAAATTCAAAACGAGTGAAGAGGACATTATTCTATTCTCCTCGTACCAAAGCTCAAATCGATGAGATACACCACTACCAGAAACATCAGATAGACCTTCAGAGACAGCTCCATTACGGGCAAAGTCAACTTTATCACGAGCAACAACGGACATCGGCACGATTATCCATTTTAGAAAAGTTGGCAACATTTTTCTGCGGTTCCAACAAGCATGACGTGCATGAACCAATGCCGTCTAGGCCATCAACATCTAAAAGTCCTAACTCGTGGGATCGGAACTATGAGAAGAATGAAGGAGCTCAGAAACAATGGAGTCCATGGTCAAAACGTATTGAAGGAAACAAAGATAATTCTAATGACGAACTTTCTCATTAGATTTATATATAGTTATTATATCTTTATATATCTCTTGTCTAATAACGGTTATATTTTGTATTACAAATGAAATATAATATATATAGGTTGATATACTATAAAAAAAAAACTTGCAAAATAACATGATTTACTCAGCAGACCAGTACCGGTCGACCGCCCCTGTTATAGCCGGTCGACCGTTTGCTCTCTGGTTGAAAACGGTCGACCGACCATATTTCATAGGTCGACCGTTTGACGTATTTTCAGTTTTTATATAAACCTATGTGTAAATGATTTCTTTTGCTATGCATATCATATTCATTCTGCTATTCTAGTATCTGTTACTCCTTTTTGTCGATGACAAAGGGGGAGAAAGGGCTAACAATTGCTTGCAGGAACATACATATAAGAATTCAAAGAGAGAGAGATCACATACTCAGGGGGAGATTCAGATTTGCAGATATATTGTCATCAATCAAAAAGGGGGAGAATGTTGAGTCACAAGTTTTATGAAAGTTTTGATTTCTGACAAATAACTAAAAGGCGATCGACAAAACAAGGTCATTAGAGCTACATATGTTACTCTAGATTATAGATTGATTATTTGATATTATATTAGTGATAAGCTTGTTAAAATCTATCCTCAAATAGTCATGCATTTTCAAGAAAATTAATATATATACGATTAGAATGCAGTTGCACATTCAGTGTGCAACTTTACAGGGACCGGTCGACCGGTCACAATATAGGCGGTCGACCGTTCCTGCATAATTTGCACACTGAACGTGCACACATACACATAACGTATATATATTTAAATTCCTGTCTACTGGTCACTTTTTAACCTGTCGACCGTTTTTAAACAGAAAGCAATTTTTCCAAAAGACACTTCTCTTCTCCAAAGGTTGCATCTCTTACCTTTCACCAAAGATCATATCTCTTAATGGCAAAGAGTTACAACCATTCTTATCTATATAAACTCATCCAATTCGTTGATTAAATATACATGATTTCATATTCTTTTTAATCTAATCTCTGATCTTACTTTATATACTCCTACATTCTAAAAATATCTCGATTATTTATTGAATCATTGAAACTATTTCATATCTTTTGATTCAATAAGTAATATACTTTCCTTAATCTTTTCAAAACATCATTCGCATACTTTGAGGATAAGATTATAGGAAGGGTGTACTGCTAGTGACAAATCCGTGTTTTCAAGAGCACAAGTTGTCAACAACAATTGTATTTGTTCTTTTGTTGAAGTCCTCTGTGTTGTAAGAGGCAAGTGTTGAAGTCCTCAGTGTATTAGAGGCGTGAAATCCCGTTCGGTTGTTCGGGTGTTGTAAACCTGTTCCTCCGGGTGAAGCGGAAGTTAATAGTGAAAATCCAGATAGAAGTCTGGGACTGGACGTAGGATGGTGCTCCGAACCAGTATAAAAATCTCTGGTGTGATTTTTCTATTTTTTTATTTTACTATGCTATTATCATCTATTTCCACATTTGTATTGTAATCCATATTACACGATCCGTGTATACTATATTAGCACATATAATTGTATACACACCGCACTTTCAGGTAGCACCCAAGCAGGGTGAGGTCATCCCTGTCTAGATGTCCCTTTTTATTTCGGCTTAGTGGGCGGTTGCTGATCCCAACCGCGGGGTGATCTCACTCGGGATTATCCAGTAAGGGGTAGTCCCAATCTTGGGTTGCAGGGGAGCGGGCGTACTCATCGGTACAGTGATCTAGGCCCCGTACTGTGGCAGGTGGTACCCCAGTGCCTAGTCATTAGTTGGAAATCCATTCTCCCTACGAGCCTTGTACGAGTTTTGTTTGTATTACCCACTCGATGGCTAGTAGCTAGAATTTAATAGATGTAACAATTTTGGTTATTTTATAAGTACTTGCATATAGACCCTATTATAATATCAGAGGATTTCTATAAAAATCGTTTTAGCTATCGTAAGGTAAAAACCCGACATGTTTATTTGTGGCGTGGTCTTAGAGATGCTTTTGTTTTCAAAGATTTTTGAAATTTAATAATTAATTGGGTGTGATTTTCTCACACTGGTATTCCAGACTGACTCGGGTGTTATTTAACTGTAATGCTCGGGTCAGACCGAGTATTATAGGATACAGGATATGATGTTGTGGAGCTTAGGAGACGAGCTGGATGACGATACGTACTATCGTACTTGTTTATATATATATTCCGCTGTATTGAGTTGTTGTGTATCCAGTTGTATGTTATTGATGTTGAGATGAGATTGATGTACTTTGATGATGTAATATATAAACTGATATATTTGATCTTTGAGTAAAGATTATTTACTATCTATTATATTTTATTCCGCTGCGATGGTTAGATTATGCTGTTGATTTTTATTTTCTTCTTCTACCTCCTTTTCTTTATCCCAAATGGTTCGTATTTCTGTACAACTTGAGTTGATTTAGGTAGATTACTGTGGACTCAAGGGGTACGGATTTGCGGGTCGCTACAGTTGGTATCAGAGCATAGGTTGGTGATAACCTTGGCTCTGGTGGGAATTACTCATTTAAATTAGAGTCTGTAGTACTCTAGAATGAGTTTGAGCATATTAATAGATATGAGTGCGTATTTGTTAGTGAATATAAATTGTTTTAATATTGTGTTGATTGGTTTATTGAGTGGCATATGAACCTTCGTCGGCACAGTCTGGACAACTGTATCGAAGGGGTTTCTAAACACTTGAATAGAACAATTGACACGGTATTGTTTTAAATGTAGGGTGAATGAAATAATTTTACCCAAAAATATATTTTGATGTAAAGAAAGTTTTTATAAACTATTTAGCTAATATATGGTTGCTGGGATGTTAGGAAGAATAGTATTAAATTACTATCATCGTTGTGTAAAAAAAAATTAACTAGAAATTGAAAATATAACCAAAGTTTAAGGGAATAAATTCATTATAAAATGAAATTTATAAATAAGAATTATAAATGAAATATAATCAAATGGAGATTTGTATAAGCATAAACTATACAAATGCATTATAGTTAAAATTTGAATTAAAATAGAATTTGAAACTTTAAAACCCCGGAGATTTTGGAAGTATTTTGAAGATAAATAGTAGCATTGTTGTTTTTGGGGTATTTCTGAAAGGAAATTGTTTCGAATAAATTTTGGGAAGAGATATAGCATTGAATTCACTTCAGTCGCTGGAAAATAACTTCGGTGATGACTGTAGCATCATCGATGTTCATTTTCGAGTTTCTAAGTGATGGATTGCTGCCAAATTGATTTGTTCAGGAAAACCTGTTTATTTTTGAGATTTCAAAGGAAATTTGTTGAGGGTAAAACCAGGATTGGTTTGACTTTTGAGAAATGTGATTTGAGATGTTGAAGATTTCAAATGATTTGAAACAAAAGCCAGGTGTTTAAAAATCCTGATGAGATATGTTATAAGCTTATAAATTAAGATGATTTTTAAATCAGGAAGAATATAAGCTTTGAATGTTGGAATTTAAATTTAAAGTGTAAAGTTAAAAATGAAAATAACTTGGAGTGGGAAATAAAAATTTAACTGGACTGAAATTAATTGAATGGGCTGAAAATCATATCCAATTGAATTTGAATTAAGTTGAAATCGAATTGAGTTAAATAAATCTGAGTTAGAATAAAATTGAATTGGAATAAAAATTCAATTGAGTTATCGAATGGAATTAGATTCTTACCTGAACAAATGGAAAATAAGTTGGATAAGAATTAGATTGAAATAAATAAATCAGAATAACTTATAAAAAGAATCAAAATTAAAAATCCATAGAATAAAATATACTTGGATTTTACATATATGTAAACTCGAGTTAAAAATAAAAAGAAGAATATATTCAAGCCTATAATGAATGGAATCATGTAAAATAATAAGTTGTGACTTATAAAATTTGAAAGTGAAATAGAAAATCCAAAATAAATATTTTTGATGAATTGAAAAATAAAGAAGAAAATCCAATCTTGAATTATAAAATAAATTGAACTTAAGAAAATTAAATGCAGTGATATTTGGAATTAAAATCAAGTGTTGAATTTTGACCAGGGGAAGAATTAATTAGATAATAAATTAGATAATGAAATATGTAATTGGAAATAAAACTCTATAAATCAAATTCAACTTAAATTGTTGGTGAAGTAAATGTAATTGAATTGTGAGTTAATAAAATTGGATGGTAAATTGAAAATGGATAGTGAAATCAGAACTTGAGTTATAAATTAAAATTTTAACTTGAAGTGTTAACAAATTAAACATAATTCGGAATGTATCGAATAAAAATGAGATTAGATTAAAATAGTAATGGTATGAATTTCAAATGGAATCCAAATATGTGGAAATAAATTGGAAATGGCCTTGTAATAAATTGAATGAGTTGACTCTGGAAAGTTAAATTTTATAATAACCAATCAAGTGAAATTGCAGATTTAAAATGAGATTTAATTGAGAGAGAATTAAGTTGAATAGAAAAGAAATTTGCTCGTAAAATGAAAATGAGCTTAAGTATAAAATTTGAATAAAATTGAAGTAAATTAACTTAAGCTAAATGGATGGAGGAGAGTTGAATTGAATTCAACTTAAACTAAGTTTAGTAATATTGGATTGGTCTTAAATCAAGTGAAAATAAATTTTAATCGAAATAAAATTCGGTAAGCTACAGATAATATTTAATGGAATGAAATTCTTAAGTAAATAATTGTAAACCATTTAAATTGTTAAGGGATTGAAATAACTTGGAGTCAATAAGAAAAACAGAAATATTTAAATGAATGCGAATAAGAAATGAATCGCAAATGAATAGATCGTGAATAAAATTGAAATGGTTACTGAATGAAATAGCCTGGATTGTTTTCGAACTAAATAAAATAGTTTGGAATAAACAAATATGGAATGAAATGCAAGTGAATGGATTCAAATTTAAAATGCAATGAAAATGAGAATATATGGATTGTGAATAGATTTAAAAATGGAATAGAATTAAGTATAAATTGAGTTGGAATCAATTTAAATTGGTTATAAAACATAAGTACTTATTTATTCACATAGGTCTCGTCAAATTGCGTAGAATAAATTGTCATTTGATGTTAAATGGAAGTAATTAAAATTCTATGAATTGATAGGAGTAAAATAAATTGATTTTGAGAGCAATTGAATTAGATATGAGTTCGTTTTGCTTAAAAATAAATTAAATGTAAGCGATTGAGTTTTAAACCACTCAAATTGATGAAGTTGTATACGAATGGATTGAAAACCATTCAATTGAATGAAAATGGTTATAAATTAATTGGAACAGTGGAATTAGTATGAAAATTGTATAAGTTACTTACGGAAAAGTGTTTGATGTACATTTCTTTTAGAATTCATGTGCTTAACCATTGCAACTAAGTGAAATATTGTTAAACTGCATATATTTGGCACTTACATGTTTAAATTGAGTAAGTACAGGTACCTTGGAGCCGTGTGGCTGAATTTGGTTGGGCTATTTGCTAATATAATAAGCTGTTTGCTTAAAATGCTAAATAAGGTACGCCTACGCAATAAAAATAGGAAATATGAACTGTTTTTGGTTTTCCAACCGTGTGGGTCGATGTATATATATTTATATCTTTTGTCAAATTGCAAAAGCTCCTCCGTACAAAGGAGACTCTGCCAAAAAAATTCGGAAATTTTGGGAGTTAGAAATTTTTTGAAAATCTTAGGAAATTTTGTTAACGACAAAGGTTTTCAAATTGGAAATTGAAATAAATTTGTAAATGAACTAATGTAAAATAATGACATGAATCAATATAAATTAAAAATAAAATTTAAATATTTAGAGTTGATGATAAATTGAATTCATATGGAAATGAAAGAATCGATTTGAATAGAAATAGATATAAAGTGAAGTGGTAAGATGAAAATAAATATAAGAAGCATATAAAATGCTTATACTAACTTAAGAAGGGAATGGTGAATTCTTGATTTGGGAATTGATAGTACAAATATAATCTAAGTTAATATTTGAATTAATAAATATTGACATTTGTAAGGAAGCCGATTAAATGTTTTTAGAATGTTGTGGTTAGATATTAGTGCTAAGTAGGATATGCAGGTATTATATAAAGGGAAAAGAGAATTGATTTTGATTTCAGAAGGTAAATTCGAAATGCTCGACAAAAAGGTATGTGTTTAAATTTCTATATGGAATTTGATTGGGATTTTGATTGAGCCACTTGCCTTTTTGTTTTCTTTTGGAATTTGAGAGGCCGTAGAGCCATTTTGTAGTTGTACCGAGCAAGCCGCGCAAAGGAGACGCTGGCAAAAATTTTTGGAAATTTAGAGAGTTAGAAAATTTTTGAGAAAATTTTGATAATTCAAAATTGGTTTTAAAATTAAAACTTGGATGATTGGGCAAATAGGATTGTTTGCAAATTATGGGAGAGTTTGGGAAGTTATTAGAAAGGTAATGGGTCTTGTATTAAAAAGATAGTTGGTAGGATGTTAAATTGTTGGTTTTGGAAAAAAAAATGTAGTAACGGGTATTGGACCATTCTTCCTAATTAGTAATTTCGGTGAGAAATTCTTTTAAGGGGGAGGAATGTGACAACTCGGAATTTTTGAGCATTTAAAATTGGAATATTTAATTGATTTTAAATATTTAAAAGTTAATTTTTAACTTCAATTCAAATATCACAATTTATTTGATGATTAAATTATTAAATTAAATAATTTAGAATTGGGTGAAATATGAAATTTGAAGTTTTAAGCCTGTTAAAAATAATTTGAAGGCTTATAAAATTTATATTGATAACATTGAAGATAATAGAAGTGTTAAGTTTGGATTTAACAGTGGTTTGTTCAGTTTTCAAATTTTATCGTTCAAATTGAATTTAAAAATAGCCGTCCGAGGCACAGTCCCGGAATTCGACGAAACCAGTTCCATTGAGCCCGTAATATTGAATTATTATCGGATTTCAATTTTCGTAGCATTTGGAGTTGTTGTGTGAGCGTACGATATATAAACACGCTGAAAATTTAATTGGTAATAATTTGATGAAATTTAATTTAGTTAATCAAGCTTCTGGTATACGCCATCTTCCTGTCATTTAATCACATACTTTCCCAATTCTAAGCCGTTCAATCAACAATCAAAATGCTTGAACTAAACTAAAAAAATAAAATAAATAGATAAATAAAAGAAGAAGCTTCAAGGGGAAGCTGTAAGCCGCGTATAAAAAAAAAGAGCAACACAATAGGGGCCGAACCCCATTCCTTCTTTTCAAACCCCAAAACCACTCGGTGATAAAAAAATATATATAATGGCGATCGCTTCCTAATATGGAATCGCGCCCATCAAAGTTGAGCCTCGAGTTCGATTCGCGTGAAGGAGGACCGTTTTCTTGAGTAGGCTTTCGCCTCTAGGGGTTGTCGCGAGTCGTTCGATCGACGCTAGGAGACCAAGTCGTTGTCGCGAAGTGCGAGTGTGACAGTGAGTTAGGGCTCGAGTGGGGGGGCATTCAATCAAAGGGCGCGCGACTTTCCCTCATCGAAGTCGAAGCAGTTGAGGAATCGAGCATGGCGGCCGCGTTCGATTTGCAGTTGGATGGGTTCGATTTTGTAAGGTATATATTAATTAATTATCAATTTACTTACGAAAATTAAAATCTAATATATATATATGTGTATATAGTTAACAGAGAAAAAAGAACATTTGTATGTATAAATTAGGAATTTATATCCATATTGTTTATTTTACAAATATATATGTATTACAAAATTTACAGTAAAGCAAACCCTGTTTTGTTTATTCACAGAAAAGAAAATCTATGGATTTATGAAAAAAAATTAGATTTTTAATCTTCACCAGTATATATAAGTACACCCGTATTTTATACATACAACAAGATAGAAATTTTATGTATATGCAGGACCTTGGAAAATATAGGAAATAGTATAGAGATTAGTTTTAATCTATATAGAATTTTCTTATAAGTATGATTCCAAAATAAAATAATACGCCTACACATCTTAATTTGCTGGTTGTTTTAAGTAATGGATTTGGTGGATGAATTGTTAAGTTAACCTATTTAATTATTCTAGTTATATTTAATCAAGATAATTTATGAAAGCACAATTAGTTTAAAATTAATATTTGGTTTACCTAAATCAAAGGTTAAAATTAAATCATTAGTTAAAATATTAATAAATACACATATATATCTATTTCCATTTACTAGTGAAATTTTTAAATAATGAAATATGGAAATTTATTTGTTCTTAGTCACTTAAAGAAAATTTATAAAATGGAAATAAATTGTTCAAGTATTTCAAAGTGTAATAATTCGTATGGGTGTTATACAAGGTTAAAATCTGATAGAAGCAAGCCGGGTTGGGTCGGATTGCAAAACAAGAGTCAAAGGTGAGTTAATCTCACTCAGTTTAAATTTAAATTTAAATTTAAATGATTAAATTTAAATAATTGTTTGAGTGGTTGAGTTGATTGGTGTGCTATAGTATGGTATATTTTGGAATTGGTATTTTAAATTGTGCTAACGTCTGTGGATGCAGGGAAAACAGGTTGGACGGATCCAACTGGACCACTCAATATTTATTTAAATCATTTAATACCCTCTGTGTGACTATTTGATTTTCTGATGAACTATATTGGAATATTGAATGCTATGGTTCTATTGGATATAATTGGGTATAATGAATTACCAAAATTATATAAATTGGATTTTGGAAATATAATAAAAGAAGTGAAATTGTAAGTAAACTAAATATAGAAATTTGAATAAATTTAAAAATGAATTGGAAAGAAATAAAGTGACTTTAAGATTCTAATAAATAAATCTTGAGTATAGAAAGGAAATTTGAATAAACAGAAAGTTAATGAATTTTAATCTTCAGTGATATTATTTAAAAGAACAAAACTTTTATTTAATATTTCAGATTTAAATTATTGAAAAGAATAAGGAAGAAATTGGGAAAAGCTGAAATTCGTATATTTCAGTAAAAAATGTTTAAAATCAACAGAAAATAATAATAATAATAATAAAGTCCATAATTAACGAACTCTGAAATGAATTAGGAAAGTAAAGAATTTATTTCAAATGGAATAAATTGGGAATCAATTTGGAAAATTGATTTAAGTGATTGAGATTGGAAAATCTCCCTGAGTAACCAAGTACGTTTTCAAAGTAAATTTTTAAATATAAATTAAAAGTTTTAAAGTTGTTTTAAAAAGCAAGTTTTGGAAAATTTATTATTTCTAATATTTAAGTTCTAAAGTAAGTATTTTGTTTAATCTTTTATAGCAGTAATTATTTAAAGAGTGATTTAGTATCTTGTTTTTAAAAGTGAAAATCTAGTTTTATATTTTATTAAGTAACTTTATTTTCAGATATTCATATAGTATGTATTTTTAACAAATTCTTAAGTAGTTTTTTTTAAAATAAAAGTTTTAAAGTATATTTCAAAGTGAAGGGTTTTAAATTATTTTAAAAACCTAGTTTTGTGCTTGGTAATTTCAGTGGAGATAGAAAATATTTAGGAAAGTCTATTCTGAAAAAGAAAGATGGTTTTGAAACTGTTTTCAAGGATTAATACTAGCAATATATCTTGTGAAGATATTTTGAGGTTAATAAATAATTTGGGAAATTATTTATTGTTGGATGGTTGTTTGTGAATATTAGTTGATAGTTAAATCACCGACTATCAATATTGGACAAATACGTTGATCGTTTCAAAGAGACCGGGATCGAGATTAATTTCTCGAAAACCACTTTGATCCGGTTTGTACGTTTCGTGGAAAACGAGTTTGGATTAGAAGATGGAGCAGTGAAGTGCAAGGGCTAGTCGCTACTAATCCTGAGGATATTTCCAAAATGGATGTAGTAGGAGTAGTGCCTTCGGTTCCATTCGAACCCGGGACGGACTTGTATGGACGAATGCTTTCGTAAACATCGTCAGGTGGACGATGGGAATTCTAAGGGATATGTTCTAAAAAGGTAACGCTTAGCCTCAAGCCTCATCAAATGGGAATGACTGAAAATCAGGGGTTATGCAGCAAGGCTAGGTGGGTAGCACCCAAGCAGGGTGAGGTCATCCCTGTCTAGATATCCCTTTTTATTTCGGCTTAGTGGGCGGTTGCTGATCTCAACTGCGGGGTGATCTCACTCGGGATTATCTAGTAAGGGGTAGTCCGGGTCTTGTGTTGCAGGGGAGCAGGCGTACTCCTCGGTACGGTGATCTAGGCCCCGTACTGTGACAGGTGGTACCCCAGTGCCTAGTCATTAGTTGGAAATCCATTCTCCCTACGAGCCTTGTACGAGTTTTGTTTGTATTACCCACTCTGTGGCTAGTAGATGGAATTTAGTAGATGTAACAACTTCGGCTATTTTATAAGTACTTGTATATAGACCCTATTATAATATTAGAGGATTTCTATAAAAATCGTTTTAGCTATCGTAAGGTAAAAACCCGACATATTTATTTGTGGCGTGGTCTTACGAGATGCTTTTATTTTCAAAGTTTTTTGAAACTTTAATAATCAATTGGGTGCGATTTTCTCACGCTGGTGTTCCAGACTGACTCGGGTGTTATTTAACTGTAATGCTCGGGTCAGACCGAGTATCATAGGATACAGGATATGAAGCTGTGGAGCTTAGGAGACGAGCTGGATGACGATACGTAATGTCGTACTAGTTTATATATATATTCCGCTGTATTGAGTTGCTGTGCATCCAGTTGTATGTTATTGATGTTGAGCTGAGATTGATGTACTCTGATGATGTAATATAAACTGATATATTTGATCTTTAAGTAAAGATTATTTATTATCTATTATATTTTATTCCGCTGCGATGGTTAGATTCTGCCGTCGATTTTTATTTTTCTTCTTCTACCTCTTTTTCTTTAACCCAAATGGTTCGTATTTCTGTACAACTTGAGTTGATTTAGGTAGATTAGTGTGGACTCAAGGGGTACGGATTTGCGGGTCGTTACAACAATAAAACCCTATTTTTGCCTACATTACACAATTTACTCTATTTAAGTGTAAGACATCATTTTTAATGCAATAATTTGTACGGAAATTATTTTCTTGATAAATAAATTACTCTAAATCATTCCAATTTTATCTTATCATCAAAATACTATTTTTAAACCATATTTCATCTTTTATATTAATAAAATACATATTTACTTCATTTTCCCCTTTTTAATTAAATAACAGCTTTAATATAAGCAATAACTTACAACACTATTGCATAACTCAAATAAAATCAACAATTGATCATTTTCTTCTCAAATTATCGAAATAAAGTTTTCAAATTTTCATTTTCATTACTTTAGGTTTATTTCAACAATTTAACGTTGAAATACACCGCCTAATTAATTTATTATCTCAAAACTAATAAATGCCCAATATTTCAGTTTATTAAAACCAAATACTTCTTTTAAGAATCAATAACAGAAATACTTGAAAATAATTACAAGAATTATTGCATTTTCTCTAAATAAAATCATATTTCACTCACATTTCTCACAAAAATGAAGAAAAAGTTTGTAAAAATTTATTTTTTACATTTTATTTCCACTACAGGAAAATAGGCACAAGGAAAAAGTTGCAAAAAAATTCATTCTCATGGACGTAAAGTTTGTTTTTTAGTCTGAAGGACACTTTACAGTGTAAACAGAAAATGATAGCTACATCTATCATTCTGTGATTTACACTACAAAGTGTCCTTCAGACTAAAAAACAAACTTGTCGTCCTTGAGACTAAATTTTTTTGCAACTTCTTCCTTATACCTAAAAACCCCTTTCCAAAATCCTTTGTTTATTTCAAATAAACAATTTAAATCTCCAATTTATTCTTAATTCACAATATTAAATTATAACTACCATTAAAATTTAATATCTATAGGTAATCGCTAAAACCAGTGTTGTTACAGACTCCCCTTTTACAAAAATTGCGTCCTTGCAATTTTGTAGAAAAAATGCCATAAACAACACAAAAATTCAATCGATAAAGCATAAAAGACAAGCTCGAAACTCAAACCGTTCATACTCTCATCATAGAATGGTAGGGAGAAACAATGAAAAACTCACTTGGTTAATCCAGTGGCCCATCAAATGCTAATATAGTGATTAGCAAACCATTGAATTTTTCAAGTATCTCGAAAGAATTTCGAAGATATCCCTTCTTCGAATCAGAACTCAATAAGATGCTCAACAATTAATCAATCGAAAATGAATGATTTCAACAAAAAAAACTCAACGAATAGAGTCGGGATCAAACTCACTTAAACTTGAACTCTAAGCAATAAAGAAGATCTTTCAATAAGATTTTTCACATAAACATACGAAAAGAACATCCTCACAGCAGGGTAGACACAATAGACAAAATAGATAAATCACAAGATGACTTCTTACAAGGTCGCCAAACTCGAACGACCGCGAAAAACGCACGTCGTTGATAATAGCTCAAAGATAGAATATACTCAAGAACAAGGATATAAGCTTGAATTATCTTTTAATCCCGATATTTAGAATTTCAGATCCCAACATCTTTTAAATTTTTAAATCTCAATTTTCAACATTTGAAAATTTCTCAAACTCTTTACTATATTACTTAGGAAGTAATTTAAAACTCATTCTTCTCTTACTTCAAAATTAATTTCCAAAGAATTTTGTAAATACATAATAAAATCCCTCAAAATAAATTAAGAATTTAAATTCTCTTATTATACACTTCCCTTATAACATCCAATGTATATAACATAGATTCTAAAATCTCAAAATATACTTCCAATAAAGCACGGCTAAAAAATAATCTCATTTATATTCTCGTCTTTATAATTTAAAAATAAATAAATAGCATTGCCTCGCCATTTAGTCTCTAATAAATAAATATATCAGTTGGTTGTAGTTGACCGAATGATCAAAACTGCCTCGCCACTCTATTACTCATCTCAAAAATAAATGGCTGCAATTACCATTCAAAAATAAATTTAATATGTAATCTCAAATATTATTTTCAAAATCTCAATCCTTAAAACACCAATCGTCGTCTCTGATTGCCTCAGCATAGCATTCAGGAGATTCCTATCGATATCGTTGATCAGGTGTATCAACTAGAACTCTTAACTGCTCGATGGATAACCCAACACTCTCAAATTATTTCTATGAAAGAATACTGCTCATATAAATATATTCTCAAAACATTCTTTGATTTTTAAAATATCTCAAAGCTCCAATTTCTCTTTTTAAAACTCATATATATATATATATATATATATATATAGCTTCAAAAACTCAAACTAAAGATCATTAAGAGAATGCATCGAGATATTCCTAGAATACGCGATTCACAAAATCAAATAAGGAGATGGAGTGTTCGTCAACTCCTAAAAGACGACGAGCCACTCTCGGAAATCTTCAAGACAAAAGATAAGCAAGATATTCTTCTCGAAGGAGAAGAAGCACACAAACAACAAATCATAACTTCAAACAAAGTAAAGCGACAAAGGATAACACCGATTGAGTATCCGAAAAGGATAACTCAAAAAAACTGAATGATAAACTCAATCAAACTTGAACAATCTCGAAACTCATCTCATTCCTTAGTGGATGTCCTCATGGAAGGATAGCCGAAGGCTAAAAGCCAAGAATAAGGTTAATTCAACACTCTATTGCCCGATTGGATATCAAACCCAAACGGACTCATCAAAACTCAACAAAGTCACTTTGATTGGAACTCGAGTTAGATCATCAACATATCGATACTCAATAGTGAATTCAAAAACTTCGGAATCATCATTAACGTTCAAAAGTGATAGAAATAATAAACCAATCAAAATAGGAAACCTAAATATACAATAGAATCCTATAAAACAAAGGATTAGACTTAATATCAAATAAGTCAACCCTTTGCAAATCAAATGCATCTCAAGATTGTGAGTAACAAACAAATACTCACAAAACCAACATCAAATAGAAATCTCAGAATGCTCACAACGAGCCAATCGTTGTGGATACCCTCAATATGATTAATAACTCTCAAAGGAATACAACAAGAATACTCTAAGGAACCAATAGGCTTCATCGATACGAACTCACTCGCATCGACAAAAATAAGAATAGAATAATCCTAAATAAGATTATTCATAAGATAAGATAATATCAAACTCAATTATGGAATACTACGGAACGCAATATATATTCCTAGACATATTCCATCTCAACATATCTAATACTCAAAAAAGAATCAAATCACGATTCAAAAACATGCTCGAATAAAGGATAATGATTCACTCGTATTGTACTTCGACGTAATGTGATATACGTACTGTTCTATGTTTACTCTACTTTGTTATGACCACAGCTTTGATATCATGTTGTAACGCCCTACCCCGAGATCCACCTTAGAAAAGAGAATTACAAATAATTCTGTCTACTAAAGCGGAGAATAGAGCTGGTTAAGGGCGACCATCTATAACTTTGTCTTAAACATCTACTGAATACGTCGATAAATGCAATATGATTTTTCTTTTCTATCTCAATGGATCGACATACAGAGTAAACGCTTAATCCAAAACTATAGGTGGCTAACGGATCTATCAGAATAAAATACAATAACTAAATGTAAAGCACATCACAGAACAGTAATCAACATCATATATATACATTTGCATGGATACATGTTTAGTACAATACAATACGAATACAATAAAGTTGGTACTCGACCACACCATATACATTGAATCAAACACATCAGAGTGTGCGGAAGAATAGAAATTGCTCAAGAGAAAGGGGAGCTGATATCCAGCATCAACTTCAAGCTAAGTCCAGTAGATGATACCTGAAACAACACGATCTGACCCGAGCATAAATACACAGGTCAGTCTAGCTACATAAATCAGTCAATAGCGGTAATATGAAGCAAAATAGACATGAAGATACTTCTTCTCGAAAGAGAAGAATGAATCGATAAACTCATAAGCTCAACACTTAGGTAATAAACGCTACTTAAGTGAACAAAACCTCGAAGGAGGTAACTCAAACTCAATACTCAAATCAAACACAAGTGCCTTATATCATCGGCGACATCCCAAAATGTCTACATGGTTTCCACGAACAATATCTCCTCAAAAGGATAAACATCAATGCAAACTCTCGCTAAAATAGCAAACATAAAACATTCTCAAATAGGATGATCCAAAACTCAATTATAGACGAATCTCCAAATTCAATTATACCTCATCTTATCGGTATAAATGTATATAAATCTCAATCTCAACTCGCCAAAATGGCAAAACCCAGAATATCCCATAAAATCCTGAAATTGTCCAAACTCATAACTCAAGGTACTCGGCAAGAGTTCAAAACATCATAATTGAAATCACCATATATATAACATCTCATATAGCACTCGGTTATCGATGTAATAAAACATCTTAAAAAGGTGAAATCACAATAAAACAGAAAACTCAGAAAATCCGGATTGGCCAAATCCGGATTGGACAAATCCCCGGTTGTAATGCCAAAGCAATGTTGCGCGTGCTAAACTCAAACGGACGAAGCCTCAGACAAGGTCACTAACACCTTCCAAAGCAGTTCGTTCTCATGACAAGGTCACTAACACCTCTCCAAGCCAATTTTATCAGCCCGAACAAGGTCGCTAACGACTCCCAAAGCAGTTCGTCCTCATGACAAGGTCGCTAACACCTCTTAGAGCAATTTTGTTAGATAAACATCGTGAATGTGTCACAAACTCACGGATAGGAACCCGAAAAGTGTTAACGTGTGTTTGATACCTCACATTCGCACTTAGCGGCTTACTAGCCATTGGTCGATGTCACACTAGAAACATCATAAAACTCAGAAAAGTATACCTCGCCGAGTCTCATTGGCGAGTGACAAAGAGACATCATACTTGTCTCATCTCATCGACAAGTATTAAATAGCATCGTAACTTGTCTCATCTCATCGACAAGTGAAAACATCATGATGGTTCCTCATAAACCATAAATCTCAAAATATGAAATCATAGACTCAAGGCTTGCCTTATATCATTGGCAAGTAAACAAAACATCGTGATGGTTCTCATCGACCATACTCCTGCATAGGAGATCTCAAACCATAATACTTGCCAAATATAGGCCATATTAAATAATTCCAATAAATAGAAATTATAAAACTCAAAATTCTCCATAAAATGGCAAAACATTTCAGAATCAATAATATCAAATAGCTTCGATCGTACAAGTCCAAAATTAACCGAAATAGTAAACGCACATGTCCCATACCACGCGTTTTACTAAATCATTTAATTCTCTTTCTCATACGTTAGAACAGTATAAAAGTGAGTATTTTATATATAAAATAATTTATTTGAGTAAATAAGCTTTTAAAACCATTTTTCGAAATTAATTTTGAAGACGACATTCGAAAATTTCCTTATTTTAGAGAATAAATAGACTTTACAGCTTAAAATAATTTAAAAATATTACATAATAATTATTTTAAATGCCAACTTATTTTATAAATTATTTCAAAATTGTTTGGAAAAATCTATTCCCGAAATCAAAGAAATCACTCAAAACTGTCATTCAAATTCAATTTGAATTTCAAATTCATTAAAACTTTGCTAGCCTATTGATAGGCATCAAGCCCTCAAACATTTCAGAAATATCTCAAAAACATAAAGTATAAGTTAAAAATCGGACGGAAAAGAACATAAAAACACTTGGCCAAAATAATACGCAGGTCTGAAATCTTCTCTAGGTTCAACTTTCAGATATAAAACAGGTGGACGAAAGACCTTTACTTGAACTAAAAATTAGTGTACCCAAACTAGAAAACTTCATCTTTCAAAAAAAAGAATCAATGAATTCCGACTGGAAATGGAAAAGTTACAGTCTCAAACATAGACTCAGGCCATGTTTGTAATAGTTCAAAAACCAAAAATGCACAGGCCTTAAAATCCTCTGGGTTCAAATTTCAGACATGAAACAAAGGACCAAATTTGATCGGATTAATCTGAAAATTGTTTAGCCTATAATAGAAAACTTCAGCTTCAAATAACAAAAGGGTCATGCAATTTGGATGAAGTGTGAGAAAGTTATGATGTCTCAAAGTTGGACCCAGGTAGTGTTTTCACTGTAAACTCTGGGTAAAAACACGCTCCGAGTCAAAGTTCGGCAGAATGTTTCTATAAGCTATATAGGTCGAAATGACCTGAAATTTAACATGCATAAAAAACAACAACAAAACTTTAAACTACATAATGAATCATTCAATTTAAACCAAGCATGAGAAAGATATGATGTCTCAAAATTGGACCTAGGCAGTGTTCTCACTGTAAAATCTGAGCAAAAACATGCTTCGAGTCAAAGTTCGGCAGCATGTTTCTATATGTTATATAGATCGAAATTACCTAAAATTTTACATGAATAAAGTTAAACAACAATAATTTAAACTGTAAAAAGAATAAAATAATTTAGATAAGGTATGAGAAAGTTATGATGTATCAAACTTGGACCCAGGCAGTGTTTTCACTGTAAAAACCTGGGCAAAAACATGCTCCGCTTGCAACCTTGAGCACAGTTTTCTATCAGTTTCATGTTGAATTAAAATATGAAAATTGACATGCCTATACTATGGTAATAGTACTATCATTCAAAAATGATTTGGCATTATTTCGACAAGAACTAAGCAAGATACAACAGCTCAAAGTTGGACTCAGAGTTGTTTTGAACTGAAAATTTACAGAGATGAAAATTTAGTTTTACAATGACTAAAACTCATCTCAAACATCAATATCTTGACATGCAATTCATATTCAACTAGCATGAGTTAGGATACTCACTTTAGAGTCGGATTCAATGATTTACAGTGAAGAATTTGACTAAAGACTACAACTTTTACTTTCAAGAAGCCTTGAAAGTACCTGAAAATTAATTTACTATAACATACAAGCCATGGATTTAGAATAATAACAAAATAATTTTGATGAAATAATTCTAGAAATTTGTAGAGACTACCGGTAATGATTTGAATGCTAACAATTTTGTCTCTTTTGGTTAAATTTGCAAAGGTTTTGATTAGGATTTTGAGAGGGAGTGAGATTTCTTTTACTGTCAATTTGAGAAGAAGAAGATAGTTTTTTCTTTTTGAGAAAGAAGAAGAAACATCGTATTGTGTTTCTTTTCTCACCAGAGACCTCTTGATAATGGGCTTTGGGTCCCATTTCTAACCCTATTAAGCCCAAAGCCAAAATGCTTAGAGAAAATATAAGTAATGTACATTTTTATCTTATATTATCAACATATGCACACTTTATTTTTTTAGAAGCCAAACAAAATTGCATACATCTAATTGTTATGAAATAAAATTGTTATTGTAACAAAATTAAATTTATTTTATTACAAAAAGTTATTTTTTAACAATAAAACCCTATTTTTGGCTACATTACACAATTTACACTATTTTAGTATAAGACATCATTTTTAATGCAATAACTTGTACGAAAATATTTTCTTGATAAACAAATTACAATAAATCATTCCAATTTTATCTTATCATCAAAATACTATTTTTAAACCATGTTTCATCTTTTATATTAATAAAATACAGATTTACTTCATTTTTCGCCTTTTTAAATTCAATAAAAGCTTTAATATAAGCAATAACTTACAATACTATTGCATAACTCAAATAAAATCAACAATTGTTCATTTTCTTCTCAAATTATCAAAAAAATGTTTTCAAAACTTCATTTTCATTACTTTAGGTTTATTTCAACAATTAAACGTTGAAATACATCACCTAATTAATTTATTAGCTCAAAACTAATAAATACCCAATATTTCAGTTTCTTAAAACCAAATACATCTTTTAAGAATCAAGAACAGAAATACTTGAAAATAATTACAAGAATTATTGCACTTTCTCTAAGTAAAATCATATTTTACTCACATTTCTCAAAAAAACCAAGAAAAGTTTGTAAAACTTTAATTTTTTACATTTTATTTCCAAAATTCATTGTTTATTTCAAATAATTTAAATCTCCAATTTATTTTGAATTCACAATATTAAATTATAACTACCATTATAATTTAATATTTACAGGTAATTGCCAAAACCATGGTTGTTACAAAACCTCTTTTTATCAATGATTGGTTCGAAGGAACCGGGGTCGGATATGGTAATTCCTATTTGAAAACCACTTCGAACCAATGCATGCGTTCGAAAATTGAAGAATTGATAAAGAAAATGAAGGATGAAGGCCGAAGATTTTCCAGATGAATGGACTGCTTGTTGATAATTTTGGTTAGCTCTCAAATACTAAAGTAGCAATGGTCCCTTCATTTCTAAAACTCTTCGGGTTGCAAGACTACTCGCTACTAGTGGTAGTAGAAGGAGTGCCTTCGGTTTCGTTCAGTCCCAGAACGAACTTGTATAGGTGGATGTCTGACATTGCATTCTTAAGATTTCATCGTTGACTTTTATAAACGTACATCTGCTGGGTGGTGGAGAAGGAAACTTCTCTTAGCTTAACACCCTTCCCGGAGACGTATGAGCTCGAAGGTTGTATGTTTGTGGAAGTCAATACTGATCGATGGAATGACAATGTGGCATTCAAAGTGGAATGTACAAAATGAAAGGTAATCATTACCTCAAGCCTTATACCCAGCAAATGGCCGAAACATGGTAGATGCGGCAAGGCTGTGTGGTTTGCAACCTTTAGGATATGATCATCCCCTTCTAGACATATTTCTACCCGCTATGACGTTCAGGTTTAAATTAATGTGCTATATGCTAGAGCGCGCTTGGATAGGTCTTTAACGATCGGGGTGATGACATATTCGGTACTATCTTATGAGAAAGGTAGGCCGGTCTTGTGTTGGTAGAGATGCAGATGTTCTGTTGAGCTTGTTACATCCCTTCACCTGGTCATTTGTACGAAAATTCATTCTCCAACAAGTGCCTACCATTTTGCTTGTAGAACCTACGTTTGTGGCTAGTATGCTGGAATTCAACCAATGTAACAATTTCAGCTAAGATTAATAAATTTGCTTGCAAATGTTTTTAAAGAATGTCATTAAAAATAATATCACTTATTTTTACGTAATAACGATATGGTTATCATAAGGTAAATACTCATTCCGTGTTTATGTGTGGCTTGGTCTTATAAGATACCTTTTTTCTTTCAAAACACATATTTTAAGTTCTCACACCAATCCCATAACTGACCGAGAATTTATTTCACCTTTCCTTGAACTCTGGGAGCCCTAATTTTCTCGAGCAGCATAGCAGTCAGGTTTAGTTTAGAAGAAATCTAGATGGAGCTCAAAGGATGGAGTTAGAAGATTCTTCTGAAGGTTATTTCCACCACACTTGAGTAGTCTTTTATTCTGCATTTGTAAGGACAAATATTTATAACTGTCCATGTTAACTCTGATAAACGTACTTAAACTTTCAATTATTAAGATTATGTGCTGATATAATATATATATGGTTCTGTTTTGTTTTTATTTTTTATCTTACCCTTGAGAATCCACTTCTTCGGTACTTGGATTTGTGGCACACGAATACTGATGATGTGTTAACATCAATTTCCAGGGTCTAAGAAACGGGTCCTCATAAAGTGTTTATCAATAAATTGTTAAAGTTATTTTTAATATAGAAATATGTGTAGTATGATTTCAAAGGGATTTTGAAATAAAAACTAGACATCTAGTCCTTAAGTTTGCTTAAAGGAAATTGATTTAAAATAAAAAAGTATTTTGATAAATAATTTGATAAATGAAAATTTTTAACTCTTGGATAATAGAAAAGTAAAGTGAAAAATTAACATTTTGTTTATATACTCTTAGGTTGTAAAAGAGTATTTTTACAAGTAAATAAGAGTGGAGTAAGTTTTTAATTTAATGTTTATAAAGATGTTCTTTATAAAATATTTATAAATTAAGCGAAAATTTATGGAGTAATTCATAAATAATTTTTGTATTGAATAAAATACTATAAATGAAAATGAAAGTGACTTAGAAAGAGATTCGTATAGTTAAGAAACCAATAAGATTAAGTACGTAAGTTATACATAGATTATTTTATTCGTACGATTCTTTATTTAGGATTCGAGTACATAACTTCGAGGTGATTCACACTAGTCTGAAAAAGAATTGCTCACTTGATTCCTGTCAACGAACATTTTATTCATATTCTCGATATGATACTAAGTTCTTCTATCATAATATATGACTATGTAAGGAGAACAGAGGTTTCTAATCAAGGAATTTAACCAGTGTCCGCATTAGGGAGGTCGAGTGAATGTTACTAGTTTAGAAGTAAAGTCTATACCAAGCAAGTGGTCGGGTCAGATATTGTATACGGATTATTTATTTACATCATATGGGCTTAAGTATATTTTTATGCTTTTTCGTGTGGACTAAGAAATTCTAGGAAGTGACTTTTAATTTTGTTCAAGGATGCTTAGATAATCTCCTAAGAAATAACCAAAGGCTGATGAGCATAATGATATGTTTAGAAAATTATCTATATCCTTGGAGAATGAGAGGTTATGAATCTAAACAAAATTCTAAATCTTGTTGTTATTCATTTAACATTTTAAATAATGTTAAATGTTAGTTTATTCCTTTATGGAATTTGACTTGGTTGATAGTGTAATTTTATATCCTATGGTTTAAAAAGACTGAATTTATAAATAAATAATTTTTAATTTGTTGTTTATTAGGACTTAAATTTCGATGCTTTTGAAAAAATGATTTCAAAATAATTTGTGAAAGAAATAATAATATTATTATTTTGAAACTTTAGTAAAGTATAATTATTTCAACGTATTTGAAAAAAGTTTTTATGAAGTGGTTTTTCAAATATTTTTGGTTATAATTAAAGCTGGAAAATTGGGAGTTTTTTGGTTTGGAAGACTCACCAGATATATTTGCTTACTATATTTTGTTGTTTTAGAAGAAACCATAATACCACTAGATGCCCTGTGTTGTTCTGATTCTAGGGTTATACCATGCTTCGGTTGGAGGAGCCCCCTTCTCGCCATAATTGATTTTGTTTTTGATATATTTCTCTTTGGAGGAATTTGAAAATATATTTTGAATATAAAATCTCAAGCATTTAATTCTGAATTTACCTTTTGAAAATATTGGATGCTTAGTATTTTATTATATAGTATTCTTTGTACTTTTTTTATATATGGTTGTTATATTTCTTTTGGTTGCATGTTGATTTATATCACACTAGAGTTGCATCACTATTATAAGTTGCATCATATTGCCTGTTGCATGTGATTGTTATATTTTTTATGTTGCTATTGCTTATGATAGAAATAGCTTGTGTATTGCTCTTTTGTAAGCATAGTTCTCTTTTGGATTATGTAAATTCAACAAAGGTACAGGGAAGTGGGATTACTATTTGATTTCTTGTGCACTCGCATTCGGATCAAGATAGTAAGTTGCTTTCTAAAATCAAACACAAAAGCGGTATGTACTAGATTAAGAAATTGGTTAGTGATTGATAATTTTATGCTCCAGATATGGAAGGCCACTTTTGGGCATTTATTTCCTTTGTTGTTTGGAACAGTTGTGGCGATTTGTGGTTTTTTTGGATTTAGCCGCATAAAGGAGGTGCTACCGAAATTTTAGCAACCTATGGAACTTTTAAAACCTAAGGGTGAGAGGACATTTTATTCCTTTGGGATTTTTGAAGAGAAATTTTTTCAAGGAAGGAGAATGTAACATCCTTGAAAATTATAAATAAATTATATTTGAATTATAAATTAAATATTAATTAAATAGATTTAACAGCCTTATTTTACTTCTTTCAATTAATAAATAATAACAGTGAGCTCATTTTGTAAATTTATTTAAAATAATAAATAGTTCGAATAAATAATAGGAAAACTAATTGTTAATAAAATGATTTGATTTTTATAGATGAATTTTTAAATGAATTTATAGGATTTTTTCATAATTTTTAATTTGAAAATATTTAAATTTACGTTCGACGTATGTTTCGACAAATGATGGTATTTTTTAAATTTCACAGATTAAGATAACTAGCGTATTTTATTGATGGTTGGAGTACGTGTTACATTGTTATGCGCAACCGTATTTTTATTTCTGTCGTTTGTGGTTCGCACACGAAAGAAATTCTATGTAGCATCGTACCGAGAATTGCAAATAAACAAACCAAAACACTAAGACTTTTCTTCATCTTCGTTTACTTTATTTTTTCCAAAAGCCCTAAGCCAACCCTCCATCCAATGGCCACGATCATCCACGATAAGGGACGAATTAAGCGAAGTGCCCAACTAGAAAAAGGTGTGGCTTGGTGAGATGTAGGAGATGATTAGTTGGTGGCGCAAGGCGACGTGGATTTGAGATGAACAGTGGTGTGTATTTTGGGTTCGATCTCTAACTTTAGGCAATGAGAGGAGGCGAGCTTTGTGGCATTCCACGCGTCCTGGTCGAGGTATCATTTGGATGCTAGCGATAGCAGCCGAAGGCCTATGGCAGCGGCAGTGTTTGAGAAATGCGGCGTCAAGGGTTTAAAACATGCAGTCTGGGTTTTAAGCGAGGGTGATTAAGTTAATTACCTTGTTAATTAAGTAATTAATTGTTTTAAATGATTCCAAAACTTATAAACTCAATAATTTTTCCATAAGAGGTCGGATTTGGATATGGTCTTTTGCGTTGGACTCGTATCGATGTTATCTACGCATTGAGTCGGATTCATAAAATTTGGAGCTAAAAGAACTTTAAGCTAAGATTGAATTCCATTCGATTTTAGATTAAACTGAAACGCGAAAGCGTCAATTAAAATTTTGGTGGGTTTACTCACCTCTAATAAATTATATGATATATATATATATATTACTATAGATTATTATCGAATGCTTGGATGATAGTTTATATATTGTTGTTTAATTGTATTTTTTCGATTTGCACGTAGAAGTGGATGAGATAAATAACCATTGTGTTGGAGGGATCAAAAGCAAGAGGAAGTCGTAACAGATAGATCTCCATGGAACACTAAATTACGTACACATATATGCGATTTACAAGAGACTTTTGTAGAGAGGCCCTAAGGGGTTTCTCGTCAATGTTGATCGATTTATATTCTTATGTTGCTTATACTGATGTTTGATTAAAATATTTATGAAATATGGTTTTTATTTGTGTAAGTGTCGTTGTAGCAATTATCGATATACCATCACTCATGAAATATCATCTCTTCAAACTTGTTTGCGTTTTGAACTTGTGCTTGTATTTACTAAATAAATGTTTGGTTGCATTATCGCACTTTAAAAGTTGTTTAAACAATAATTTCAAGTATTTTAAGATTTTGGAAATAAAGAATAAGAGTTGTCTAAAATTTATAAACGAGTTATAAATTCGATTAATTATCTTCCGAATAATTAGTGTTGTCTTAAATTTATAAAAAGATTGTAAATTTCATTAATTATTTTTTGGGATGTTTAATGTTTTTTAAATTTATAAAAAGATTATAAATTTGAGTTAGTTTTCCTTCAGGATAAATTTTTTTTATTTATAAAATGATTATAAATTTGATTAACTTTCTTTCAAGATAATAAGTATGATTTTAAACTTGATTTTTCTTCTTTAATCCTTTTAGTAAACTTTGCTAATATACCGTAAGTGTTTTAAAAGTAGTTTGAAATTTATACATACTTTAAATGATTTAATATAAATTATTGAAGAAGGAGTTTTATTTCGAAATAAGGAAAGGAAATTTTTTTATTATTTTAATACATTTTAGACTTGAGATTTTCTAGGTAATATCTGAAATGGATGATTTGAATTATGTATCAAGTATTTTTGTGTTCATTGAAAAGTGAAAAGGAAGCATGGATTACAATATCATTGTGATAAATGTTTTCTGGGAATTGAGAAAAGAATACATGCACCATAATGTTTTTGTTATAATAAATGATTTCGTAAAGTAAAAGAAAACTTGTTGCTTGACTTAATAAATGTTGATATTCTTAAATCTTTGGAGCAGTTTTTTTTAAAGATAATAATAAGTTGATTTATAAATGATATTTTAAAATGGAAAAGTCTTTGGAAAGGAAGGTTTTAAAGAAAAAGCAAAGTGTAATTGGTTTTGGGTTTATAGTAAACAATGTTTTAATGACATTTGTTTTTTACCCTGATTTTTAATGCACTTAGAAATATAATTTGATCCTTAAAAATAATATTTAAAGAGAGTTTTTATGTGTTTTACAAATATTTGTGATGTGAAAATCAAGCACAAGTGTGAGTCAAATATATTAATAGATTTAATTTTCATATACATCCATTTTGTGACTCTCAATAGTTGATTCATATACTATCGATTTCACTATCATTTTGTATTTCGTCAATCTAAGATGATTTTTTGTTCATTTTAGCATTGATATCATTTGTCAGAAATTACTAAAACCAAAGAATGAGTGGACGTCAAGCTATGTGGGGTTGCTTCCATTAGGTTATCTTCATATTTACTCTAGATTGGATTCGGTTTTATGTGCACAGAGATGTGAAATGCTCGGATACTCTATAAGGTTAGCGGGGTATGGCTTGTATATTTTTTTTAGAGTCATCGTAGTTCTCAAGTATATTTTCTAGGGTATATTTTCGGTAAGGCAGGTGCACCCTCCTAGTCATTATTGGAAAAAATTTCCTTTCCTTGATTTTAACTCAAACCTTTGAATTGTTTTCTTAATTGTGTTGAGAATTGCTTGGAGCTCTTCTCAATTTTAATTATTTGTGTCCATTCTTTAAGTTTGCACTTTGATTTTATTCATGCCCATTCTTTCAATTTTGGGTTTTGACGTAATTTGTTTCCATTCTTTCTTGTATGGATGTTGTTATTTTGATGTAAAACCCATTCCGTGTTTAGTGGCATGGTCTCACAGGATTATTATATATTCACCATATTTCTTTAGTCTTATTACGCTGGTTTTCCAGACCGATCAAGGTGTTATTTTATTATAATGCTCGGTCAGATCAAGTTTTTCCAAGTTATCGTTGTTGGGCCACGGAGCTCATGGAGCAGAGCTGATTGTTCACCTGCTGTAGTATTTTTATTTTCGGTTATATTATTATATATACCCATCAACAATTGTAAGGTCAAGAAGTTATAACTGTCCAGGCTGATGAGATTTGTTTTTAACTCTGATATACCATGCATTTTAGAGTGACAACTTTTACCGTATTTGTTATATTATATGTTATCATTCCGTTACGAGATTATGTTTTCTCTTTTCGTTTTCTTTTTACCTTAACAATCTGCCTTTTCGACAGTTGGATGATCCACATTAGAATACCATGAATATATTAAGCGCTAACTTTCAAAGGTCAAAAGGCGGGTCGTTACATATATTTTACAGTGTTCGCACACATATACATGCATTACTAATATATATGCATTTTATAACTTAATATTTTATAGTTGTGGAGATAAGCTTTATGTGGGGATGAAAGTCATTTCGATAGCTAGGTTGTAAACTTTTGAGTTTAATTTGGTTTTCGTAGAAGATAAATTCATAACTAAGTGGTTGCATATGAAGCCCAAACTACCAAAAATATTCCTTACCGAATAATTTTGTTATTCTTTTGGTTGCATGTACTATGTTTGTTTTCTATTATACCTTTGATCAGTATGCGTTCTTTTTCATTTTCAGGTTTACATATAATTGATCATTAAACACTTATATAGATATCGCTAATTGTTAAACTTAGTTTGGAATGGTTGTTTGCTTTAATTATAGAATACTCTTTTTCGCAATATTTAATGTATGATTACTGCATTAAATTTCTGGCATGAATTCTACTTGGTGCATACGCTTTGAGCACTTAATTTTATAGATCATATTATTATTTGTATTTAATAATAGATGATAACAATACGAAAAGATATGTATCATAGGTCTGCTATATGCTCAGATTGTACAACATCCACATTCTTAATTACAACTCCTACCATGTTCTACCTGGAGTGATAAATTCTATAATGTTCATATTATATTCCAGTCACGCCAAAACTCATAAGCAAATGGGTTAAACTTTTTCAGGATTCTCTAACTCATACCGAAGTGTGCACACTTTCATGTTGATTACCAATGTTCTAAAAAAGAAAAATATATTTGGAAGTTGACAGAAGGTAGTGATGTGAAAAGGATATTGTATTTTTGTTATTATTTTTATAATTGCAATGAGGTATTTATTGTTCGATCACGATTTCGGGATCAGTCTTCTAACATATATGAGTCATTTTGTGATTTTGGAGCTTATATTTTATGTTCTAATTTTCGTCAATGACCGATATCCTAATATATTTTGGAGCTTATATTTTAGGTTACGTCTTCTAATATATTTTTTGGTAAGGGGCGGATATATTTTCCAGGTGAAGTTGCATTAGAGATAAATATCATTAACAAACATAGAGAGCAGCCTAACGAAAACCCTCTTTCAGTTTCATATAATAGAAAAGAAAGGAATAAAAAATGGAATACGAAAGTGAATTAGTTACATTTATATAGCCATGTATGCGTACATGATATGCTCTTATATTTTAATTAGTCGGAATGGCTTATATAATTACCTGGTTATCTGTGTTTGTATTCTTCTGTTGTGGCCCTAAAATACAATATTAGTACAACTAGATGAAAAGCTAAGCAGCATTCGATATTTATTTACTAATATAAATCTTTAGATTAATACTTTTTGTTTATAGCCAAAAGAAGTATTAATAATAGATGGGCTATTACACTCTTGTCTGATCTTACATGAAAATAAAATTAATTTCCTTTGCTTTTACTTTGTTGCATTTTGTTCTCGTCAGAACTATCCTAATAATATCGTTGTCATACCAATAGCCATATCTTTTATTCTATTTTGCAATCACATTTTGTAGTTCTAAATTAACATGACAATATATTTTGTTCAACATGCTACCCTATTTTTTTTATAAGCAACCGCATCATATTTGAGATCTTGCTCAACTATAAGGTAATTTGAATGATATTACCAAGTAAATATAAATCTTTTTTAAAATATTTTAAAAAAGATTTATATTTACTTGGTAATATCATTCAAATTCGATAATATTTTCTATTTACAAAAGTTCTTTAAGCATACCTATAATAAGAATCATTATCATCTTTCCATTAAGTAGAGCATACACAAAAATTTGTCAACCAGACAATGGACATTAAACATTGTGATAAGCAAAGGTCGACTCAAAAAGATGATATATCTCCAAAAGCATATTCAACAAAGGGCAGTGCACATGCCACTACAACAAAAATACCTTTTCGCAACTGCCAAAAATAATTGTAATATGTCTATTACAACTGGCACCCGCCAGTCGTTATATCCGCAGTTATAATAGATCCGAATTATTTTACAACTGTCCGGAACAGTTGTAGAAGCAGTTGTAGAAACTTATTTTACAACTGCGACATGTTAGTGGTAAATGACTAGTTACAACTGCTTTTAGCACTTGCTAAAGGTCTTTTACAACTGTCACATGTTAGTTGTAAAAGGATGAAATACAACTAACAATGACAGTTGCAACATATATTTTTACAACTGCTACAAAAAACTATAATCATCTTTTCACAGCTATTATAAATTTCTTAATATCATAACCAAAACCAATATTTCGTTAATATTATACACAATCATGCAAATTACTTGAAACAACACAAACCATTTGCATTCAAGAAAATCGAAAACAATTCGAGTTTACACCATTTATGAATTCATAAGTTCAATACAAAACACAACTAAATCCATAACATATTTCAGTAAGAGTACACATACATACTAATTAAAAGAGATAAATTCCTACTAACCAAAATTTGCAATTTGACGCACTGACCAAAAACTTGCCACAACCACTACTGCAACATTTGCACTTCCCTGAAATCAACCACCCTCCTTCACTGCCCTGATCATCAAACTCCCCTCCATCTTTGACGACTCGATCACCTAATCACATACCACCCATAAAATAACATACTAGAAATCTCATGTCACCATCATCAAACAATACAAAACAACCACCAACTACCGCTATCATCAGTCTTCACATCTATCAATCACACCCAGTCAACTTGTCACTGCATACATATATCACTGCAAATTCCTCTTCACACCCATTGTTCCATTCATCTCTACCCTTTCTTCTATCTACAATAGAACCACCATTACACAACCCTTGCACCGCTCCTCTATATTGCACAGACATCACCAAAACCCTTGCACTGCTCCACCACATAACATCCTGCTTCTCCTCCACTTTTTAAGTGCATGAAATTTAGACACTTCTTTAACCATCACCTGCCACTGTCGCCATCACAAGCCCTGCAACACCGTCATACACAATCAAACATCCACCTGCACATCCTCAACCATATACATCAACTCATCTGATCTTACATATTTATGGACAGAGTTACTGCTATAGGGCTGAAATCTAACAATGTTAGTCTTTGGTTCATTTATAGTTGATTGCTATACACTGTCAAGTGAATAAATTCGTATTTGTGGGTAGCAAAAAATTTCAGGAGTTTATAAATAATTAACTGACAAATGAGATATAAACACAGTGTGTGAAAAGAGCTTGCAAGTTGCAATTATTTCTTATCAGCAGATATTTCATTTCTTTTAGAAGCTAAGCAGGTTGCAAACTAAATAGGAAATATAGAATACAATCACACCTCTAGGTACACTATCCATGAACATCGTGTCGTCTAAAATTACAAACTAAGCCTGACATTAGCAGTAGGAGATCAACAAATCATAATCAAAATAAAAGTTCTAAAATACGCAGTTAATATTAAAATGCAGTAATATTTGAAACAAATAATATAAAAATCAACCAATGGTCAGAGTATAGTAGAACTTTGTTTATTAACTGAACAACTAATGTTAAAGGTATAAACTTTCATGGCTTTCATTATTATATTATAGAGGCACTTCTATGGAATACATGTTGGTACACAAGTTCTAGGGAATATTATTACTAAGTATCAAGTGCACCTATTTTATTTCTGCAATCCCAAATGTAATTAGAGTCACTCAGATTCATTTAACCGGTCATTTAACAACAATGTTGATGGAAAGAATAGGCAAATTTTATGCTCCTACAGATTATTTGCATTTTCACTAGTCTGCATAAACTTTGTTCTAGCTATAGATTCAAATATGATTCAGCTTCACAATTTCTTCCATGCTTAGTTGCTCCTGAAGATACCAATTCGCCCAAGGATTATATTGAACACATACTTCACTATAGTTTTTGAATGCAAGGTGCCTTTTAAAGAACATTTTTGTAATAAGTGAAATAATATGTTTTTAAAGCTGTAATTGAAGATATATACCCAAGCTAGCAATAAATGACAAATGAAATTGATTATGTATCAAAACCACCGAGTTGCAAGATATGAGATAGGTAAATTTTGAACAAGCAAAACAATAAATTTCCTGTATTCTTACCAAGAAAAAATTAATATGACAAAGAAGCCTAAAAGTTAACAATATGAAAACAGGGTTCCTACATCCATTATCAATTTTAGTTTAGTGATCGCGAAGCAATATGGTATCCATTTGCTAAATTCAACATCAATAATCCAATAGCTTGTTCAACTTTACATATTATGACGTCAACTGATGTTTACTAACAACTATCAAAGCTATGCCATCATTACTTCGTTCATTGAACAAATTTGCAGCTATGTGTTATAAATGAACACAAGACTGGTAACAAACTTTTGTAACAAGCACTTCTACAAATCTATAACCGAATGATACACAGAAGAAAATCAACATATTGATTTCTAAAGGTAAGCGATATGCATATTCTATCAATTTTGTATAATTGAAACCATCAAGATCAATATTTTGATATAGGGAAATCCCAAACTTCAATTTCCATAGGAGCTTGATTTTTTAGAAGTGAAATCTAGATGGAAATCGTTACATAAACATAATAACATGTATATGCACTTCCCACCAATAGCGCATGTAATAAAAATGATGAAATAATATGGTGGTGTTATCAATTTGAGTAGAAAACTTGCATCATTTATCGTAGGTGGATTACTTGATCATCTAAAAAGATTATTGAGATATAGCGTAATTTTCTTCTTGAAATAACCAAATTTCTAGACGGATATAGCACGCTACTTCAACTTTTTAAACTAATTAAATAGAAATAAAATTAGAAGAAAACATGATTGAGTAGAACTTGCTAGTAGAAATTTTTCGATTATGTATGCTAATATTACCAAGTTAAAAAATATGACAAAATAATAGATCAAGCTATAAAAGAATGACTGTATAAAGCGTGGACTTCCAACCAAAAACTCAAAAAAGACGAAAACCCAAATAATTTAACTTAATCAGCAAATGAAGACTAATTTCAAGAATAAAGTTATCAAATAGATTAAAGTAGGAACGTATTTAAATCAATCATACATATAAAGAAATTAAATACCTGAGAAAACAATTTGAGGCAGATGATCGATGAAAACCAATAGTTTCATGAAAGGAATATTCTTGGCTTTTGGCACAAATGTCAGGTTAAGTGATTGCTCCCACTCATTCTCATATTCATTCGCTGATGGTTGTATATGAAAATATTGTTAGAATTCTCAAAAATAGTGAATGAGCTCACATCATCAAAAATTATAAAAAAAAATGGAAAGGGAAAAATTCATTTCCGTTATTGAGCCCACTCAATTAACGTAATTTCAAAGTAGGGATATCAGAGCCAGTAAAATTTAAACCAATTGGAGGATATATATTGACACACCATTTATTGTTTTATACGTCCTAAGTAATTGTGCTTATTAGATATAACCCAATAGAGGAAAGTGAATAAATTCACAATAACATGTGCTCAATAGGACGAAGTAAAATACGGTGAAAGCATACTAATTTTGAATCAAATCATACATGCGCTCAAAATTATGATCATATTTTACAAAGTGAAAACTAAATTGCAATGTATATAGAATGCCAAGTCTAAAATCCAAATGTGGTGAGTATAATTTTGCAAAGTCCTAAGAAGATGGTGCAGATGGTGTTTGTGTACTCATTATATATTGCTCAGGTGCAGCATATCTGAAAAAATAATCAACAACTATAAGGAAAAATATAAGAATATGTGCTTGCTAGTTGCTACCAATGCTGATAGTTTCAAATCATAGTGCGTGAATTATTTTCTTATGACCATGTTAAATTTTGCTAAACACCGATTACCATGGATCCAGGAGGAACTCCTTTCGTATGTAATTGATGCCCACCGTCAAATCTGCAGCTGCTTCAAGATCAATAATTTTGAAAGCACGAGACCCTGTTTTATATTATACCCAGATCAAATCTGCAGCTGCTCCAAGATCAAATCTGCAGCTACTCCAAGATCAAGATTCGAGGATTGAATAAGAGGAGAAATCAAAATATAATCTCATCAACCATGTATCGTCTTACATATACCAAAACAAGTCACTGCAAATAAACAATATTATCATTTCTGGTTTTAATCATTCCTGGATGGCTCCTTTTATACAGAATTATGAAAACCAATACTTGCGAGATTTTTAAAACATCGGTTTTGTTTGGATGTTTCATAAACCGGATCAAAACCAGTGTAATTTTGACCGTTTCATTCAACCCACCAAATCGGTGGAGCGTTTAGCAGAATTAGTGATGCTAGAAAAAGAAATTAACCACTCCAACATATCTATAGCTTTGACGATGGCAAGGCAACGACGGTGAGCACAAGGGCCGCGAGCGCAACGGTCGAGAGTGGCAGCGGCGACGAGCGGCAAAGGCGGCGAGAGGCAACGGAAGCCAGCAAGCGTGGTTTAGTTTCTTGGATGGAAACGAAGGAAGGAGGGTAGCGGGATGAGGTTAGGGTTTAGGTTTAGGAATATAAATAGAAAACTTTGCGGCCAGCTAAAATAAAATGAGCAGTGAATGAAAATGATTGAGGGAAATCAAAATTATTTATTTTAGAAAAGTAAAGTAGGGAGACAGCTGATGAAAACAGTTGTTATAAATAATATCTACAACTTACACAAATTAGGCAGTTGTAACCGATCATATATCACAACTGCTGCATAAATAAAGTTTTTAAAAGCGCCTTTGTTACAACTGCTAACATAAATAGTTGTTACAGAATAACTATTACAACTGTCTGTTTGTGTTGGTCGTAAAGGAAAAGTTGTAATATGGTTGTTTTGTTGTAGTGTGCCCAGAAATCAACAAATGATGATAAAAAATCTCTCTCAAAAGTTGATTATGGTTGGGATGCTAAATTTATTTCTGAATTGTTAAGTGATAAATAAATAAAAAAATTCGAAAAATAATATAGTTAAATTTTATAATGTTATCATATTTCTCATCTTGTTTTCGCAAGTAAACTTTATGGAGAAAAATGGATGATAATTATTATGAAGAAGATTAAATAAAAAATTACTATATAGCAATAAACTATAATGATTTATTATATATAGTAATAAAAGAAATTTAATATTTATTAGTGGTACTTTTTAGATGTTGCAACCCTTATATTAAAAAGAAAATCGCTATGTAGTCTTTACTTCTATGCATTCCCATTATGATCTAAAGTTTAACCTACATTAATGTTTGCTAATAGTATAATTATCTTATCTTTGATGTGTTGTTGGAATTCAGTTTTGTTCTAATAATCTTACTATCATAATTATCGTTACTTTAACAAGTACCATCAACTGCTATATAAAGCAAATTATTTAAGATTAAAAAATTAAAAACCTTACCAAACATACTTATTTTTTAGTCAGTTGTATATCAAAGACGAATAGTCAAAGGAGACAAAATAGAAGAACAAATGTTTTAAGTGATGGAAAAAGAGAAATGAGTCGTAAGAGAGATACAGAGTGTAGGAGAGCTATACTCATGAATAAAGAGAAAATTATTTAAGATTAAAAACTAAAAACCTCACTAAACATACTTATTTTTTAGTCGGTTGTATATCAAAGATGAATAGTCAAAGGAGACAAAATAGAAGAACAAATGTTTTAAGTGATGGAAAAAGAGAAATGAGTCGTAAGAGAGATAGAGAGTGTAGGAGAGCTATGACTCATGAACAAAGAGAAAACTATCTAGCTCAGCGTCATGAAATGCATCGACAAAGAAGAAAAAGATCTCAAAATGCATCTTTAGGGAGAAATACAAATACTATAGACAATAATCCCATAGTTACCAAGAATAAAAAATCTCGAGAATACAAAACGAACAAACAGAAACTACATTTGTTGAAGAAAGATAACAGATTATAGATGACATACAATAATCTAACCAGAACCAGAGATGATCATCACAAAACGATAATCAACTGCAAAGGCGTCAAATGGTGTGAAGAAATGTTAGAACTCATAATGTTGCAAAAAAATAAAAGATCATACTGGATTTCAAAAACAATTATTGAAACAATCAACATTTGCTCAATGTTCGGCAAAATTATTTCAACACAAGACTGAATCATTGTGTTGTTTAAATGGAAGAACCGTACTACCCTCGGTGCATTCACCAAATGTGCTCTTGGAGCTATACGAGGATACAAGTGTTGATGGTATACACTACATAAGAAATATTCGATCATATAACCATGTATTTTCATTTACTTAAATGGGAGTGCATGTCGACGACAACCTGATAAGTGGAAAAGCTAGGGTTTACACTTTTCATGCTCAATATAGCATATAGTTTGAAACTTCATTCCTAAAGAAGAAGGTAGACCGAGATTTCTACAACTATGTATATGATATCGATCATGAAATTGAAAATCGAATGATTGAAAATGGAGACTTGGATACAGGACTAATGGAGAGGATACAACATATATCGGATGAGAATAATGATTTTGCTCAAAAGCTTCATGGAGTTTCATAACTGTCTAAGATTCATAAAATATACATTTATAATAAAAAAAATCCATTGCAACAACAATAAGTACTTCCTACATCTTCATAAATGTTTGCAATGATAGATCGTCAGGATTAGACAAATCTTATAAATGACAGGGATATTGCTCTACATACGATAACTGGTCATCTTATGAAAATTCTAGAAACACATGGTTGTTATGACCCTCTGCCATTTCCTCTCATACTACCTTATGGAAGTTATGATAGGGACCTTAACAGCCATAAGGTAAATGGAACTCCTGTCACATGTCGTGAGTACTATGCTTATATTTTGCAGGTCCGAAATGGCTTTACATTTATAAAGATTTAAACTTATAGCTAGCATCATCCTATGATAAAAATCAATCAATTATTGGATAAAAATTTAAATACAATTGATGATGCAATGGATTTCATTCTTTAGATGCATAGTAGAAGTTTAACATAAATAAAATAGACATGACAATTTAGCAATTCTATTCAACTTAAGTAATTCTTATGTATGTATGTATGTATGTATGTATGTATGTATGTATGTATGTATGTATGTATGTATGTATGTATGTATGTATGTATGTATGTTTGTATGTTTGTATGTATGTATGTATGTATCTGTGTGTGTGTTCCATTTGCAATTTCTAATCAAGTTAAAATTTAGATTCGATATGAAGATGCTTCTCTTTTCTTACGTTAGGGATGGTTATCACAGCAATATGTCATGGATTATTATGTGAAAATTGAAAGTGGTAGAATGAAATGGTTTCATCAACAACAACATCATATTAGATCAGAATTGTATGTGGGACTTTAAGGTGCATTGAATGCTGGAGAAAATAACGCAGTTATGACACTTTCCCCTTCTCTTTGGTCTATTTATACAATATACATACATACATATATACATACATACATACAATTTTATATCAATTTTGTTTTGATATAGGTAACACTGGTAGAAGAGTAATACTACCCTTTTGTTCAATAGAAGTCCACGTAATACGTGCCAATGTCATCAAGATGTAGTGGCTTTAGCACAAAAGTTTAGAAAGCCTGATTTGTTGATTACAATGACATGTAATCCTACATGGGATGAAATCACATCAGAACTATCACATGGACAAACTTCTCAAAATTGTCCAGACCGTACTACTAGAATTTTTCGTGCCAAATATGAAGAATTATAGCATGATATCTATGACAAACAAGTTTTTAGAGCGGTTGCAGCACATGATCATGTCATCGAGTTTCAAAAATAAGGACCACCCTACGCTCGTATGCTTATTATTCTAGACGACGAAGATAAATTACATAGCCCAGATGATTATGATTCTGTTGTAAAAGATAAACTCTTGAATCATAATGAAGAACCAAAGTTGTACAATGCTGTCGTTAAATGGTCGCTTCATGGGCCATGTGAAAGACAATGACCAAATGCTCCATGTATGGAAGGAGAAATTGCAAAAATATTATCCTAAGAAATTTTCAGCATGCACCATTCAAGGTAACGATTTATATCTTATTTATTGAAGGCAGGATTATGGTATAAACATCGCACTAGACTGATATTATAATGGATAATCGTTGGATGGTTCCATATAACCTATGGTTGCTGAAAAAGTATGATTGTCACATAAATGTTAAAGTTTGTAGTAGTATCAAATTTGTCAAATATTTATGCAAGTATGTATACAAAGGTCCAGATCATGCGACAGTGGAAATTCAACCAACATTTGAAAATGATGAGATTCAAAAGTTTTTAGATGCAAGGTGGATATATACCCAAGAGGCCTTTTGGCGAATTTTTAAATTCTCATTGCATATAATTTATCCTTCTATTCAACATCTACAAATACACCTTCCAAGTAGGCAACAATGATTATCATGCAAATCAAACAGTGTCTTATGTTTTATTAGATGAGAACCTCTCTGTATCAATGTTAATTGAATTCTTCAACACAAACTCACAAGATTCATAAGCAAAGCATTTTTTATACCATGAATTTCTAGAGAAATACACCTGGGTATCATATATTAGAAAGTGGCAATGAAGAGCATCACATAGAAAGGTCACAGGACAAATTTACAGTGCTTCTCCATTAAAAGAAGAATGTTTCTTCTTGTAAATTTTTTTGAATCATGTCAAAGGACCAACATCATTTGACTACATTCTAACCATTGATGGTATCAAATACCTAATGTTTTGGCAAGCAATAGAAAAGATGGGATTACTTGAAGGAGACCAAAGTATAAGGGAATGTTTGGTTGAAGTATCAAACACATGAATGTTATCTTCTTCAAGAAAACTTTTTGCAACCATCTTAATTTATTTTGCACAAGCAGGAGTCAGAAAATTATAGGAAGATTTTTTCTATTATATGATTGAAGTTTATCCAAGTTCAAGTACAATGGCTCGATCTACACTTGAAAATCAACTTTTACGCGACCTTAATGATTTATTAATGAACCATTGTAAACCAATATGCACGTTTGATCTTCCAAGTACTAGGAATGTTATAGATGATAATTCCATTGCCTCAAAACTAATAAAGGAGAAATATTCTATTATAACACCTAAAGAAGACTTTACTTTTAGTGAAAATTAAATGAATGTCAAATATATGCATACTACAATTACTATTGTGGTTTACAATATGGAGAGCAAAATCTATTTCATGGACGACCTTGGTGGGATCGGAAAAACCTTTCTTTATCGAGAAATACCTACAAAACTTAGACAAGATGGTTTAATTGTGCTTGCAATGGCTACATTGGAGATAGCCACAACAACCTTTTCAGGTGGTCGAATAGCTCATTCATGGTTTAAAATCCCAATCAATCCAACTTCCAAATCAGTGTGTACGATGCCAGTATAATCCGAAGTAGCCGAACTTATGAGATTAGGGGCTGTTCTTATTTAGAATGAAGCAATAATGATCCACATATATGATTTTGAGGAATTGGATAGAACTTTAAAACATATTATGAAATGACATTCCATTTAGAGGTAATGTTATAATCATCGAACGAGATTTTACCGGTTGTAAATAGCGATAAAATATCAAAAATAATCAATGCATGCATAGTCAATTCATCATTATGGAAACATGTAGAAGTGATCCTTCTCACTCAAAATATGAGGGCAAAAGGAGATCCTTTCTATGTGGATTTTTTGCTACGAGTTGGTGATAGAAATGAGCCACATATGTAGAAGAACATGATAAGAATCCCAGTCGAAATGGTTATACCATGGGAAGATGAAAAATCATTAACTACTCTCACAAATTCAACTTTTATAAACTTATAATGCATTCAATACAAAATATATGATTATAAGGTTTAAATAACCCCACTCCACAAAAATGTGGATATGTTAAATGATCAATTTTTAAATATTTTTCCTGGTGATCATCATTTTATTTTATTTTGAACTGGTACTTTATATACAACAAATCATTGGGACAACATATCCCATGTCAAATAAACGTTCGAAAGCAAGTTTCGAACTTGTGACATCCCGCACCAAAGTCGAATCAATTAACCACTTGGACAAAGGTGCTTGTCCCTAGTGATCATCATACCTACTACTCTTTTGATTCAATGGAAGATGATATAAGAAATCTATACCAACTTGAAAATATTTGAATTCGATAAATTTGAGTGGTTTACCCCCACATAAATTGGTCTTGAAGAAAAATGCACCATTTATGCTACTAAGGAATCTTGATCAAAAAAAGGGGTTATGCAATGGTACGCGACTTATATATCATAAATTTCACAGAAACATCATAGATGCAGAGATTGCCATTGATCACTTTGTTGAAACTCGGGTTTTCTTACCATGAATAACTATGAAGCTCTTTGAAAATACCTATTTGCCATTTACTTTATTACATAAACAGTTCCCTACAAGATTAAGTTTTGTTTTAACTATTAGCAAAGCATATGGGCAAACAATTTTAAATATAAGAATTTATGTACCCCAAGATGTATTCACTCATGATCAACTTTATGTTGCATTATCAAGAGGGATTTCAATGAAAAACACAAAAAATTTAGTAAAATAGGTGAAGTTCAAGGACAATTCAAATCCTACACTAGAAATGCTGTGTGCAAGGATTTGCTAATACCTTCAAGTGGACGAATTTGATATTTTTTCATTAATTAATTCTTTTTGTGACATTTGACACATATTTTAAACGATTTTTATTTTTAGTTCATTTTTTTGAAATAATATAAGCTTATAGAATAGCAATCATCAACGGTGAAATAAACATTCATTTTATTGATTATTTTATATTTAGAAGTCTACCTTTGTCCATGTCATTTCTATGTCAATTTGCTTTTGCAAATCATGTGTTTGTCTACTATATATATTCTTGAATTTCTAAAACATATGTAGTTTTCACTATTCATGTGCATGCGCATAGTGCGTGCCATTGGGACTCATTTCTTTTATTTCGTTGATTTTATCATAGCTAGCATAACAAAGTTCTAATTTTGATATTAGACCTATAAATATTAGTTTAATAAAGCTGAAACATAAACCCGCTTCTTTCTTTTTATATATAAAATTTTCATATTTATTTTCTAAATTTTGATCAACTTGACGCTCTAAAGATGTGGTAATTCTCTTCTCTCAAGAAACCTTTACCCCTCTCTTCTTTTATTTCATTCAATTCTTCAAGCTATTCTACACGAAATACGGTTTTAAAAAAAATCAAATCTTCATTGGAATCTTAAATAGTATGGCAGTGAATATTATAAACTCATACTCTCATAGTGTCCTTACCACTTGATACTAACAAGAAATTCAAACTACAAGCAGGTAATACATTGATTTCATTATTTACAAGTTATTTTGTAAAAATCATTAGATTTCAGTAGTTTATTTTCTTTTGATTTCGGAAAATCGTTTGAATTCCTTGATTTTTCTTTCAATCTACAAGTAGGATTCCTACTAATCCTTTGAATTCATTTGTTATATGATGATTTCTGTTTTTTGTTTCCATATTTTTTATAACCTAAATGCAGTTATGTGCGAATGAGCATTGTATCGAAGAATAAGTCATATATCTGAGAGAATTGATGCAGGTTGTATTTGCTTGGACTACCTGCAGGCCCATTTATAATTTTGTCTTTATAAATACTTGTACAGTGGCAATGTTTCAGTATTGAGAATAAAAAGAAAGTTTACAATAGCAAATATATCAATTCTTTTACATGGTATCAGAGCTCAAAATTGCTTAATAGCAAGGCGTGATCCATCTTTTACTAGCATAACATAATCTCACCTGAAAGATTTCATCACTTGAGATCAAAGTTACATAGTTTAACAACTGTGCAACAAAATCTTGGAAAAAATTCGTCGTTTGAAAGCAGTGTCATACCAAGAAGGGGAGTATCAGAGAAATCTCATCATATAACACCCCTCTGGCTGCAATAGTTTCATCAGAGTGTTCAAGATATTGATTTCCTCACCTATAGTGTCGTGCCAAGATCCCAATTATCAAAGAATTATCATCATCCAACTGGTTTCTGGCTGCACTTCTCCCATCAGTTTGGTTTTATCGCACTTTATCACCACTTTATTGATCTGATTTCTTCAATATGGCTGAAGAAGGCAGTGACAATGCCAATTCACCTAGTTTAGATTCAAGAACCAAACAAAATCAGTCAAATGTCACCCAGTACCTCATCAAATCCATAATCAAGCCATAGAGCCAAATCATCACTATCCGGCTAGATGAATCCAACTACCTGCACTAAAAATTTCAGATTGAAACAGCAATTAGAGGTTATGGGTTGCAAGAATATGTTCTTGGCACATTAATCACTTCACCAAGATTTTCTGTAGATAATAAAGGAAATTTAGTTAGCAACAAGGAATATATAACAGATGAAAGACAAGATAGCTTGATCGGTTCTTAGATATTTTCATCCATAGGTGCAAAACTTCTACCAAAATTAATAGGGTGCAAAACCACTCATGAGATTTGTCACACTATTGAACAAATATTCAGCTCTCAATCCGCAGCAAAAATAATGCAATACAAGAGACAACTACAAAAATTAAGAAAAGGTAATGCAAGTATGAGAGAGTATCTATCAAAGGCCAAGACTATGTATAATCAACTGGCATCGGCTGTTCATAAAGTAACAGATACAGAGTAAATACTATGCTTATTAAGTGGACTGGATAAAGAAAATGAGGCAGTAGTAGCCATAATATCATCCTATGAAAAAATGCCATCACTATAAAATGTTCACTCTCTACTTATTGCTCATGAGGGAAGGCTGGAGCAAAAGAAACTAGGAAATAGGGAGTATGATGTGAATTATATCTCAATCAACAGAAATAAAAATCAAGAAAGAAATTATGGCACCCAAAACCAGTACAACAATTCCAGAGGTGGTCAATTAGGAAGATTTAGAGGAAGAGGTTGTTCGGACGGCTAAATGTCTATCGAGTTAGAAAATAGCCGAATGAGTTTTATAATAAAAATAACCACAAGCGCACGGTGTACGAATGTAGCACATGGCGAATACAGGTCGATCTGTAAGGAATTGATGATTTTAAATTTCTATTCAATCAAATTAAACCAAAGTCGTGAGAAAGTTAAGCTCGAGAATTAGAGAATTAACTAACTAACTAAAAGAAAAGAGAAGCAAATATAAGAGTTAAGTGACAATTTAGGAAATAAATCCACTCTCTAGATCATGTAGTTCAACACATATGAAATCATGATCTCTCTTTTATGGTCATTAGTGCTTTAATTGATATGCTTATCATAAGTATGACATATTTGTGCTATTGATTAGCCAACATAAGCCATCAGACTATAACACATCCCTTAATGCACTTACTACTTCTCATGAAACTTGACAAAGGAAATGAAAATGAAATCTATTTAAGTATGGCCTATTAACTATTGATTAGAAATATAGACCATCAAATTTGAATTTCAAATCACCTTCTTTTGCCATAATCATATTATGAAGAGGCATTTGTGTTAGTGATTTTTTAAGCATAGTCGATTTGTTGTCAACAATATAGGCTATCAAATTCAAAGAAAGAACAACAAATAAAACACTTCATTGATCATCATTAAGCACAAAAAGAGAGCATGAATTAACAAATAGTTGAAGCTACATAATTAGAGAGATTCATTACTCCTAAATTGAAGAGGTTTAGCCTCTCATATTTGTCATTTGATTAACAAATGTAGCTAGCAACATGAAAGAAAAAAGAAAGAAAAATGAAAGCTAATGGAAAAGAGAACTAATCTAATTGCATAAAAGAAAATCTACACTACTTGCATAAATAAGCAAATCTACACTATAACATGAAATGAAATAAATAAGAAAAGAAAAAGAACATATATTAAATTGCATAAAAAAAGGAATTACATAAGAAAAGAAATGGCTAAGTAGCCATGGAAAGAAAGAGAGCTTTGATTTATTTTCTTAGCTAAAACTAACTAACTAAGAGGAAGTGGGTTACATGAAACATAAGGGGTATATATACATATGTTAAACCCTAATTCATATTTTTGGGGAATGCTCAAAATGCCCTTATAGGAAGTGTGGTGGCCAAGTTATAATTAGCTTCAATAATCCCCCACTTAAATTTACATGAATCTTTAATGGCCTTTTAGCATGTGCATTATCTCCTAATTGAAAATCAAGGTAAGTGGGTGGGGTCCTCCATGTTCTTCACTTTGAATTATTTCTATCTTCATTTTTTTGTATCTTCTTTGTGCATGCATATTCCTTCATGAAACCACTTGTAATTGAGTTTAATTTCCTACAAAATAATGTAGAAATTTCCAATCAAATTTTCTCAAATTAATATATGCAAAAAAATGACCATTTTTCCCTTGGATGAAGATGAATATGCGACAATTTCAAATAATTTTAAGTTTGGTTTAAACAAGTTAAAATACCCAATATGATCATTTATTTAATTTAAATAGATTAAATATGGTGGTAAAAATATGCATATTTACGTGCACATCAAATACCCCTATACCTATCTTTTTATTCGTCCTCGAATAAAGAAAAACTAAGATAATTCCGTTTTTGTAGGGAGCACGATTGCATTGAGCATATGCAACAAGCCGTTAAATCTCTGGGTGTTCCTAGTAGGATGAGTGTTGTCTCGTGAGGGTTTTCAGTGGATATTTCCCATAAAATCCAAATGCAGGATGAAAATATTTTCAAAATGCAAGATTTATTTACAATGGGATGAATGCAAGTTTTTGGAAATATTTACAAATGAAGGATTTACTTTTAAATCAACATGAATAGGTTAAATATAGGTTTTGGTCATTATCTTGAAAATTTAAGTCATTTACTCCTCAAAATTTCAAACAAAAATCAAGTTATCGTAACAAATAGACTATAGTTTAACTCGTTATTTTGGTTGATAACTGTGACGCCCCACCTCTATACTCACGCTAGCCAAGGACACTACGGAGTAATGCCGTCAACTAGCATGAAGAATAAGGCTGTTGAGGAGCGACCATCCGTGGAATTGCTTTGCGCAAGTACCGATGTGTCAGATAATATAACATGCATTTCTTTTCAAGAGGAAATCCGACATACCGATACAAACTCAAAGCTACTACATAGTGGCTTTTTGGTCTTCGGAAGCAAATATAGAAATAAACATAAAACAAATCAGTCATAGATATCCATATCACAAAGGCGGAAATAGATATGAATATAATACATAGAAGTGTACATCAGAGTAGTGGTCAAACAAGATCCACAATATCACAAAAGAATAGATACGACTGCTACACAAAAGAATATGTATACATCAAGGAGTCTCTATCTCGAATATATATTGACAAAAACTACTAAACTAAGTAGTTAGACAAAAGTCAGGTGATGGTCCCAGATAAGGAGTCAAGTAGAAGCACCTGTAACATCTCGGTCTGACACGAGTATTATTTAATAAGAAAATAATAAATGGATCAGTCTAGCTATAAATATCAGATAAAAATGAGATAGAATAAGAGATATGACAAAAACGTATGGTAACAATAATTCCATACTGTGAAAAGTGTACATTAGACAACACAAAAATCATACTATATCTCAAGAAATCTCACAGCACTAGAAAGAAGGTCATACTCTTTATTTTATTCACTAAACCCCAAATATCGGCAAAAATATCGTTGCCAATCACAAAATTGGTGAAACATAAATTCTAGAAATCGTCAGTTAGAAATCCAGAAATCACAAAAGGGGGAGGCCTATCACAAAATGGGAGCATGACAACTCACCAACACGTGTATCACAAACGGAACTCTATTCCATGGTTGATAACCATCAATTTTGAGCCGAGGCTCCACAAACGGCCCGAAGGCCATGGGTCGCTCCCCCGCCAATTTTGAGCCGAAACTCTACAGAAACAGGGTTTAGTCTCCCTCGCAGACAAAGAGACATCGCATATTGCTAGTCTAAACCACAAAATGATCATCATCGATCATCAAGAAGTGTCGATTACACTAAGCTAGTAAATAAATGAGTTTAGCTTCATGTCCCATAACCACTGGCTTAACTTAAATATTTACAAACAAATTGTAGATCTCCACTCGAAAATTGTCACAAGAGTTTCAATCTAACAAGTCCAAAAATTAACCGACGAAGTAAACGCAAGCGTTTCATACCACTTGTTTTGCTAAGCCGTCTAATTAGATTTTCTCATACGAACGAGGTAAAGGTTTATATATACTAATAGGTTGGAAAACGGTTTTATAAAAGAGCTTTGTATTAAAAATAGAGTTGAAATCATCCTTATGAAAGTTTGATTATTTACTACTAGTATAGAAACCTTTGTATTTCGAAGTGACAAATCACCAAAAATGATTGTAGAAAACAATCATTCACCAAAAATTCACATTCGAAGACGTGAATCAAATCTAAAGAAATTGATACCAAATCCATCGAAATGGATATTCCCAAAAATCCTGAAAAGAAGTTATCAAAGTCAACAAAGGTAATAACAACAAATTGGATCACGACGAATCGATTAAAATTGGAAACCTAAGCAAAATAGGCAAATTTGGCTGAGACAGAAGATTCAGTCAATTGGACCAGGGTGGTCCGTCGACTGACACAATTCTTGGAAACTTTTTGTTTCTAAGTTCAGTCGATTAAACCAGGGTGGTCAGTCGACTGAATCATGCCTGGAAACTTTCGGTTTCCAGGCTCAGTCGACTGATCCAGAGTGGTCAGTCGACTGATACTGGCCTAGGAAATCTCCTAGGTTCGGTTCAGTCGACTGACTTCCTAGTTTAGTCGACTGAACTGGAATATCCAGTATTTTCAGCCAAGCCCCCAGGTGGGGCGAAAATCCAACAAATTACGATAGGACGAGCGATAGGCGCTAAGGGTTTATGCCAATCGGCAACCCAGCCTTATAGGCTCTTTGATACACCACCAAAAACATGTTCAAACATCAAATCTAAGATTTTTAAAGATTTGACCTCAAAACACCAAAAATTGAAAAATTCATAAAACCAATTCAATCCAAAGCAAATGGACAAGGAATAGATGTTAGGAATCACTACCTAACAACTATCAAAAATATTGACATAGATGTGAGTTTAAAAACTCACCTTTTACTCAAAAACAAGAAAGGAGAAGCTTGAAAACAAAGGAAGATCAACCACTCTTCAATCTCAACTCTAAAAGCTCCAATCTAAGATCATCAGCAAATATTTCCTAAGTTAGGTTATAGAAAATATCAGAAATTGGAGAGAGATTGAGATGGAGAAGAAGAAGGGGATGCTTACCAAAGCTTCTTTTTTATTTTGGAGCTAGAATTTGAATTTGCAAAAGAAACTAGGGCTTAGGATTTTAATTTCCAATCTATTCCCCTATTTTTACAAAAGCTTGAAGTATTAGGAAATGAGAATGAATGAAGAGGAGAGGGGGTGGAGCTAGGGTTTTATATTAGGTTATTGGGCTGAAACCCAAACCCAAAGCCCTAAGTGGAAACGTCATAATTCAAGCTAACTCGAAACATATCGATGTTTATACTTAAAAAGGTCTCAAACGGCATTTTATACTCAATGGAAGTGGTCTCGAGTTCTAATTCGACTGTTTGCAAAAAGTAGCATTTCGGACTTTAATCTGACTAACGATGCTATATTTAAATAACATATTTTAAATATACAATCGTAAAATATACGGGTTGTTACAGACTCCCCTCCTTAAAGAAATTGCGTCCTCGCAATATTTAAGAAGAAAATAAAGAGTAACAACCATAAAAGCATATCAACACAAAAGAAATTTGAAGTAAGAAGTTCACCTCTAAGGAGCACGAGAGAGTAAGTCCGGATGTGATCGCTCGATGTATTCTCTAGATTCCCAAGAGCAATCTTTAGGATTTGAGGACCATTGAACTTTCACAAGAGGGACATCTTTATTACGAAGACGTTTAACCTCCGTAGCAATGATACGAATATGATGTTGCTCACAAGTCAAATTAGGCGAAACTTCAACTTCTTCAATAATACCAGGCTCAAGAATAGAATCGGAATCTATAAGGCATTTCCATAATTGAGAAACGTGAAATACATCATGTACAGCAGAAAATTGAGCCGGTAATAAAAGGCGATAAGCCACGGAACCAATGCATTCGGTGATGGGAAACGGACCAGTATATCGAGGCGCTAATTTTCCCGATCGGCTGAAACGCACAACACCCTTCATAGGTGAAACACGAATAAACACCAAATCTTCCATAGAAAATTCTAACTCCCTTCTTCGGTTATCGACATAGGATTTTTGTTTACTTTGAGCCTCTTTCATACTATGGCGAATAAGGTCAATATTTTCTGTGAAATTATGAATAAAGTCTGGACCTAAAACCAGCTTCTCGCCGGCCTCAAGCCAATAAAAAGGAGATCGGCATGGCCTTCCATAGAATGTCGCGAAGGTGCCATAACAATGCTAGATTGGAAGCTATTATTATAGAAAAACTCAACAAGAGAAATATGATCTTCCCAACTTCCACCAAAATCAAGAACACATGCACGAAGAAGATCTTCAAGAGTTTGATTCACACGTTCGGTTTGTCCATCGGACTGAGGATGATAAGCGGTGCTAAAATTAAGCTTTGTTCCCAAAGCTTTTTGAAGACTCTTCCAAAATCCACTCGTAAACAATGGATCATAATCACTAACAATGGAAGTAGGAACTTCATGCAATTTAACAATTTCTTTAACAAAGAGTTTGGCCAAGAGAGGTACGGTCCGATTGGACCGAACGAGTATAAAATGGGAGGATTTAGTAAGTCCATCAACTATTACCCATAGGCTATCATGACCCGAACGAGAACGGGGAAGACCGTCAATAAAATCCATGAAAATTTGGTCCCACTTCCAAATTGGAATGTCCAAAGGTTGCAATAACCCACCGGGCCTTTGATGCTGGGCCTTAACAAATTGGCAAGTCATGCAACGCTTAATGAAGTTAGAAATATCAGATTTCATTCCATCCCAATAATAAAGTCGCTTCATATCCGTGTACATTTTACTACTACCGGGATGAATGGTAAATTTAGAACGATGAAAATCTTCTAAAATGTCTTTACGAAGATTACCATATTTGGCACGATAAGTCTACCAAATTTTCGATTGCTGCCACGAGCATCGATATCAAAGTCTTTCAAAATTTCAATATCAATTTTATCCCTACAACTTTGGCTAAGAAAAGCCAATTCGGGATCTATCTTTTGAGCTTCAAGGATGGGTCTAAAAGAGAAGGATGAGCCTCAAGGCTACATAGAATAAGAGATGAACATAAATCGGATTCACGATCCCGAATCTCGCAAGCGGACAAAATCCCGAGATCATTCCACTCGGATATCATCATAGAAACAACCGCATGTTGCTTACGACTAAGGGCATTGGCGACACGATTTCCCTTTCTGGAAGTATAAAGAATATCAAGATCATAAGATGCATGGAACTCGAGCCAACATTGTTAGCGCAAATTAAGTTCCTTTTGAGAAAACAAACACTTCAAAGATTTATGATCGGTATAGAGAACAAATTTCTCTCCCAAAAGATAATGACGCCAAATTCTAAGGGCGAAAACAATAGCCGCGAGCTCTAAATCATGAGTGGTATATCTAGTCTCGGCATGCTTTAATTGCCTAGAAGCATAAGCAGTCACACGTTCCCTTTGCATGAGAACGACTCCCAAGCCAACACAACTAGCATCGGTATAAACTATAAAGTCTTGGTTCCCTTTGGAATCACAAGAATAGAAGCATCGGAAAGGAGTTCTTTTAATTTTTGAAAAGAAGCTTCACATTTGTCTGACCAAATGCACTTATCTCCCTTCTCTGTCAAACTAGTAAGAGGCACGGAAATTTTAGAAAAGTCTTTTATAAAACGATGGTAATAACTCGCCAATCCAAGAAAACTATGGATTTCCGTCACACTCTCCGGTCTCTTCCAATTTTGAATCGCTTCGATCTTTGAAGGATCCATGGAAATTCCAGATTCGGAAATAATATGACCGAGAAATTTCACACGAGATTGCCAAAAGTGGCATTTAGAAAATTTTGCTTTCAATTGATTGCTCCCAAGAGTTTCTAGCACAATCCGAAGATGATTTTCATGCTCTTCCTCGGTTTTAGAATAAACAAGAATATCATCTATAAAGATGAGAATAAATCGATCGAGGAAGTCTTTGAAAACTCGATTTATAAGGTCAAAGAAATAAGCTGGGGCATTCGTTAAACCAAATGGCATAACAAGCCATTCATAAGATCCATAACGAGTACGGAATGATGTCAAAGGAATGCTATCCTCTACAATTCGAAGCTAATGAAAACTGGTTGCTAAGTCTAACTGTGAAAATACTCGAGCACCACTAAGTTGATTAAATAAATCATCAATCCAGGATAAATGATATTTATTCTTGATAGTAAGATCATTAAGCTTGCGATAGTCAACGTAAAGCATAAGTGTACTATCAGATTTCTTCACAAAAATAGCTGAATCTCCTCAAGGAGAGGAACTAGAACGAATAAATTGCTTCTCTTCCAATTCGGACAATTGTTTACGCATCTCCTCATTTTCTTTAGTGGGCATACAATAAGGAGGACGAGTGATAGGTAGAGCTCGAGGGAGTAGATTAATTCTGAACTCAATTACTCGCTTAGGTGGTAATCCTAAAACGGGTTCAAATTTATCGAAAAATTCATGAACTTTGTGAATGAGAGAAATGACATCTTCCTCATCATCATTATCGTCATCATGAGGGTTTAGAGAATACAAGGATGCTGCTAATTTAGAGTCCGAATCTTTAAGAACAATAGAAATCTGCTTAACAGATTGAGGGTGTCGAAGATGAATGGTCCGCTTAGGACATAGGATATGGGCTTCATAACGGTTAAGCCGATCCATTCCCAAAATCATTCCGAAGCCTAAGTAACGCATGACATGCAAATTGGCTTGGAGAGAATAATCACATAAAATAATCTCGACGTCTTTACAAAGTAAACTAAGTGTTGCGGATCCACCGACCGGATACGCAATTCTCAAAGAAGTCATTAAAGCCATAACACTTAAAGAAAAAGTATCAACAAGTTCTTTTGATATGAAAGAATGGGATGCACCCGTATCAAAAAGAACTCGAATAGGTTTGTCACGGAACATAATAATGCCATCAAGGATAGAGTGAGAAATACCTTGAGCACGAGAAGTGTTACTAGGGGCTTGCACAACATTGAGCTTTCCCTTGTTCTTGCTTTGAAGTTTGCGACATGCAGATATATAATGACCCGAACTTTTGCAATAGCGACAAGCAAGGGGCTTTGAACACTTATTTGCATAATGGTCCTTGGAACCACAATTGTAGTATTTCCCATCACTAGAGGTAGAAGACTTTGCTATCGGAGTTACTTGCTTCCCTTTTTTGTTGAGATAAGGACCTTTGAACTTATTAGGCCTCTTCTTGTTGTTGTTGAAGTTCGGTTTGGCACTCCTAACTTCAACATCACTCTCTTTATCTGCCTCTTCAAGTCGAAGAGCGATATCAATAAGTTGGTCGAAAGAAACTTTCAATTTCAAAAGTAAAGGCTTTTTGAGACTCTTATTCAAGCCATAGACAAACCTCTGATTTTTCTTCAATGGGGTATTTATATACTCAACCCCATATTTAGAGAGGGATTCAAAAGATGCGACATAATCTGCCATAGAAGATTCACCTTGGACAAGGTCAATAAAACGACGGGCCAGAGTCACCTTTTCAGCTTCTGGTACAAACTTCGATTCAAATCTTTCCTCGAATTTCACCTAAGTAAGATCCGCTTCAATAATTTCAAAAACCAGAAGCTCATACCAATCTAATGCTCTTTCTTGGAGCATACTAGAAGCCACTTGGACTCGATGAAGATCAATAAGATTCATGCGAGAAAAGATGTGATCGCATGTTCTAAGCCAAGCTTGGACTTCTATAATGCTTTCGAAACCCTTGAATGGCTTTCCACCCAAATTGGTATAATCACTACACAAGCGTGCAAGCCAGATTTAGGGTGAGTAAGCTCTAGAATGGGTCCGACAGCTTGAGCATTCTTTACAAAATCTAGAAGCTGTTGGGCAGACATAAATACTCCATCCTGAGGAGTAGCACTAGATTGACAGGCGCTGGGACGGCTTGGTCTAATCATTTCTCTTCTTTAAGAAAGAAAGAAGAATAAAAAGGTTATTCACAAAATGAATGTCAAACAATCATGATTAATAAAATAAGGCATCATAAAAGAAAATAGGGTAGAACGGGTCCTATGACTCGGATAAATCCTAAAGCACGATTCCTAAGAAGGACTTAGGACAATGATCCTTGCTAGATTATTTTACATTGTTCCAAAGTATGGCTTTAATACCAAGCTGTGAGGCCCCACCTCTATACTCATGCTAGCCAAGGTCACTACGGAGTAGTGCTGTCAACTAGCACAAAGAATAAGGTTGTTAAGGAGCGACCATCCGTGGAATTGCTTTGCGCGAGTACCGATGTGTCAGATAATATAACATGCATTTCTTTTCATGAGGAAATCCGACATACCGATACAAACTCAAAGCTACTACACAGTGGCTTTGTGGTCTTCGGAAGCAAATATAGAAATAAACATAACACAAATCAGTCACAGATCCATATCACAAAGCGGAAATAGATATGAATATAACACATAGAAATGTACATCAGAGTGGTGGTCAAAAAAGATCCACAATATCACAAAAGAATAGATACAAGTGCTACACAAAAGAATATATATACATCAAGGAGTCTCTATCTCGAATGTATATTGACAAAAACTACTAAACTAAGTAGTTAGACAAAACTCAGGTGATGGCCTCAGATAAGGAGTCAAGCAGAAGTACTTGTAACATCTCGGTCTGACCCGAGTATTATTTAATAAGAAAATAATAAACGGAACAGTCTAGCTATAAATATCAGATAAAAATGAGATAGAATAAGAGATATGACAAAAACGTATGATAAAAATAATGCCATATTATGAAAAGTGTACATTAGACAACAAAAAAGTCATACAATATCTCAAGAAATCTCAAAGCACTAAAAAGAATGTCATATTCTTTATTTTATTCACCAAACCCCAAATATCGGCAAACATATCCTTGCCAATCACAAAATTGGTGAAACACAAATTCTAGAAATCATCAGTTAGAAATCCAAAAATCACATAAGGGGGGAGGCCTATCACAAAACGGGAGTATGAAAACTCACCAACACGTGTATCACAAACGGAACGCTATTTCATGGTTGCTAACCATCAATTTTGAGCCGAGGCTCTGGCCTGAAGGCCATGGGTCGCTATCCCACCAATTTTGAACCGAAACTCCACAGAAATGGGGTTTAGTCTCCCTCGCAGACAAAGAGACATCGCACATTGCTAGTCTAAACCCCAAAATTATCATCATTGATCATCAAGAAGTGCCAATTACATTAAGCTAGTAAATAAATGAGTTTAGCTTCATGTCCCATAACCACTGGTTTATCTTAAATATTTACAAAAAAATTGTAGATCTCCACTCGAAAATTGTCAAAAGAGTTTCAATCGAACAAGTCCAAAAATTAACCGACGAAGTAAACGCGAGCATTTCATACCACTTGTTTTGCTAAGCCGTTTAATTAAATTTTCTCATACGAACGAGGTAAAGGTTTGTATATACTAATAGGTTGGAAAATGGTTTTTTTAAAGATCTTTGTATTAAAAATAGAGTTGAGATCATCCTTATAAAAGAGTTTGATTATTTACTACCAGTATAGAAGCCATTGTATTTCGAAGTGACAAATCACCAAAAATGATTGTAAAAAACAATCATTCACCAAAAATTCACATTTGAAGACGTGAATCAAATCCAAAGAAATCGATATCAAATCCATCGAAATGGATATTCCCAAAAATCCCAAGAAAGAAGTTATCAAAGTCGACAAAGGTGATAACAACACGACAAATCGATTAAAATTGAAAACCCAAGCAAAATAGGCAAATTTAGCTGAGACAGAAGATTCAGTCGATTGGACTAGGGTGGTTAGTCGACAGACACAATTCTTGGAAACTTTCTGTTTCCAGGTTCAGTCGACTGAACCAGGGTGGTGAGTCGACTGAATCATGCCTGGAAACTTTCGGTTTTTAGGCTCAGTCGACTGATGCTGGCCCAGGAAATTTCCTAGGTTCGGTTTAGTCGACTGACTTCCTAGTTCAGTCGACTGAACTAGAATTTCCAGTATTTTCAGCCTAGCCCCCAAGTGGGGCAAAAATCTAACAAATTGCGATTGGACGAGTGATGGGCACTAGGAGTAATGCCAATCGGCATCCCAGCCCTATAGGCTCTTCGATACACTACCAAAAACATGTTCAAACATCAAAGCTAGGATTTTTAAAGATTTGACCCCAAAACATCAAAAACTGGAAAATTCATAAAACCAATTCAATCCAAAGCAAATGGATAAGGAATAGGTGTTAGGTACCTAACAACTATCAAAGATATAGACATAGACGTGAGTTTAAAAATTCACCTTTTATTCCAAAACAAGGAAGGAGAAGCTTGAAAACAAAGAAAGATCAACCACTCTTCAATCTCAACTCTAAAAGCTCCAATCTAAGATCATAAGCAAATATTTCCTAAGTTAGGTTATAGGAAATTTCTAAAATTGGAGAGAGATTGAGATGGAGAAGAAGAAAGGGATGCTTACCTAAGCTTCTCTTTGATTTTGGAGCTAGAACTTGAATTTGCAAAAGAAATTAGGGCTTAGGATTTTAATTTTTAACCTCTTCCCCCATTTTTACTAAAGCTTGAAGTGCTAGGAAATGAGAATGAATGAAGAGGAGAGGGGGTGGAGCTAGGGTCTTATGTTAGGTTATTGGATTGAAACCCAAACCCAAAGCCCTAAGTGGAAATGTCAAAATTCAAGCTAACTCCAAACATATCGATGTTTATACTTAAAAAGGTCGCAAATGGCATTTTGAACTCAATGGAAGTGGTCCCGAGTTCTAATTCGACTGTTTGCAAAAATTAGCATTTCGGACTTTAATCCAACCAACGATGCTATATTTAAATGAAATATTTTACATGTACAATCATAAAATATGCGGGTTGTTAAAATAATAAAGTGTAATTGTGAAATAGATTCTTCATTGATTATCAAAGTTTATGAAAGTGGTATGTTCATTTCTTTTCAATAACAAGTCAAATCAAATATGTTAAAAAGTGTTGGGATTTCATTTGCTTACTCTCTCTTGTATTTTTCAAAATTTTATTGATATTTACAACATTTATATGCCTAATTCAGGTAGACTGAGGCCAGATATATTACCCATGCACTGCCTTGCGGACTTATGTGAGGGGAATACAGAGCGTGGCGAGTGAACACACGAGTGTGAACACCTATCGACGGTAGGCATTATTAATAAAAGAATTTTTTATATACATACACCTAGCTCAGATAAACTGAGGCCAGATATACCGATCATGCAATACCTTTCGAGCTTACGTGAGAAAGATACAGAGCATGGCGAGTGTACACACAAGTGTGTACGCCTGTCGACCGTAGGTGTTAATAGGAAAATATTTACATATATACAAATGTTTTTTTTGTTTTTTTGAAAGAGAGAGTTTTGCAAAATAATCTTAGCACCACTTAACTTAGAAGACAAAAAATGTTATATCCTTTACTTTAAATCAACCACTTTTTAAAACCAATATTTTCAGTTAGGATATATTTCATAATTAACACGTACAAATCTTCCTATGTACTAGTTAAACCATTGTTGTTTGCAATCAAACTTCATTTTTATTTTTGGTAGGACGAATAAATTTTAAATAATTTCAATTTAATAAACCAAAACCATATATTTATCATATCGCGTTTCTTTAAAAATAAATCAAAGTGCTTAGAAAAATATTCTTTTGTTTTTGATTATTTTTTGAGTTTTCGAAGAAAAATGAAAAATTAATCCTGAAAAATCAAAATAAGATGAGTCTCCCCCCACACTTGATTTTGATTGTGTCCTCACAGTCAACCCAAGTGGAAGGAGAAAAATAAAAATATAACCTTTATTTAAATGAATGTCACGACCCGAAATCTAGCGTTCAAAAATTGACATCAAATACCTCACTTGTATTCGACTGCTGGAGATTCAAACGTTGAACTCCGGTTTGGCGGAGCTTATAATAACATTAGATGAATATAAACAGTGGAAACAAAAAATGATTCATCGATAAACATCACAGATACAACATGGATATAACATTTATTACAACAATTAAACACTATCATCAGAGTGCTACAACATGAAAAACAACAGATAATAACACCATAGCTGAACTACAATAAAGCTACAATAACTTCAATATAGTCTTCAAAAGAAAGAGAGAAAGAATCCCAACTAAGCACATTTAGATCGAAAAAGCTTCAAAAGATCTCCAAACCAAAAGCTTCCAAAATCCGACAGCTTCCAAAAGACTTCCAAATCCAAGCTATCTCTAGAACACAGTTAACCTGTTTCTAGGCTGCCCGTGTGGAAATGATGGGCACCCAGAGTTTAAGAAGGGAACAATAAACTCCGGGTCAGTCATGGGACTGGTATGAGTAAACAAAAATAGTTGTTTGAACAAAAACAATTTATAAAAGAAATCAGATATGTTTTTGGAAAATCAAACTACCATAAGACCTCCCGCCACACACACAATGCAATCGTGCAATTGGAGGAGATTTCTTCTTATGATAGTTAAACATGCTTGATATGAGAAAACTCTTTTTTTATATTATTATTAGTGCATAGTGTAGAAAACATTTTGAAAGTATAATATCAATCTTAGCCAGCATACCACATTTCATGGTATGCCTACTATAGCTACAATGTTTTATGGCAGGTTACCGCCACGCTGCACGGCAGGTTATACAACTAAAACCGTACAGGGCTCATATTGTTTTGTTTGGATTTTCAACAAATGGTCAGGCTAAGGAACTTCCTTACCAAATGGGTACGCCCCTGGAGGGACGCCTCGAGAACCTAACCGAATCTCTGCCAAGACAAGGTCGGGTTACCTCTATAACTAGGTAACTACTGACACAAGTATGCCATCCCCCGGTCGTAACTGACCTTTAACCGAGGCCTCGACACCAACAAATTCCAACAACCACATAGGTTAAATATCTGGGCTCCATACCATGATATCACTTTTTATCCAGAAGGAAATGCACATACTCTAAGCGGCGCAACCTCCAATAACCTTGTTGCATCCTTCCTGTTTTGAACATTTCCGGGTTGTGAGGTTCGACGAAGTCTCGTCCACAAAGCTACACTTTTCACAAAAGCCATGCTTTGATCAACAAATGATCAGTAGCACTCAGCATGCCACACTACCAAATTGAGAGTATATCACTGATAACCATCAACTACATAACCTCTGAGCTCGTACGTTTCAGAAAAGAGTGTTATGCTAAGAGAATAAATTCTCCGCCACCAAACATAAATGTATTTGAAAGAGATCGGCTTTATATCTTAAAGTGTAATGTCAGATATACAACCATACAAGTCCGTTCCGGGTTCGAACGGAACCAAAAGGCACTTTGTCCAATAAAGGAAGAAGTCCTTGCAATCCGAGCATCCACAATCTCGATCGGACTCCCCATCACATATGGAGATCTCTATACCGGAGCAACTCAATGCAGAGTCATTCGATAGGTTATATTATCGTTCTTGAAAACACCAGGTCTTCACCACCATCTTCAATTGCTATCCATTTCGTCGTATCACTATTCGGAATAGGTTATATGACACAACCTCTCCTGGCTAAATCAAAGAGTGACTGCTTAATTTAAAAACACATGGATATATCAATCACAAAGATTCATCGTTAAGATTCGATGTGGGTTTCGGATAACCAACTGGAATCCAACTACCTATCGCATCGAAATTCAAATGTCGTTTAAAGGCGAACAGTTTTCACATTCACATAGAAACATATCATAGATATCATAGTTCAATTCACGGTAATTCATCACAAAGTATCACAATCACATTACAGGGGTATCAATCAGTTCAAAGCATTCAATAATAACCAATCATCTACAAGTAAGATGAATTAATCGTGTGATTATAATTAAGTAATCACATAATTATTTTAATTAATTATCTTTAATTAATGATTAATTATTCTTAATTATAAATTAATTAGTCCTTAATTACCAATTAATTAATCTTAATCACTTTCATTAATTAAATATCTCTTAATTAATTATATTAATTAATAAATCCTTAATTATAAATTAATTAACCTTAAATTAGTAATTAATTAACCTTAAATTAATAGTTAATTAACCTTTAATTAATAATTATTTAATTAATAAGTAATTATAAATCATTTATCTTAATTAATCATTTAATTATTATCAAAAATTTTAATTAATAAACCTTATAATCGATCATTATTAATACGTAAATTAATTCAAGAGATTAAGGTTAATTAAAAATTTAAAATAACATTTCATCTTAATTAACTTTTTTAAATTACATGTTTTAATTAAAATAAATTAAGAATTTATTTATAAACAATAATTACATAATTAAAATAAACTTAAATACTTTAAACATAACTTTCTTAAAACCTTTATTAGTCCAAATTTAATCCAATACAATTATTTTAAAAACATGGGTTAAAAATGTTTAAATTTTGAATTTATTTTAAAATTTGGAAAACTGTTTTCTAGCAATCCCGAGAACGCCCGAGTGTCCCCCGAGCTAAAACACTACTTACTTCGAGTCTCCTAGAGCCAAACCTTAAATTTTCATTTTAAACTTAGATTTTTTGTTAAGTTTTTAATACCTGGAGAAACTCAAAAATACTTGAACTAATACTCGAGCAATCCACCCATTTCCCTGATCTCTGCTTCGAGTTAAAACCCTTCTTCCTCAACTCCTATCCACTAACACTAACCAAGGACTGTGCACCTGCACCAGAGCTCTGACGAGCTCCGGTCGACTTCGTCGCCTTCCACAAGTCACCAACCATCCACTTAAGCCTTCTGACCACCCAGATCAACGGACTCGCATGCAAAACGAAATCGATACGTTTAGGTTACCTACTGGAACAACTGATCGTCAAACAATCGCCTTGCACTTCCTCCTCCGATCATCAAAGGTCACGCGATCCTACCCGAAGCTTCATCGATGTCTGATGCTCCGTTTCCCCTCATGTCCAGTGTAGTCTGATTCGACGATGATGCTGCAATTGGACGAATTCCGACCAATACCAAACTGTGAGCTTAAACCCTAGATCATCAATATTTGGCCACCATGATGATCAGGAATTTTACTGATCATTTTTCCCAAGCTTGTCCATCCCCCGACTACCCATAGCCACGATCCCGAGACTTCCATGTTCATCGATCACCAGAATTTTCCCTTAAACCCAGTATCATTTAACCCGCAAGTTCTCCATGGATTCATACTTACAAATTTTGATTTCACTTTTAAAAATCATTATTTTCAAAAACGTTTCATTCGATATATTTGAAATCAGAAATCATGATGGTTGATCTTTAACATATATTGGGTTTGCCTGTATTTTCAAATTTTCAGAGAAAGCTTTTAATTTAATTTATTTAAATTTAATTTTAAAACTTGAATCATGGTTAAACAAACAAATCTTGTTATATCCTAAGGTCTAACAAGGATCAGAGAAGAAGAATTCAATTTTTGAATAGGTTTAACTCTTATAATCCTGGAAACGGAGATGCATGTCTGTACAATAGACATGCACACATCTCTACATACATTTTTGTGTGTATATATATATAAACATATTTTCATACATTCAAAAACTTTTCACAGCTTCATTTCACCAAAGAACTAATTATAAATCAGATTAAAGAAGTCTAGTCACCTGTTTGCTTTGAAAACAGAGGAGAAGCCTGGGTTTTAAAACTTAAAGACTTGAAACTTGAATATGATTTTGATCTTTGATTTTGATTTTTTTTATCTACTTGTAATTGATGTTGATTTTCTTATTGTTGATGTTTGATCTTGAAACTGGAATTGTTGAATTGATAACTTGCTTGAATCTGAACTTGTTGAAGAATTGAAATAATTGTATTTGTGAGACCTTGATTATTGGACTACTTGGTATTTGAGATGACTTTTACTTTGATTTTTGTTTTGATTCAGTTTTAAGGTTAAAGAGGTTCTTTGCTTTGATATTTTCTGGTTTATAACTTAAACTTGCTGGTTTGTACAGGCTTTGTCTTTGAAAATGAAGGTAAAAGAAAAGAGAGAGAAGATGTAATGGTTTATATAATTTTGTTTTCTATTTTTGTTAATTTTCTCAAAAATAAAACAATAAAAACGACACTTGTCTTTGCATGAATTAAATCATTAACACTTGTTAATTTTCACGCTATCCCTCTTAGAATTGTAATTTGCATGTTAATAATGTATTTATAAATTTAACACTTATCCTTTTATATTTTTATATTAAATTTAAAATAACATTTTCTATTTTATAAATATATTCTCCTTTATTTAAATATATACAATTTAAAAGAAAATGTTTTAAAACTAATTATACATTAAATAAATCGCATATATATTATTTTAATTTCAAATTATTTTACTAAGACATTTTTAAATTTAAATTCAAATACAAATTCCAATTAAAGTTACAATCCATTCATATATATATTTAAATTCAAATAATTTTTTAAATATTAATTATTTTGAATTTCAAACTCAAAAGCAAATTACAATCTTATTCATATATACAAATCAATACTTATCTAATTTGTTTTGAAAATTTTCAAATTAATTTTAATTTAATTTCAAAATTTAATGCCAAAATTTATATGAATTACTAGTTTTAATGTTAATAAAAATTGGGATGATACAGATTCCCCCCTTAAGAAAATTTGTCCTCTAAATTTGAAAGAGAGAGAGAGAGAGAGACAAACAAAGAACATATGAATATATAAAAGATAAAGAAAATGGCATATCAGATTAAGCCAAAATATCCACTCTACAAATGGGATAGGACTTTTGCATGCTATCCTCTAATTCCCAAGTACATTCATTTGGATCACCACTCCATTGCACTTTAACCAGTTTCACAACTTTATTCCTTAGCTGCTTTTCATCTCGATCTACGATCTTTAACAGTTCGCTTTTCACTGCTAGATTTGAGGTGATCTCCAAATCCTGCTGAGCGGCCTCTTCAATGATACAGTCTGGATCGTGTACATATTTCCGAAGGTGAGAAACGTGAAACACATTATGTACACCAGATAACTAATTGGCTAGCTGCACTCGATATGCCAAAGGACCGATCCTCTCCGGTATAGAAAAATGACCTATATATCGCGGTGCCAGCTTACTAGTCTTTCCAAACCTCAACACTCCACGCATTGGAGAAACCTTTAGGAAAACGGAATCTCCAACCTGGAATTCTAAATTTCTTCTCCTACGGTCAACATAACTTTTCTGACGACTTTGAGAAGTTTTCAATTTCTTTCGAATAAAATCAACATTTTCAGTAGCTTCCTTTATCACATCTGGTCCAAGAACGAGTCTATCACCAGACTCAATCCAACATGCGGGTGATCGACACAGACGACCATATAATGCTTCGAAAGGAGCCATTTTAATACTGAGCTGATAGCAATTATTGTATGAAAATTCAACCAGATGCAAATGGTCCTCCCATGAACCGCCAAAGTCAAGAATACAAGCACGCAATACATCTTCTAAGATTCAATTTATTCTTTCTGTCTGCCCATCAGACTGCGGGTGATAAGCAGTATTGAAGTTCAGTTTGGTTTCTAGTGCGGCTTGAAATGCCTTCCAAAATCTACTAGTGAAGATCGGGTCACGATCACTCACTATATTGCTTGGTATACCATGGAGACGGACAATTTCTTTTATATATAACTTTGCCAAACTTGCTTCCGTTCGGGTAGATTTTATTGGGATAAAGTGGACAGTCTTGGTCAGACGATCCACGATAACCCAAATTGCCTCATTACCTTTTTGAGTTTTTGGCAAACCGTCTATGAAATCCATAGATACTTGATCCCATTTCTACTTAGGCACCTCCAATGGTTGGAGTAAACCTGCCATCTTCAACTGATCACTTTTAATTTGCTGACAAGTTGCACAACGACTGACATAAATAGATACATCCCTTTTCATTTTTTTCCACCAGAAAGTCCTTTTGATATCTCGATACATCTTATTAACTTCGGGATGGATACTAAGTTTAGACTTGTGACACTCGTCCAAAACTTCCCGTTTGAGATCAGGAATGTCTGGAACACACAACCTGCTTTTCAATCTTATAATTCCATTATTATCGATTCCAAAGCTGGAATCTTCTCCTTGACCTATTCTTTAACAAATTTCTCGAAGAAATTGGTCTTCTTTCTACTTACTGGCGATTTTCTCAAGAAGAGTAGGAGTGATAATAAGATATGTGAGAACAGCATGCCTTCTACTCAAAGCCTCGGCTACCACGTTGTCTTTTCCGGGTGTATACTGAATATCTAGGTCGTATGACGCTAGAAATTCCAACCAACGTTTTTGTCTCAGATTTAAATCTTTCTAGGTGAAGAGATATTTCAGAGATTTATGGTCGGTGAATAATTCAGATATTTCACCTAAAACAAGAAGGATTTATTACGTATAAATATTAAGTTAAGTTAAACTTTTAAATTTTTAGGAAAGTTGAAAGAGATTCTTACCTAGAAGATAATGTCGCCAGATTTTCAAAGCAAAAAAAACAGCTAGAAGTTCGAGATCGTGGGTTGGGTAGTTTTTCTCATGTGGACGCAATTGTCTACTTGCGTAGGCAATCACCCTACCTTGCTGCATTAGAACAGCACCCACACCATCACCATAAGCATCTGTATAAACAGATAAGCCTTGATTCCTGTTAATAATAGCGAGAACAGGAGCGGTAGTCAATCTTTTCTTCAACTCTTGGAACGTTTCTTCGCATTTCGGAGTCCAATCGAACATAGCATTCTTCATTGTCAGCTTAGTCAATGGACTGGCTATCTTAGAAAAATCCTGGAAAATTTTCCGGTAATATCCCGCTAAACCCAAAAATCTTCTAACTTCTTTCAGAGTTGTGGGTTGCTTCCAGTCTAGAATAGCGAAAATCTTGCTAAGGTCTACAGAAAGTCCCTGTTCATTAACAATATGACCGAGAAATCTAACTTCCTTGACCCAAAAATGAAACTTAGAAAATTTGGCAAACAGAATGTTCTTCCTTAATATTTCCAAAACAATTCTCAAGTGTTCAGCATGTTCTTCTTCGGTTTTGGAGTAGATCAAAATATCATCAATAAACACAAGAACAAATTTATTCAACTCCTCTCAAAAAACTCAAGTCATTAAGTCTACAAAGTATGCAGGAGCATTGGTTAGTCCAAAAGGCATGACTAACCATTCGTAGAATGTGTCTGGACCCTTGAAAGCAGTTAAGTGAATACAATCTTCAGCAATTCGCAGTTGATGGAATCCTTAAGCTAGATCCATCTTTGAAAAGAATTGAGCGCCGTACAACTAACCGAATAGATCGTCGATTCTAGGCAACATAAATTTGTTCTTGAGAGTTAGTTTATTGAGATCGCGGTAGTCCACGCACAATCTCAGAGATCCGTCAGACTTGGCTACAAACACCACAGCTGAACCCCAATCGGAAACACTAGGATGTATTATTCCTTTCTCTAGAAAATCTTGGGTTTGCTTGACTAGTTCTATCCTTTCCCTTGGTGCCATCCTACGGCTTGCATGAACAACAGGACGAGTATTTAGAACCAAGTTGATTCTGAATTCAATTTCCCTGTTTGGAGGCAAAGATTTGACCTATTCGAATACATCGGGAAATTCTCGGGCTATAGTTATAGATTCCAAACTAGGTTCGAGATACCCTAAAGTATACATCAGCCTATCCCTTTTTGGACTGGGATCCTCACAAGAAATTTCAATAAAATTTCCAATTTTTGTTTTGACCAAAATTGTTCGATTGTTACAATCTAGTTTAGCTTCGTATTTCATTAACCAATTCGTTCCAAGTAATATTTCGAATTCATTAAAGTCAAGAATGAAAAGGTTGATAGGAAATCGATGACAAGAATATGAGATAGGAACCCTCCTACGATATAGACAAAGATTTGCAGGACACCCGTAAATGGGCTCGTCGACAAATTCAGGTTCAAGTTTTAATTCATTTATGGTCTGTTGGGAGATAAAGCTATATGTGGCTCCCGTGTCAAACAAAACTCTAACAACTCTATCATAAATAGTAAGGTTACCTTCTAAAACTCCTTTTCCTTTATCCGCCTTTAAAGTTGAGGGGTCATCTTTTATCGCATACACCTTCGCCACTTGAGCTTACTTCATTGTTGGGCAATCTTTAACTACATGTCTAGGCTTGTGGAAATAATAACATTCTCTGACTCCCTGACTAGTCTTCATGGGTTGTTCCTTCTTTACTTGTTTCTTTGGCTTTTTGCAACGGTTTGAATAATGGCCCTTCTCCCGACAATTGTAACAAGTAATATCCCTCGTCGGGTTTTCCTGATTACTCTTCTTCTCCTTGCCTTGATACGGTTTCTTCCCTCCGAACTTCCTTTTCTTCCAATTCGGATTGCTTGCATTTCCTTTCTCCTCCAGGACTTCATGTTTATCTAGGGTAGCATATCTGTAACCTATATCTATTAATTCAGAAAAATATTCTTTTTCATGGGCTGTCATCCTCTCATGGAATTTCTTATTCATCCCCCGAATAAATATTTCGTTCTTCTCCAAAGGGGTGTTTACCAGCTCCAGACCAAATCGAGATAACTCGTTGAATTTTTTCAAGTATTCCTCAAACGATAAAATTCCTTGCTTCAAATCCATGAACTCCTGGTACATTCTGGAGATACCCGCAGACGACATGTATCGTTGCTCATACACCTCTTTGAATCAAATCCAACTGAACTAATCATCCGACTCATCCAATGTAATAGCCTCCTACCAGGCTAACGCTTCCTCTTGGAGTTGCCAAGAAGCTATCAATCGCATTTGATCATCTTCCAACTTCAGTCCTCTAAAAATTCTTTCACACGATCGAATCCAGGCTTGTGCTTCAATAATAGACTCCTTGTCAGTGAACGGATTTCCACCAAGTCTGGAAAAACTTCAATATAGATCAGCCAGATTCAACTGAGGTTGAGTTGAAATAGCTGCTTCCGTTGTTGTAGGGACTAGACCAGTTGCAGTGGTATTTCCCCATCCCCTGGCTCATCCTCTTCTTGCTCATTCTCACTATTTGTAAATAGTAAGAAAACTTGATTTAGACTATATGCACGAGATATCTTAAGGATATACTCATTCTAGGGTATTTCTAACCCTATCTCTAATGAGTCATCTAATGTGTTATACTCCATAGCCAAAGTTCTTACTCAACTTTTAGCTTTGATACCACTTGTCACGACCCGAAATCCAGCGTTCGAAAATCGACATCAAATACCTCACTTGTATTCGACTGCCGAAGATTCAAACGTTGAACTCAAGTTCGGTGGAGCTTATAACAACATTAGATGAATATAAATAGCGGAAACAAAATATGACTCATTGATAAACATCACAGATACAACATGGATATAATATTTGGCTACAATAATTGAACACTATCATTAGAGTGCTACAACATGATACAACAATGGATAATAACACCACAGCGGAACCACAATAAAGCTACAATAACTTCAATAGAGTCTTCAAAAGAAAGAGAGCGAGAATCCCAACTAAGCACCTTTAGATCCAAAAAGCTTCAAAAGATCTCCAAACCAAAAGCTTCCAAAATCCGACAGCTTCCAAAAGACTTCCAAATCCAAGCTAGCTCCAGAACACGGATAACCAGTTTCTAGGCTGCCCGTGTGGAAATGATGGACACCCAGAGTTTAGGAAGGGAACAATAAACTCCGTGTCAGTCATGGCACTGGTATGAGTAAACAAAAAAATTTGTTTGAACAAAAACAATTTATAAAAGAAATCCGATATGTTTTGGGAAAATGAAACTAGCATAAGACCTCCCGCCACACACACAAAATGCAATCGCATAATTGGAGGTGATTTCTTCTTATGATAGTCAAACATGCTGGTACGAGAAAACTCTTTTTTTTTTATTAGTGCATAGTGTAGAAAAAATTTCGAAAGTATAATATCAATCTTAGCCAGCATACCACATTTCATGGTATGCCTGCTATAGCTACCATGTTTTATGGCTGGTTACCGCCACGCTGCATGGCAGGTTATACAACTAAAACCGTACAGGGCTCGTATTGTTTTGTTTGGATTTCCAACAAATGGTCAGGCTAAGGAACTTCCTTACCGAATGGGTACGCCTCTGGAGGGATGCCCCGAGAACTTTACCGGATCTCTGCCAATACAAGGCCGGGTTACCTTTGTAACTAGGTAACTACTGACACGAGTATACCATCCCCGATCGTAACCGACCTTTAACCTAGGCCTCGACACCAACAAATTCCAACAACCACATAAGTTAAATATCTGGGCTTCGTACCATGATATCACCTTTTATCCAGAAGGAAATGCACATACCCTAAGGGGCTCTACCCCTAATAACATTGCTGCATCCTTCCTGTTTTGACCATTTTCGGGTTGCGAGGTTCGACAAAGTCTCCTACATAAAGCTACGTTTTTCACAAAATCCATGCTTCGATCAACAAATGATCAGCAGCACTCAGCATGCCACACTACCAAATTGGGAGTATATCACTGATAACCATCAACTGCATAACCTCTGAGCTTGTACGTCTCAAAGAAGGGTGTTAAGCTAAGAGAACAAATTCTCCGCCACCAAACAGAAATGTATTTGATAGAGATCAGCTTTATATCTCAAAGAGTAATGTTAGATATACAACCATACAAATCCATTTCGGGTTCGAATGGAACCGAAGGCACTTCGTCCAATAAAGGAAGAAGCCCTTGCAATCCGAGCGTCCATAATCCCGATCGGACTCTCCATCACATATGGAGATCTCTATACTGGAGCAACTCAGTGCAGATTCATTCGACAAGTTATCTTATCATTCTCGAGAACACCCGGTCTTCATTACCATCTTTAATTGTTATCCATTTCGTCGTATCACTATTCGAAATGGGTTATATGACACAAAGTTCTCTCTCGGCTAAACCGAATAGTGAGCACTTAATTTAAAAACACGTTGATATATCAATCACAAAGATTCATCATTAAGATTCGATGTGGGTTTCGGATAACCAACTAGAATTCGACTCCCTGTCGCATCGAAATTTAAATGTCGTTTCAACGCCAACAGTTTTCACACTCACACAGAAACATATCACAGATATCACAGTTCTATTCACAGCAATTCATCACAAAGTATCACAATCACATAACATGGGTATCAATCAGTTCAAAGCATTCAATAATAACCAATCATCTACAAGTAAGATGAATTAATCGTGTGACTATAATTAATTAATCACATAATTATTTTCATTAATTATCTTTAATTAATGATTAATTATTCTTAATTATAATTAGTCCTTAATTACCAATTAATTAATCTTAATCACTTTCATTAATTAAATATTTCTTAATTAATTATATTAATTAATAAATCCTTAATTATAAATTAATTAACCTTAAATTAATAATTAATTAACCTTAAATTACTAATTAATTAACCTTTAATTAATAATTATTTAATAAATAAGTAATTATAAATCATTTATCTTAAATAATAATTTAATTATTATCAAAATCTTTAATTAATAAACCTTATAATTAATCATTATTAACACATAAATTAATTCAAGAGATTAAAGTTAATTAAAATTTTAAAACAACATTTCATCTTAATTAACTTTTTTTAATTACATTTTTTAATTAAAATAAATTAAGAATTTATTTATAAATAATGATAACTTAATTAAAATAAACTTAGTTACTTTAATCATAAATTTCTTAAAACCTTTATTAATCCAAATTTAAACCAAAACAATAATTTTAAAAACATGGATTAAAAATGTTTAAATTTTGGATTTATTTTAAAATTTGGAAAACTGTTTTCTAACAATCCCGAGAACAACCCGAGTGTCCCCCGGGCTAAAACACTACTTACTTCGAGTCTCCCCTAAGCCAAACCCCAAATTTTCATTTTAAACTTAGATTTTTGGTTATTTTTAATACTCGGAAAAACTCAAAAATACTTGAACCAATACTCGAGCAATCCACCCATTCCCCCGATCTCTGCTTCGAGTTAAAACCCTTCTTCCTCAACTCCTATCCACTAACACAAACCAAGAACTGTGCACGTGCACCAGAGCTCTGACGAGCTTCGATCGACTTCGCCGCCTTCCACAAGTCACCAACCATCCACTTAAGTCTTTTGACCACCCAGATCAACGGACTCGAATGCAAAATGAAATCGAGACATTTGGGCTACCTATTGGAACAACGGATCGTCAAACAATCGCCTTATACTCCTCCTCCATTCATCTGAGGTCACACGATCCTATCCGAAGCTTCATCGATGTCCGACGCTCTGTTTCCCCCATGTCCGGTGTAGTCTGATTCGGCGACGATGCTGTAGTTGGAAGAATTCCGACCAATACCAAACTGTGAGCTTAAACCCTAGCTCATCAATATTTGGCCACCATGATGATCGAGAGTTTTCCTGATCATTTTTCCCGAGCTTGTCCATCCCCCGATGTAACAACCCGATATTTTCAGCCATTTGCATCCATACATGTCGGACTTGAATTGCTCAAAATACCGCATTGTAAATAAATTTGGAGCAAATGAAATACAATCACAGAATCACAGACACAGAAATATCAGAATAACTCGCAGTGGAAATTAAAATACCATAGTAGTTCATGAAGCTACTATAACAAACTCTCAAAACATAATACATAATATCAGTATGAAAAACATATACAATAGAAATCTCAAACACATAGCAGTTTCTTAATACCAGAGCTGAAACAGAACAACTGAAACTGAAAGGGAACAGATAACTAGACAAGCAGAATCTCCAGCGATTCTGAGCTCCAGAAAAGAAATCCAAAGCTAAGCTGTAAATACTCAGGCTGACCCGAGCGTAAAGTAAAACACAAAACACTCGAGTCAGGACATATATGCTTATATAATGTAAACCAACTCAAGTGAATTGTAGTAGTAATGTATAATAACTTAAAGGATGCTCGGGATCGTCCATCCTTTAAGAATCAGTTAACTATAAATTAAATACATCCCGTGGTTAAAATTTCAAAATAGTAATTTATACTTCGAAATCAAATATCATTTCAAATTTCAATATCATTCAGAAATCCATTTCAAAATATCAAATATCATATCTTTCAAAACCTCATTCAGTTTTATTTAATTTAAATACCATTTCAAATCACAATTTAAAATGGTTTATATTTCAAATCAAAATACTCCATTTAAACCAATTAAATATTCTAATTAAACCAATTAAATATTCCATTTAAATCATTTAAATATTCCATTTAAATCATTTAAATATTCCATTTTAATCATTTAGATATTCCATTTAAATCATTTAAAAGTGAAATTATTATATTTAATAATCAAATATCAAATTCTCATAAATTTATCCTTTTCGAAGTTCATTTATTCTATTAAATCTATCAAAACGGTATAAATTCAACTATCGCAGCACTTAGGAGATGCTAAGAAAGTTATGTTTTAAAACAATTCATTTAACAAATGACAGCATTTAAAATGTTGTAATAGGTTTAATTTAGTTCAATTAAAACCTTAGTTAATTTCAGCAACTATAGCACTTACAAAGTGCTATAATATCCCTTAATTCAATTTAGCCATTTAGTTCATTTCTATCAACTACAGGATTTACAAATGTTGTAATATTCTTTACATTAGAAATAATAACATTTCAAAAATGTTGTTAATTAAAATTCAAATATTCAATATAATTTCACAAACAATTAAATTTTTATTTAAATCATTTTAAACTTATAAAATAATATATTTTCACTTTTAAAACAATCATTTAAATACTCTTATATTTATGATTTTATGAAGTTAAATTTTCATTCAAAAATCAATATTTAATAATAATTCACATATTAAATTCACGCATTCAATTTCAATTCTTTATATTTAAATTTTTAACTTAACATTTAAGTTTAAATTTCCAAATATAACTTATTTTTCATTTTATTTACTTAACTTAAAATTCATTTTTAAACAAAATTCACAAATTCCTAATCTAAGTTATATTTCAAAATTCAACTTAAATATTCATTTATTTAACCCTTTAACTTATTCAAAAATAATTAACACTTTATAAAATCTTTTTAATTCAAATTTTATATTTATTTATCATATTTTCCTACTTAATTTAAATTCCATTTATACCCAAATTAAAATTTCCAAAATAACTTACATTTCAAATTTTCTAACATTACCATTAATTTATTCCACTTATAAATTTTTAGAAACTCAATAATACTTTACAAAAATCATTTTTTAATTAAGTTTAAATCAAAATATTATAATTTTTCATTTCTAAAATACTTTAAAAATTTTAGAAAACATATTTTAACCACAGTCTGTAAAAAAATTCTAACCTAAGTCCAATGATACGGATAATATATCATTTCAATCCGTAATTTACAAAGAAAAAATCCGGGTCTATCATTTCAAACCTACAATCCCAAGTAAATGCAAATAAATAAAAATCGCTCAGGCCTATCATTTCAGCCCATAACGATTTTTCCCTATTCTAAAGTCCGTTCGGGTATGTATCATTTCAATCCATAGTGATTCTAATCTACAAGGAACTTGCAGTGTGATAAACTGATATAAATAAATAGAATAATATCATATAACAGTAACATATGATATGACAGGCGTATAAATAGGGTGATCATCATATGATCATAGCATAAGCAGTTACAACATAATAATAATATCTACAGATTCATAGGGTGTTAATTTACTACTTATATAAATACGGAATGTCTGGTGAGAAATACTCACCTCTACAAGCTGGAGATAACAACCAAACACACAGACTAAGATCCACAAAGGCACGAAAGCACGACTACGATTCAAGAGTGGGAGAGCCAAAGCTAATTGCCTTGTCAAATTTCAAACAAAACAAAGTACAATATGGATTACAAACCAAAATATTACAAAACAATGCTAGGAATAAATACACAACTCAAAGCTAACGCTTTTGCACTTGCATTCAACATCATATGCTTCAGCTATGGGCTGGAAAGGCACTGTAATGGGATGGTTTTGGATCAGGTTAAGGTCAGGTTGAGGTCATATAGGGGTCGGCCCAAAGCAGTATAAAGGAGACGAAGGTACGTGAAAAGTCAGCAATTGAATGGATATGTTGTTTGGTGTGAAAAGGCAAATTGAATATGAAAAGGCAAAGGATACTAAAAGTCAAAAACTCTTCAAATATTCAAATTCTTTTTTCCTTTTAAATACATGTAAAATACATATAAATAAAGATAAAAACACGAAAATATAATGAATGAATAAAAATAAATAAATAAATTTTAAATAAATATAATTAAATTAAGAAAATAGCTTAAAAATAGAAACTAGGTTATAAAAATTGAAAATAAATACACTAAGCTTTGGAAAAATTATAACATTACTTTAAAATATTTTAAAATGAAAATATATACCTAACATATCATATAACACTTATTAGAACATAATACGACAAATAAAATATTATTTATATAAATTAAAATAGACAATTTTATTAAATAAATCAATTTACATACTATATTGTAAAAAGCATAACTTTCACAATATAAATCGGATTTCAACGAAACGAAAAGCAGTATTCTTAAAATTTAATATATTTTCACAATAAAGGAAAAAATTCAAAAATTCAAATATTTAAATTTAAAAGTCAAAGTTTGACAAGATTGACCAAAAATCCACTTTTCTGGAAAATATTCTATTTATTCAGGTTTGAAATTATAATTCACACAAAATAAAAATATACTTTTAAAATAACAAAATTTATTCATTTTAATAAATAAATTAAAGTTTTTAAATCAGGCATTTCAATTTAGATAATTAAAATAAACAATTAAAATAATCGTAAAATACTAGGTTGTTACACTCTCCCCCACTCAAATCTTTTCGTCCTCGAAAAGAACGAACAAGGAAAATAAGGAAAAGCACGATAGACAACAAATAGTACCTAGAAAAACAATTTCGGATTCGAAGCACAAATGCTCTCCTCCGTTTCCTGGGTACAATCTCGATCATCAGTGCCCCATCATACTTCGATCAAGCTAACATATTTCCTTCTTAGCTGCTTCTTATCTTGTCGACAATACGAAGTGGCTTACTCTCGACAGTCAGATTAGGCTCAATATCCTAACCATCAAGAGCAGAAGGCTGAACAAAAAAGATAGGCCAAGAAGATACCAGAGAAGATGTGAGACGTGGAATACATCATGCACTCCAGAATGCTTCTTGGGCAAATCCAAACGATAAGCCAAAAAACCAACTCTTCCCATAATGTAGAAAGAGCCCTCGAAGAGGAAAAAGGTAGGAATAGCTAGAAGAAAAAAATAGGTTGAAAGACAAGGATAGACCATTATTTTGAAACCACATACATTTCAATTTATAGTTTTATATTTACAACATTTTTAACATTTTATAATATGATAAATAGTCATTTGATTCAAATTTGTTAGTTCGAAGTAAACAATATTTAAACATTTTTAAATTATTTAGAAAAGTAAAATAAATGATAAAAATATCCTTTATATAATATGCTTTATCAAAATACTTTTATAACTCGATGTCTTAACAAGTTTACTTTCGTTCCTGTAGACTCTGGCCATGCATTGATTAGATGCAAAGCTAGAATTCTTTAGGTGCTTAATAGACTTGTTTCAACACCCTGTGAAAATACTGGACAACCTTTTAAAAACAACATATATGGAAAGTACAATCCAAACAAATCAACCAAACCAAACATGTCGATCATGGATCGCGGATACACAATGGTTACACCTAGATCCCCAAAGAAACATCCGTACCCATAGGCTGACTACCACAGCCCTGCGATTACGCCATGAAGACTGGCAGTACCGCAAATACACAATGGTTACGCCTGGATCCCCAAGGAAACATCTGTACACTTAGGCTCTCGTAGCCCCGACAGATTACGCTACCAAGCGACCCAATAGATCACAGATACACAATGGTTACGCCTGGATCCCTCAAGAAACATCTGTACCCTTAGGCTCTCGCGGCCCTTGTGAATTACGCTATGCAATCGCGATCATAAGACCATGGAGATCGCCATGGAATTCGATGGACACTCGAGTATCATATCCGGAAACCCAAATCAGAGAGAATAATATCGATAGAATGAATCCACAGTGCGGCCACAAAGCGGATATCAAGCAGAAGGCACTTTCTATATCTTTAATTTGAAAATATGTATCATGTAGTACCTTTAAAAATCACTTTCAAATATCATAATATATAAAGTCCATTATATATAAGATTTCATTTCAAATCAAATACTTTCCAAATCAATAGTATATCAAATCATACTTATATAAACTTCGATTATATAAGATTTCAATTTACAAGTTGAGTGCCATTACAAATCAATAGTTTTCAAATCACTTCATACTTATACAAATCAATTTTATATAAGTTCGAAAACTCCCAAATCAAAGTATTTAAATAAACAAGGTTCTCAATTTCAAACCATTTTAATATCAATTCAGTTTCAAAATCATATGTGATTTCGCCAGATCATTTCTTCCTAATTTCATATATTCAGTTTCAAAGTTTTTTAAAACAATAGATTCCAAATTTTCAAATCAACAAAATTTATGTCCAACAAATTCATTTCCATTTCAAACATATATTCACTTTCAAAAATCATAATACTTTCAAATTTATAAATCTTTCGAAACCAAAATACTTGAAATCATTACACTTTGAAAATCATAACCTTTCGAAATCATACATTTGAAATCATAAAACATTCCTTTAATTCTTTACATTTCACAAATTTATTCAATTAAACCCAAATCTAAAATTTTCAATTTTAATTCAATTCAAACCATCAGTTTCAATTCAACTGAGTTTTCCAACAAAACCATTTCAAATATTATCAAATTTCAAATAAAGATTTGATCCATAAAATAAACTATTCAATCTTTAATATATTTCAAAGCTTAAATATATCATATTCCAAAACTAAATTTTATAATTTCATATATCTCAAATTTTACTTCATTATTACTTAGTTTTGAAATATTAATTTCATAAATCCATCATTTTTAAATAAACTCAGATTACTAGTAAACCAAATATCCTTTCATACAAATATAAACTTTAAACATTCATTTATCAAAATCAATTATCATTCCAAATTCACATTCTTTATCAAATAAAGATTATATCATTCAAAACCATTTCACAATCATTAAAATATCTAAAATGGTTACAAAGTTTAAAACCATCTCTTTTATAAAACCTTCAAACTATTTATTTCTATATGAAAAATCCAATTTACCATTGGAACGATTATTATTCTATATATATACTTTATTCAAAACATTTCAAATCTATATTTCATACCAGAATAATTCAAAATAGTCTTATTTATTTCACTCAACAAACAGTTTCAAACTTATATAAATCATATTACTTTATACATTAATCATACAAAACTAAACTTATATTCTTTATCATATACCTTATACCTTTCAACATTTCTTAGCTTTGAAAAGTTAACCTTGATTTGGAAGTGCTCGAATCTTCAAATAGTCGAAGAAATCATATTTTCAATCCAAGAGTTGGAAATCACCAACAAATCAGTAAACCAATTCCAAAAGATAAGTTATACCAAAAAAGATCTGAGTCTCGAGGACTGAACACCAGCTTACTTTAAATTATTTTGAATATATATACACACACACACACACACACACACATATATACATATACATATACATATACATATATCTTTCAAATATCAAACCATACTTCAAAATCTGAAATCAAAATTTGGTTTCATAAAATCACTCACATAGCAAACCTACTAGAGTGGCCTCAACCCCACTCAGAAACTTGAAAATCAATGTCGATGATGCATGCATTCATCACCGAAATTATTTTCCAACGACATAAGTGGGTTCTGGACTTTTATTTTCTTGAAACTTCTTTGAAATCTCTTCGCAATCATTGGAATTCATTTGAATACATTTGAAACATTTCTTATTCGAAAAATTATCTTTAAATCATATTAATATTATATATTTTTCAAAATCTTAAAATCATTTCAAAACACCGGAGTTCGATTCCTCAAAGTTCAAATTCAAAAACCTTTCAGCTATAAACCATTTTTATATAAATCAAATTCTTATAAATTTTAAAATTTCAAATCCTTTCAAAGCTTCAAATTCTCGTTTTCAAAAGATATAAAATCCTTATTGAAAATATTTCACTTTTATATACAAAATAGGGTCATCCTTATCAAAATAATAATTTCGACGTATGCACAAATTCAAAATACAATCAAACACAAATTTCCAAAGAATGATTCAATGTTAGATTTCAAATAATACGGAGATTCCAATTTAAAGGAACTCTAATCAAATAGAATTCTGGTTCGAAGATAAGCTCGAACGAAGATACTAAAGTTTTATTACCAAATAGAAGATGGATAAGCCCATATAAATTGCCGGCGACCTTAATCGGTCAACCGAGACTTCAGGAATATAATCAATTCGAAAATCTAAGGCAAATCGACATTCAATCGCCAAAGATAGAATCTAGATAGAGTAGGAGATAAATAGCATCGAAATCTGAGGATACCGAAATCTCCGGTGAATAAATGCTAATTGTAAGGGAGTTTCACTCCCTTACAATACATTCAAAGATTTACGGAATCACTGATCTTTATAGAGGTCATTCCAAAGTGGAGTTACGGAATCTCCAAAATCAAAAGGATAAAATAGGGAAAACAAGATTGGATTTCAAAACAAGTGGGAGACTTCCAAAGTCCAAGGAATCCTAATCGATAAGAATCCTAACCAAGAGATTTCTAACAAGGTGGATACCGAAGGGATGAAGTTTAGAAAAATCTTGATTTCAAAATAAGAAAAACTTTATACTAATATAATCATTGAAAATACTTTAAAAATCATTTGGAAATCATTTTATACTTCGAAAATACGTTCTCTCACAAAGAAATGATTCTGAAATTGATTTCACTCATTCTAGGATATTTCTACCCTATCTCTAATGAGTTTTTTTGCTCCGTAGGCTATGGTTTTCCAAAAACCAAAGCTCTGATACCAACTGTAACAGGCCGCACCAGTGGGGTAACGTCCACCGTAGCATACAGTGGTACTTATGTTTTGCCTTTACGGCCAGCCTCTCGACTGCACCACCAACCCCCATGGGGACATGTAGGAGTAAAAGTCAACAGCTCGGTACCAAACCAAATGCGAGAACCCCCTATCATGCTGCAACCTCTAAGTGCATAGGCAGACACACATGTCGGACTTGAATTTCTCAAAATACCGCCTTGTAAATAAATTTGGAGCAAATGAAATACAATCACAGAATCACAGACACAGAAATATCAGAATAACTCGCAGCGGAAATTAAAATACCATAGTAGTTCATGAAGCTACTATAACAAACTCTCAAAACATAATACGTAATATCAGTCTGAAAAACATATACAATAGAAATCTCAAATACTTAGCAGTTTCTAAATACCAGAGCTGAAACATAACAACTGAAACTGAAAGGGAACATATAATTAGGCAAGCAGAATCTCCAGCGATTCCTAGCTCCATAAAAGAAATCCAAAGCTAAGCTGTAAATACTCAGGCTGACCCGAGCGTAAAGTAAAACACAAAACACTCGAGTCAGGACATATATACTTATATAATATAAACCAACTCTAGTGAACTGTAGTAGTAATGTACAATAACTTAAAGGATGTTTGGGATCACCCATCCTTTTAGGATCGGTTAACTATAAATTAAATACATCACGTGGTTAAAATTTCAAAATAGTAATTTATAATTCAAAATCAAATATCATTTCAAAATTCAATATCATTCAGAAATCCTTTTCAAAATATGAAAATATCATATCTTTCAAAACCTCATTCAGTTTTATTTAATTTAAATACCATTTCAAATCACAATTCAAAATGGTTTATATTTCAAATCAAAATACTCCATTTAAACCAATTAAATATTCCAATTAAACCAATTAAATATTCCAATTAAACCATTTAAATATTCCATTTAAATCATTTAAATATTCCATTTAAATCATTTAAATATTCCATTTAAAAGTGAATTTATTGTATTTAATAATCAAATATCAAATTCTCATAAATTTAGCCTTTTCAAAGTTCATTTATTCTTTTAAATTTATTAAAACGGTATAAATTCGACTATCGCATCACTTAGAAGATGCTACAGAAAGTTATGTTTAAAACAATTCATTTAACAAAAGACATCATTTAAAATGCTGTAATAGGTTTAATTTAGTTCAATTAAAACCTTAGTTAATTTCAGCAACTACAGCACTTACAAAGTGCTATATTAACCCTTAATTCAATTTAGCCATTTAGTTCATTTCTATCAACTACAGCATTTACAAAAACTGTAATATTCTTTACATTTGACATAATAACATTTCAAAAATGCAGTTAATTAAATTCCAAATATTCAATATAATTTCATAAACAATTAAATTTTTATTTAAATCATTTTAAACTTATAAAATCATATATTTTCACTTTTAAAACAATCATTTAAATACCCTTATATTTATGATTTTATGAAGTTAAATTTTCATTCAAAAATCAATATTTAATAATAATTCACATATTAAATTCACACATTCAATTTCAGTTCTTTATAATTAAATTTTTAACTTAACACTTAAGTTTAAATTTCTAAATATAACTTATTTTTCATTTTATTTACTTAACTTAAAATTCATTTTAAACAAAATTTACAAATACCCAATCTAAGTTATATTTCAAAATTCAACTTAAAAATTCATTTATTTAAGCCTTTAACTTATTCAAAAATCATTAACACTTTATAAAATCATTTTAATTCAAATTTTATATTTATTTATCATATTTTCCTAATTAATTTAAATTCCATTTATACCCAAATTAAAATTTCCCAAATAACTTACATTTCAAATTTTCTAACCTTACCGTTAATTTATTCCACTTATAAATTTTTAGAAAATCAATAATACTTTACAAAAATCATTTTTTAATTAAGTTTAAATCAAAATATTATAATATTTTCATTTCTAAAACACTTTAAAAATTTTAGAAAACATATTTTAACCACAGTCTGTATAAAATTTCTAACCTAAGTCCAATGATACGGATAACATAATATTTCAATTCGTAATTTACAAAAATCCGGGTTCTATCATTTCAAACCCGCAATCCCAAATAAATGCAAATAAATAAAAATCGCTCAGGCCTATCATTTCAGCCCATAACGATTTTTCCCTATTCTAAATCCGTTCGGGTATGTATCATTTCAACCCATAGTGATTCTAATCTACAGGGAATTTGCAGTGTGATAAACTGATATAAATAAAAAGAATAACATCATATAACAGTAACAGATGATATGACAAGTGTATAAATATGGTGACCATCATATGATCATAGCATAAATAGTTACAACATAATAATAATAATAACTACAGATTCACAGGGTGTCGATTTACTACTTATATAAGTACGAAATGTCTGGTGAGAAATACTCACATCTACATGCTGGAGATAACAACCAAACAACAAACTAAGATCCACAAAGGCACGAAAGCACGACTACGATTCAAGAGTGCGAGAGCCAAAGCTAAATGCCTTGTCAAATTTCAAACAAAACAAAGTACAATATGGATTACAAACCAAAATATTACAAAACAATGTTAGGAATAAATACACAACTCAAAGCTAACGCTTTTGCACTTGCATTCAACACCATATGCTTCAGCTATGGGCTGGAAAGGCACTATAATGGGATGGTTTTGGATTAGGTTGAGGTCAGGTTGAGGTCATATAGGGGTCGGCCCAAAGCAGTATAAAGGAGATGAAGGTATATGTGCTTGAAGTCACAAAACAAGGCAACTACAAGCAACAACATGAATTTCAAGGCCTAAATGGCTTCGACCAAGGGATGATTGCCTGATCTGGAAAGATCAACTACAGGTGTTACAGAGGTCCAAAGCTCAGGTTGTGGCTAGTGGTGGTGGTGGATGGTCGGCCAAAGTGGTGGTTGGAGTGGTGGAGACAAGGGGGAGTTCGGCTATGGTAGTTAAAATGGAGTTTGCATCATTTTCTTGGTGGATCTTCACATAGATGATCTCGGCCATGGAAGGTCAGTGGAGTGGAGGGGATGGTGGCTGGAGTAGGTGGTGGTGGAGGCGGCCAAGGTGCTGGAGATGGAGGGCCGAACTACATGAAGGTGAATACAAGTACAAAAATCAATACAAAACAATGGAAAAAAAAAGAAAAAGAATGAAAGTTTACCAAAATTTTTCTCTCAGGAAATGGAGGCCGTACTTTTTAAGTTTGAGAAAGTTTTGGTACGTGAAAAATGAGGGAAAATCAGCTGAAGGAATGGTGATAAAGTCAGTAATTGAATGGATATGTTGTTTGGTGTGAAAAAGCAAATTGAATATGAAAAGGCAAAGGATACTAAAGGTCAAAAACTCTTCAAATATCCAAATTCTTTTTGCATTTTAAATACATGTAAAATACATATAAATAAAGATAAAAACACGAAAATATAATGAATGAATAAAAATAAATAAATAAATTTTAAATAAATATAATTAAATTAAGAAAATAGCGTAAAAATAGAAACTAGGTTATAAAAATTGAAAATAAATACATTAAGCTTTGGAAAAATTAGAACATTACTTAAAAATATTTTAAAATAAAAATATATACCTAACATGTCATATAAAACATATTAGAACATAATATGACAAATAAAATATTATTTATATAAATTAAAATAGACAATTTTATTAAATAAATCAATTTATATACAATATTGTAAAAAGCATAACTTTCACAATATAAATCGGATTTCTACGAAACGAAAAGCAGTATTCTTGAAATGTAATATATTTTCATAATAAAGGATAAAATTCAAATATTTAAATTTAAAATTTAAAATTCAAAGTTTGACCAGATTGATCAAAAATTCACTTTTCTGGAAAATATTCCATTTATTCAGGTTTGAAATTATAATTCACACAAAATCAAAATATACTTTTAAAATAACAAAATTTATTCATTTTAATGAATAAATTAAAGTTTTTAAATCAGGCGTTTCAATTTAAATAATTAAAATAAACAATTAAAATAATCACAAAATACTGGGCTGTTACACCCGACTACCCATAGCCACGATCCCGAGACCTCCACGTTCATCGATCACCAGAATTTGCCCTTAAACCCAATATCAGTTTACCCGCAAGTTCTCCATGGATTCATACTTAAAAATTTTGATTTCACTTTTAAAAATCATAATTTTCAAAAATGTTTCATTTGATATATTTGAAATCAGAAATCATGATGGTTGAATCTTCAACATGTGTTGGGTTTGCCTGTATTTTCAAATTTCCAAAGAAAGCTTTTAATTTAATTTACTTAAATTTAATTTTAAAACTTGAATCATGGTTAAACAAACAAATCTTGTTTAGATCCTAAGGTCTAACAAGGATCAGAGAAGAAGAATTCGATTTTTGAATAGTTTTAACTCTTATAAACCTAGAAACAGATATGCATGTCTGTACAACAGACATGCACACATCTTTACATACATTTTTGTATATATAAACATATTTTCATACATTCAAAAACTTTTCACAGCTTCATTTCACCAAACAACTAATTATAAATCAGATTAAAGAAGTCTAGTCACCTGTTTGCTTTGAAAACAGAGAAGAAGCCTGGGTTTTAAAACTTGAATATTGTTTTGATCTTTGAATTTTTTTTTATCTGCTTGTAGTTGATGTTGATTTTCTTATTGTTGATGTTTGATCTTGAAACTGGAATTGTTAAATTGATAACTTTGTTGAATCTGAACTTGTTGAAGAATTGAAATAGTTGTATTTGTGAGATCTTGATTATTGGACTACTTGGTATTTGAGATGACTTTTACTTTGATTTTTGTTTTGATTCATTTTTAAGGTTAAAGAGGTTCTTTGCTTTGATAATTTCTGGTTTATAACTTAAACTTGCTGGTTTTTACAGGCTTTGTCTTTGAAAATGAAGGTAAAAGAAAAAAGAGAGAGAAGATGTAATGGTTTATATAATTTTGTTTTCTATTTTTGTTAATTTTCTCAAAAAGAAAACAATAAAAATGACACTTGTTTTTGCATGAATTAAATCATTAACACTTGTTAATTTTCACACCATCTCTCTTACAATTGTAATTTGCATGTTAATAATGTATTTATAAATTTAACACTTGTCCTTTTATTTTTTATATTAATTTTAAAATTACATTTTCTATTTTCTAAGTATATTCTCCTTTATTTAAATATATACAATTTAAAAGAAAATGTTTTAAAATTAATTATACATTAAATAAATCACATATATATTATTTTAAATTCAAATTATTTTACTAAGATATTTATTGAAATTTAAATTTAAATTCAAATTCAAACTCAAGTTACAATCCATTCATATATATATTTTTAAATTCAAATAATTTTTAAAATATTTATTATTTTGAATTTTGAACTCAAATGCAAATTACAATCTTATTTATATATACAAATCAATACTTATCTAATTTGTTTTGAAAATTTTCAAATTAATTTTAATTTAATTCCAAAATTTAAAGCCAAAATTTATATCAATTACTAGTTTTAAATTTAATAAACATTTGAAACTTCATAATGAAATGAAAAGATGATTATTTATATGACATCAGAAAGTATGTCGTTAAAGAGTAAATGAACCGGTCTTCAAAAAACCGATTCATTTATCTCGCTAAGTACGCAAGACACAGCTTAAGCGCAGAAAACCAAATCGTAAAAGATTTTGGAATCGAATATGGATTTGGAAAAACAAATGTCGTTTTATTGAAAATTGTACGAGTTGTTTTATTTTCGATGATTTTTGGGGTAAACACAATGATTGATTGAAATTCAAGTTTATTTTCACCAAATTGAAATTCAAGTTTGTCATTGAAAAATTCTTCAAAATTATTGATTTCAAAATCAAAGTGGTGATTTAAATCTTTCCCGTCGGAATTTAACAACTCGTTATCCAAAAGTCCAAAAAATTTGTGTTCATTAAATTCTTCTTCCTTTGTTGGATTATCAACAACTTCATTGTGTGTCTCAAACTCAAAATCCAAAGTTGTTGTATTCAAATTTTCGAAATCGAGAAAAGGAAGATCGAATTTTAAATTTGGTTCCACACATTCAAAAGAATTGAAATCCTAATCAATTACCGTGTTTTCAACAACTTCATTAAGATTGTTATTTTCAATTTCAAAAGTTGTTATTTGAAAATCGTCAAATTAGGTAAAAGATGAATTATCACTCGAGTCTTCGCACGTTGGGATTTGATTTTGTCGTTCATGTTGTTTCATATAAGTTTTAAACAACGAATCTGTGTGATCATCATAAATTTCACTCATTTTCTCAACAAAGTTAAATTTGTAGCTATTAACTTGAAAATTTTCACTTTGAAGTTGTTGAGGACAAAAGTTTTCAATCGTATCGTGGTTAAGATTATTCCAATTGCCAAATTGGTTTGAAACGTTGTTTCCATTTTCACTTTGACTTTGAAACTCATTTTGAAGTTCGAAATTGAATTGGCATGAGTTATTCTCGAAATCCTTTGAATTTTGAATTGAATTCAAATTTTTAAATCCTTGAAAACTTTGAGTCGAGTTATCGTAGAAATACGAATTACACAAATCATTTATCATTTGATTTTGTTGTGTAGAGATTTCAAGTAAAGACGAAAGGCTAGTTTCAAGATTTGAGGGTTGTTTACCATTTTGAAAATTTTGTAGTTCGAAATTCGAATTGTTTACACAATAGTTGTTGTTAAAATATCTATATGAATTTTGAGTGAAATCGTATAGATTATATTGATTTTTACAACTATTGTAAAATTTGAGTGGGTATGGAAATTCAGACATTTTCAAGAATGTTGTTGGTTTTTTTGTAAGGGAAAAATATATACAAAGAAAATTTATTTTTCAAAAGGGAAATCGATTTTTGTTTTGTTTTCTTGGATTTTCTTTTTTTTTTAAGATTTTATATATATTTCTTTTGGATTTTTGTTTTTCTAATTTTTTTTTTGGATTTTTGAAATTTCAAAGGACAGGGATTTAAAAATTTCAAAGAAAAATAAAAAGAATATTTACAATTTTTTTTTTAGTTTTGATTTTTGAATTTTTATTTTTATTTTTTAAATATGCATGAACAAATGCAACTAAATGAATGCAAGGGTTAATTACAAATGAATTATCCTAAGTTAACCCAAAATTGTATACTCACACATTGTCTTAACTGAACAAGATAGTTCTCAGCCAGGTAACGGACATGATTTATCGGTGCACCACAAATCACCGTAGCAATGCAACCGAAGGTTTAAGTACCTTCAGAGAAACAATCACTATAATATTTACGAATTACCGTAATATTTATAAATGGTTATTGCTCTGCCGTAGTCTAGATACCAAGAATTTAAATTGTTCAAAGAAGAAAACTTGTCAATATACAATTAAAGATTATCTATGTCTAACAGTTATTACTAATCAAATTCTAAAATGAAATGCAAAGCAGAAATTAAATGTGTATTAACAATGCAACTACGACAATTTTTTTTGAAAATTTTATTTTATAAAATGCAATCAAACAACAATGCAAGAAAAATAAAACAATAGATATAGCAAGCAAGCCCGGTTTTTTTTTTTTTTTTTACATGCGGCTCCTTCTCTTAATCTGCTTTAACAACCTAAAATTAAAAACAAAATATGTACGATTTTTATTTTTTTATTTTTTTAGTATGAAAGAAACAACTAAAACAAAGGAAGGTCGGGAAGGTCTTAATAATTGAAATCAAAAGAAATAAAACAAAAACTAAAGTATATATACAATAATTTTTTAAAATCAGATGGATGGAAACCAAACAAAAACAAAAAAATATCAAAAACAATTTTTTTTTTCCTAACAAAACCAAATTTAACAAAAGAAAAAAAATTAATTACTCAAGACGGTTCAATAAAATACTAAGTGAAGTCCCCAAATTCATTTAGTCGATCTTCTCAGCAGCTAACAACTCGAATTGCTGCTCCCAAATTTCTCAAATTTAATTCCATCGCCAAATTCGATTCCCTAAATTCCATCCCAATAGTTCATGATGGCAACTTGGTTAATAGCGATTTGGTTCGTGGTTGGTTAATAGGGATACAGTTTGGTTTGAAGTTGCGGAAGTGGTTTCGAGTTGGTCGCTGTGTTGAAGTCGCGGGTTTCGATGGAGAAGATTTGGCTTGCGAAGACGATTGATGGATGGTGAATTGGCGATTTGGTTTCGAAGCGATTCGATGTAGAGGGGGGGTTCGTTTTTGGGGTTTTGCGACTTTGTGGTCGGATTCGAAGCAGTTTGATTTTGTTGTGGTCGGCTTTTGTGTTATATGAATTGAAATCGAGGCTGTTGGCTTGGGGTCGCGGCGAAGTAGTTCGCTGAGGTGCAGTTGGAATTGGTTCGTGGTCGGCGATGTTGGTCACAGGAGGGATTCGAATTGGCAAATCAAACTTTAGGATGAAGGCGATTGATTGCAGGAGTCGAGGTCGCGAGTTGTTGAAGTTGAGGGTGGTCGCGTGGTGTCTGGTTTCAGGAAATTCGAGTGGGTGTTTTTGATAATGACAGAAAATGGGTGAGGCGGTTGAATTTGTGAAGTTAGTGGATGGTTCGTTGCGGTTGCTGTTTGTTCAAAGGTCGTGGTGAAGGGGGGTTTGAAGTGTAAATCGCGGCAGTTTGGGTAGGTGGTTGAGTGTTGCGAGTCAAGGCAGTAGGGTGGTAAAGAAGTGAGGCTGTGCACGTCTGGTGGTATGGAGATGAAGTGCGGCAGCCTAATGGTCAGAGAAGTGAATGGTGGTTGAATGCAAGAAGTTTGTGATGAATTTCTAAAGTTTTGGTCGAAGGCAGGCAGTTTGTGGGTTTCAACAACAGTCTTTTTTTGTTTTTTTGTTTTTGTTTTGTAAGACTGTGGAAGCTTTGTTTTGTGAGATAAAGTAAGTCAAGGAGTTTTCTGGGAGGTGATAGGTTTGCTGGTGTGGTAGTAGGTGGTTGTGATTGTTGATGGTTGAGGATGTGAATGTGAGTCACAACAGGATATGGTTAATGCAACAGCAAGATGGTGGAGCAGTTGAGATAATATTGTTGTATGGGTAATTGCTGTTGTAAAGTTGTAGTCAGATAGAAAGGTTGCGCAGTTGTGTGATGGACATGTCTGTTGTAGTCGGGAGTGGTTATTTGATGATGTGGTTGATGGCAGAAATGTCTGCTGTGGGAAGTGATGAAGTAGAGTTCTGTGGTTGAAGGATTTGTGGTAGTGAAGTGGAAGATTGCTGATGAATGGGGGTGTGCAGTTAGTAGTGCAGGCAGCAAGCACTTTTATGAAGCAGTGGTGTTAATGAAGGGGAAGTGAAAAAGTGATGTGATATATTGTTGCTGCTGTGCAGCAGTGAATGGAAGGCAGTGCAGGTTATTGGATGTTTGGTCAGGGAATGAATTGTAAACAGAGAGTGAGAGTGAGCAGCAGAGAGAGGAAAGAAAAATTGTAAACAAAATGAAATTTGTAAATGAAGAAGAAATAAAATGTTTTTGTTTTTGTTTTTTAAATTTTTTATGTTTTTTTTAAATATTCAAATGCAATGCAAACTAAAAGAAACAAACAAATCAAATGCAACACGAATCACACACACACAACTTTTTTTAATTGCAAACAAACACACAAAATAAGCACATAAAAATCAAAAGAAAATTATTCGAAGAGCAGAAAATCAAAATCAAAGCATTTCCTCGGCAATAGCGTCAAAAACTTGTTCGGACGGCTAAATGTCTACCGAGTTAGAAAATAGCCGAACGAGTTTTATAATAAAAATAACTACAAACGTACGGTGTACGAATGTAGCACATGACGAATACGGGTTGATCTGCAGGAAATTGATTATTTTAAATTTCTATTCAATCAAATTAAACCAAAGTCGAGTGAAAGTTAAGCTAAAGAATTAGAGAATTAACTAACTAACTAAAAGAAAAGAGAAGCAAATATAAGACTAAAATGACAATTTAGGAAATAAATTCACTTTCTAGATCATGTAGTTCAACTCATATGAAATCATGATCTCTTTTTTATGGCCATTAGTGCTTTAATTGATATGTTTATCATAAGTATGACATATTTGTGCTATTGATTAGCCAACATAAGCCATCAAACTATAACACATCCCTTAAAACACTTACTGACTCTCATGAAACTTGACAAAGAAAAAGAAAATGAAATCTATTTAAGTATGGCCTATTAACTATTGATTAGAATTATAGACCATCAAATTTGAATTTCAAATCACTTTCTTTTGCTATAATCATATTTTGATGAAGAGACATTTGTGTTAGTGATTGTTTAAGCATAGTTTATTTGGTGTCAACAATATAGGCTATCAAATTCAAATGCAAGAATAGCAAATGAAACACTTCGTTGATCATCATTAAGCACAAAAAGAGAGCATGAATTAACAAATAGTTGAAGCTACATAATTAGAGAGCTTCATTACACCTAAATTGAACGGGTTTAGCCTCTCATGTTTGTCATTTGATTAACAAATGTAGCTAGAAACATGAAAGCTAAAAGAAAGAAAAATGAAAGCTAATGGAAAAGAAAACCAATCTAATTGCATAAAAGAAAATCTACATTGCATAAATAAACAAATTTACACTACAACATGAAAGAAAATAAACAAGAAAAAAAAGAACATGTATTGAATTGCATAAAAAAAGGAATTACATAAGAAAAGAAATGACTAAGTAGCCATGGAAAGAAAGAGAGCTTCGATTTATTTTCTAAGCTAAAACTAACTAAGAGGAAGAGAGATACATGAAACATAAGTGGTATATATACATGTGTTAAACCCTATTCTTGGAGAATACCCAAAATACCCTTGTATGAAGTATGGGGGCCAAGTTATCATTAGCTTCAGTAATCCTCCACTTAAATGTACATGAAGCTTTAATGACCTTTAACATGTGCATTGGCTCCTAACTAAAAATCAAGGTAAGTGGGTGGGGTCCTCCTTGTTCTTCACTTTGAATTATTTCCATCTTCATTCTTTTGTATCTTCTTTGTGCACGCATATTCCTTCATGAAACCACTTATAATTGAGTTTAATTTCCTACAAAATATGTAGAAATTTTCAATTAAATTTTCTCAAATTAATATATGCACAAAAATGATCATTTTGACCTTGGATGAAGATGAATTTGTGACAATTTCAAATAATTTGAATTTTGGTTTAAACAAATTAAAATACCCAATATGATCATTTATTCAATTTAAATAGATTAAATATGGTGGTAAAAATATACACATTTACGTTCACATTAGAGGTGGTAGATGGAACTACAAAAACAATAACAAACCAAGATGTCAAATATATGAAAAGTACAGTCACACAACAAATAAGTGTTAGTTTAGATTTGATGTCAACTTTACACTAACACAACAAAGCAACAATAACTCAAGATTTCAAAACCCAAGTGCAAATATGGTTGTGTGAAGTAAGAACTGACATCAAAAAATACAAGCCCAGAGACAACAAAGGTTGAGGATACACATGATGATAGCTGGCATCCATACTCTGGGGCAACCAATCATATGACCAACAACTTGAGCAAACTAAATCTTGACAACAGAGAATATAAAGGTAAACAATCATTATTTATGGGCAATCATAAATCAGCTAAAATTTCTCATACTGGAAATGCAAACATTAACGGCACCTAACAGCTTTATCTTAATAATATGTTAAGGGTTCCATTGATTAGAAAGAATTTAATGAGTGATCACAATTTGCTAAATATAATAATGTATATTTTGAATTTCATCCAAAATATTGTTTAGTTAAAGATAATCTAACGGAAGAAATTCTTTTGCAGGGTAGAGAATATAAAGGATTGTACAAATTTGATGTTCCAAATCCAAGAAATTCTAAAAACAAAGAAATGGTGTTATATTTCAAAAACTGAAAATGTTAAAAATTATGATGTATGCCATTGTAAACTGGGACATCCCAGCATGAATGTTGTTAGACATGTTCTAAGTAGTTGTGATAACACTCTTGTTGATAAATTCCAACTTCTTACACTTGCACATTTTGTCAAATGTGCAAGAGTTATAAGCTTAAATTTCCAGATTCAAAGATTGTGTATAATAAACCACTTGAACTTGTTGTTGCGGATCTATGGGGACCAGCCCCAATATGCAATGACTATGGCTACAAATACTGTATTTTTTTATTGATACTTATTCTAGATATGTATGGATTTATTTTCTAAATTAAAAGTCTGAAACTAACAACGCAGTGATCCAATTCATATCAAATGCTGAAAGACAAACAAACTGTCAGGTAAAGACAATTCAGGCTGATGGTGGCAAGGAATTTCTACCTCTAAAGGTTACTTCCAAATAAAGGGAATCACACAAAGGGTCACATGTCCACACACTTCGGAACAGAATGGTCTTATTGAAAGGAAACATAGACATATTGTTGAAACTGGTTTGACCTTACTAGCACAAGCATCTCTGCATTAAAATTTTGACCAGATGTGTTCACTGTTATAGTATACTTAATTAACTGACTGCCTATAATGGTATTACGATTCAAAAGTCCAATGGAAGTGCTAACCAATGTCAAACAAGATTACCAAAACTTTAAAATATTTGGATGTCTATGTTTCCCTTATCTAAGGTCATACAACACACATAAACTTGAATATAGATCCAAACTGTGTACATTTCATAGGTATGGAGCAAATCAGAAAGGATATAAGTGCCTTGATAGCAATGGAAGAATATATATATATATATATATATATATATATATATATATATACAGGCATGTGATTTTTGATGAGCATAAGTTTCCTTTTAGTAATATAGGTGTCAAAACAACATAGAAGGTTCATAATTCAAAGCACTCTATACCTCTAACATTACCTTCACCAGAGATAGTCATACCAGCTCAGACATTTTCAATAAAACCCTCTCGTAGGAGTATTTTAACAATGTTTTCGGTGATATTTGTGGATACTATTCGAACCGTTCCATTTTTACTCATGTTAGCTAGGCTAAGCCCGAAAAAAAAAGAAAGAGAGTTAGATCCGAGAGTGAATTAGTGAACAGAGTCAATTAGAATCTTTCTCAGAATCGAGAATGAAAGTGATCATGGGAGGAGTGACATTAGTCCTCAACATACAATGCCGACAGATGAACCAGGTCAAGAACATATTGAAGTATCAGCAAGCATTGATAGTGTAGGACCTGACATCAGCCATCATTCAGATCCATGTCAAGTATTGGATGACTCTTGATACTCAACAAGAGATCAATTCAGATAAAGATAATCAGCCATCTATACCTGAAAATACTAGTCACCACATGATAATAAGGGCAAATAGTGACATATTCAAACCAAAAATATATAATATTAAATCCGAGACCACTGAGCCTAGTACATATCAGCAAAAAGTTTTAGATTGTAACGACCCGGGTTTTTGGTTGTTTAGTTTTGAACATTTAATTTATTTTAAATGTTGAATTTGAATTATAAATTTATTTTGAATATGGAAGAATTATATGGAAGAATCTCTGAAATGGTTTAAAAATTCCAACTATAGCGATTTATTTGATTTGTAAAATAGTAAATTGATATTTGAAATTAGGCAAATATGGGAATCTGAAGTTAAATGGGAATGGAAATGGGTTATAAATTGACTGCAAACTCTGTTGTATTAGAATGATGGTACTGGACTTTAAAATGGGATTAAAAGTTGATGATTTAAAATTGGAATTTTATATATTAATTTAATAGTGGAATTTAATATATACTCACGGTGTAAATAATTGAATTTTGATTTAATTTGAATCGGAGTGATTTCTAATATGAATATAAATTCTATTTGATTTATAAATAAGTTAGTAAGTTTTGAAAATTGGAATTTTAAACGATTTCGACAATTTTGAAAATCGCTCGATTTAATCGAAGAGTTAAAGTAGCCTTTCGAGGCACATTTTCAGAATTGGATGAAACCCGTTCCATTGGATCCATTATAGTCTATTATTATCGGATTTTGGATTTCGTAGCATTTGGACTTACCGTTTGGTCGTACGAGATAGAAATGCATTGAAGTAAATATCGAAAATTTAATATTTTAATTCGATTCGAAAAGCTATCTTCCACATACGATCGAATTAGGCTCTAAAACATGTTCCATTGCATTCGAAATAGGGTTAAAACATTATAAACGCCAGGCAGCACGTCTCGTTTGGAATTCGTTTTAAAAAGCACGTTAATTTTGGAAATATAAGGTTGAAGTGTAGAATGATTTGATAACTATAAGTTATAATTATGAAATGTAATGGATATACTTAAGCTATTAAGTGATACAGATCATCCAGAGTGATGATTATAAGATGTAAATGGACTTAAGTAAGTAAAACGGGGTTTTAAGGGAATAGGTTTTTGAACTTATGAATTTAGAAATGAAATGGTAAACCCAAATGAAAATGGTTTGATATTATGGTAAAAGGAATGGAAGTTCATAAAAAATTGAATTTTTAATGGAGGGTAAATTGAAATTTAGTAAATTGAATATAAATGTGAATTGTGAAGTGTTTATATAACTATATGTTATAAATATAGAATGTGAATAAAGCTTAAGTGGAAAATTCAAGGAGTTGTGAATAAATAAGTTGTATAACTTATTAAACTGGGAAAGTGAAAAGGTATAACCAAGTCAAGTGGTTAAGAAATTGATAACAAGGAATGAATTTAATGTAAGGGTAAATAAATCGAATATGAATTGAATATGATTTGAAATATGACTTTGGAGTAAGATGGGATATGAACTTAAGTTATAAACTGAATGTGAACTTAAGTAACGATATGGAATGTTATAATAAACATTTGAAATTATTTTATGAAATGTTTTCTAAGGTGTTATAGTATAAATTGGATATATTAAGTAAATGGAAGTGGATAAATTGAGTGAATCAATTTAAAAGGAATGAGAATTTGGTTGCCATGGAAATTTAACTTAAGTGATTATTTATGAAATGAATCATAGATAAAATTAACATGGATTGGAATGTGTGTGAATGTAAAATAAAGAAGAAAAGGTTTAGCGAATAACTTGAATAGGAATCAAATGGAAAAGAGATAAATTGGTTTAGGATCAATTTAAAAAGAAATAAACTAAAGATGTAAAAAGGAATTTGCATATAATGAAAGTGAATAATGAATGGAATGCAAATAAATTGATTGTGAATCAATTGGGAATTGAAAAAAGGTGATTTATGCAAGTAAGGCACATATAAATCAATTTGGATTGAATATGGGTATGGTTGTTGCAAATATGAACTGAATGTAATAAATTTGATTGTAAATCATTTCGAATTGAAGGAAATGATATATGAATACTTGGAAAGGGAATTTAATTTGTGTTGGAACCTTATAAGCTCCTTGTAATATATGATTGGCTTGTTTGGGTTGTGAAATTTATATGTTTAGCTAGTTAAAGGAATGAAATGTTATAAAATTTCATGATTTTAAAAACTTATGTGCTTATTTTGAGTAAGTATAGGTACAGGGAGTTGCTTGGATAGATTTTGGGTTGCGTAAATGCATATAAAATAAGCAGCTCGCTTAAAAACGCTAATATGAGGTAGCCTACGCAATAAAATAAAAAAATGATAATATATTGATATATATTTTGTTTTCCAACTGTGTGGGTCGATGTATATATTTTTATCATATTTGCGATATTGTAAAAGGCTCTCTATACAAGGAAGACGTCAAAAAATTTCGGAAATTTAGAGAGTTAAATTTTTTTTGGAATTTTTGAATTTTTTTTGTTTAACCAGAAAGGTTGATTTTGAATTGTATTAGAAATCAAGGTTTTTGAAATAGAAATGAGGCTAATTGGTCCGGATAAAAAAAGGGTTAGAGAAGTGAATGTAGGATTTTAAGTAAGTGGGTTTTAGAAAAGTTATTGGGCTTGGAAGCATTTTTCCTACCTTAGCGATTTCGAGGACAAAATTTTTATAAGGGGGAGGAATGTAACGACTCAGGATTTTGGTCGTTTAGTTTTGAACATTTAATTTATTTTAAATGTTGAATTTGAATTATAAACTGATTTTGAACACGGAAGAATTTTTGAAATGGTTTAAAATTTTCAAATATAGCGATTTATTTGATTTGGTAAAATAGTAAATTGATATTTGAAATTTGGAAAACATGGGAATCTGGAGTTAAATGGGAATGGAAATGAGTTATAAGTTGATTTTAAACTCTATTGTATTAGAGTGATGGTACTGTACTTTAAAATGGGATTAAATGTCGATAATTTAAAAATGGAATTTTATATATTAATTTAATAGTGGAATTTAATATATGCTCATAGTGTAAATACTTGAATTTTGATTTAATATCAATCGGAGTGATTTCTAGTATGAATATAAATTCTATTTGATTTATAAATGAGTTAGTAAGTTTTAAAAATTTGAATTTTAAAAGATTTCGACGATTCTGAAAATCACTCTATTTAATCGACGAGTTAATATAGGCTTCCAGGGCACAATATCGGAATTTGATGAAACTGGTTCCATTGGATCAAAATAGTTTATTTTATCAGATTTCGAATTTCGTAGCATTTGGAGTTACCGTTTGGTTGTACGGGATAGAAACGCGTTCAAATAAATATCGAAAATTTAATATTTTTATTCGATTTGAAATGCTATCTTCCACATACAACCGAATTAGGCCTCGAAACATGTTCCATTACATTCGGAATAGGGGTAAAACATTATAAAAGCCAGGCAGCACGTTTCATTTGGAGTTCGTTTGAAAAAGTACGTTGATTTTGGAAATAATATTAAAATAATGCTATGTGTGTATATATTCACGCAACAGTAAAGCCCTAGAGAAAAATTTGCAGCCGCCATTCTTAACAAATTAATGGCCAAATCACTCTAACCTTCTTTCCTCGATTTCTCATAATCCATCAACTTTTACGACAAGGTTTCAACACGAAGATTGTAGAGCTCATCGAGCTCTACAATGTGAACGACCGTGATTGGATTTAGGGCTTCGGATGGTTGGAAAATCGAGTTGGAAGGGCGCGTGTTCGAGTTCGATTTCTGGAGTCTAGAGGCGACCGAGCTCGCCGGGGATTTGGCCGCGGGTGGAGCTAGGGTTGGCGCACGATGTGATGGTCATGGATCGACCCCTAGGCGATCGAGGAGGAGTGGCAAGCAAGCCCTAAGCGGTGGTGGTGGGTTTGTATAACCTGGAGCGCAAATGAAAAGGGAGAAGAGAAAGAGAGCAACCACGATTTTGCCTTTAGAATGTACCGCCAGGATTCTTTGATTGAAAAATAAAAAGGAAATTTGCAAATATATTTATATTAATTTACATTCAATCTTTAAAATAGTATAACTTTGTCATGCAAGGTTGAAATCGAACGAAACAAGCGGCGCCGAAATCGCAACGACAAGCACTACGCTTTGGTGTTGATCAAGAGTCGATCATAGCTAGCAAAAATTACGAGTTAAATCTAACATATTCGCTTTAAATTAAAATTGAAACGTTGGCAACGTAAAATCTTAGGGTGAGTTAATCTCGCTCAATTTTGGACTGTGGGCTTTAATTTTAATTAGTTAAAAATTAATCAATGGTTGATTGGTTAAATTGATAAATTATTATCAATTGGACGTGATATTATATATATATATATATATTGGAGTGATTGATATTCTCGCACATATAGCAGATGAGACCCTATGCGTCCCGCATAATAGTAGATGACCCTATATACCACGATATTCCGCCTCGAAGCAAAATTTGTATTTTTATGTTGTCCTAACATCATTAGATGCAGGGAATAGGTTGGAGGGAACCAACTTGATTCCTAAAAATGTTGTATTTAATTTCATATATAGTGATATTCGTTCTGTTGGAATAATTTGTGATAGATTACTGTGGAATTTATATTGATTGGATGCTATGGTTGTTTGGCCTTGATTTTTGGTATTTTAAAATACCAATAAAAATATGGTTTGAATTTTGAAGAATTTTTACAGGGATTTTTGAAGTAAAATATTTATAAAGTGTTAACCCGCCTTTTTGCAAGGCCGTGGACAGGCGGATTTAATCGAATTGACTGCTCATTTGTCGAGACTGGAATACGATTGGTTGGAGCCAACTGGATGGATAGACGGTCAGTCAGGGATGGTTCAATATGCATGGCTCGGCCTAGATGGGTCGGCAGATGCCGCTCGGTCAATGGCGAAGGACACGGATGGTTCGGCTTGATGGAGTCGTTTGGCCTTGGTGATGTCGCTCGGTCTGGAAGTCATGGGTCACTCGTCATTGTGGCTCGGTTTGGAAGTCAACGGTCAGTCGGCCCTGATGATGGCGTTGGGTCTGGAAGTCATGGGCCGCTCGGCATAGGTCGTTCGGTCTGGAAGTCATGGGTCGCTCGACATCGTGGTTTGACCTGAGTGGCTCGGCATTGATGGTTGTTCGGTACTTGGAGGTGGCTGGGCATTGTGGCTCGGCATAGGTGGTTTGGCCTCAATGGTGGTTCAGCACACGGAGGCGGCTCGACGTTGTGGTTCGGTCAGGGTAGCTCGGCAATGGTGGTTCGGCACTGGGGGTCATTCGGCGTGAGGGTGTAGTTCGGCATTCGACATCGCTCGGCGTTGGACATCGCTCGACGTTGTGGTTCAGTCAGAGTCACTCGACTTTGTGGTTCGGCCTTGGTTGCCGTTCGACATGTGTGGGTTGACATGTACAAAACTCAGGGTCGGTTACAATGATAACTCTAATTCAGCCGTGGCCTTGATGGGCCCGAGTCACTCAGAAGGCCCAACAACTCAGGGTTTACCTATAAATACAGCATGTGGGGGTTCAGAAAAGGGATCTGCTTTCTGCTCTCTTGCTTTCTATTTCCTAAAGCTAAAGTTACTCTACCAGTTTGCAACTGTAATTGATTCTAACATCAATAAAAAGGAAACTTCTGGAGTGGACATAGGCTGGAGTTAGCCGAACCAATGTAAAATATGCTATTCTTTATGGCTTTCATTTTAATTTTGACTATTCTTCATATTATTACTCTCTATATATATTCTATCTAAGAGCTGTAACTGTGATTTAGTTCTTTCACTTGGATTTGGGTGTTATTGTCCAATTTTGGTGCTAACATTTTGGTGCTTCCACTGAGAAAGCTAGCACTCGGGGATTTTGGAGCTTGGATTTTGGATTAAGAAGCTTGGGAACTTGGATTTTAGAAAGCAATGGCTAGACCACCAATAAGGAAGCAAGCAGCGGAAAGGAGCAATCAGGAAGGAAGTCAAGCGGCCTCTTCTGGAGCTGGAGAGGATCATGCACTCATCTACATAACACGGAACGAGATGCAGGTTATGATGAATTCTATGCATGAGCAGATGATGAAACGGCAAGAGGAGATGATGCAGGCTCTTCTTAGGCAATTTGGACAACCAGAAACTACAGGTGCTCAAGTTCTTGGAACTAGACCAGAGGAACTCAACCAGCAGGAAGATGGAGTGGTTCAGCAGTGGGCAGCTCCCAATCAACAAACAATTAACAATCTGGATGGACCTAGACTCAAGGGCATACCACCAGGTAATGTTGGACTAGTCCATAGAGGGGTACTGGATGACCCTACGCGGCTCGATGCCAATAGGAACACAGGAGTACTAGACGAGGAATATGTGCCAGAATTTCCTCTTGGAATTGGAGGGCAGTTAGGAAACATGAACAGGGGGAAACCCTTGGTAGGTAACACTAGATTAGCTGATATCATTAGATGAACCATTCATGGAGGTCTGACAAATAGAGATTTGGAGGGAGTCAACAAAAGTCCGTTTACCCAGAACATCAGGATGGCTAGGAATCCGTGCCCACTCTGGAAGTATACAACAGAAAGACGGATCCCACTGACCACTTGATGAGGTACACGAGGCATAAGGAAGTGTTGGCGGCAACAGAGGAGGTCATGGCTCGGTGTTTCCCCCTGTACTTGACCGATATAGCTGCTATGTGGTTCAGACAGCTAGAGGAAGGATCAATTGGGACGTGGACATAACTGGTGGATAAGTTCTTGAGACGGTTTTGAGTTCACATAAAAAGGCCAAAGAATGTGATGACACTAACTTTATTCAAGCAGAAGGCGGATGAATCGTGTAGGATCGATTTCACCCTAGAGGGGGGGTGAATAGGGTGATAGTGTAAATTATAAAAATTAATCACGGAAGCTTTATCAAATAATTTAAATTCAGATCACAGGATAACAGCACAGATATAACAGAATATAAATAACAGAACAGAACAACACAGAATTTACCCAGCTTCGGCAAAACCCTGCCTACGTGCTGCCCCCAAGGTTTCTACTAGAAATTAGATAGTCCCTCGCTTACACACGTAAACTCGCTATACCCGCTATTGACTAATCTAACTCTACGCTCAAAACCCTGACCACAACTCAACCATCGAGTTGCGAATTCCTAAACTACACACCGTAGTTTGTCCCCTAGTCACACGACTAGAAAATTAAAAAAACGGTTTAAAAGAAAAAATACAATTTAAAAACAATAGCAAAACCCTATTTAAAAAAAAAAGCCCAAATTAATAAACCAAAGGCCGGCCCCTTATTCACTCCTTCAACCCGTTCCTTTTATTTTTTCGTTCGTGAAAAATGGCCGCTCCTCAACTCAATTAGGGCTTTTGTTTGCTCCTTGCAATTCAAACTAGGGTTGTGCAAATTGATGTTCGCCGCTTGATACAGTTTGATTGTATGCTTCGATGCTTTTTGCTTTGCCCACGGTTCTTCGATTTGGATCGAATTCGTATGTGATTTTCTGGTATGTGTTTTATTCCTTTTGCTCTGCTGATTTTGGCTTTCTCGAACTCGATACGTTATGCCGATGATGATTTTGGGTATTTATAGGATTCGAAATCCTATTTTTGTGTTCGTATTTTCGTGTTTGAATTTGTCTACTGATTTGCTTTGGCCATTCGATTATACTTGGATGATTGAGATAAAATCTGACTAATTCAATTTCGTATAAATTGATATTGCTTGGTACTCACGATTTCGATTTGTGACTTGTATACTACGGCTCTGACCATTTCAACTTTGATTTCGACACAGCTTTGATTTGTGAATTCATGTGTTTGTTTCGGCCTTGTGAATTCATTGTACTTGGTTGTGATGTTACACTTGTCTTCATATGCCCTTGACTTTGTTATACATTGCTGTGCATTGCATTTTGAGTTGTAGTCTTCTGTCTTCATGTAGCTTGGTACATTCCTGTAGCTCCATCTATGTCGTAGCCTGTACTTGTAGTTGCATTTCGAGTTGGATATGTTGGCACTGGAACTAACTTGTATCTTGGTCCTGATCATTGCTGTGTCCATATGGTATTCAGAACTGTGGCATTGCTGCATATTGATGGCTCTGTTTACATTTGGTGTTTTGGTTTGAACTTGCAGTTAAGAGTATTTTCATCTGGTCTCATCACTGTGTTGCATTCTTTGATGGTTCATTTGTACTGCTTCATTATGTACATTTGTCTTTGTGGTCACTTATGCAGTTTGGTCTTATTTATGCTGTGCATTTACTTGGTGGTGTATTGCTGCCTTCACTGTCCACCTGTATCATGCTTGGTTTTGTTGCAATTGCATTTGGTCTGCACTTTCACTGTTGTGTCTAGTTCTTTTCATTCATGTTGCAACTTAAATGTTTCACTCTGATATATTTATGCATTTGCCACTGAGCTTGATTCATGCAGTCTTCATTTGTACTGGTGACATGTGCATTGCTTCATGTTGCCTATGTATCACTGTTTCATTTGTCTTTGCTGTGTACATGTTGTAAATGATTTGACTTAAGTTGCATCACTGTTATATGCGTATTTGTTCACCTCTGGCCTGTTGTAGTTTGAATTTTGTGATGTTGCCTCTGACCTTTGGTGGCTCTGGCTTGTTTATCTGACCTTGTTGCATATATCACTGAGTTCTCATTTCATATGCTTGCACTACTTCTCTTTGGTCATGTCTGATGGCATTGTTGCAGTAATCTTGAGTTGCAGTGAGCTCGACATTGTTGTTTACTTGATGCTGCATACATGTTGTAAGTGATACTTTAGACCTTTTGCCTTCAGTTGCTTGTCGAATTTGCATGTATCTGTATCACTTTGGTATACTGCAGCTTGTATTCTGCCTTGAGTTGAATCCCGTGTGTTATTTGGGTTTGACCTTGTGCTGAATTGTTAACAGTGCTTTTGTTTGATTTTTGCACACGAGTTGGCGGGGCAGTGCACACGTGTACAAATGTATGTGTGTGTACTGCAGCCACTTATGTATACCTGTCCCTGTAATATCTATGTGCACGACTTTGTGATGAAATCAAGTGTGAATGATGACGAACAACCCAAATAACTGAGGCAAAAATTATTTTCAAAAAATATTTTATTTTATTATTGCAAAAATATTTCTTTTTCAATTTTACTGCGTTAGTGAATATTTTTGCAGATTTCTCAGATGCTGGATTCAAACTGGAATGAAGTTGAAGATAAAAATACGAGTGTGAGTGATATGTAGTGAGGTTAACTGTAAATGTGAAATGTGATGTGATTGTAATCAAAGTTGTATAGTTATAGTGAGAGATTGAAATTGTACTATTCAAAATTGTAATAAATATTTGTTTGAATAAAAATTTCTGTTTGAATTCAAAATCTGTTTAACTTGTTCTGTTTGAATTCAAATTCGAATTCTGTGTAATTTAATTTTATTCAACAAATATTTATTTAATCTATGAAAAACAAGATATTATATTATCAATTACATTTAAATGAATGTATATATGTTTATTATCATCAAACAAAAATCATATAAGCACATATTCAACAATCTCCACCTTTTGATGATAACAAACATATATTTAAGATTTTGAATATGTTAAATGTATTTGATCATTGATATATTCTAATTGCTCCCCCTATTTAAATGCTTCCTCTCTATACGATGCTCCTCCTACATATATGCATACAAATAAAAATATGCAACTGATCCTAGATGCAAATAATGATCCTAGATGCAAATAGAAAATTATTTGACCTTTGCTTGATTTTATTTGACAAAATCTTAACTTTTCTCTCCCCCTTTTGTTATCAGCAAAAGAATAATAGTGTTAGAGAAAATGGAGATAAAGTTATTGATATTAACCAACATTAAAACTCAATTGAATATAAATATTAAATTTCAATAAAAAATCAAACAAAAATCATAAATATTTTGTTAGGCGCATATTCCACTTTTAGAATGATAGGGATGATATCATCATATAAAACCATACAGTTGTGTCTATTTGTGGTATATTTATATCAGGAATTTGAATATCTACTAACCATGCATAACCGTTAGGACTTTTAAATGAGATTAGTAGTATTCCAATTTTATTTTAAAAAAAAATGAATTCAAGTATCTTCTAACCACGCATAACCGTGAGGACTTTTAAATGGGATTAGAATCAACTTGTTTATTTTAAAAAAAAATCAACTTTTGATATGCGTTCCATACATGCATGACCATAAGGACTTTTAAATGAGCATGGAAGCACATAACAAATTCCAAGTAATTCACCCATGCATAACCGTGAGGACTTTTAAATGAGAGTGAATACTTTGGTATTTATTTATTTTATTATTATTATTATTATTTTTATTATTATTTTTTTTATATATATATTTTTTTTTTTTAAAAACTGTGAAAATGAAAAAAACGAACGATTCCTGTTTAAAGTACCACATATCGACAAACTATATAGAATTTCGATGAGTGATGGTTGATAGAAATATGATAGGTATAGAGATGGTCATGGAATTTTTACCAACAAAAAGTTTTATAACTCTTGTTTACATTTCTAAAGAAATTTTCTAATTATACTTTCTCGAGTTATAATATATAATCAATATCAACACTCATCACTTTTTCAATCACTATTTTTCTTTTCGATGATTTGTAGGGAGAAAAAAAATGTTAAATATTCAGCAAATTTCTTAAACACCTAGACTGAGTCGTAGTTTACAAAAACTATTTTCTGGTAGGGGTTTTGTAAAGATGTCTGCCAATTGAGAATCAGTTGAAATAAAATTTATGCAGATATTTTCTTTGGAAATATGATCTCTAATAAAATGATGTCTTACATCTATATGTTTTGTTCGCGAATGATGTACAGGATTATTTGTGAGATCAATTGCGCTTTTGCTATCACACATTAGTGGTACACGTTTAAAATTTAGGCCATAGTCATGCAAAGTTTGTATCATCCATAAGATTTGAGCAGAGCAACCGCTCAAAGCAATATACTCTGCCTCTGTTGTGGATAATGCAATACAATTTTGTTTTCTACTCGACCATGCAACTAATGAATGTCCTAACATAAAACATGCTCCACTAGTACTTTTTCTATCAACCAAATTTCCAGCATAATCAGCATCTGAAAAACCTTTCAATTCAAAATTATCATTTGATGGATACCAAAGACCAAATCGTGGAGTGTGCAATAAATATCTTATAATTCTTTTAACAGCTTTTAAATGAGATTCTTTTGGGTTAGATTGAAAACGCGCACATAAGCAGACAGAAAACATGATGTCAGGTCTAGAGGCGGTAAGATAAAGGAGTGATCCAATCATACCTCTGTACTGCTTTTGATCAACTGTCTTACCCTTTTCATCCTTGTCAAGTTTAAGTGTTGTACTCATGGGAGTACTTGCTGGTTTAGCATCTTTCAATCCAAATTTGTTGACAAGTTCCCTAATATATTTTGTTTGAGAAATGAATGTGCCTTTATTGCTTTGTTGGATTTGAAATCCTAAAAAGAATTTTAACTCTCCAACCAAGCTCATTTCAAATTTTTCCTGCATGACTTTTTCAAATTTCTCATACAATAACTTGTTAGTAGCACCATAAATGATGTCATCAACATATATTTGAACAATCAAAATATCATTGTTTTCACGCAACAGAAATAGTGTGGTATCTACACATCCCTTTTTGAACCCATTTTCAAGGAGATAAGAAGTAAGACATTCATACCAAGCTCTGGGAGCTTGTTTTAATCCATATAATGCCTTCTTTAGTTTGTATACATGGTTTGGATATTCATGACTTTCAAAACCTTCTGGTTGTTCAACAAACACATCTTCTTTTAAAACTCCGTTAAGAAAAGCACTCTTAATGTCCATTTGTCTTAGTTTAAATCCTTTGTAACAAGCAAAAGCTAACAATATTCTAATTGATTCTAGTCTAGCTACAGGTGCAAAAGTTTCATCAAATTCAACTCCTTCAATTTGATTGTATCCTTTAGCAACTAGTCTAGCTTTATTTCTAATTATATTTCCAGATTCATCATATTTATTTTTAAAAATCCATTTTGTTCCTATAACTGGATAATCCTTAGGTCTAGGTGCTAGACTCCAAACATTATTTCGTTCAAACTGATTTAGCTCTTCTTGCATGGCCATGAACCAGTTTTCATCATTAAGAGCTGAATGTATGTTATTTGGTTCTATTTCTGAAATAAATCCACTATATAAGCACAGATCACATAGATTTTTAAAGGATGGACGAGTTTGTATACCTGCTATAGGGTTTCCAATTACCAATTCTGGTGGATGGTCTGTTTTGTATTTCAGCTTTTCTGGATCCAGATTTCTTCGGACTTCTTGAGTTATGGTAGTTTCTCTAGCATCAGCAGTTTCTTTTGGTTTTTCGAACTCATCTTTTTCTTTCTCCTCTTCAACGTTGCTTTTGGATGTATCCTGATCGTCAATGCCTTCATCAAATTTCACATTGATTGACTCTACGATTGTTTTAGTCTTTTTGTTGTAGACTCTATAAGCTTTGCTTCTTGAAGAGTAACCCATGAAGATGCCATCATCAGCCTTTGCTTCAAATTTTCCTAACTGATCACCTGTATTAAGAATATAGCAAGGACATCCAAACACTTTGAAGTAAGCGATGTTTGGTTTTTTGTTGAACCATAGCTCATAGGGGGTTTAGTTAAGAATCGGTCTAATGATAACTCTATTCATTACATAACATGTTGTATTTACAGCTTCTGCCAAGAGATGCAGAGGTAGTTCATATTCATTTAACATAGACCTAGCCAATTCTTGTAAAGTTCGATTCTTTCTCTCAACTACCCCATTTTTTTGTGGAGTACGTGGTGCAGAGAACTCATGTTTGATTCCGTTTTCATCACAGAAAGTTTCAAATTCATAATTTTCAAATTCTCCACCATGATCACTTCTTAACGAAACAATAGAGACTTCTTTTTCATTTTGCACAAATTTTTCGAATCTTGTGAAGTATGAAAAAGTTTCTGATTTTTTAGCCAAGAAATATACCCATGTATATCTTGAGTAATCATCAACTAACACAAAGCAATATTTCTTACCTCCTAAGCTAGCAATGTCATTGGTCCAAATAGATCCATATGAATTAGTTCAAGAACTCTAGAAGTGCTTACATTGTTTTTGGCATGAAACGATGATTTTCTAAGTTTTCCCAAAGTACATGCTTTACAGATGTTTTCAGTTTCAAACTCATGTGATGGCAACCCTCTTACCAAACTTTTCCTTTTTAATTTGTTTAATAAGTTCATACTAGCATGCCCTAAACGTCTATGCCATAAATTCACTTCTATATCCTTTGCTACCAAACATTTAGAGAGGATGAGATCATCAAAAGATAGAGAATATATATTACCTTTCCTTTTTCCTGAAAATAAGATTTCTTTTGATGATTTGTCAACAATTTTGCACATGTCAGAATCAAAGATAACATTCATACCTTTATCACATAGCTGGCTGATTGATATCAAATTGTGGTGCAGATTTTCAACATATAGTACGTCATTCAAGGTAAATGTATTGTTACCTACTTTACCTTTACCGACAATTTTACACTTGTCATTGTTCCCCATTGTGACTCTGCCACCTTTGTACTTTTCTAGTCTAAGAAACTTCGATTTATCGCCTGTCATGTGCCTGGAACAGCCAGAATCCAAGTACCATTGCTGTTGTTCCTTAGCCTGCCAGCATACCTACACGAGAAGAGAGTTTAGTGACCTATTTGTTTTTATAGGTCCATGATTGTTAGTGGCAAAATATTTAGAATGATAATTTTGTGGATACCCAAAACTATTTATAATTGTTCCCTTCGGCACCCAAATTTGTTTAACTTTGAGAGATTTTATATTTGTGCCTTTTGGAACCCAAATCGGTATTGTTTTCATATGTTTGGGTCTATTCCAACAATTATTGTGATTATGTCCAAATTTTTTACAAATTGTGCTCATAGAATTAACTTGATTAATATTGCTTTCAACAATTTTCGAATTATTATATCCAAGTCCTTGTCTAACCATATTAACAGTTTGTTTTCCTAATAGCATATTCAACGATTTTTCACTTTTTGAAAATTTATCTAAGGTCGTTGACAGTTGTTGGACTTGTGTTTTGAGAGATTCATTTTCGTTTAACAACTGTGTGCACTTTTTAATAGAAATCTCTCTCCTAGTATTTTCATTCTCTTTTAAAATCAGAATTTCATTTTCAAGTGATTTTATATTGATTTCCGATTTTTTAATTTCTTCTTCGAATGTTGGACACTTATCACACTTAGGAATTCTACATTGATAGTTCTTAACTAATTGATCAAGTTGTTTATTGCATTCTATCAAAGTATCCTTTTGAGATTCAAGTTTAGCATATTTTTCCCTAAGTCGTTCATAACAGCCATTTACTTCATGGAAATAAATTAGTAATTCAGAATGAGTGAGTTTTGATACCTCGCTTGGCTCGTCGTCGTCACTGTCTGTAACTTCACCATGAAGGCACATGTTTGCTTTTTCACTCTCACTCTCGGTGTTATCACTTTCATCTTCGTCAGTTTCATCCCAAGTAGCCGCAAAGCTTTTCTTCTTTAGTTTCTTTCCTTGATTTGATCGTTTTTGAGGACATTGTGGCTTGATATGGCCAGGTTTGTTGCATTTGTAACAGATGATTTTCTGATCTTCTGGGTTGTCTAGTGCTTTGCCTATTCTGCTTTTCAATTCATGATTTCGAGCTGGATTTCCGTATTTGCGATTCCACCTTTTGAATTTCTTTATTAGTAGCGCCAGCTCTGCTGCTCCATCATCATCATCATCATTCTCATCATCACTTTCAGTTGTTCCTTTGAGAGCTATTGATTTCTTTCGAGTATCTCCACCTTCACGTTCTTCCTTGAATTTCATTTCTAGCTCATAAGTGGTGAGATTTCCGATGAGTTCTTCGACTTTGAGTTGTTTTAAATCTTTCGATTCTTGAATGGCAGTTACTTTTGCTTCAAAGCTTCGTGGAAGGACTCTGAGGATTTTCCAGACTATTTCCAATTCGGTGTATGTTTTTCCGAGAGCTTTTGATTTGTATACGATATTGGAAAGTCATCCGTACATTTCTTTGACATTTTCTTCTTTCGCCATTGTAAAGTTCTCGTATTCGCTGCTTAGCATGGCAAGGCGAGATTCTTTGACTTGAGATGTTCCTTCGTGAGTCACTTCTAATATGTGCCATATTTCCTGCGCAGTTAGACAATGTGAGACACGATTAAATTCAAATTGATCTAATGAACAGATAATAGAATTCATAGCTTTGGCATTAGTATTCTGTAATTTATTTTCTAGTTCTGTCCATTGTTCCTTTGGTTTCTCTATTTCCTGATCATCTACAGTTATAGTTGGTATTCTATAACCTGTCTCAACAATATCCCAAGCGTCAATGGTTTTCAAAAAAAAATTCATCCTATTTTTCCAAAAAGCATATTCACCATTGAACATTGGTGGTCTAACTATGGATTGACCTTCTGCAAAAGCATTATTAAAAGAAGCCATTTTAAAAATTCAAATTTTAAAAAACTGATTTTTTCAAAAAAATAGAATTTTTTTTTAAAAAACAAATGTTGACTTCTATTCCTAGCTCTGATACCACTTGTAGGATCGATTTCACCCTAGAGGGGGGGTGAATAGGGTGATAGTGTAAATTATAAAAATTAATCACGGAAGCTTTATCAAATAATTTAAATTCAGATCACAGGATAACAGCACAGATATAGCAGAATATAAATAACAGAACAGAACAACACAGAATTTACCCAGCTTCGGCAAAACCCTGCCTACGTGCTGCCCCCAAGGTTTCTACTAGAAATTAGATAGTCCCTCGCTTACACACGTAAACTCGCTATACCCGCTATTGACTAATCTAACTCTACGCTCAAAACCCTGACCACAACTCAACCACCGAGTTGCGAATTCCCAAACTACACACCGTAGTTTGTCCCCTAGTCACACGACTAGAAAATTAAAAAAACGGTTTAAAAGAAAAAATACAATTTAAAAACAATAGCAAAACCCTATTTAAAAAAAAAAGCCCAAATTAATAAACCAAAGGCCGGCCCCTTATTCACTCCTTCAACCCGTTCCTTTTATTTTTTCGTTCGTGAAAAATGGCCGCTCCTCAACTCAATTAGGGCTTTTGTTTGCTCCTTGCAATTCAAACTAGGGTTGTGCAAATTGATGTTCGCCGCTTGATACAGTTTGATTGTAGCTTCGATGCTTTTTGCTTTGCCCACGGTTCTTCGATTTGGATGAATTCGTATGTGATTTTCTGGTATGTGTTTTATTCCTTTTGCTCTGCTGATTTTGGCTTTCTCGAACTCGATACGTTATGCCGATGATGATTTTGGGTATTTATAGGATTCGAAGTCCTATTTTTGCGTTCGTATTTTCGTGTTTGAATTTGTCTACTGATTTGCTTTGGCCATTCGATTATACTTGGATGATTGAGATAAAATCTGACTAATTCAATTTCGTATAAATTGATATTGCTTGGTACTCACGATTTCGATTTGTGACTTGTATACTACGGCTCTGACCATTTCAACTTTGATTTCGACACAGCTTTGATTTGTGAATTCATGTGTTTGTTTCGGCCTTGTGAATTCATTGTACTTGGTTGTGATGTTACACTTGTCTTCATATGCCCTTGACTTTGTTATACATTGCTGTGCATTGCATTTTGAGTTGTAGTCTTCTGTCTTCATGTAGCTTGGTACATTCCTGTAGCTCCATCTATGTCGTAGCCTGTACTTGTAGTTGCATTTCGAGTTGGATATGTTGGCACTGGAACTAACTTGTATCTTGGTCCTGATCATTGCTGTGTCCATATGGTATTCAGAACTGTGGCATTGCTGCATATTGATGGCTCTGTTTACATTTGGTGTTTTGGTTTGAACTTGCAGTTAAGAGTATTTTCATCTGGTCTCATCACTGTGTTGCATTCTTTGATGGTTCATTTGTACTGCTTCATTATGTACATTTGTCTTTGTGGTCACTTATGCAGTTTGGTCTTATTTATGCTGTGCATTTACTTGGTGGTGTATTGCTGCCTTCACTGTCCACCTGTATCATGCTTGGTTTTGTTGCAAATTGCATTTGGTCTGCACTTTCACTGTTGTGTCTAGTTCTTTTCATTCATGTTGCAACTCAAATGTTTCACTCTGACATATTTATGCATTTTCCACTGAGCTTGATTCATGCAGTCTTCATTTGTACTGGTGACATGTGCATTGCTTCATGTTGCCTATGTATCACTGTTTCATTTGTCTTTGCTGTGTACATGTTGTAAATGATTTGACTTAAGTTGCATCACTGGTATATGCATATTTGTTCACCTCTGGCCTGTTGTAGTTTGAATTTTGTGATGTTGCCTCTGACCTTTGGTGGCTCTGGCTTGTTTATCTGACCTTGTTGCATATATCACTGAGTTCTCATTTCATATGCTTGCACTACTTCTCTTTGGTCATGTCTGATGGCATTGTTGCAGTAATCTTGAGTTGCAGTGAGCTCGACATTGTTGTTTACTTGATGCTGCATACATGTTGTAAGTGATACTTTGGACCTTTTGCCTTCAGTTGCTTGTCGAATTTGCATGTATCTGTATCACTTTGGTATACTGCAGCTTGTATTCTGCCTTGAGTTGAATCCCGTGTGTTATTTGGGTTTGACCTTGTGCTGAATTGTTAACAGTGCTTTTGTTTGATTTTTGCACACGAGTTGGCGGGGCAGTGCACACGTGTACAAATGTATGTGTGTGTACTGCAGCCACTTATGTATACCTGTCCTTGTAATATCTATGTGCACGACTTTGTGATGAAATCAAGTGTGAATGATGACGAACAACCCAAATAACCGAGGCAAAAATTATTTTCAAAAAATATTTTATTTTATTATTGCAAAAATATTTCTTTTTCAATTTTACTGCGTTAGTGAATATTTTTGCAGATTTCTCAGATGCTGGATTCAAACTGGAATGAAGTTGAAGATAAAAATACGAGTGTGAGTGATATGTAGTGAGGTTAACTGTAAATGTGAAATGTGATGTGATTGTAATCAAAGTTGTATAGTTATAGTGAGAGATTGAAATTGTACTATTCAAAATTGTAATAAATATTTGTTTGAATAAAAATATCTGTTTGAATTCAAAATCTGTTTAACTTGTTCTGTTTGAATTCAAATTCGAATTCTGTGTAATTTAATTTTATTCAACAAATATTTATTTAATCTATGAAAAACAAGATAGTATATTATCAAATACATTTAAATGAATGTATATATGTTTATTATCATCAAACAAAAATCATATAAGCACATATTCAACAAATCGCCCGGTACTTTCTTAACTCGGTTTAATGCAGCAGTCGCTTCGGGACACCAGCCGGATCCATCAATGGTTTTGAAGGCTGCAGTATCAGGTGTCAAGGATAATTCGAATTTAAAAGTGTCATTGATATGGGATCCACCACTGGGTCTCAGGGAACACTACACCACAAAAGGCTTTTAACAGCGTTTGATAAACGCTGTAATATGATACAACAGCGTTATAACAAACGCTGTATAACGACATGCTGTCGTATATAGATAACTTACAACAGCTTTTATATAAACGCTGTTGAAACATCTCTGTGACAGCGTTTATTACGAGCTTTCAATAATCTTTTTACAGCGTTTTCAGACATGCTGTATTATGTTTCAACAGCGTTTATAATTTAGTTGTCGAAGATGTTCAAATTCTACTTTAACTGTTTACAACAGCGTTTTCTAAACGCTGTTACTGAATCATCAACAATTTCGACAGCATGTTAAAAACACTGTGATTGAATCATTGACAGCATGTTAAAAACGCTGTTGTTTCTTCATTGACAACATTAATCAAACGCTGTCTTCTATTTATATAACAGCTTTCATATTCCACTCTATTTTTGAATATTCCAAAACTATAGTTTAAGCATATTCAAGCAACTAGTATATATAACAGGTTCTAATAACTATTAATTGGTTACATAAACTAGTTAAGAGAATATTAATAAACAAAAGACATCCATAAACCAAGTTTCAATAATATCCATAAACAAAAATAACAAAGTAAACCAAGTTGCCACAAATTCTGTTAAACAAAGACACGTTATATGTTAAGTAAAAGTATAATATCAATACAGTAAATCCACACCAAATGCCAACAACAAAACGTGCATCTAAAAAGTTTCATATGTTTGCTACTTGCTACTTGCTACGGAAGAAGAATGTGTCATCGCCATCTTTAATTACCTGCAATGAAGAAATTTGAAATGATCAGTGAGTAAACGCCATCTAAAAATTTGAAGTTTCATATGCTAAAATGCTTAACTGCGCCAAAAAATCACTATATGGATCTAAACATTACACAATGCATGCTCTGTGCACACAAAACTCCCGACAGCAACCATCTTCTCTGTTGCATTATTACTAAATCAACCACTTCAGTTCTGTACATTTCAATTTCCATACATTTTAGTCTGTTGCATTACACTATGCATGCTCCTTCCTCCTCACTATGCATATCACCACTCAAGTTCATCCACTTCCCACCGCCCTGCACAAACTTCATCCAAACACCTCACTGCCCTGCACATACAACCTCTTACTGCCACGACCATTCACTTCCCTAAAAAAAACCTCACTGCAACTTGCCCACTGCCATCACAAAATTGTGCATTACTGCACATCCATATAAACCACCCACCTAATCACCATCACACTAACTTCAACTGCCTCTGTTTCACCATCATACAATCACTGCTTTCACCATTTCACCATATCCTTGTCACAAAACTCTAACGAACACCTCTGCCCACCATACCTTCACTAGTTCAATCACCATATCCTTGTCACAAAGCCTACAACTCCATTTACATACTGCCTATTACATACCCATTGTTCCATCAACCTTAACCATCAACTTCACACATGCTTCAAACCTGATCAACCTCTGCTGTTACCAATTCTCACTGCCTTACCTTTATATCACCCATACAAAAACTTTCACCTCTGCACATAAACAACTTGCCATTGCAAACTCGAACATCAGCAACATACATCCTTCCCAGTGCCATAACACTCATCCATATCCAAACCATACCTAAAAATACCAACACATCAACCATAGTTGCATCCCCTCCAAACTGTCATCACTGCCATTCAACTACACCCTTCGACCACCCTTAAACCTAAACAAAACATCTCACTACTGCCATACATTGTCACAAAACTACACTTCAGTGCTGCTCTTCTATCAACCCACCATCAAACTGAGTACATATCTTAATCCAAATTTTCTGTACTCGTGTTTCAAATGAATCGCAGATTTTCATTTTTATTTTTAAATAATAACAAATTTCAGTTGACTGAAAATGAAAGGTTGTGATTTGTTTAGGTACATGGGAACATGAATATTAGGCATAGAAGATTCCACATAATACAGATTTTGATATTATGACTATAAATTAATATAACAACATATAGATGTAACCAGTTATATGCTAATATATAACAGTTAATGATTGATCATGCAAGTCAGAGTAGAGATATCCAATGTCCCAGGTATTATGATTTTAGTAAAAAGAACGAACCATTCACAAAGTTAACCTTAAGGGGTATGTTAAGGTCTAGGTAGTTGAGGCGCTAAGGCGCAAAACGGCTCCAAGCTTACGCCTCGAGCTTTTAAGCGCCTAAAGCTTTTTTGTGCGTCTTTTATACAAATTTGCGTGTTTTCTCTCCAAAAAAAACAGCATTATAAATTACCATTAAAAATGACAATTTTAGCGTTCATGTTTATAACCAATTTTTTTGCAAATACGAAAACACTAGCTAACACATAAGAAGTCACAAATGATAACCTTAACCAAAACAGTGTCAAATTCAAGTCAACAACACCAAAAAGCTAGAAGTTACTATAACAAAAAGCTAGAAATCATAAAGATGCTCAAGTTCAATACACGATGAGTTTTTAGGAGCCTGGGAGCTTCAATGCCTTAGCAAAATACGAGCTTTTTGGGCGTCTTGAATAGATCGCGTACCTCAACCCTTACAAAGGCGCAAACCATGTACCTTTCTGCGCCAAGGCGCTCGCCTAAATAACACTGGTTAAGGAGTAGCCACCTAGCACACTTTAACATTGTATAATTACAAAATTTACCTTTATGATTGTAGAATATTTAATTAACTAACATGGTTGGTTTTGCGTTTGCGGCTACTTTTTTTGTCTTCCAATTATTGTTTTTGTTATTTTAGTGGTTGTTAATGGGTGCCCAACGGGACACGTTGACATATCATTTACTGGTACTTGTTTAAAGCACTGTCCAAATTAGATAAGCGGCAAAAATTAATAAAGAGAACCTTTTTTTTCCAAACCCCAGCTCCAAACAGTGTAAAATTGCAGTGCACCTTGTCAAATAACAAAGAAACTGATAGCGTCCCTTATCCTTGCCCCTTTTGGTATTTAACTTTAACAATAACTTTTTCAGTTTTTGGTATTGCCTTTATCATTAACCATGACACATTGGGTCGTTGTCCATATGGACTAGCATCTGATTATGGCTAAATGCTTAACAGCATTGTGTTATTCATTACAAGGAAAAAGGATAATAATACCTCTGCCAAGGTCATCTGGATCAGCATGAACTACAACAGCCCTACCCAAAATCGAATTTGGACCACTTAAGGGAATCTTAAACATAAGTAGAAAAGATATTGGTTGAAACTCAGGCAATAATATACATATAAGTTTTAAGAAGATTGGTTAAGAAAATATTTATGCAAATATCAGCTATTCCTGTGATAGGCCAAATGTTTTTAAGATGCCAATATATCTTTAACTTAATATAAATGACACCACTGAGACATTAAATTTACCATGCTGATTGGCAACAATGTTTCCCAGGTCACCTGCATGCCGCTCCTCGTCATTTGGAGCTCCATGAAGCTTCGTCAATGGATTAAAATGTGGACCTAAAATAGGAACAAGTCAGTCTATCCATGCTGTGTTTCATATAAGCTCAAATTTTAAATAAAGGTGAATCGAACGAATGTAATATGTTCTAATAACAAAGAAAATATACATGTTTGGATGACATGAATGAAGAAAGCAAATCACAAGCCTTTATTAAATTTGAATGCATTTATTAAATGTAATCTGCGATTCTTTATTTTTCCAATAAATAATTATTCTTACAAATTATAAATTATCGCCTATTATCGCTTATTAAATTATAAATCTAAGCATTTTCAATGAAGTCGTGTATTTTGGCTAAGATTTTAATATTTTGTTTAATATCAATTGATACAAATTGAAAATTTAAGAGTTTAGATGAGTTTGACAACCGCCGAGAATGTAGGACCACCTAAAGCTAACATGTAGTTGCTTATATGAGTTATCAAGCATGAACTAGTGCTTGAGCAATGCCTAAATACCCATTTAAATGCTTAAATGAGGCCTAAGTCTCGTCTAGACGGACCTAAGCAGACAGCAAAGCCGAGGTGGATGCCTATATAACACACACACAAACATGTATCTGTATGTGTGTACATACATATATACATGGTTGTGTGTAATACACTCATATACATAGACACACACTGACACACACACAGGAAATTTATAATAAATGAAAGAGATTCAGAGACCTGGACAAGTCAAATATTTATCTTTGTAGTTGTGCTTCAGCGTGCTCGATTAAACAATGCAAAACCTTGTAAGTTTCATCACGGTTAGGGTGTGACAAATCTGAAGCAACAAACATAGTAAGCCTTCCTTTTTCTTCAACACAACTCCAACCTGGTTTCTTTTTAATTTTCCTTCCACTCAGATCATTCCTGATTCTTTCAGCGCTCTCCCATTTTCCTTCACTTGCTTCGATATTACTCAATATAACATGATAACCCACATTATCTGACTCCAAATCAAGGAGCTCTCTTGCTGCATAGTTACCAAGTTCATCATCTGAATGTATTCTACAAGAAGCAAGCAAAGCACCCCAAATTCTAGCATCAGGCTGACACTTCATGATATTAATCAGTCCTAGTGCTTCAGATAGTTTCCCACATCGACCTAGAGGCTAACAAAATGGTTGCATTACTTTATCACCACTGGCAAAAGGTAGTAATTTTAGGTAAATTTTAAAAAAACATCAGTACCCTGTATAATCTATTTTCAAGGTAACCAGTATATATCTAAGTACAAATAAACCAAAGACAATTTACTGCTACTATTCACTAATGAAGAATTTCGCATATAGGCCCAAATTAATATTTACAATTACAAGGCTACAAAGCAAAGGCATCTAGAAAGCATTGAATCAACAGCCTGCTACTATTCATAAGAAGTAATTTTTTGCACTTAGGCTTGCATAAATGTGTTCAATTGCAAGGTAATGGCTATGCGCATATCACAGCAATGGCGAACGAAACAAAGACAAGGCAACTGACTTTGGGCGTGACTCAATTCATGGCAACATGACAAACTATAAATCAACTTCAATAGGGACATGTAACCCTTATCATGTAAGGAAACAAGACTGAAAGTATAAAGGTGGAAACTAATTCTAAAGTACAGGGACAGGGACGCACAAAAATTTAGTCAAAAACAATGAAACAAACGAAGGCCTGAATTAATTAAGCCTGACATACAATCAAAACAAATTAAAACAACTAGCAGAGGACACGCATAACAAAGCAGGGTAAGGATGTATGAATCAAGATACAAACGCATGACAGAACCAAATTTTAAGACTACGGACAACGCATTGAGACAGTAAAAGATGAAAGTGAGGCTTAAGCCAACGATTTTATTCAACACAGAGGAAAGTAAAACAAGGCATGAAAGCAATAGGACAATAGAGCATTACCCCAAAAAAATTTCACGCAGTAGGTTTTATTTAATTTTAAAGACAGATGGATTTCAGTACGTAGCCACTAATTACTTCAACAAACACTAATTTTTTTCAAAGAACTGCAGTTGGAATCAAGAATATAACAACGCATTTAAATATTCAAAGATAGGTTTTGTGAGGATCAACTCATCTTAATCTTCTTAATTCAGAACTTTGGTCAACGATAGAAAAACCTTTCAATTCAGCATTCCTAGTCATTACTGGAAAAAAAAACATAAACATCCACTTTAGGAAAAATGGAGAACAAAAAATCTAAAGATAGAAAGAGATTTCCCAAATTCGCAGATGGAGGAGAGAATTGAAAATTTTATTGCCAGCTTCATTCATTGCTTGTTCGCTTTATGGAAGGAGAAGGGGAGATTAACAAGGGTTTGTTGGTTTTTAGAAACTGGAAAAGAAGAGTAAAGAAGGGAGAGATGGAGAACATGACGGGAAATTAAAAAGTTAGCGGTCAAACAAAAAAATTCGGAACAAAAAGGAGGGAAATAAATGACAGCGTTTCCTATTTACTTTGATATTAGAGTTACTGTTAAAAACAGCTTTTTTGGTTTAAACGCTGAGATTGAATGCTGTGTATAGTAAGTTTTCTTGTAGTGGAATTATTTCACGAAGCCGAAAGATTTCTTCGACAAGAGGATGCATGTTTGTATATGAAATCAAAGGAAGTAAACATGGTTAAGGATGGTGGACCGCCCGGTGAAAGCTCGGGTAAAGACAAGGATAAAGGAAGAAGGAAGCACTAGGGAGAACCAAAACTATCCACTTACACAGGATTGAATGCAACACCAAAACGGATATTCTTGGATACTCGGGATTGCCTTCCTTATCGAAGGCCGGCAAGGAGGGAGCTCTCAGAATGCGAAAGGGCATCAGGCAGGCACTGTCTCTTTCATGACCTGGATGGGCATGTTACTAACAGCTGCTGACATCTAAAGGATATAATCGAGGGGCATGCAAGGAATGGTCAGTTGCGACAATATGTGGAAACTCCGAATGCAGCGGTGGAACAGGAGTAGCCACCGCCTACCTTGAACGACGATGGCGTGAGGACCAGGAATGGTGGTCGGTTGGTCATCAACTGATCGCGATGGTTTGGAATAAGTAGAAAACTCTCGACAGATGGCTATGTCACTTACTCATGTATAGGGTCGGAGATAACCCTTAGGCATGCTCTGAGACGATGATAAGCCATGATTCCCTGGTTTGTGAAATCTATTTTTTTTCCTTTTAGCTTGGACATTTGCTTTTTCTACATTGGTTTTGGATTTTGGTTTGAACTCCTGGTTTTGTTGGTTTTTTGGTTTGGATGCTTGATTTTTGATTTGGATTTTGATTAGGATTTTTGATATGGATTTCTGGTTTTTTGGTTGGATTTGGATTTCGGATTGGATTTTGATTGGATTTTCTCTGGATTTTGGCTATCGAGCATGACTTTGCTCGGCAAGGGCCTGGAGAAACCAGAATTCAGCCTAGGACTTAGGCGCCGTATTGTCTACTGTACAGGTCGTCGAGTATAGAATATGCTCAGCAAGGGTCTGAAGCGACCAGGATTCGGCTTAGGACCTAAGCCACAACATTATTCGACGTTCAGGGACATTGAACCAGGAACACCATGGAATTACATAATACAGGTCATCAAGTGTGGATTGCGCTTGGCAAAAACTTGTAGAGGTTACATATTTGGATATTGGCTACGAACAGCTAAGAATTTGGGCATGGACCCAGAACGGTCCGGGATTTGGACATCGACCCAGGGAGGTCATGGACGTGGTTATTGGATATGGATGGATTAGAAATTGGTTGTCGAGTTCAGATGGATATGGATTTGGTTAAGGATATGGTTACTGGATTCGAAATTGGATATCGACTCACAGTAGTCGTAGATTTGGATAAGGATACGGCAATGGCACTTGGATAAAATGGATTGGATTATGAATTGGAAAGTATGGATGTGGATAACATATGTGTAGGATCGATTTCACCCTAGAGGGGGGTGAATAGGGTGATAGTGTAAATTATAAAAATTAATCGCGGAAGCTTATCAATTAATTTCAATTCAGATCACAGAATAGCAGCACAGATATCGCAGAATATAAATAACAGAATAAAACAGAACAACACAGAATTTACCCAGCTTCGGCAAAACCCTGCCTACGTGCTGCCCCCAAGGTTTCTACTAGAAATTAGATAGTCCCTCGCTTACACACGTAAACTCGCTATACCCGCTATTGACTAATCTAACTCTACGCTCAAAACCCTGCCACAACTCAACTACCGAGTTGCGAATTCTCAAGCTACGCCACGTAGCTTGTCCCCTAGTCACACGACTAGAAATTTAAACGGTTTAAAATTTAAAAACAAATTTAAACAGAAAATAAAAAATAAAAACCCTAATTAAAACTTAAACCCTCAAATAAAAAGCCCTTTTATAAACAAGGCCGGTCCACTTTTTTTCTTTAGCCCGTTTGAATTTTAGTTGCTCCGTTCCTTTTTCCTGTTGCTTGTGAAAATATGGCCGATCCTCTTTCGTTTCTCTTTGCGAATTAGGGCTTCTGCTAATTTGCTTTTTCTCCTTGCGATTCCACTTAGGGTTGTGCAAATTGAAGTCGCCACTTGATATGATTCGATAGTAGGCTATGATTCTCTTCGATTTGTTCACGGCTCTTCAATTCGGATCGAGTTTGTTCTTTGTTTTCGGTATGTACTTTTCCCTTTTTCTTTGATGGTTTTGCCTTGCTCGAACTCGATGCCTTTTAAATTGCCGATGATGATTGTGTTTAAATAGGAATCGAATTCCTATATTCTCGTTCGTTCTGATGATTTGAATTTGTCAATTATTTTATCTCTGCCGTATGATTATGCTTGAACGATTATGATCTCTCTGACTTTGTCACTTCGTATATATTTTGTGATGCTTGCTTACTTGATGTTCACGACATCAATTTTCTTTGACTTGGGTATCCTTTGTTGGCCACGTGACGCAGCGGATAAATCGAAACAAACTTCAATCGGTGAAAGTAGCGATCGATGGAATGAAGATACCGAAATGCCCAAATTCGTTGATCCGAAGATACCGAATTCTAGCTATCTCAAACACGTTGATAGCGCACTATACCGTGTTCAAAGATCTACGATTCTTCGCACGTTGATCTAGCGCACTAGATTCCGTGAATCGGCTTCAACAAACGTGGATTCGAGCGCACTCGAATGACGTAAGTGGAGATAGGAGATTACACTCAACTACCAATTAGAGAAGAAAGCACAAAGCAATCAACAAGAAATTTTTATTTCAAAATCAAAAACCCCTTAAAAAATTACAACTCACCCCCTATTTATAGTGTTTTCAACCCCTGACCCTTAAGTCGTGACCGACTCATGCCTCACGACTCAACTAGGTCGTTGCCGACCTAACAGACACTATACGCCTCAATTACAACACAACACAAGCAACCGACTCAACAGATGACAACGACATATGACTTAGAACAACGGCAAAAATAGACGACCTAAACATGAACGACTTATATACAACACGAGTCATCAGATACAAACGACATATGACTCATCATCACCATTAACGACTCATCACCAACGACTCATCCTCAGCGACTCAAGACTTTACGATATACGACTCATCATACAAAGCGACTCAGGACACATCCATATTACAACGCATATAAGTCGGCAGCGACTCAATATACGAAGTCATACGACTTACGACTCAACTATGGAACGACTCAAAACACACACGACTTAAGCTCCCAAGCTTCCTGTGGTAACTCCTCAAACGACTTAACTAGGTCGTGCCCTTCCGCCGACTCAAGCCTTTAACAGTTGGAACCTTCTCCTTCTTCCTGATAAGTCGTATACGCCTTATAGATGGGTCGTTGAGTCGTGTACGACTCATCAGACTTGAACACCCCAAGTTCTCGTTGAGTCGTAGTCCTGTTTCATTAACCCGTATACGACTCAAGTGTTTGTTATCTCGTGCCTCTTCTTCGTTAGGTCGTACCTCCCCTTCACTCGACCAGTTAGGTCGTTCACGACTCATAGCTGCTTGACTCGTGAACGACTTAAGTCCTAAAAACGAAGCTTCCTTAACTCGAGAACGATCTCCCTCTTTAAGTTGCATACGACTTATCCCCTGAGCTACATCATCCTCCCTTGGTTGAGAAAAATTCGTCCTCGAATTTGTAAATTCTTCTACCTCAGATTGTTCGTCTCTATAATATGGTACGAGATGTTTAACATTGAACACATCAGAAGTGTAAACATCCTCCGGCAATTTCAATTTGTAAGCATTTTCATTAATCCGTTTCACAACTTCTACAGGACCAATTTTTCTGGCTTTCAACTTGTTACAAGTGCCTACCGGAAAACGATCCTTCGTCAACACAGCGTAAACCAAAACACCTTCGTTAAATTCAACATTCCGTCGCTTCAAATCAGCAGTTCGCTTATACTTCCCATTTGTCTTCACCAATCGTTCCTGAATGATCTTATGACATTCGGTTAATTCTTCAACAAAGTCTACAGCTCGTTTAACCGTCCCCTTCAGTTGTGGTACTACTGCCAAATCCAACGGTCCCCTGGGTAAATTTGAATATACAATCTGGAATGGACTGAATCCTGTGCTACGATTCACTGCATGATTATGAGCAAACTCTGTCTGGCATAACTTCATGTCCCAACTTTTCAGATTATCTTTCACCAAACATCGCAACAAATTTCCCAATGATCTGTTCACAACTTCGGTTTGACCATCTGTCTGCGGATGATACGCGCTGCTAAAGTTCAACTTCGTTCCCATCATCTTCCACAAACTTAACCAAAAGTGACTCAGAAAACGAGTATCTCTATCCGACACAATAGACTCTGGCAATCCATGAAGTCGATAGATCTCCTTGAAAAATAACTGAGCAACACGAACAACATCCGTCGTCTTCTTGCAAGTAATAAAATGTGCCATTTTAGAAAATCTGTCAACCACTACATATATAGAATCATTACCACGCTGCGTTCTCGGCAATCCCAATACAAAGTCCATACTCACATCAACCCATGGTCTAGCCGGTACAGGCAACGGTATATACAACCCAGCATTGGTCGCGGTTCCTTTCGAAACTTGGCAAATATGACATCGCTCCACAAACCTTCCCACTTCTTTCCTCATCGACGGCCAAAAGTAAGACTGTGAAATCAATTGCAAAGTACGATCACGGCCCACATGCCCTTCCTCGTGTAACTCCTTGATAATTTTCAATCTCAAGCTACAATCCGGTATGCATAAACGACTCCCTTTAAACAGAAAACCATCCACCAATATAAACTCGTCATCACTTCCTTCCTTTACCTTTTCAACAAATTTCACAAAATAAGGATCTTCCTCAATCAGCTCTGGCAACATTTCAAACCCTGTCACTTCAACCTTCATTGTTGTTAATAAATGACTCCTCCTACTCAAAGCATCAGCTACCCGATTCGTCACCCCTGATTTGTGCTTAACGACAAAAGTAAACTGCTGTAAATAAGCAATCCATGATGCATGTCTCGCTGAAATCTTGTCTTGCCCCTGTAAATGCTTCAATGCCTCGTGATCAGTATATAAAACAAATTCTTTCTGAAACAGATAGTGCCTCCAGTGCTTAACAGCTTGTACAACAGCATAGAATTCAACGTCATATGTACTGTATCTCATCTTTGCCCCTGACAACTTCTCACTGAAATAAGCAACTGGCTTCCCATTCTGACTCAGAACTCCTCCAATACCAACTTTCGAAGCATCGGTATGCAATTCAAACAACAACTGAAAATTCGGTAAAACAAGAATTGGTGCAGACGTCAACAATTCCTTAATCTTCTCAAAAGCAACCCCCGCTTCCTCTGACCATACAAACTGCTTCCCCTTCATGCAATTAGTAACTGGAGCCATCACGCTACTTGCGGAATGAATCTTCGGTAGAATGATGCTAGCCCATGAAAACTTCTCACCTCTGTAATCGTCCTCGGCTGTGGCCAATTCCTGACTGCTTCCACTTTATTCTGGTCAACTTGAATTCCTGCTTCCGAAACAATATACCCCAGAAATAAAACACTTCTTGCCATGAACACACATTTCTTCGTAGCAGTATAAAATTGTTCTTCGCGAAGAATAATCAACACTTCCCTCAAATGTAGAACATGCTCCTCCATACTCCCGCTATATATCAGAATATCATCAAAATAAACTACCACGAACTTCCCAATGAATGGTCTAAAGATTTGATTCATCACCCGCTTGAATGTACTAGGTGCATTTGATAAACCAAATGGCATAACCAACCATTCGTATAACCCCTCTCTCATCTTGAACGCTGTCTTCCATTCGTCTCCAGGTCTAATCCGAATCTGGTGATAACCACTCTTCAAGTCGATCTTCGAAAATATAGTTGCCCCACTCAACTGATCCAATAAATCATCCAGCCTTGGCATAGGAAATCTGTAACGAACAGTAATCTTGTTCAAAGCTCGACTATCTGTGCACATTCTCCATGTTCCATCCTTCTTGGGCACCAACAATGCTGGCACAGCACATGGACTCAAACTTTCCTGAATACGTCCCTGCTCCAACAACTCTTCCACCTGCCTTCGTAACTCCTCATGTTCCTTCGGACTCATTCGGTAATGTGGTCGATGTGGTAACACTGCTCCCGGAACAAGATCAATTTGATGTTGAATGTCTCTCAATGGCGATAACTCCTTAGGCAACTCCTCTGGAAACACATCCTCAAACTCTTCCAAAACTGACTTTGCTTCTTCTGGAATTTCAACCACTTCACTGCACTCTCGCCCAATCAACAAAAATACTTCAGGCTCCTCTTCAACTTCTTCCACAAACTCCTTCAAAGTCAACAGAGTTTTCAATTCCTCAATCTCTTCTAGTTTGCTCTCTTTCTGTTGTTGTTTCTTGGGAACCAAAGTGATTTTAGTACCCTCGAACATGAAACTGTAACTATTGGCACGACCATCATGTTGAACTGCTCTATCGAACTGCCATGGTCTGCCCAACAACAGATGACAAACATCCATATCCACTACATCACACCAAATTTCATCTTTGTACTTCTTCCCAATAGAAAAATTAACACAAGCCCTTCGACACACCTTCACTTCACCACCCTTCCTTAACCATGCTAGCTTGTACGGTTTAGGATGTTTCTCAGTCTTCAAGTTCAACTTCTTTACTGCTTCTGTAGAAATAATATTATCGCAACTTCCAGCATCAATAACGAACTTGCAAACTTTTCCCAGAATAGTGCATGTCGACTGAAAAATATTGCTTCTCAACCAACTACAATCCTCCTCTTGCTTTGGTGTAAGACATGACCTCCTCATCATAAGATTACAACCTTCATCTCCAGACAATTCTTCCTCCTCCTCAACATAAGGTGCATTTGAACATTCTGCCTCCTCACCATCATCCTCCTCAACTTCTGCAACCATTGCTCTCTTCTTCGGCTTCGGACATTCGTTGCTTTTATGACCCAACTCTTGACAATTATAACATTTGAAACCACTGCTAACCTTTGCCTTCTCAGCCTCCTTTACCACTGGCTTTGTAACATGTTTAGGAACATTAGAACTTCCACCAACACCCCTTGCTTGATTATTGGAATTAGTAATCACACCACCTCCACGTCTTCCTTGTTTCTCCCAAGCCAATGCTTTCTGATGTGCCTCTGCAACTGATCTAGGATCAAACATATTAACCATATCCTGGATCTGCATTCTCAATCCCCCAATGAATCTAGCAGTTAGCTGTTCTTCCGTTTCCATAATATCATTCCTGGCAATGAGTTGGTAAAATTTGTCAGCATAATCACTAACAGACTTCGTCCCTTGCCTCAGATTTTGCAATCTCTAGTACATAAGTGATTGATAGTTGTATGGTAAGAATGTAGCCCTCATCAATTTCTTCATCTTCTCCCAATATTCTATCTTTGACTTCCCCATTCTCTCCCTGGTAAGTTTAGTTTGCTGCCACCACGCCAAAGCTCTCCCCCTCAACCTCGTAGCAACCAACTTTACTCTCCTATGCTCAGGAATCTCCTTGAAATCAAAGATCTCTTCAACATTTGACACCCAATCAAGAAATTCTTCAGCTACCATCCCTCCTTTAAACTCCGGAATCTTCATTTTTATACCCGATTCCCAACGTCGATCATCATCAATAACCCGATACTGACGTTGTCCCTGATCTCGGTCTCTGAAATGAATACTTCCCCTATCACCGTCAAACTCCTCATCAAAGTCTGATGCATATCGTTGTCTTTCACGCCCTCCAGCATCTCTACCACCACTCCTACTACCAACATCCCGTCTATCATGATCATCAACATTCCTCCTACTTCGTTTATCAACACTCCTAGGCTCTTGACTTTCTCTCCTCTCCCGTTCTGAATGTGATGACACTCTACTACCCCCACGGATGGATTCAGGTGAATTTCTTCTTCTACTTTGATTCATATCAATCATAAGCTTCTCCAACCTACCAATGCCTTCATCAATCTTCTCGTGCATTCGTTGTTCCATTTGATCGGCCTCTTCTCTCCGATATAAAGCTTCAACGTTTTGATGTCGGTTAGCTCTTCTAGGTGGCATGGTTGAAAACTCTTCACAACACTTCAAACTCTCCTTGACTCGGCTACACTTAGATCGGCCTCAACAATTCACGGCTTGATCTTCACGACTTAACTTGGCTCGGCTCAAGGTTAAGTCGGCTTCAATTCAAACACAAGGCACGGCTTACACTCTTCTATACTTGGCGCGCAAAAATCTCCTCACAAATTCAAACACTCTCCAACACTTGATTCAAAATGCTATAGATCAAATACTCCAAGCTTGTTGCAACTTCAAGATGAACACAACGAACACAACTTCAAACTTCAACACTTGGCTCCAAGAATCAACTTAGCTGTGATTGGCTAAGTATGGCTCTGATACCAAACTGACGCAGCGGATAAATCGAAACAAACTTCAATCGGTGAAAGTAGCGATCGATGGAATGAAGATACCGAAATGCCCAAATTCGTTGATCCGAAGATACCGAATTCTAGCTATCTCAAACACGTTGATAGCGCACTATACCGTGTTCAAAGATCTACGATTCTTCGCACGTTGATCTAGCGCACTAGATTCCGTGAATCGGCTTCAACAAACGTGGATTCGAGCGCACTCGAATGACGTAAGTGGAGATAGGAGATTACACTCAACTACCAATTAGAGAAGAAAGCACAAAGCAATCAACAAGAAATTTTTATTTCAAAATCAAAAACCCCTTAAAAAATTACAACTCACCCCCTATTTATAGTGTTTTCAACCCCTGACCCTTAAGTCGTGACCGACTCATGCCTCACGACTCAACTAGGTCGTTGCCGACCTAACAGACACTATACGCATCAATTACAACACAACACAAGCAACCGACTCAACAGATGACAACGACATACGACTTAGAACAGCGGCAAAAATAGACGACCTAAACATGAACGACTTATATACAACACGAGTCATCAGATACAAACGACATACGACTCATCATCACCATTAACGACTCATCACCAACGACTCATCCTCAGCGACTCAAGACTTTACGATATACGACTCATCATACAAAGCGACTCAGGACACATCCATATTACAACGCATATAAGTCGGCAGCGACTCAATATACGAAGTCATACGACTTACGACTCAACTATGGAACGACTCAAAACACACACGACTTAAGCTCCCAAGCTTCCTGTGGTAACTCCTCAAACGACTTAACTAGGTCGTGCCCTTCCGCCGACTCAAGCCTTTAACAGTTGGAACCTTCTCCTTCTTCCTGATAAGTCGTATACGCCTTATAGATGGGTCGTTGAGTCGTGTATGACTCATCAGACTTGACCACTCCAAGTTCCCGTTGAGTCGTAGTCCTGTTTCATTAACCCGTATACGACTCAAGTGTTTGTTATCTCGTGCCTCTTCTTCGTTAGGTCGTACCTCCCCTTCACTCGACCAGTTAGGTCGTTCACGACTCATAGCTGCTTGACTCGTGAACGACTTAAGTCCTAAAAACAAAGCTTCCTTAACTCGAGAACGATCTTCCTCTTTAAGTTGCATACGACTTATCCCCTGAGCTACATCACCACGGCTTCGATTTTTGACTTTGTGATGAAGTTTGACTCATTCATCATTGACTGTGATGATTTTTGGCTTTGGCTTTGCTATGCTTCCACGGCTTCGACCCTTACATTGTTCACCTCGGCCTATAGTGTTCATGTTGTACTTGGATAGTTGGTATTTGATTTTGTACTGTAGTTATCTTCGATTGTGTGATGTTGCCTCTGGTTGCTGTCATATACTAATGAACTTGAAATGTACCATGATAGTCATGTGCCACTGCATCACCACTGTTGCACTGCCTTTGTGGTCTTCACTGTGTTCATGCACTTTGGTCTTTGTTTACTGTGTACTTGTTGAAATGATTGAGACTTGCAGTTTACTAGGCTTTGATTTTGTGGCTTCGACATCTTATATTCACGAGATGTTTATTGTGAAGCTTGGTTTACTGGTGCATGTTGCTGCTGTGTTGCCAATTGGGCTTGTAGTTGATTCTTTGAGTCCTTTCTTATTTTAAAAAAAAAACTGCACATGTTACTTGTATCACAACGGTTTAATTGTTATCTGACTTTGGTCATGATTTGTTCAACCTGAAATTTATTTGCGAATTCATGTGCTTGATATTTGAGTTGTTGTATGGTCATTGGTGCACTTGGTCATTCGAGTCTTCCCTGCATCATTATCTGTTGCATCTTTGGTTTTGGGGCCGTTGTGTTGGTCTGTCTTGTTTTTGGCCAGATTTGAGTTTTGCATTGTGTTGCTTGTATAGAGTAACTGGTTTTGGTCGAGACTTAATTCTTTGTTGGCACTGGCTGTTGTAGTCCTGTCCACTCATGTACATGCTTCACTGCAGCCTTCTTTGCATTGTTCATTTTACTGTCTTTATTGTGGCATACTTTGATAGTGCCATTTTGGTCTGGTTCCATATTTGTAGTTTTGACCATGTTGATGTTCTGTTCATTGCTTTTGGAATTTTCACTTATATACATGTGTCCATTTGTCTGCAATTGATCATTGCTTTGATTTTCACTGCCTTCTGTCCATGTTGGTTCGAATTGCACTTGTCACTGCTGCAGTCGCTATGCAGTTGCTATGCCTTCGGTCATGTTGCCTTGTGTTGAATCCAGTTTCAAAACTCGGGTTTGACCTTGTGCTCGTGTTGTAATTTTTATGTTATTGCACGTGAGTTGAACCCGGCTTTTCATTTGGGTTTGACCTGTGCTCACCTGTCCTTGTAGCATTATCAAGTGTATATATCGGTGTGTACGGCCTTGTGGCATATACAGTAATACACTGTGTATGTCACAAGTTGTTCGTGTATGATGAATTCAAATTTAAATGATGACGAACAACCCAAATAACTGAGGCAAATATCATTTTCAAAATTCACGTTTTATTTTATATCGCAAAAATATTTTATTTTCAATTTTACTGCGTTAGTAAATATTTTCGCAGATTGCTCAGATGCTGGATTCAAACTGGAATGCAGTTGAAGATAAAAATACGAGTGTGAGTGATATGTAGTGAGGTGCTGATGTAAATGTGTAAAATGTGATGTAATCAAAGTTGTATAGTTATAGTGAGAGCTTGAATTTGTATACTATTCAAAATTGTAATAAATATTTATTTGAATAAAATATTCGTTTGAATTCAAATTCCGTGTTATTTATTTTATTCAGCAAATATTTATTTAATCTGTGAAAATAAAATAGTATATTAACAAATACATTTAAACGAATGTATATATGTTTATTATCATCAAACAAAAATCATATAAGCGCATATTCAACAATCTCCCCCTTTTGATGATAACAAACATATATTTAAGATTTTGAATATGTTAAATGTATTTGATCATAGATATATCTAATTGCTCCCCCTATTTAAATGCTTCCTCTCTACACAAAGCCCCCCTACATATATGCATACAAATAGAAATATATAAATGAGCCTATATGCAAATGGAAAATTATTTGACCTTTGCTTGATTCTATTTGACAAAATCTTAACTTTTCTCTCCCCCTTTTGTTATCAGCAAAAGAATAATAGTGTTAGAGAAAATAGAGATATAGTAATCGATATCAATCCAACATTAAAACTCAATTGAATATAAATATTAAATTTCAATAAAAAGTCAAACAAAAATCATAAATATTTTGTTAGACGCATATTCCACTTTTAGAATGATGGAAATAATGTCATCATATAAAACCATACAGTTGTGTCTATTTGTGGTATATTTATATCAGGAATTTGAATATCTACTAACCATGCATAACCGTTAGGACTTTTAAATGAGATTAGTAGTATTCCAATTTTATTTAAAAAAAATGAATTCAAGTATCTTCTAACCACGCATAACCGTGAGGACTTTTAAATGGGGTTAGAATCAACTTGTTTATTTTAAAAATCAACTTTTGATATGCGTTTCATACATGCATAACCGTGAGGACTTTTAAATGAGCATGGAAGCACATACAAATTCCAAGTAATTCACCCATGCATAACCGTGAGGACTTTTAAATGAGAGTGAATACTTTGGTATTTATTATTATTATTATTACCTTTTTTTTTAAAAAAATGTGAAAAATGAAAAATGAACGATTCCTGTTTAAAGTACCACATATTGACAAACTATATAGAATTTTGATGAGTGATGGTCGTTAGAAATATGATAGTTATAGAGATGGTCATGGAATTTTTACCAACAAACAGTTTTATAACTCTTGTTTAAATTTCTAAAGAAATTTATTAATTATACCGTCTCGAGTTATAATATATAATCAATATCAACGCTCATCACTTTTTCAATCACTATTTTTCTTTTCGATAATCATTTGGGAGTCGGATTAGTCATAATAGTCATTTAAAATCAAATTCAAAAATAATTATGAAATTAATTTTTCAAAAATGACTAATCTGAACCTATGGCCAAAAATGATTTTTTCCAGGGGGTTTTATAAGAAAATTTTCTGCTATTTGAAAATTATTTGAAATGAGAAATATGCAGATATTTTCTAAAAAAAACGATGCAGTTACTAAATGTCTCAACAAAAAATCACGCTTCACTAGTAATTTTTCTATCAACTAGATTACCAGTGTAATCTGCATCTGAATTTCTCTTTCACTCAAAATTATCATCAATTGAATTTTATTGACCAAACCATGAAGTGTGCACCAAAAATTTCGAACTCCATTTTTACAGCAATTTAAATGACATTCTTTTGAAATTGAATTAAAGCCGTGTTAATAATCAAAAAACCGTGAATATAGAGTTAGCCGTATTATAACCAATTTGTATTATCCTACAAAACACTATTTTTAATCCAAACTGATATATATGAAGTAATTCAAAGAATCTAGAGATTATTATAGTGTTTTTGGCATAAGAATAAAATTGGCCAACTATGTTGCATAAGTCAGAATCAAAATCATCATCTTTTCATCATCTCAATATTGGCTGATTTTAATTCAGAATACGGTGCAGATTATCACATTTAATATATCGTTTAAAACATATCATTACCTGTTTTACCTTTACGATATTTTTCGTTGTTGTCCGTTGTGATTCTGTCACCTTTATGCTAGGCTAAGGAATTTTGCTTTGTCGCCCGTTGTGTTTCTGGAACAGCCAAAATCCAGAGAACACTATTGTTGTTCCTTAGCCTGCCAACATACCTACACGATGAAAGATTTATGTGACCTATTTGTTTTTATAGGTCCATGGTTGTTAGTGGCAGAAAATTTTGAAAAATAATTTTGTGCAGACCTAAAACTATTTATAATTGTTCCCTTCGGCACCCAAATTTGTTTAACTTTGAGAGATTTTATATTTGTGCCTTTTGGAACCCAAATCGGTATAGTTTTCACATGTTTGGGTCTATACCAACAATTATTGTGATCGTGTCCAAATTTTCTACAAATTGTGCACATAGAATTTTCTCGATTAATCTCATTTCTAACATTTTTAGAATGACTATATCCAAGTCCTTGTCTGACCGTATTAACAGTTTGCTTTCCTAATAGCATGTTCAACGATTTTTCACTTTTAGAAAATTTATCTAAAGTCGTTGACATATGTTGGACTTGTGTTTTGAGAGATTCATTTTCATTTAACAATTGAGTGCACTTTTTGATAGAATTCTCTCTCCTTGTATTTTCACTTTCTTTTAAAATCAGAATTTCATTTTCAAGTGATTTTATATTGATTTCTGATTTTCTAACTTCTTCTTCGAATGTTGGACACTTATCACACTTAGGGATCCTACTTTGATAGGTTTTAACTAATTGGTCAAGTTGTTTATTTAAATCTATCAAAGTATCTTTTTGTGATTCAAGTTTGGCATATTTCTCCATAAGTCGTTCAAAACAGCCATTTACTTTGTGGAAATAAATGAGTAATTCAGAGTGAGTAACTTTTGATACCTCGCTTGGCTCGTCATCGTCGCTATCGGTTATATTCCCATGAAGGCACATATCTTCTTTCTCACTCTCACTGCTATCGCTTTTATTCCACGTGGCTGTAAAACACCGTTTTGATTTCTTTTCAAAATCGCGTTGAAATCGGGGATTATTGGGCTTGATATCACCGGGTTTGTTGCAGATGATCCCGTGTTCTTTCGAGTTATCCAGTGCTGTGATTATTCTGCTTTTTAATTTTTGCTTTAGAGCTGGATTTACATATTTGCGGTTCCACCTTTTGAATTTCTTCATTATTAATGCCAGCTCGGCTGCTCCATCATCATCATCCTCATCACAACTGTTATTTACCAATCCTATTAAGCACATTTCTTTAACTGAGTTAGTTGTGGAGGACTTCTCATTGCTGTTGACTTTTGCACCATATATTGCAATCAAAGTATTCCAAATTTCCTGTGCATTTTCACAATGAGAGATGAAATTAAAATTATCTTGATTAATATAAGAATATAATATATGCATAGCAAGAGCATTAATCGAGATAATTTTCTTATCTGTTATATCACACCCATTTTCAATAATATCCCAACATTTAATATTAACAGATTTTAAATAAAATTCCATTTTTAATTTCCAATTCAAAAAATCTGTTCCATTGAAAATAGAAGGAATAATATTGGAGCGACCCTCAACAAAAGTATTAGTAAAAGAAGCCATTTCAAAAATTCAAAATTTTAAAACAAAAACCAATTTTTAAAACACGAATTTAAAACAAAAATTGATTTTTGTAAAAAAAATTTAAAACAAAAACGGCTTTTGTTCCTAGCTCTGATACCACTTGCAAGATCGATTTCACCCAAGAGGGGGGGTGAATAGGGTGATAGTGTAAATTATAAAAATTAACCGCGGAAGCTTATCAATTAATTTCAATTCAGATCACAGAATAGCAGCACAGATATCGCAGAATATAAATAACAGAATAAAACAGAACAACACAGAATTTACCCAGCTTCGACAAAACCCTGCCTACGTGCTGCCCCCAAGGTTTCTACTAGAAATTAGATAGTCCCTCGCTTACACACGTAAACTCGCTATACCCGCTATTGACTAATCTAACTCTACGCTCAAAACCCTGCCACAACTCAACTACCGAGTTGCGAATTCTCAAGCTACGCCACGTAGCTTGTCCCCTAGTCACACGACTAGAAATTTAAACGGTTTAAAATTTAAAAACAAATTTAAACAGAAAATAAAAAATAAAAACCCTAATTAAAACTTAAACCCTCAAATAAAAAGCCCTTTTATAAACAAGGCCGGTCCACTTTTTTTCTTTAGCCCGTTTGAATTTTAGTTGCTCCGTTCCTTTTTCCTGTTGCTTGTGAAAATATGGCCGATCCTCTTTCGTTTCTCTTTGCGAATTAGGGCTTCTGCTAATTTGCTTTTGCTCCTTGCGATTCAACCTAGGGTTGTGCAAATTGAAGTCGCCACTTGATATGATTCGATAGTAGGCTATGATTCTCTTCGATTTGTTCACGGCTCTTCAATTTGGATCGAGTTTGTTCTGTGTTTTCGGTATGTACTTTTCCCTTTTTCTTTGATGGTTTTGCCTTGCTCGAACTCGATGGCTTTTAAATTGCCGATGATGATTGTGTTTAAATAGGAATCGAATTCCTATATTCTCGTTCGTTCTGATGATTTGAATTTGTCAATTATTTTATCTCTGCCGTATGATTATGCTTGAACGATTATGATCTCTCTGACTTTGTCACTTCGTATATATTTTGTGATGCTTGCTTACTTGATGTTCACGGCATCAATTTTCTTTGACTTGGGTATCCTTTGTTGGCCACGGCTTCGATTTTTGACTTTGTGATGAAGTTTGACTCATTCATCATTGACTGTGACGATTTTTGGCTTTGGCTTTGCTATGCTTCCACGGCTTCGACCCTTACATTATTCACCTCGGCCTATAGTGTTCATGTTGTACTTGGATAGTTGGTATTTGATTTTGTACTGTAGTTATCTTCGATTGTGTGATGTTGCCTCTGGTTGCTGTCATATACTAATGAACTTGAAATGTACCATGATAGTCATGTGCCACTGCATCACCACTGTTGCACTGCCTTTGTGGTCTTCACTGTGTTCATGCACTTTGGTCTTTGTTTACTGTGTACTTGTTGAAATGATTGAGACTTGCAGTTTACTAGGCTTTGATTTTGTGGCTTCGACATCTTATATTCATGAGATGTTTATTGTGAAGCTTGGTTTACTGGTGCATGTTGCTGCTGTATTGCCAATTGGGCTTGTAGTTGATTCTTTGAGTCTTTTCTTATTTTTTTTAAAAAAAACTGCACATGTTACTTGTATCACAACGGTTTAATTGTTATCTGACTTTGGTCATGATTTGTTCAACCTGAAATTTATTTGCGAATTCGTGTGCTTGATATTTGAGTTGTTGTATGGCCAGTGGTGCACTTGGTCATTCGAGTCTTCCTTGCATCATTATCTGTTGCATCTTTGGTTTTGGGGCTGTTGTGTTGGTCTGTCTTGTTTTTGGCCAGATTTGAGTTTTGCATTGTGTTGCTTGTATAGAGTAACTGGTTTTGGTCGAGACTTAATTCTTTGTTGGCACTGGCTGTTGTAGTCCTGTCCACTCATGTACATGCTTCACTGCAGCCTTCTTTGCATTGTTCATTTTACTGTCTTTATTGTGGCATACTTTGATAGTGCCATTTTGGTCTGGTTCCATATTTGTAGTTTTGACCATGTTGATGTTCTGTTCATTGCTTTTGGAATTTTCACTTATATACATGTGTCCATTTGTCTGCACTTGATCATTGCTTTGAGTTTCACTGCCTTCTGTCCATGTTGGTTCGAATTGCACTTGTCACTGCTGCAGTCGCTATGCAATTGCTATGCCTTCGGTCATGTTGCCTTGTGTTGAATCCAGTTTCAAAACTCGGGTTTGACCTTGTGCTCGTGTCGTAATTTTTATGTTATTGCACGTGAGTTGAACCCGGCTTTTCATTTGGGTTTGACCTGTGCTCACCTGTCCCTGTAGCATTATCAAGTGTATATATCGGTGTGCACGGCCTTGTGGCATATACAGTAATACACTGTGTATGTCACAAGTTGTTCGTGTATGATGAATTCAAATTTAAATGATGACGAACAACCCAAATAACTGAGGCAAATATCATTTTCAAAATTCACGTTTTATTTTATATCGCAAAAATATTTTATTTTCAATTTTACTGCGTTAGTAAATATTTTTGCAGATTGCTCAGATGCTGGATTCAAACTGGAATGCAGTTGAAGATAAAAATACGAGTGTGAGTGATATGTAGTGAGGTGCTGATGTAAATGTGAAAAATGTGATGTAATCAAAGTTGTATAGTTATAGTGAGAGCTTGAATTTGTATACTATTCAAAATTGTAATAAATATTTATTTGAATAAAATATTCGTTTGAATTCAATTCCGTGTTATTTATTTTATTCAGCAAATATTTATTTAATTTGTGAAAACAAAATAGTATATTAACAAATACATTTAAACGAATGTATATATGTTTATTATCATCAAACAAAAATCATATAAGCGCATATTCAACAATACGGACTTCAGATATTGGACTTGGGGATATTCAAAACAAACCTTTCGATGGCAAGGCATGTTTTAGGGCGCAAATGTTAACCCGCCTTTTTACAAGACCGTGGACGGGCGGATTTAACCAAATCGACTACTCATTTATCGAGACTGGAATACAATTGGTTGGAGCCAGCTGGATGGATAGATGGTCAGTCAGGGATAGTTCAATATGCATTACTCGACCTAGGTGGGTCGGTAGGTGCCGCTCGGTCAAGTGCGAAGGACACGGATGGTTCGGCTTGATGGAGTCGTTCGGCCTTAGTGATGTCACTCGGTCTGGAAGTCATGGGTCGCTTGGCATTGCGGATCGGTCTGCAAGTCAGGGGTTGGGTCTTGATGATGGCATTCGGTATGGAAGTCATGGGCCGCTCGGCATAGGTCATTTGGTTTGGAAGTCATGGGTCACTCGGCATCGTGGTTTGGCCTGAGTGGTTCGGCATTGATGGTTGTTTGGCACCTGGAGATGGCTGGGCATTGTGGCTCGGCATAGGTGGTTCAGCCTCAATGGTGCTTCGGCACATGGAGGCGGCTCGGCATTGTGGTTCGGTCAGGGTAGCTCGGTAATGGTGGTTCGGCACTGGAGGTCGTTCGGCCTGAGGGTATGGTTTGATATTGGACATCGCTCGGCATAAGACATCGCTCTGCGTTGTGGTTCGGTCAGAGTCACTCGTTTCCATTCGGCATGTATGGGTCGGCATGTATAGAACTCGGGGTCGGTTACAATGACAACTCTAATTCGACCATGGCCTTGATGGGACCCGGGTCACTCAGAAGGCCCAACAACTTAGGATTTACCTATAAATACAGCATGTGGGGGTTCAGAAAAGGGATCTGCTTCATACTCTCTTGCTTACTATTTCCTAAGGCTAAGTTACTCTTGTAACTGTAATTGATTCTAACATCAATAAAAAGAAAACTTCTGTAGTGAACGTAGGCCGGAGTTAGCCGAACCACTATAAAATCTATTGTTCTTTACTGCTTTCATTTTAATTTTGACAGTTCTTCATATTATTACTCTCTACATATATTCTATCTGAGAGCCATGACTGTGATTGGGTGCTTTTGCTTGGATTTGGGTGTTAGTGTCCAATTTTGGTGCTAACATAAAGAATTTTGGGTTAATCAATTGGATAAAATAAATGGTTTCGAAATGTGTACTTAACTAAATTGGAATATTGTAAACAAGATTTTTGGAATATAAGTACAAAAAAGGATTTTTAAACAATAAATCCTTAAATGGTACTTGTTTAAATATAAAAGGTTTTTAAATCAAGATTTAAAATATTTTTGAAGAATAGAAGTGAATTTGGAAATATGTATATAAGTGGTTATACTGGAGTCAAGTAAGATTTTCAAATTTACAAAGTGAAATTGGAATAAAGAAAATGGCTTGTTTTAAAAAGTGAATTTTTAAATTATTAATTTGATAATTTTTAAAGTGTTAATTTATTCTAGAAAATTATTTGTTTAATTATTTTAAATTGTTTAAAGCATATTTAATTATTAAATGGTTACTTTATAATGATTCTTAAAGATTTATTAGTATTTAAGAAATGATAAACATTTTTTTAAAAGCTAATTATTAAATATTAATATGGCTTTGTATAATAACATTTTATTTAAGTATATTTATAAGGATTAAACTTGAAAACTTATTTTAGAAGTTTATAAGCATTATTTTGAGATTATTATTTAATAAGTTTTCGAAAAGTAATGGTATACTCGCATGGCATAAATCGAAGGCAGTAAGTGCCTGCAGTTAAGTTTTGGATTTCTCTGCGATAGAGACGTAATCATTGAGCTGTGATTCATAGTTTGATACCGCAGTGGTATTTTCCATACTATATTAGAAAGGTTTTCAAATATTTCTGAAAAGGATACTTTCTGGATATACTAAATTCGATAAGATAAGTACAATTTTGGATAAAGAGATTAAATTTATTTAAAATTTAATTTAAATTAGACTTGGCGTTTTTCAGTGAAAATGAAGTGTTGGTTAAATTGATTGTTATTGATAGTTAATAATCGACTATCAATTCTGGACCTAACTATAATATTGGAAATATCTAGAAGAAGCGCGTGAATTATATGGTACAGTTACCATTCGAGGTGCTATACTATACGTATAAACTCATTTCGTTCTTCTAGGATGTTTATATGGAAATCTGTCCACCAACGGTTAGGAAGTTATCTACGATCTTATTTTCGTCTGTTTATTTCCTATAGAACCGGGGTTGAGTTTACCGAAAAATATCGACATTGTTTCGAAGAGACCGGGTTCAGATAAGTTATCCGAAAACCACTTTGATCCAACGAGTATGTTTTCGGAATGAAGACAAAAGCGTGGAGTCGAAGATGGAGCAGTGAAGTGCGAGAGTTAACCGCTACTAATCCTGAGGGTGATTCCAAAATGAATGTAGTAGGAATAATGCCTTCGGTTTCATTTGGACCAGGAATGGACTTGTATGGATGAATGCTATCAGTACATTGTCACGGGAGGACAATGAGCACTCTAAATGAACATTTCTAAAAAGGTAATCGTAGCCCCTAGCCTCATCAACTGGGAATGACTGAAAAGCAGAGGGGATGCAGCAAGGCTAAGTGGGTAACGCCCAAATATGGTATATTCATCACCTTTCTAGATACCCTCGGATATTATTACCACGATTGTGGAGGGAGCTCTAAAAAGGGTGGGAACACCCGGGGTGATAGCATATTTGGTCTATCCAGGTCAGGGATAGTCCGGTCTTGTGTAGCAGTGGATCCCGGCGTGGTCCTCGGTACAACGTTTCTAGACATGTACTTTGACAGGTGGTACCCCAGTACCTAGTCATTCCGATGGAATCCATTCTCCAATAAGTGACGTACGGTTTTGATTGTGACCACCTATGATGGAACGTGAGATGTAAGCATTTCAGCTATTTGAATAAGTATTTGTACTTAAACACTATTATAATATCATATGATTTTGATATGAAATGTTTTGGTCATCGTAAGGTAAAAACTCATCGTGTTTATTTGTGGCGTGGTATTATGAGATACCTTTGATTTTCAAAGGATTTTTAAATTTTAATAATTCAAATTGAGTGTGTTTTACCATGGTGGTTTTCCAAACTGACTCGGATGTTATATTATTATAATGCTTAGGTCAAACTGAGTGTTTTAAGTTCAGGTTAGGATGCTATGGAGCTCAGGAGACGAGCTGATGGCGAAGACGTATTACTGGTACTTGTTTATTTCCGCTGTAGTGTTTTTTTTAAAATTACCAGCAAATTGTGACAGTAGGTTGTTATAATTATCGAGGTTGGTAATTATTGATTGTGTACTCTGATGTGAAATATGTATATTACAGATTTGATTTGTGCAAAGTGCTGTTGATATTATATATTATTCAGTCCGTTGTGAGATTCTGTTTTGTTTAGTTTTTTCTTTCTTCTACCTACTTTCTTTTCCCTCAACTATCTGTCTTTTTGACACTCAATTGTTCGGCATGTTATATGATGAGCGTATTTATGTTAAATTTTTGGGGGTCATGAAGGGCGAGTCGTCACATAGATGATAAGTGGAAAAAAGCCATGAAGGATGAATATAATGCACTGATAAAGAACAAGACATGGGATCTTGTACCTTTACCGGTGAATAAAAATGTCATAAGATGCAAATGGAGATACAAACTGAGGAAAAATCCAAATGGTTCAATTCTTAAGTACAAAACAAGACTAGTCGCAAAAGGGTATTCACAATAAAATGGATTTTATTCTAATGAAAATTTTTCTCCTGTTGTGAAGCCTCTATCCATCAGAGTTATTTTCACAATTACTTTGCATAAAAATTGGACCATCAAGCAATTAGATGTGAATAATGCTTTTCTTAATATGAGTTATAGGAGGAAGTATACATGGAATAGCCATATGGATTTCTAAAAAAGATCAATGATCAGCTTGTATGCAAACTCAATAAAGCACTCCCAAGAGTTTTGTTTGACAAACTGAAAGCAACCTTATCAAGACATGGCTTCAACTTAACAAAATCTGACAATTCTTTATTTACTAAGTTCTTTAATAACACAGTAACTTATGTACTAATCTACGTTGATGATTTTATTATTACAAGGAATGGCAAGTTGGAAATCAAACATATCATACAATGCCTGAACGAAGAATTTTAAATTAAAGATTTAGGAGAACTATATTACTTTTTAGGCATTGAAGTCAAAAGAATTTCATATTCAGAAATACATTTAAATCAGAGAAAGTTTATCAATGAGATACTGATAAAAGCCAAGGTGGATAAGGCAAATCCTCTTCCCACTCCAATGACAAGCAATTTACATCTTTTAAAAAATAAAGGAGAACCAATACTAAATGACAAACAATGCAGAAGTGTAGTGGGGGCATTAAAATATTTCACTATTACCAGATCACACATTTCATTCAGTGTAAAAAAGGTGAGTCAATTTATGCAAAGACCTCTTGACGAACATTGGAAAGCAGTAACAGAATTCTAGGATATCTAAAGGGGTCAATCAATCAAGGGTTAATTTTGCAATCAAGTATGACTCTATGTATCAAAGGCTATACAGACTCTGACTGGGCTACAAATCAAGATGACAGAAGACCTACAACATGATACTGTATCTTCTTTGGCAATAATCAAGTATCATGGTGTGCTATAAAACAACCTACAATATGAAGATCTTGCACAGAAGCAGAATATCGAAGCATTGCTAGTGCTATAGTTGAGATCACGTGGATAAAGTCATTGTTAAGTGAACTACAAATCAATTCTAGCAACAAACCTACTTTATGATGTGACAATCAAAGCACGATATCTCTTACAGCTAACCCAATTTTACATTCCCGCACGAAACACATGGAGCTTGACATTTACTTTGTAAGAGAACAAGTAATAAGCGAGAATCTAAAGGTTAGCTACATACCTTTTACTTACCAGAAGGTGGATATTCGAACCAAGCCTCTCTCAGGACCGAACATCATTAGATTCAGGCGAGAGCTTAATATGGATGAAGCAGACATCAAACTTAGATCACATGCTCCGATATATATTCCTGAAGCCATATAAGATGAAAAGGAAACTCAGCAAAGCTTCATCTCACAATTCAATCTCTGAATCGCTAATGCCTTTCATCTAAGCTACTGCTTGAGTCTCAATTTTCTTTCGAAGCTTTGAGAAGGAAGAAATTTGCCTTCGATTAATCAATTTTTGCAAGTGGCGATCAGATTGAGACATCGCATACAAACCTTGACCTTAGTTTGGGTTTGAGGGGGCGTATAAGTGAATGAGCATTGTATCAAAGAATAAGTCATATATTTGAGAGAATTGGTGTGGATTATATTTGCTTGAGCTATCCATGGGCCCATTTATAACTTTCTCTTTATAAATATTTGTACAATGGCAACTTTTCATTATTGAGAATAAAAGAAAGTTTACAACAGCAAATATATCAATTCTTTTATAGCAGTATTGTTTTACAACTTGTATATTGCTTCGCTATTGTGTGTATTTCTAATTTTGTATTTCTAATTTTGCTAAATTAATTTGACTTATTCATGTTCATTTAGTTGAATTCCCTGTCTGATAGTTGGACAGCCTTACCGTTGCTCATTAAATCCACAACCTCAACTTATGTTTTAATGTAATGCTGTATGAGAGCAATATTGTCAATTACGCACAACTATTGCATTTAAGTGACAGAAAAATAAAGAAATTTATCCCTAGAAAGATAATGATCTTAAAGTACAAATGCAATGTAATTCAAACATCAAAGGGAGATTCTTTCACTTTCTCCTTCAGCTCCATTTTTTGTCCATGGTTTTTTCTCTTAAATTTGTTTGATTGAAAATTGGTTTATTTTGGCTAAAATATTTGATCTTGAATACTTTATGATTTTTGTTTGCATCAAAAAGGCACAAACACCTAATGAAGTGATAAATAGGAAAGTAATCAAGTAAAAGACAATAAATAGAAAAGAACACACTATTTTTGTACTAGTTCGGCAAACCATCTTACATCCATTTGAGCTTTGTTAATAATTCTAAGAAGTTTTTACAAACGTGACCTTATGGTTTGGTAGTTTATGGAACGATATTATTGGATCGGTGGAGATCAAACAGAGTTTTGTGGAAAAGTGAATAAATTTAGAAAAGAATAAAAGTTCATTTTCAAGCGCACTCCATCCCATTTATGTGCGAAAATCACTGCAATAATCGTCGAAAATTACTCCACACATTCTGCACATCATCCTAGGAAAGTCGTACGGTGATCCTCGACCTAAGTTGCATTGGTCGGTATAGATGTATGGCTCATGGATTGGTATCAAGCCGACTTAGGGTCGAACCAAAGGAATTTGAGTATTTGGTTGGGGCTTGATCAAAAAAATTTCTAAGATTTTTGTCGTTGAGTTTTCCTTGGCTTGCTTATATTTTGATCCAAGAATTTTGTATGTCTAACCCAAGTTCATCGATCGGTATTGTTCCAACTTTAAGTCATGCTTGGAGTTTTTACATGGGTTGCTTTAGGTCTTAATTGGAGTTTTGTAAAGGCTACCATGCTTTGAGTTTTTTCTTTCCTGGTTTGAGTCTGATCTAATGATTTTGTGGTTTTCTCCAAGTCAGCTTTTCTAAAAACTTGAACTTTCAAATTTTTAACTTATTTTTCACTCATCTTTTGTATCTCTTTTTTCTTACCTTTTAATGATGTTTTCCAAGTCATTGGGTCATTTCTTCGTCGTTTGTTCATCTGATTCAATCCTTTAAATCTGTCCGAAGAATGCGGCAAATTCAGCTATATTGTTGGCTTTCCAAGGCAGACCTTGTAAATGGAAGGCATGCTTCGTTTAAGAACAAAAATCAAAGTCGATGAATCGCTAGTTGTTGAATTTTCTGGCTATTAACTGATCAGATGCAATAAATCATCCAGTTCCTTCGGATTCACATGTATCAAAGGTAATTCTAAACTGCTATAGCCAGGGACTTGTGTGCTCGCATGAGTGTTAGTAATAAGTCATCATCATTCCATGTTCTCTTAGAATTATTATATCATATATGGTAAACCAAAGCCATCCCGTGTTCGTGAGAAGTTAGCAATCATTATCAACTCGTGTTGCCTAGGATTTTATTAACATTAAGTTGAGCATGTATCGGGTAATTTAGAGGCTAATAATTGTGTAAGTCCATTGCCATCATTTGGAACTTTGTTTATAAATCTTCTAATATCGCCGTGTATCCTATTATAAGAATGCTCAATCGAATCAAAGCAATGACTTTCATCAATCATTTTGTTGGTATAAGTTATTAATCATAGTAATGTATTGCCACCTATTGAAGAATCATCTATAAATCATCTGAAATTTCTCAACATCTAATCATAAACAAGTCTGATCGAATCGTGGTAACAAGGGATGGCAATGGGGTAGATCTAGGGTCTAAACTCGGTAGACCCGCCCTTGTTTTGACCCACTAAGACCCGCCCCATTGGGTCGTTGGGACGGATAGACCCATGACCTGCTCTTGGAAGCTCCGAGCCTAAGGTCGGGTTAGGGCTTGGATGACCCACCCCCACCCGACCTGATCTACCGATATATTATAAAATCACTTTACTATTGTAATGATGATTTGTTAATCCTTTTATAAATAACTAGTTATATCATGGATATTTAATGTTCATTCAACAACATATAGGGTTTTTATAATATTAAATTATGCTACTGATAATTATATATTAACATATGTGTACGTGTTGAACTATTATTCTACACCTAATTTTTGTTATTTTTCATTATAATTGTAAACATATCGTAATTTATATTGAATGTCATTTAGTGATAATGTCTCTTACAAATAAAATAAATAAATATATGTACATTAACATAATTTTGAATGAATTTATAAAGTCTCATCGGGTCTTGGTGCTGTGTGGGTCTACCCTGACCCAAACGAGCTCCAAGTTTGGGACAAAAATATAGACCCACACCGGGTCTACGGGGCGGTTAAGGTCAGTGTTTGAAAAACCTAGGGGCAGGCCTTGGACATGAAAAACCCGCTCCATTGCCATCCCTGTAGGTAACGACCTAATTTGATATTTGCTATCAAATTATTTCAAAGTCTGGTGGCATTCAAATCAAAAGTCTAGTTTTCGATTTATTCGGATCATATTATCGATATCCAGGTCATCTTTCGATCTCTTTGGGTCGTGTAATCAATGACTAATTCAATCCATGATCTCTCTGGATCATTAGTTTAATACTCGATCTCTCTAGATTGTTAGTTTATATTGACCCCGATCCACTCGCTCTCGATAAGTGGGCTTGTATCTTATGGTTCATCACAACCTCTCTTCAGTCGGGAGAACCACATTCAATCAGTTCATAAACCAATATAAGAGGTAATCAATCTCCTTTGGTGTTTTGAATCAATATAAGTTATCACTTTTGAATGATTTCTAAAATCAAGCATTCATTCATAGAATTCAAATTCAAACATCCAACAAATATCACAACATCCATCCCACCAGGCATTATGGCTTAGAATCCAACTTAGAGCGTGCCTAGAGACTAGTCAAGGTCCCATACATGAGTAAGTGGCTTAACTGTAATACCACATCATTGATTGAAATGAAGGCAAAGTACGAGAATCGAACATGACTCCTTGCCATTCCAATTATGAGATAACTATTCTTGACCTATATCCAAGGCCGTTTCCATTCATTGTAGACAATGGCTGCTCCAACTGCATTACGGTAGTTTGGTTCCTCACGTACTGCTATAGTTGGTTGTTCCTAACCTACTCCTCAATCATATTATGAAGGTGCCTACAATTATTTGTTTCATAACCATCCAACTCATGGGATAAGCAATATTTTCCCGATTTTTGTTCCCAATGCGTGGGTTCTCACTTCATCGATTTTTGGTAAGGAATCTTCCCCTTGGTATCAAGGTAAATCCTCTTTGAGGTTTTGGTAAACTCTATGTAAGAAGAGAATTTCAGTTCTCTTCTCTTCTGCTTAAGTCCTCCAAAGCCATCATTCACCTTTCGTTTTCCTTTGTCTTTTCTAAATCCTGCTTCGGATGGTCGTCCATCATCTACAACATTAAGCTTCGCCATTACATTCAGTGTCCTCCTGATGCAAATATTTCTCAACCTCATGGTAAAACTCCATGAGGTCCGCTGATGAATCCATTTCCAAAGCAGTCTTAAAATCCATATTACTAACAACTCCAGAAACTACCACCATCAAAACCACTAATGGATCCGGCTAATGAACTACAACAGCTACCTCATTAAAGCTAGTCAAATAACTACCTTGGGGTCTCTTTGGCTCTTTGATTCATGTCCGATAACATCATCACATTCTTTGACCGTGAAATATGAACCATGAACTGTCTCATAAACTTATTTACTAACTCAGTCCGCATGATTATGGATCAATTCTCCAGCTGTCGAATCCACATTGTTCTTAAATCTATTAATATAACCGGAAACACCGTCTCGTTACCTCTTTAAAATCACCTAATATCTCTATATGTTGTATGTATCTCATCAGATGAACGACTGGATCTGTTTTTCTATCGTACTTTTTCAGTGTCGGTGGCTTGAAATCAGCAAGATTCTTTGCATACCGGATGTTATGAGTGAATGGGTTTCTGTTCACGTCCTCCAAACTGTGGTCTGATGGTCCACTTCTAAATGCTTGTCTAACTATTTCAGCAAATTTATCACTAATGTCAACTGGAAATTTTTTCCCATATTTCATTCTGTCCACCGTTCTCGTAGAAATACCTGGCGCACACTCACATTCTCGCTCCCGCTTTGGTGTTCTACATTATCCTTCTGGTGTTCCTTCATTGTTTAGTCCTAAATTCAAATCGGTTGTGCCTCCATGGAATCTTGTATCGGCATTGATCTTACTCCTGGTTTGGTATCGATCTAAGGTATTTCTATAGGGGTGGCTCCAACTTGTTCCACTCTAATTCTAGAGGCATTTGCTCTATAATTGGGCCTTTGGTTTTGGTTTCTATTTATTCCAACCATCCTTCATTGCTCCATTTTTCTGAAGAACGTACCGAACATTTATTCTTATTGAGTCACCATTCAATCCTGCATCTTCTTTATTATTTTCTTCATCTCATCCCTAGTCACATAGATGGATGGGGTGTTCAATCCTAAGGACAACTCCTGGCTACCCTTGTGTTCTTGCTGACCTCCTTCAATCATAGATCTGATGTTGGGCTTCTTTATCTTCTCCAAATTCGCGTTTTAAGTCCTTAAATTCGATTTTCTCAGTGCAAGCGCCAAAATGTTTGCACCAAAAATGGCACAAACATACAATGAAGTGATACATATGAAAATTATCAGGAAAAATGCAAGAAATAGCAAAAGAAGAAAACATAATATTTGTAGTGGCCAAAAAAATCACTAGTTTACATGCACTTAAGCTTTGTTAACAATTCTGCAAAGTTTTTACAAACATAATCTTATGGATCGGTGGTCTAGGATTGATATTCTTGGATCGGTAGAGATCAAACAGAGTTTCTTGGCAAAGTGAATAAGCTTAGAAAAGGAGAAAAGTCCACTTTCAAGTGCACTCCACCTCTATTTATAGGAGAAATCCCTGAAATAATCTTCAAAAATTGCTCCACACGTTCCCAACGTTGTGCACATAGTCTCAGAAGTGTCGCACATTGATCCCTGATCCAAGCTTCATGGGTCGATATCTATCGATGGCTTATGGATTGGTCCAAGCTTACTTTGAGCGAGATCTAAGGAATTTAAGTGTTTGTTTGAGGCTTGACCTGAGATTTTCTATGATTTTTGTGCTCGAGTTTTCCTTAGCTTGCTTGAAGTTGAATTGAGTTTTTTGTATGTCCGACTCGAGTTTAAGGATCGGTACTGATTCTTGGCTTATGGATTGATAATGAACTGACTTTGGGTCGCGTTAGGGGGTTTTTGCATGTGTTGCTTCGAATCTTGCTTGGATTTTCCCAAGGCTAAAGTGCTTCGAGTTTTTTCTCTCCTCCTTCGAGTCCGATGAGAAAATTTTGTGGGTTTGCTCAGAGTTAGCTCTTCCAAAAGTTTGAACTTTTAAATTTTAAATGTTTTTTTCTCTCTTTTTTGATATCTCCTTTTTCTTCCTCCTTTTTATGATGTTTTTCGACTCCTTGGATCGTTTTTTGGTCATTTGTTCATACGATTTGATTATTTAAGTCAATTCGAAGAATGCTACAAATGTGGCCATAACAATTTTGATCCATTTTTTTCTCAGCATTGTTACATGTAAAATTACTAGATCTTACTTCAATGTTTGGACGCCAACATATCTCAGTTTTTTTGTAATTAGTTTCCCAATTGTTTACCTTTTTCACTTAACAGATCACTACCTTAGGCAGCTTTTTTCCACAAAGGTTATTTTTCTCCTGCTACCGTAAGCAAGCTTCCAATTTTTTACCAAGGATACCTCTGTATTTTTTTTCCACATATTAGTCTTCCTACTCTCAGGTTCTATACCAAATTGGTTGGAAAATATAACAATTGCACCTGCATCTATTCTATAAAATAGAATTATTTAAGTTGATTTAATAGGAAAGTTCATCCATTTTCCACCTCATAACTCTTCCCATTACAAGATGTACCTATCTCGTATAAGTTGAAAGTAAGATTTTGTGGATGATAAACGGAGCAAGATTTTGTGAATGATAAATGGAGTATCCTTGTAACTTACAATCTTTAACCTGCACATAATTATACGTAGGTCCAATCAACTTTCATATACTATGTTGTTTGTCCTTAATTTGATGATCAACAATATGTGTAACGATTTTCTCTTGCTACATACATCCAGTTATTTATGTTAACACTCAGGCCCGGCCCAGAGGGCAGCCCACCGGGCTGGGGACAACGGATTAAAAAAAATTAATACTTGCTTTAAATAAATTGTAAACTTATCTAATGTTCAGCCAATATTTGGTTCGGTGGTAAGGTTATTGAATTGACTGCTCCTGACCTGGGTTCAAAGTCGGCTATAGGCATGAATTTGATTTTACTTTTTAACTTTCTTTGGAAAAATGTGTATATGGGCTTGGGAAACAAAATTTTTAAGTCGGCCTTGTTAACACTGCCTCACTAAAATTTTCTTATTATTTTTATTTGTTTATCTCCATACCTATCTTTCTCACCCCTGCATATTTCTCTGTATAACAACTCTTGGCATCTTAACATAACGTGGAATTGTAACATATTACTTATATGTAAGTACAAAAACTTTAATTTAAGTTGAAATACTTGAAAATGCAGGGCTTAGCAACATAAATAATGATTTTAAGCATACTTTTATGCTAAGTAATAATTTTAATACACAGGTTGTTAAATAAGGGATTGAAAAATGATTTAAGTTGATAATGTATGTTTACATAATACGGTATTTTTCTTCAAATTCAATCTTAAGCTATTTGGATGCTTTGGTTTCAAAATTTGAATTCATTTTCTTATTAAGTTATTTTTTTTGTATATCAATAAATATTGGTATTGAACAAATCCGTTATAATCAAGACCACACATTAATTCGATGCATGTAACGATCCGCCTTTCATAACACAGAAAGACGCATCATTAAGAAGAAAGAAAGGGATAGAAAAGAGGAAAGATAGAAAAGAAAGAACCAAACAACATCAGAATCTCACAGCGGAACGAATAAATTATATTACCAAATATAATATTATATAGTATCATATACATCAGAGTTATACAGCTCATACAAACAAACTAGACAGTTATAAACACCTGTCTAGATATTACAACTCAAGTATATAACAGGAAACAGTTACAACTCAAACACAGCGGAAAACTCTATATATATATATATATATCTACACGCAGAAGCCACCTGCTCCATATCTCCTCCAGAATTCGTCAAGGAAAACCTGAATCACTTGACTACTCATACGTAACATGAGTACCCAAGAGTTTAATAAAACAGAAAATAAACACTCGGGTCAGACAAGGGTCTGGTGTGAGTAAACGTTAAAAGTTGCTTAACTTTAGAAAATCCTTTGTAAACAAAGGTATCACGTAAGACTTCCCACAAATAAACATGGGTAAGTTTTTACCTTACGCTAACCAAAACATTTGATAGGAAATCCAGTGATATTATAATAGGGTCTAGGGTTTTCAAGTAAATAAGAAATAACCGAAATTGTTACATTCATTAAATTCCAGCTACTAGCCACAAAAGTGGGTAATACAAACAAAACCGTAGGGTCTCATAGGAAGAATGAGTTTCCATTAATGGAAGGGCTACTGGGGCATCGCTCGTCACAGTACGTGGCCTAGATCACCGTACCGAGGAGCCACCCTAACTCCCCTGCAACACAAAGCCGGAACCATCCCTTACTGGACAGTCCCGAACAAGACCACCCCGGCAGTGATCAACCGGCCATACAGCTGAAATAAAAAGGGACCTCTAGACAGGGGTAAATCTCGTCCTACTTGGGCATGACCCACTTAGCCTTGCTGCACCTTCCCTGTTTTAGCCATTCCCGGTTGATGAGGCTTGAGGCTGCGGTTACCTTTATAGAACACATCTATCTTAAAATGCTCATCGTCCACCTGACGATGTCTGAAAGCATTCAATCCATACAAGTTCGTTCCAGGTTCGAATAAAACCGAAGGCACTATCTCGTTACACTCATTTTGGAATCACCCTCAGAGTTAATGACCATAGCCCTTGCAGTCTGAATCACCATCTCGAACCTTTAAAAACTATTTCCATCAAACTCATCATGGAATCACTCTCAGAGTTATACTGACGAATAGTTCTTACACCTCGAGTCTTCATTTGCACTCCCCTTGGATTTATGACCTAACGTTTAATTTGGATCGATGTGGTTTTCAGAATTCCAAATTTGGAAAACCGATCCTGGTCTCATCGAATCCAAATGCCATCTTAATGTCCAAGTGATTTAAGTTTAACAGATTAATTCAATTTAAATATTGAATTCATACAGCATCATTCACAGATAATTTCCACACATTTATCATTGATATATCAAATATCATATCACAGAATATCACAACATATCATCCAATAGATATCAACTAATTCAGATATTCCACAACAACCATACACAAACAGGCATCATAAATTCCTTTATAATTAATTTAATTATCTTAAATTAAATTAATTACTTGAGAATTAAACAACTAATCCTGCTTAAACAATCATTAATTAATTACAATTAATTAATTAATCACTTTTTAATCATCTTCATAATCGAATTAATTAATCTTCAATTACAGATTAACTATCCTTTAATCATATTCTTAATTAATCACCTAGATTAATTATTCTTTAATTACACTAGGTAATTAGCCTTTAAATTAATTACACAGATTAATATATCTTTAATCATTAATTAATCTTAATTAATTTCTAATCAATTAATTAACAATAATTAATTACAAAAATCCTTAATTAATTTCATTTATTAATTATTACTTCTTTCTCACTTCATTGATTAATAATCTCATAATTAATCACATTTTATAAATTAAATTAAACAATTAATTATTCATTAATTACATAAATTAATGACCCTCTAGTTACTTTATTAATCCATCTTTCTCATAATTATATTTAATAATTAATTATAAACTTAATTACAATTATTAATCAAACCTGATTAATCTAAATCAGTAATTAACTTCCTTAAGTACTTCACCAATTAAACCACCTTGATTAATTTCATTAATCAATCCTTTAATTACACTGGGTAATTATTCCTTAATTACTTCCCTTAAGCAATTATACCTCTTTAATTACTATCCATCAAGTAATTTCCTTAATTAATTACATTGAGTAATTATTCATTAATTACTCTACTAAGTAATTACACATCTTTAATTACATTAAGTAATTATACTTAACCCCATCATTAAGTAATTCCTTTTTAACTAATTAAACTTAATTAATTAACTAAAATTAACCATACTTAATTAATTACTCTGAGTAATTAATTACTTTAATTACTTCATTAAGTAATTATGTTTAAATAATTCTTCTTAATCATTAAGTAATTAACTTCTTAATTACTTATTCACTAATTATTTCTAAATTAATTAACCTTGATTAAATTAATTTCTAATTAAGTAATTAATTATACTTAATTAATTACACAGCTAATTTACCTTAATTTAATTATTTACATTAACCAATTTAAGTTAATTAAGTAATTTACTTTAATTACCTTTACAATAAAAACTTGATTAATATAAACCATCCTTTCATTACCTTCATCAATCATTTTGAAATTAAATATTTAAATTCAAAACTTGTATTTGGTTTATACTAAAACATCATCTTTTAATTTATCATTAACTTTTAATTTACCTAAGTTAAATACCTTACTAAATCACAATTTTAAATCAATTCAAATACAATATCATTAACAAAATAAAAGTGAAAATAAACTATTTTAAACAAAAGTTTAAATTTTAAAAACCCAAACTTTAAACTAAAATTCTTTAAAGTAAAACATTCATTATTAATAAACTAATTTAAACTCTTGTTTTAAACATCAATTTGCTTTCAATTTGAAACTTCATTTTATAAAATACTAACTCGGTTAATATTAAACTTTTAGAAACAAACTATTTAAAAAAACAAGGTTAACTTAAGCTTGTTAAAACATAAAGTTTTAAATTAAAACATTCAACATATTTAAACTGTTTAATCTTTGTTCAAAACTTAGTTTTGTTTTAAAAAATTTCAAAATACAATATGCAATTAAAAAAACAATAGTAACAAAAACCTAGAAACCCAAATCTTAAAACTGAACTCGCGCGACTCTTCTCCTACACAACTTCGAGTTGCACGCGATCGAGCACGAAACCATACTCGAGCAAACAACGAAACCCCTGGGGTTAATCTTGTTCCCAAAAGAAACAGCCGATGCACCGAATAAGCTCATGCACGTGCATGATAGTATCGGCCGACGACGATCAACGCCGGCAAGCCCTATAGGTCGCCAACGACTTCGTCAACCTCCTCGTCCCTCGAAATCAAAGAAATCGCGAACAAAACAAATTATGGCTACTGCGTCCTCCACCTGAAAAAATATTCGAATCAAAAAGTTCGTCGTCAACGGCGAACCCCAACGCCGGAGTGCCTGCAAATCCACCCATACACGTGTCACGCTCCACTCAAGACATATCCCTACTGGCAATCCACCAAAAACCAACAACGATGACGCAATCTCCCTGATTCCGACCCCTAATAGGAAACAACCCCAAATCCTACTAACCCCTTCCACGGCCCCACTGTCGCCATAAAAATCTGCCACTATTTTTCCTGCATCACCCAGAATAAAGACCTCCTCCATGTCGAAGCTCGCCATCCACTACGAAGCAGTTCAACAGAATTTGACTAGTAACCCAATTAAGGTAATTTTCCAATTTCTCTCTGAATACCAAACTATAAATTACAATTTCCATCTTAAAATTCATGAATTTGAACCACAATTCAGATCATATAATTAGAAGTTTAAATTATTGAAATTGATTTTCATCAAATTTTAATATTAACTGTAAATTCAACATTTACAGTATATTTATTCAATGATATTATTTCGTTTATTTTAAATACAAGATTACTTTATTTTGATCAAATCTCTTCAATGATTAATGATTGATAGTGCTTAACTTGGAAGATAAAAAAAAATTCTGCTTAAAAAACTGGAGCATGAATTAAACAGAGTTTTAAAACTTTCATAGCTACATGTATTTCAACAGCTAATTAAACATGCATTCAATCATTAAATCTAACATGCAAGCATAGATACAATTTTAAACATTTCACAGATCAGCAAATAAAAGATTCAAAACCGTTTTTAAAAAGAAATGTACTCACCTAGATTAGGAACAGAGAATAGCTTTATTACTGCATTTTTTTATTATTTCCTGGAATTTGAATTACTGCATTTTATTTTCTGTACTTTGAATTTGCTTTACAACCTGCTGTTGAAATTGAATTTTACTTTTGCATGTTTTCCAGTTGAGCTTGAAGCCATTTTCAGGTTGCAATTACTTGGATCTGAATTGAGTCATAGCTTCAGAATTTCTTTACAGGTTGAATTTGTTTTCAGGTTCCAGCTTAGAATCTTCTTGCATTTGAATTCATTTCTTATTTTTATTTTAGTTGAAGAGAAAATTAAAGAATGTTTTTGCTGAAGGAAATAAACAATAGATTTTTTTTCTTTAAACCTAATCAAAACTTTTCTTTTTAAAATAAAGACTTGCCACTTGTTACAAGAATGAACTATTGTATTAACAAATGTCAAACCCCTTCATTATCTTGTAAACAAGTGTATCCTCCTAAGTTATTATAATGCCATGTGTTTAAAGGGGTGATTTATTACATTAATTACTTGTTTAAAAAAAATGATTTAAACCTTAATTACAAATATTAACCAAATAATCATGTTATATATATAACTTATGAAATGTATTTATCTTTGTGTTTAATTTATAGTTATTTAAAACTCACTTTCCTACAAATAAGTTAAAAAGAAGAAACATTAATTTAAATTTTATTTTAAAGTTTAAACTAAAGTTATTATAACTACATTGATATTATATTTAAAAATCTAATTTTTTTTCCAAAAATCAATTTAAAAGAAAATAATTTTAAATTTTATAACAATGTACTATTTTCCAGCTATCATTCTTTTAATAAAAATAAATCTTCCTTTAAGTGTTTTATAAATAAACATTAATTTTAAGTAGCTTTTGGAAAAACTTTTTTATTAAATTAAATCAAATCAAAAACTTCCAAATCACTATAAAAACTTATGTATATTAAAATTTGAAAACATATTTTTCTATTTAAGTTTAATCCATAATTTTCTATTTACAATAAATATCCAAATATAAATATTCATTATAAATAGAACATCTTAAATATTAACTTCAGAAATTATTTGAATTTTAAAACAGAACTCCAAATCACAATATATAAACACATATATTATAATTTGAAAATATTTTTATTAAATTTAAATTGAAACCAATTTCCATTTTACAGTGTATACATATATATACTACAAATAGAATATTTTTATTAACTTAAAAAGATCAATTATTATTAATTACATATATATATTATTATTATAATTTTGAAAACATTCAAATTAAATTATCATTATTATTGAGTTTTTGAAAAGATAGCATTTGTTAAATTAGATTAATTATTAGTTTTGAATATATAATATTTGGTTAAATTAGAGTTTTAAATCAATATAACATATTTTAGAATAAATTATAAATGGAAATTATTAAATAAGTATTGCCAAAATCCTGGGACATCACATTCCCCCCCTTAAAAGAATTTCATCCCAGAAATTAAAAGCAAAGATAATTTAATAATTCCTTACAGATTTTAAATTTAAAATAGCAACAAATGCTATCAACCATACTAGAAACCATAACATCCAATTTAAACAATCAATTCTAACTATCCAGACAAAATTCTAGACAGAATTTCCTTGAGTTTCCCAGGTACAAACACCGGGTTACTCGTCCTACAGAATCTAAACTAGCTGCTCTACTCAGAATCTAGAACTCCTATAAATCCAGATCCACAATCTAAACAGGATACCGGATTACAGACAATCCGATCAACTTCCAAATCTCCATGATCCACTGTTTCTAAACCAGTGATAGCTCAACCACTTATCCTTAAGAGAATACAGAAAGATTCTCATGCGCTCTTGAGCTAGCTTCCCAACTTATCCAATCTCGTTGCTTCTTATGATCGGAGAAAACTTATCCAAAAAACTTTAAATCTCCGACTTCGAATTCCGAATCTCTTCGTCTCTTGTCCACAACCACTGCTGATACTGGACTGCCCTCAATCTTCCTGATCAACCAAACTTCACAGATGCTTCTCAAATCCAAGCTGGATCAAGAATGAGATGATCTCCTGATTCTACTCAACAAGATAATTCTCCCAAAAATCCATCGAAATCCCAAAACACCAATACAAGCATCAAAAGACTTCAAACTAGCTTCTCCTATTCGAAAAAAAAAACAGATGCTCTCGACAGCCAAGCCTTCAGATCCCGAAAGAACTTCCTGAAGAAAACCTTAAATCCAAGAAAATACAAATCCTTCGATGAATCCGAGGTTGCTTCTATTCTGGAATAGCTGCCACCATGCTTTCGCTGCACAACTCTGATCCGAAGAAGATGAGAAAGCTTTTGATGAACGCAAGCACAAACTTGACCAACTCATCCAGAAACATTGTCCATCAAATTCCATAAAAGCTTAATGACCTATCCGATTTGGTCACAAATACTACAACAAAAATTCCAAACGGAAAACTAGATCCAATCAATCCTGATTGCTCACAAAAATCCTCTCTCCTGGAATCTACTCTCTATTAGGCCAAACCACTAGAAAATCCGAGAACCAAATCGAAGCAGAACTCCATCTCCCGATGCGGACAAATTCCTTTGACTTCCTTGAAGATATTCAAAAAGTCTCAAACCACTTCGATAACTCAAACATCTTTAGAGATGTCTCAAACTAAAGAAAAGATTACTAAAAGAACTTCCGAACTATCACAAGTTACTTTTGCGATAATACTATCCAATTCAGATTCCAAAGAAACTATTCTCTCTTACATTACAGAACAGTTTAAGCCCTTCAAAAGAAGAAACCGATGGTCCACCTCAACCACAAACACCTTACCCAGCCGAGCTTCCAGAAGAAATAGGAACAAGCCTTCACATGTGCCCGATCAACTGACAGAAGAATCTCAAAGACTTCTGAACCATCGGAGAAACGGACCACACAACTGCTTCCGAACTCCACCTCTAGGACACTGCTGAGCCAAAAGATCTTCTCGACAGCACACTCAACACCTCTGAGCTGCCCTTACTACCACAGACTTCCTAACCAAAAGCTCCTTGAATCCCAAAGCTACATCAACCAACTCCACACAAAGAGTCTTCAAGATGAGCAGAAACCTCTTAAGAAACTCAGCTTCAGACCAAGCACAAACACCTAGCTGAACTGAATCTCCCACTCCAATACAGATAAGACTCCTTCCTATGGTTGCCAAAATACCATTACTTGCTTCATCTCTTCCGACTGATCCGAATTCTAGAGAATCCGCTCGCATGAGCGCAATCCAATCTTATACTCCAAAGATAAACTCCGAATCTTTAAAAGATTTCCTTCAGAGATCGATGAAATCCATACACCAAGCTGCCAAACTTACTCAAGATACTCAAAACTTTTCTGGCAGAATTCTTCTAACCTTAAATACTCAGACTTCTTCCATTGATAGTCGTGCTATACACACCACTATCTCTCCTACTTCTAGAACCTATGTTGGCGAACCCGAACAGGTAACCCAACAAAATATGTAGGAATAAATAGATATATATATATATATAGTCAAAATTACAAATACGCTCTCTCAAGAAAGACACCACTCCAAAGCCTAGGTATTCGCTCAACCTAGCGCTCTGATACCAACTGAGACGACCCGACTTCCTATCTCCAGGAAATCGCATCATCTATGAAGAAAGAAAGGGATAGAAGAAGAAGAAACACAACAACTACAGAGAACTCACAGCGGAACGAATGAAATATAATATATCACATAAAATATTACATAGTATCTTATTACATCAGAGTACACAACTTAAACAACACATATTAGACAGTTATAAACATCTGTCTAATTATACAACTCAAGTACAACAGATACAGATGCCAAGCAAACACAGCGGAATCAATATATATCTACACGTGGAAGCCTCCTGCTCCATATCTCCTCTTCGTCAAGCTAACCTGAATCGCTTGACTACTCATACATAATATGAGTACCCAAGAGTTTAACAAAACAGAAAATAAACACTCAGGTCAGACAGGGGTCTGGTGTGAGTAAACGGGTTTAAAAGTTGTTTAACTTTAGAAAATCTTTTTGAAACAAAAGGTATCACGTAAGACTTCCCACACATAAACATGGAAAAGTTTTTACCTTACGCTAACCAAAACATTTGATAGGAAATCCAGTGATATTATAATAGTGTCTAGGGTTTTCAAGTAAATAAGAAATAGCCGAAATTGTTACATTCATTAAATTCCAGCTACTAGCCACAAAAGTGGGTAATACAATCAAAACCGTAGGGTCTCGTAGGAAGAATGGGTTTCTATCAATGGTCGGGCTACTGGGGTACCGCCCATCATAGTATGTGGCCTAGATCAACGTACCGAGGAGTACGCCCGCTCCCCTGCAACACAAGGCCGGGACCTCCTTACTGAACGGTCCTGAACAAGACCACCCCGGCGATTCTAGCTAGCAATCGCCCCACACAGCCGAAATAAAAAGGGACATCTAAACAGGGATAAATCTCACTCTCCAGTGGGGGCTACCCACGAAGCCTTGCTGCACCTCCCCTGTTTTAGCCATTCCCGGTTGATGAGGCTTGAGGCTACGATTACCTTTATAGGACATATTAATCTTAGAATGCTCATCGTCCACCTAACGATGTTCTGAAAGCATTCAATCCATAGAAGTTCGTTCCGGGTTCGAATGAAACCGAAGGCATTATCTCGTTACACTCATTTTGGAATCACCCTCAGAGTTAACGACGATAACCCTTGCACTCTGAATCACCATCTTGAACCTGAAAGTACTATTCCGTCAAACTCATCACGGAATCACCCTCAGAGTTATACCGACGAATAGTCCTTACACCTAGAGTCTTCATTCTTCACTTGAGATTCACGACCTAATTTTTGATTGGAATCGATGTGGTTTTCGGATCCTAAATATGGAAACCCAATCCCGGTCTCACTGAAACCAAATGCCATTTTAATGTCCAAGTTGTACTTATGGGTTTTAACAATTAACTTATATTCAGGATGATATAAACAGATAGGTGAATCTTATTATCACAATAGATAATTCATAACAACATTCATTTTCACAAAGCAGCACATCACATATCAGAGATATCCAAATCATCCAGTATCAACCAATATCAATCACCCAATATCAATCACTTAATATTGATCATCCAATATCAATCAATCAACCAAAATCAATCAACCAAGCAGAATTGATTAACTCTTAATCAATTTGATTAATCCTAAATCCTTCTTCATTAATTTATTTCAAATAAATAAATTGATCATCTCTTAATGATCTTCCTTAATTAATATTCCTTAATTAATTATACTTTAATTACATTCAAGTAATTATCCTTAACCGTATTTAGTAATTAACCTTTAATTACTATCATTAATTACAATAATTAATGATCCTTTATTTAATTACATTGATTAATTAATTATAATTAATTGCATTAAACCTTAATTAATTATAATTAATTAATCACACTTTAATTAATTACCCTTAGTAATTAATCTTAAATTAATCACATTTATTAATTAATCACATTAATTAATTAACTAAAAATAATTAAGTAATTAACTCTTAATTACTTACATAAGTAATTATGTTCTAATTACTTTATTAATAACTCTTAATTACTCTCTTAATTAATTACTTACACCTCTGACCATCGGAGAATCCTCAACTCCGTCCAGTCACTTGCCATGCCTACCTACTTCCTTTCCCACAGCTCTGATACCAAATGTAACGACCCGGAAATTTCGATCCCGAAAATTTCAGATGGTTAGTGAAAAGAAGAGGCCTGTAAGGAATAAGAAACCAGAAAATGTAAATATCTAAACAATCTGTTTCGAAGCTAGAGAAATCTTTTTGGATCATCTCAAGGGTTCAGATTCAACTCAGGAATCAATGCAAAGATCCACATCAAATTTCAAAACCAGTTCAGTTTCAAAGAAAATCAAAGTTTCAGTTCAAGGGCTCTCTGTTTTATAAATAGCCTGTTGAGTAACTAATTCTGTTTAAATCTTTGATTTGTTGTAAGAACCTGATGGTTGTATGTGATCAAAGTTTGGAGTTTAAAAATGGAAGATGCCCGTACATATGTATATTATGATTGTTTGTGAAGAATTTTTTTTTTGGGTAAATGACTGGGAGCAGGCAATTATGCCTCTGCTATTTACTTACAGGGTCTCAAATTTATTTTCACAATCCAAAACACATTTACTCTAATTCTTTTTAGAGTTTGATCTCTAAATGAAACTTGATTATAAGATTATGACATCAATTTTAAAAATAGTTTCAATTTTTTTTATTGAGTATCCTTTCTAAAAATGACAAATTGCAGTAAGAAACAAATATAAGTAAAAATTTGATGATTTTAAATTCGTATTTTGATTTCATAATCATGTTCGTTTTAGGAAATAAAGAATTTAGGAAATTATTTCATCAAATTTAAGCTTATAATTGGGAAGAATTTTGATGATGATCAATATTTTCATTTTCATCAAATTTGGGCAATCACGAGGGAGTGTGGCCTCGGGGTTCGTGTCAGAGGTGGCTAGTGATTTAAGGATGGGAGGAAAAATGGTCGGGAAAATTTTAGTCGCTGAGGCGTCAGCGAGGGGTGGATTTAGGGTTTTGTTCGAGTTTTAGGGCGATGATGGATTCTTGGCCAATGCGGCCTCGCCAGTGTATCGAGTTGAATCAGAGCTGTGGGAAAGGAAGTAGGTGGGCATGGCAAGTGACTGGACGGAGTTGAGGATTCTTCGATGGTCAGAGGTGAAGGTACGGCGTGGGTTTTGGTGATTGTTTTTATTTCAGGCTGTGGCCGATGGTTCGAATTTGATTTTCAAGAAGGTTTGAATTTCTGGGTGGCTGATAGGTTAGAGGGAAGCGTAGCTGACCGGTTGATGGTCGAAGTGATTATTGGCGATGAATGGGCTGGTGTGCTTGGTGCACAGGTCTCTTTGGTGACAGGTTGCTTTCGTGATAAGGAATGTCGTGGCTCGAAGTTAACTCGGGAGATTTGGGGCATTGGCTCGTGTAGGAACTCGAGTTGAGTTCATTTGTTAGGTCTGTTTTTAAATGAAAAAAAATAAAAAAAGAGAAGAGGAAAGACTCGGGTTTTAACACGAAGGAGTCTGGGTTTTTGCTCGAAGCAGGAGAGAAGAGCTGTGTCTCATGTTTGAATCGGGTTTGAAGGGTTTTTGCTTAGGTTCTAATAATGGCCCAATTTTTGTTGTACAGGAAATGTTTTAGAGTGTAAACAATGACACTTTGATCTTTGAAAATGTTTTAAGGTTAAAAGCAAAATAAACTAAGTTTCTAAATAAATTAATTGAACAAGTTTTCAAGTTTAAATTTAAAATCAAATGTTTTAAATTTGTCTTATTTAAATAATTATATCAGAATTGATTTTGTAATTAATTCCAAATTTCAAATAATGTTTAATGTTACAAATAAAGTTTAAGTTTGATAAAGAATTTATTTTAATTGATTAAGGTTGAGATAAATTAAGAGTAATTAGTAAAAATTATTATTGACTTATTGTAAATAAGAATAATTATTTAATTGGGTAATTATCGGATAGGTAATGAATGTAATTAAGAGATGAATCATTAACTAGAGTTTTGGTGATGATTGATTGATAAATTAATTAAGGTGATTAGTTTTAATTAATTAGCATAATTAATTAAAGATAATTACTTAATTATGAATTAATTAAGTATAATTACTTAGAGTAGTAATAAATGGATAATTACTTGATGTGATTAATTAAATGGAAATTACTTAATAAAGTAATTAGAGTATAATTAATTAATGGAAGTAATTAAAGAAGAAATTTCTCATTATAATTAACCGAATTTAATCTGATTAATATAAGCTAGTTAATTCAGTTTAATTATTTTAAAATAATCACTTGATGATTTAATAAGTAAATTATTTAGGTAAGTAATTAATGGATAATTACTGAAAGTAGTTAATTGAATAAGTGATTTATTAATGAGGGAAATTTGGATTAAATCACCTTTTATAATTAATTAAGGAGTAATTAATTTATTTGATGAAGTAATTAAGGGTAGTTAATTACTGATATTATTAATCAAGGGTGATTAATAATTATGGTTAGTAATTAATTAATGAAGTAGTTAAAGGTTAATTACTATATTGGGTTAAGGATAATTAATTTGTGAAATTAATTAAGGGTTAATTACTTAAATATAATTAAAGGATAAATAGAATGATATTGGAAGCCTTTGATTAATTGTTATTCCTAATATGTGGTTTGTGATGCTATGTGTTAAGATAGGTTTGATTTAAATTGTGATGATGTGGTTATCTATTGATGATAAATTATGTGACATCCTGTATTTAAAATTGAATTGTATTTCACTCGAATAATTTAAGTTAAGATGATATGGATTTCGAAGAGACCGGAGTCGGGTATTTTTAATACCCGAAACCACTTCGATTTGTAATCTACATGATTCAATATGGATTTAATGTGTGAAATCAATGGACTGAAATGGAACAATGTGGGCCCCTCAAACTAAGTAAGATACCTAGGGGTTGATTTGTGAAGTGGTTTTGACTATAGCATGTAATGAACTCGTAGTGAAATACGAGTTACCCGGGTTTCTTTTATGGTTTGAACTTGGTATTTTCAAATTATATGGGTTTACTTACGCTGGTTTCCAGCCTGACCCGGGTGTTACTTTGATGTAATGCTCGGGTCAGACCGAGTATTACAGATTTTCGGGTAAGGACGTGCTCGAGCTCAGGAGGCGAGTTGGATGGCAGAAACGTATGAAGAGTTTCCGCTGTGAAATATAGTTGTATATCTAGGACATGTTTTTAAAATTGTCCAGTATTGTGTAAATGTTGTAACTCTGATGTATAAAATATAAGTGTAAAGATACAGTTCTTCTTTGTAAAATTATTATTTATGTGATACTATATTTTATCCGCTGCGAATGTGAGATTCTGAGTTTGAGTTTTCTGTTTCTTCTTCTTTCTTTTTCTTCTTATCACTAACTATTTGGAATTTTTGGGATTGAAATTTCTAGGTCGTTACATTTGGATTCAAATCAATTCAATTTAAAATTTTGGAAGAAGAAGAAGGGACCCAGTTGGCACTCGGGTAAAGAACGGGTTAAACCCGAAGTTATTGTGAATGGTTTAAAAAGCTTTGAAAGCTAGTTTTAAATTAAAGAATTTTGGTTTAAACTATTAGATGATAAATGTTGTTTATATTTTTTAAAAAAGAGGGGTTTATACTTAAATTTGAGAAAGGTTATTAATTAATGATTAGAAATTAATTAATCAAGTGATTTAAGATTGATTAAATTATAATTAAGTATTTCTTAATTTAGTAATTAGAGGTAGATTAATTCGTTACTAAAATCTAATTAATTTGATATCAAAGGATAATTAATTTAAGTTTAATTACATTGAGGGGCAAATAATTTTTTTTGTTAATAGTTAATGAAGATCATTAACTAGGGATTATTAGATAATAAATTGACATAATTAATTTTTATTAATTAATTATATTGATTAATCTAAGATAAACATTTATGGATTTGTTTAAGTATAATTACTTAATGGAAGTAATTAAGAATTAATTACTTAGTGTAATTAAATAAGGATTGATTAATTAAAGGATTTATTAATTTAGGAATTAATTAATAGGTTAGTTAATTTATGTATTTGATTAAGGAAAGGTTGATTAATAGTTATAGAATAATTAATCAGAGTAACTAATTAAGTGGATGTAGTTAATTTTAGTAAATTGATTAAGTTTTAATTAATTAAAAGTAATCATTTGACGTTGAGTTAAATATAATTACTTAAGATAATTAATGAGGTATAATTAATTAGTGAAGTAATTAGTGAATAATTACTAGATGTAATTAATTTAAGGAAATTACTTGATGGGTAGTAACTAAAGGATGAGTACTTGATAAAAGAAATTTAGTAAAATTAAAGGATTAATTAATATAATTAATCAAGGAGTTGGTTTAATTAATGAAGTAACTTAGGAAAGTTAACTTCTGATTATGATAAATCAAGGTTGATTAATGAATATAACTAAGTTAAAGGTTAATTACTAAATGAAGATTAAGAGTAATTAACCAATGGAAGAAATTAGAGGACCATTAATTGATGAAATTTATGGAAGTGTTCAATCCTACTTAAGAATGATTAAATTATGATAAGTGCTTTGGATTGATTAATATCTATGATATGAATTGCTTTGAGATATGATATGTGGATGGACAGTGATAATGCGGTTAATCTATGATGAAATACTATGTAAAGTGACATGTAATATTAAATTTTTGAATAACTTGGGATAGGATGACATTGGATTCGAAGAGACCGGAGTCGGGTATTAGTAAATGCCCGAAACCACTTCGAATCATTATAAATTGATACATGAAATCAGTAAGCTGGAGTGGAATGATTTAAGTGAATTGGACTATTCAATCTAAGTTTTGGTACTTAGAGATGTGTGTGAGCAATAAGTAATGTCTACAATAATTTGTGAACTTGTACTTGATACAAGTTACCCGGGTTATATTTATTTAGTTGTATGCTTTTGTATTCCATGTTAGATGAGTTTACTCACGCTGGTTTCCAGCCTGACCCGGGTGTTACTTTGATGTAATTCTCGGGTCAGACCGAGTATTGCAGATTTTCAGGTAAGGACGTTCTGGAGTTCAGGAGGCGGGCTGGGGAGCAGGAACGTATGGAGAGTTACTTCTGTGATATATTATAGCATCTGAAACAGATTGATTTATCTGTCCCGTGTTTGAAAATATGTTGTAATTTTGATATATATAAAAGTGTAATTTGATAAATATAGTTTTCCATTGTATAACTATTATTTATGTGATATTATATTTTGATCCGCTGCGAATGTGAGGTTTCTGTGACTTGTTTCTGTTTTCTTCTTCTTTCTCTTTTCTTATTTTCTCTAACTATTTGGAATTTTTGGGATTGAAATTCCAAGTCGTTACGTTTGGATACCAAGTGAAACGACCTGCCTTTCATTCCACAGAAAGTCGCATCATTTATAAGAAAGAAAGAGGTTGAAATAGAATAGATAGAAGAAAAGAACTCAACAAAATCAGAATCTCACAAAGGAACGAAACAAAATATAATATATAACATAACTATTACATAGTCAATTATATATCAGAGTTACTCATATACAACAACACAAGATAGACAGTTATACAAGTCTGTCTATTATACAACTCAATTACAACACATATATCACAGAGATACAACACAGCGGAAAACACCATATAACTACAAACGCTGAAGCCTCCTGCTCCATAACTTCTCCAGTATTTGTTAAAGCAAACCTGAATCCCTTGGCTACTCGTAAAAATTTGAGTACCCAAGAGTTTAAGAAAAACAGAATAAACTCCGGGTCAGACATGGGTCTGGTGTGAGTAAACGGGTTAAAGTTGCTTAACTTTTAAAAATCCTTTGAAAACAAAAGGTATCACGTAAGACTTCCCACAAATAAACATGGGTAAGTTTTTACCCTACGCTAACCAAAACGTTTGATAGGAAATCCAGTGATATTATAATAGTGTCTAGGGTTTTCAAGTAAATAGAAAATAGCCGAAATTGTTACATCTATTAAATTCCAGCTACTAGCCACAAAAGTGGGTAATACAATCAAAACCGTAGGGGCACGTAGGAAAAATGGGTTTCCATCAATGGCAGGGCTACTAGGGTACCGCCTGTCACAGTACGTGGCCTAGATCACCGTACCGAGGAGCCACCCTAACTCCCCTGCAACACAAAACCGGAACCATTCCTTACTGAACAGTTCCGAACAAGACCACCCTGGCGTTTCTAGCTAGCAATTTCCCCACACAGCCGAAATAAAAAAGGGACATCTAGACAGTGGTAAATCTCATCCTATATGACGCCCCACTCTATACCCACGCTAGCCAAGAACATTATGGTGAATGCTGTCAACTAGCACGGATGATAAGGCTGTTGAGGAGCGACCATCCGTGTAATTGCTTTGCGCGAGCATCGATATGTCAGATAGTATAACATGCATTTCTTTATCAAGAGGGAAATCCGGTATACCGACACAAACTCAAAACTACTACACAGTGGCTATAATATCTTCAGAAACGAATATAGAAATAAACATAACATAAATCAGTCACAGACAATTCATATCACAAAGGCGGAAATAGATATGAATATTACACTAGGAAGTGTACATCAGAGTAGCGGTCTAAAAAGATCCACAATATCACAAAAGAATAGTTACATGAACTACACAAAAGAATAAGTATACATCATGGAGTTTATATCTCAAATGTATACAAGAAAAACTACTAATCTAAGTAGTTAGCCAAAAGTCATAGTGATAAATCCCTAGGGAGAAGTCAAGTAGAAGCACCTGTAACATCTCGGTCTGACCCGAGAATTATTTAATAAGAAAATAATAAACGGATCAGTCTAGCTATAAATATCAGACGACATGATATAGAATAAGAGATATGGCATAAACATATGATAACCATAATGGCATACTACTATAAGTATGCAATTGAAACTCAACATGAGATTAATCAATATCACAAAAATCTTCACAAAGATCCAAAAGGGGTTTCATACCCAAAACTTGTATTCACAACAAGTCAATCACACACGAATTCACCAATGCACAAAAATTGATAAATCATATCAATAAAATCACAAAAATAGGTGAAGCATAAATTCCAGAATTCAACACATGAAATCCAGAAATCACAAGAAAGGGAGGGAGGCCTATCACACGAACGGGAGCATTAAAACTCACCAACATATGTATCACACGAACGAGAAGCTATCTCATGGTAGCTAGCCATTAATTTTTGACACACGAATGGCCCAAAGACCATGGGGAGCTACCCCACATGTGTGAGTCGAAATCACACCGAAACAAAGAGACATCACACAATTGCTAGTCTAAATCTTAAAATGATCGTCATGATCAAAGAGAAGTGTGAAATACAATAAGCTAGTAAATATATGAGCTTAGCTTCATGTCCCATAACCACTAGCTTAACTTAAATATTTACGAACAAATTATAGATCTCCACTAGAAAATTGTCACAAGAGTTTCAATCGAACAAGTCCAAGAATTAACCGACGAAGTAAACGCAAGCGTTTCATACCACTCGTTTTACTAAGTCGTTTAATTAGATTTCTCATACGAGTGAGGTAAAGGCTTGTATATACTAATAGATTGGAAAACGGTTTAGGAAAAACGAGCTTTGTAATAAAATAGTGTTGAAATCATTTGAAGAAAGGGTTTTGAAATTTACTACTAGTATAGAAAAGCTTTATATTTTTAAAATGACAAATCACAAAGAAGATTGTAGGAACAATCAATCACTAAAATTCACAGACGAAGACGTGAATAAAAATCCAAAGAAATCGATAAAGGATCCATCGAAATGGATATTCAAAAATCGCTAAAAAGGAGTCATCAAGGTCATAATAAATGATAACAACAAATAAGAAACAACACAAATCGATTAAAGTTGAAAATTCAAACAATTAGGCGAAGTAGACAAAATTGCAACAGGTCGGTCGGCCGGCTACAGAGCTCGGTCGACCGGACACTGTTCTCAAAATTACTCGGGAAGCAGGTCGGTCGGCCGAACCCTGTAGTTGGTCGACCGGACCATAAACAGAGAAGTGCTTATGCACTTGGAAGCAGGTCGGTCGGCCGGCAGCAGGGCTCGATCGACCGGACCTGTTGCCAGTCTCTTCCTAGCCCATCCAAATGAGGTCCAACCTCGACCAAATTGCATTCGCTCGAGCAACGGCGCTAAGGGTTTATGCCAATCGACTACCTGGCCCTATGAGCTCTTCGATGCATAACCAAAACACATTCAAACATCAAAGTTAGGATTTTTAAAGATTTGAACCCAAAACACTAAAAATTAGAATATTCACCAATTCAATCCAAACCAAAAGCAATTGCACAAGAATAAGTGTTAGGAATTCATACCTAATAATCGGAGATAAACATAGACTAAGATGTGAGATAAAAATCTCACCTCTGAACCCAAACAATTGAAGAAGAAGCTTGAAAGCAAAGAAGAATCAACCACTCTTCAAATCCAACTCAAGAAGCTTGATTATAAGCTTTAAAAGAAGAACATTCCCAAAGTTAGGTTTAGGAATTTCTGAAATTGATAAAAGAATGAGTTGGAGAAGAAGAAGAGAAGCTTACCAATGGGTTCTTCTATTAGTTTGGAGCTAGAGTTTGATTTGCAAAAGAAAACTAGGGCTTGGAGTTTTAATTTCCTCTTCCACTCTCCATTGTTATGAAAGCTAGAATATAAGGAATTAGAAATGAAGTAATGAAGAGGATAAGGGGTTGGGACTGAATACATAAGTGGGGTTATTGGGCTCAGCCCAAACCAAAGCCCTGAGTGAAAAAGTTGCAAAAACCAACTTACTCCAAACATATCGAAGCTTATACTCAAAAAGGTCGCAAACGATATTTTAAACTCAATGGGAGTGGTCCCGAGTCCTAATTCGACCATATGCAAAAAGTAGCTTTTCGGACTAAATTCCGAGTATCGATAAAATATTTAAATATAAAAATCGATAAATATGCGGGTTGTTACAGACTCCCCTCCTTGAAGAAATTGCATCCTCGCAATGTTTAAGAAGAAAATATATAGTAACAACCATAAAAGCATATTCAACACAAAAGAAGTTTGAAATAAGAAGTTCACCTCAAAGAGCACGAGAAAGTAAGTCCGGATGTGTTCGCTCGATGAACTCTCTAGATTCCCAAGAACAATCCTTAGGATTTGAGGACCATTGAACTTTAACAAGCAGAACATCTTTATTTCGAAGTCGTTTGACTTCCGAAGCAATGACACGAATAGGATGTTGCTCATAAGTTAAATTAGGCGAAACTTCAATCTCTTCCACAACACCGGGCTCAAGAATAGAATCGAAATCTCGAAGACATTTCCGAAGTTGAGAAACGTGAAACACGTCATGGATAGCAGAAAATTGAGCCGGTAATAAAAGGCGATAAGCCATGGAACCAATACGTTCAGTGATAGGAAATGGCCCAATATATCGAGGCGCCAATTTTCCCGATCGGCTGAAACGTACAACACCTTTCATAGGTGAAACACGGATAAATACGGGATCACCAACAGAAAATTCTAATTTCCTTCTCCGGTTATTGGCATAGGATTTTTGTCTACTCTGGGCTTCTTTCATCCTATGACGAATAAGATCAATCTTTTCTGTGGAATCACGAATAAAATCTGGACCTAAAACCAGCTTCTCACCGGCCTCAAGCCAACAAGAAGGAGATCGACATGGCCTTCCATAGAGTGCCTCGAAAAGTGCCATACCAATACTAGATTGGAAGCTATTATTATAGGAAAATTCAACAAGTGAAATATGATCTTCCCAACTTCCACGAAAATCAAGAACACACGCACGAAGAAGATCTTCAAGAGTTTGATTCACACGCTCGGTTTGTCCATCAGTCTGGGGGTGATAAGCGGTGCTAAAATTAAGCTTCATTCCCAAATCTTTTTGAAGACCCTTCCAAAATCCACTAGTAAACAATGGATCACGATCACTAACAATAGAAGTAGGAAATCCATGCAGTTTAACAATTTCTTTGATAAAGAGTTTGGCCAAAAGAGGAACGGTTCGGTTAGACCGAACGGGAATAAAATGGGCGGATTTTGTAAGTCTATCAACAATCACCCATAAGCTATCATGACCCGAACGAGAACGGGGAAGGACGTCAATAAAATCCATGGAAATCTGATCCCACTTCCAAATTGGAATCTCTAAAGGTTGTAATAATCCACCGGGCCTTTGATGCTCGGCCTTAACGAGTTGGCAAGTCATGCAACGCTTAATGAAATTAGCGATGTCAAGTTTCATTCCCTCCCAATAATAAAGTCGCTTCATATCTGCGTACATTTTACTACTACCGGGATGAATGGTAAATTTAGAATGATGAGAATCTTCTAAAATATCTTTACGAAGATCACTAATATTTGGCACGATAAGTCTACCAAATTTCCGAATGCCGCCACGAGAATCAATATCAAAGTCTTTCAAACCTTCAATATCAATTTTATCCTTAATATTTTGGCCAAGAAGAGCCAATTTAGGATCTAGCCTTCGAGCTTCAAGAATGCGGTCTAAAAGAGAAGGGTGAGCCTCAAGGCTACATAAAACAAGAGATGAACATAAATCGGAAACACGGTCTCGAATTTCGCAAGTGGATAAAATCTCGAGATCGTTCCATTCATATATCATCATAGAAACAACAACTTGTTGTTTACGGCTAAGAGCATCGGCGACACGATTACCCTTACCGGGAGTATAAAGGATATCAAGATCATATGGTGCAAGAAATTCGAGCCAACGCTGTTGACGCAAATTAAGTTCCTTTTGAGAGAATAAATACTTCAAAGACTTATGATCGGTATAAAGAATAAATTTCTCTCCCAAAAGATAATGACACCAAATTCGAAGAGCAAAAACAATAGCCGCGAGCTCTAAATCATGTGTGGCATATCTTGTCTCGGCCGGCTTTAATTGCCTTGAAGCATAAGCAATAACACGTTCTTTTTGCATAAGAATGGCACCCAAACCAACGCGACTAGCATCGGTATAAACAACGAAATCTTGATTCCCCTTGGGAATAACAAGAATAGGAGCATCAGAAAGAAGTTCCTTAATTTTCTGAAAAGAAGTTTCACATTTGTCCGACCAAATGTATTTAACACCTTTCTTCGTTAAGCCGGTGAGAGGCACGACAATCTTAGAAAAGTCTTTGATAAAACGGCGGTAATAACCTGCCAATCCAAGGAAACTACGAATCTCTGTCACACTCTCCGGTCTCTTCCAATCTTGAATCGCTTCAATCTTTGAAGGATCCACGGAAATTCCGGATTTGGAAATAATATGACCGAGAAACTTCACACGAGATTGCCAAAAGTGGCATTTAGAAAACTTTGCCTTTAAACGATTACTCCTAAGAGTTTTCAACATAATCCGAAGATGCTTCTCATGTTCCTCCTCGGTTTTTGAATACACAAGAATATCATCAATAAAGATGAGAACAAATCGATCGAGAAAATCTTTGAAAACTCGATTCATAAGGTCAACGAAATAAGCTGGAGCATTCGTTAAACCAAATGGCATAACAAGCCATTCATAAGATCCATAACGCGTACGGAACGATGTCAAAGGAATGCTATGCTCTGCGATACGAAGCTGGTGAAAACCGGTAGCCAAGTCCAATTGCGAAAAGACTCTAGCACCACTAAGTTGATCGAATAAATCATCAATCCGAGGTAAAGGATATTTATTTTTGATAGTAAGATCATTAAGCTTGCGGTAGTCAACGCAAAGCCTAAGTGTACCATCGAATTTCTTCACGAAAATAGCCGAAGCTCCCCAAGGCGAGGAACTAGAGCGAATTAATTGCTTCGTCTCCAATTCAGATAATTGTTTGCGCATCTCCTCGTTCTCCTTATTAGACAGGCGATAAGGAGGATGAGTAATAGGTTGAGCTCCAGGAATAAGATTAATTTTGAACTCAATTGCTCGCTTAGGCGGTAATCCTAAAACGGGCTCAAATATGTCAGAAAATTCACGAACAACGTGAATAAGAGAAATAATATCTTCCTCATCATCATTATCGTCATCATGAGGATTTAAAGAATATAAAGATGCAACCAAGATAGAATCCGAATCTTTAAGATTAATAGAAACCTGCTTAACAGATTGAGGATGTCGAAGATGAATAGTCTGCTCAGGACATAGGATATGAGCTTCATAACGGTTAAGCCAATCCATTCCCAAAATCATTCCAAAGCCTAAATAGCGCATGACATGCAAATCGGCTAGGAAAGAAAAATCACACAAAATAATCTCGACATCTTTACACAATAAATTGATTGTTGCGGATCCACCAACCGGATTCGCAATTCTCAAAGAAGTCATTAAACACAAAACATTCAAAGAAAAAGTATCAACAAGTTCTTTTGATATAAAAGAATGGAATGCACCCGTATAAAAAAGAACTCGAATAGGATGAGGCTTTGAACACTTGTTCGCAAAATGGTCTCTGGAACCACAGTTAAAGCATTTCCCTTCAGTTGAGGAAAAGGTCTTTGCAGCAGGAGTTGCTTGTTTCCCTTTCTTATTGGGATAATGTGACGACTGCCCATGGCTCCTGCACTTAAAAAGGAGATAGTGCGCTGAAAGGCGTGCCCGGCAGCCATGGACGATCATCAAGGTAAGGTAAAACAATAAACTCTATCGTATTACTCACAGCGCAGGGATAAAATACAATAGAGAAATATACATGGTGAAGCTTCACCAAATAGAACCTCATCAATACACTACAAAACAATTTGATACAAACATCTGAATAGTCAATACATCAAGCCTCACTACATAACACTCAGAGAATCATACAAGCAGCGTAACATCCAGTACATATAGTAAGAAAAACAATATGCAAAAGCCTCCAGCTCGTCTTCGTCATCAACAGCGTTGGTCACTAAGAACAACACCTATCACCTGCTACCTAGTCTGCCCATCCCAAAATGGATGAACAGCCCAAGGTAATAAGAGTTGAACATAAAACCTTGAGTCAGACAAAAGTCCTGGTGAGCGGTAAATCAACTATCAAACATACCAAAAGAGCATAAAGGAAAAAGGAATAGGAATCCAACCTTCCCACTCCACCTCTTTCTACAGTGATAGCCCCCAGACCCACTAAGCAGAAATAAACATAGCAAAGCAGACATTTAAAGTAAAACAATTATCACTCGAGTCAAGGTCGATGTTTTCCAAGCACAAACCCCCAAGGCCTAAACCAAGATCAGATAAGTACCCACAAAACATCGCTCTTGAGACCGAGTGGCGATACAACCAAAGCATCCAAACATCCATGACTCAGGCTATCACTGTTATCATTGCCTCGATATCACCGTTAATTGAATGACCGACTCATTCTTTCATCCGTCCGTCAAGGGCTAATGGTAACCCCGGTTCTAGACATAACTCCGCACGTCATCGTGACCCATGCCTAGGACTATCGAATCTGCCCAGAGTACTAGACCTTCAACTATTGATCTTGGGACTATCGAATCTGCCCAGCGTACTCTTGCTTTGAGCATGCTAGAACCTTCAACAACGATGAAATCTCAGCCTCCTAGTCATCCTCCTTGACGACTATTCTCATACTAGCTCAAGCGCCTCTTGAGCCAACCATTATCAACGAACTCGAACCATATCACCGAGTTATCAACATGCTTGGGATGATCCCGTCTGGATTAAACCAAGGCTATCTCACATCATGCTTTGCTTCATCGCATCATAGAAAAGTCTCATCTCAACATCATCATCAAATCTATCCATATGAGCTTTATCATCCGCTTCATATGCTACGAGCAGCTTTCCTTATTCAAGAGCCTTTCCACTGAGCTTTTGAATCATCTTCGACCAACTTGTCCAAATGAAATCATCAATCAACTAATTTATAACAATCAATCAGATCAATCATTAATCCAAGTAATCAATCATTCAAATAAGATCTAAATAAACAGTTATAACAATAATGGAAATTTCGTAAATAAAGAGTCCAAATCTAACAAGCATGAATTCTAAGTAATATCTTGATGAATGAACTAGCATAGGTTAACATGTAGTAAAGTGGATATCAAAACTTTATGAACGATGGATCTACATGCAGACTTAAGGAAAATGCATGAAATCACTATCTTTAACACACAAATAAGCCACTGATCCAATATACTCCTTTGGGTCCGTGTGAGAGATAACCACCACTCACCGAATCACCTAAACACCTCTAAAGCAACAAACTCCAGATCCGGACAGCGAAGGATCTAGCTTCATCCGTCAAAATTCCGCTTCAAACGATGAAGTTTCTCTTTGAAGAATGTAGATCTTCAATCTTGGCTCTTGGATCTTCGATTTGATCTTCAATCTTGGATGGAAGGAAACACTAAATTAAAGAAGAGAAAAGAAGTGAAGAAGTGTAGTACTCAAGCTCTCAAAATGGCAGCACTTCGTCACTTCAAAATCCAGATCCCAAAAAGTGAGATAAGGCCATGTATTTATAGGCCAAACCCTTAAGTCGTTCGCCCCCCCTTAAGTCGGTCACAACTTAACAAGGCCCCACGACTTACGACTCAAGCCTCTACACGACCTAACTTAGACACGACCTAACGACTCAAGCCATCATGCGACTCACGACTTAACAACATTGCCGACCCAACGACCTAAAACTCCCCACGACCTACGACCTAACCATGAAGCCGACCCAACGACTCAAGCCTATGCGTGACCTAAAACATGCGTGACCTAACTCCTCAGGCCTTCACGCGACCTACGACTTAACACATGCGCGACCTAACACATACGCACGTTCCTACCTAAGCCCTAAGTCATTTGGACGACTCAACGACTCATCGGCTCAACGACTTAACGACTCAACAACTCATCGGCTCAACGACTCAATGACTCAACGACTCAACGACTTAACGACTCAACGACTCACGACCTAAACTAAACCCAGCCGCTAACTCTCTTAAGTCGCCGATTCTCTTAAGTCGTTCAACCGACCTATCTACTACCCGACCTAAGCTATCACCCTTATGTCGCTCGAACGACTTACCCTCCTTAGGTCGTTAACTCCTAAGTCGCTCACCTATGCCGCTACTATCCTTAAGTCGCTGCCCCTTAAACTGTTATCCCTTAAGTCGCTCACTTCCCTTAGGTCGCTCCAATCCCCTAAGTCGCTCCACCGACCTAAGCCACTGCACGACCTAAACCTTGGACGACTTAACTCTGGACGACTTAAGCTCCAAACGACTTAAATTCTGAATGACTTAACAACACTAACAACCTAATGGCAACAGTTCTACGATTCTTCGATCCGTAAAAATACGAGTCGTTACATTCTCTCCCCCTTAGGAATTTCGCCCCCGAAATTCCAAACAAACAAGAGCAACCAAAACTATTCTGCATACCTACCATCCACATCAATCAACAAACCATGCATCCAATTACTAACCTAGCATGCAGAATTTTAAAACTAGAACAAGTTACAAATTCATGAGATGTCACGACACCTTAGGGCCATACCTCGAAGAGTTCAGGATGAGCTGCCTTCATCCTCTCTTCCTCCTCCCATGTACAGTCGTTAACATCATCACTCCATTGTACCTTGAGCAACTTGACTACCTTCCTCCTAAGCTGTTTCGTGTCAGTTTCCACAACACGAAGCGGTTTACGAGGTCTCTCAACGATTGGATCAATCTCAAAGTCCTCACAACTATCAGCAGAAACCACCGTATTCGAGTTGTGCACATACTTTCGTAGATACGATACGTGAAAAACATTGTTCACACCCAACATCTTTTCTGGTAATTCCAATTTATAGGCGAGCTTTCCAATTCGTTCGATGATCGGGAATGGTCTAACAAATCTCGGAGTCAATTTCCCTTTCTTCTCGAATCGAATAACATTCTTTAGTGGAGAAATCTTCACAAAAACCATATCACCTACGTCGAATTCCAAATCCTTACGACGCTTATCGGCATAACTTTTCTGACGGTCTTGGGCTGCCTTCATTCGTTGCCGAATGATCTCTATACAATCAAAAGTCTGTCGAATCATTTCAGGCCCAAGTATCAACTTTTCTCCTGTTTCCATCCAACATGTCGGAGAGTTACATGGTCTTCCATACAATGCTTCATACGGTGCCATACCAATGCTTGACTGGTAACTGTTATTATACGAGAATTCCACCAAATGAAGATAATCTTCCCATGATCCTCCGAAATCCAAAACACATGCTTTGAGGAGATCTTCCAAAACTCGGTTGACTCTCTCGGTCTGACCATCTGTTTGAGGGTGATAAGCTGTACTCAAACACAACTCGGTTCCCAAAACTTCCTGGAAGCTCTTCCAAAATCCACTAGTGAACAATGGGTCTCGACCGCTCACTATGCTTTTCGGAATACCATGGAATCAAACTATCCACTTAACATATAGCTCTGCCAATTTCGATGCAGTCCTGGTTGATCGAACAGGAATGAATCTTGCACTCTTAGTCAAACGATCTACGATGACCCAAATCCCTTCATTTCCTGCTCTGGTTCTAGGTAACCCATCGATAAAATCCATCGATATTTGCTCCCACTTCCATGTAGGAAATTCTAATGGCTGAAGTAATCCACTTGGCTTCTTCTGTTCGGCTTTTATCAACTGGCAGTTCATACATTTGGAAATAAAATTTCCAACATCCTTCTTCATACCTTCCCAATAATAGGTTCTCTTCATATCCCGATACATCTTATTTCCACCTGGATGAATTGTCAGCTTCGAGTGATGACTTTCCTTCAGAACTTCATCCCTCAATTCATCTATATCGGGAACAACCAGTCGTCCTTGTTTCCGAAGCCAACCCTCTCGATCGACCTCGAATCCTTTATCCTTCTCTGGGTCCAACCCCGATTCCAAATCACGGATAATCTTGACAAGCTTATCGTCTCGCTTTTGGCCCTCGTCAATCCTTTCCACAAGAGTAGGTCTTATCGATAAGTTTGCCAACATCTCAGGTTCCAATTCACATCTAGGCCTGAAGTCAAATCCAGCCAAATACTCAAGACTCTTCCATTCTGAAAACATGGCTCCCAATCCTGCATGTCTTCGACTAAACGCATCTGCCACTGCGTTACCCTTTCCCGGAGTATAGGCTATACCAAAATCATATGATGCTAAAAACTCTAGCCATCGTTGCTGCCGAAGATTCAAATCTTTCTGGGAGAAAAGATACTTCAATGACTTATGATCTGTAAACAACTCAAATCGAACTCCCAGTAGGTAATGTCTCCACATCTCAGAGCAAATACAATCGCCGCCAACTCCAAATCATGAGTCGGATAATTCCTTTCATGCGGCTTTAGTTGTCGACTTGCATACGCAACAACTTTATCCTTCTGCATTAGCACTGCTCCAAGTCCAGTACCACATGCATCGGTGTAAACCACCATCTCATCATTTCCACTTGGAATAGTCAAAACAGAAGCACTTGTTAGTCGCTCTTTTCGGATTCTGAAAACTTGCTCACACTTAGCATCCCATCTGAATACTTGGTTCTTTTTCGTCAATCATGTTAATGGTGCAGCTACCTTGGAAAAGTCTTTGATAAATCAACGATAATATCCTGCTAATCCAAGATAACTTCTCACATCAGATGCATTCTTAGGTCTAACCCAATCCTGGATCGCTGCCACCTTGGCGGGATCAACCGCTATCCCACTTCCAGAGATAATATGGCCTAAGAACCTCACTTCGCTCTTCCAGAAGTGACATTTCAAAAACTTAGCCCTCAGCTGTTGTTTCCGCAAGATTTCGAAAACAATCCGCAAGTGCGTCTTGTGCTCTTCTTCAGTTCTGGAATAAATCAAAATATCATCCACAAACACAAGTACAAACTTGTTCAACTGATCCCTGAACACTCTATTCATAAGATCCACAAAATATGCAGGTGCATTGGTCAATCCAAACGGCATTACCAACCACTCATAGAAATCAGATGGTGTCCTAAAAGCAGTCTCCGGCACACTATCCTTTGCCACTCTCAACTGGTGAAATCCCGTTGCCAAATCCATCTGAGAAAACACCTTAGCTTCGTGAAGCTGATCAAACAAGTCATTTATTCTCGGCAATGGATACTTATTCTTCTTAGTCACTTTATTCGGCTCACGATAATCCACACACAACCTCAACGATCCATCCGTTTTGGTTGCAAACACAACTGGTGCACCCCATTCGGACACACTACGCCGAATGAATCCTTTCTGTAAAAGGTCATCAACTTGCACCTTCAACTCTTGCTGTTCCCTAGGCGCCATTCGCCTAAGAGGCATCACAACAGGTCTGGCTCCCTCAACTAGATCGATGCGAAACTCGATCTCCCTATGCGACGGTAACCCTTTGACCTCATCAAAGACATCCTCAAATCCATTCACAATTGGCACCGATGACAGTCCATCCCGTGGAACAACCAGCGAATACATGAAGCTCATGAAGACGCCTTCTTCATGCTTACATCATATCACAACCTTTCGCCCTTCCACATTCTCGACTGTCACCTCCAGCCTTTCACAATCAACCTTTGCCGCATACTTCCTAAGCCAGTCCATACCCAAAATAATTCCAAACCCCTCAAAGTTCAGAACAAAACAATCACAAACAAAAGAGCAATCATGACTCGATACAACCAGACCACGGCATATCATACACAAACAAGACGAACCCCCAACTGGATTAGTCACAACCAATGGTCTATCAACAATATCTGGTTCCAAACCCAACCGGCCTACAAGTTCATTACAAACAAAGGAGTGCGACGCCCCAGTATCGAACAACACTCTAACTGGAACACCACAAATGGAAAGAGTACCTTGTACCACCACACTCTTTCCTTTCTCTTCTGCAGTAGGAACTTTTGAAGATGATGGCACAGCCCCCAAAGCATAAGCTTGCACAATCTGTTTGTCCTTCCGCGGTTCTGGACAATTCCTCTTAATATGCCCCAGCTTGTCACAGTTGTAACACTTCAACGGTGCCTTTGGATTCTTACAATCTCTGAAGAAATGGCCATTCTGCTGGAAATTGTAGCAGGTCACTTCGCCCTTCGGCTTCTTATGACCATCTTTACCCTTCTGTTGTTGCTGCTTCATCTTCTTGTTCCCACCTTGCTGTGGTTTAGAATCTTCCTTGGTCACAGCAACAACAGATCCTTCCTTAGGAAACAGATTCTCATGCCTGAGAGCCTTCTCCACAAGCTTCTCAAACGGATCGTCCAAATGATCCACCAACTGCCTCCCAAGATAAGTGTCCAAGCCTATCACAAACTTCTCATTCTTCTGATAAGGAGATTCAATATATGACCGAGCATACTTGGACAAGGCTTCAAACTCTGAAACATACTCAAGAACTGGTCTTCCACCTTGCTTGAGTTCCACAAATTTCTTAAACAGAACGGATTTCTGAGCTGTAGAAATGAACTTAGCCTCAAATCTAGCTTGAAATTGCTCCCAAGTAATTTCTTCCTCTAGAGTATCAATGGTGATAGAGTTCCACCAATCAGAAGCTCTTCCCTGAAGCTGTCTTGATGCAAGCTTCCTTTTGGTTACATCCTCGATTCCAAAAATCACCAAAGATCCTTCTACAAGCATCTATCCATCTCTGGACTTCTATGGTTGATTCTGTTCCCAAGAAAACCTTTCCTCCAAGAGCAGTATAGTCTTTACACAGCTTAGCAAAATCCACTGGTTTTGGGGCTTGAACCTGAACTCCAACATCTACCGTTGGCCCTGGAGCTGGCATCCTTCTCATGATCGAAGTCATCACAGCCTCAAACATAGCAGCATAATCAGCAGCCCCCTCAGAATCATGGCCTTCCCTAGCAGCTGGTCTCCCTCTTCGACTCATTCTTAATATCTATAAAAGAATGATTAGTACACCTTGAGAAACAACTGCATAAGAGGTTCAAATCCTTCTAAGATACTATATTATATATAGTAATCATCCATCAAAATACAATTACGCCTCTCATACGTAGTTATGTCAGCGAGCATTGGCTAAAATCGATTAACCAAAGCTCTGATACCAAATGTGACGACCGCCCAAGGCTCCTGCACTTAAACAAGGAGATAGTGCGCTGAAAGGCATGCCCGACAGCTATGGACGATCATTAAGGTAAGGTAAAACAATAAACTCTATCTTATTACTCACAGCGCAGGGATAAAATACAATAGAGAAATATACATAGTGAAGCTTCACCAAATAGAACCTCATCAATACACTACAAAACAATTTGATACAAACATCTGAATAGTCAATACATCAAGCCTCACTACATAACACTCAGAGAATCATACAAGCAGTGGAACATCCAGTACATACAGTAAGAAAAACAATATGCAAAAGCCTCCAGCTCGTCTTCGTCATCAACAGCGTTGGTCACTAAGAACAGCACCTGTCACCTGCTACCTAGTCTGCCCATCCCAAAATGGATGAACAGCCCAAGGTAATAAGAGTTGAACATAAAACCTTGAGTCAGACAAAAGTCCTGGTGAGAGGTAAATCAACTATCAAACATACCAAAAGAGCATAAAGGAAAAAGGAATAGGAATCCAACCCTCCCACTCCACCTCCTTCTACAGTGATAGCCCCCAGACCCACTAAGCAGAAATAAACATAGCAAATCAGACATTTAAAGTAAAACAATTATCACTCGAGTCAAGGTCGATGTTTTCCAAGCACAAACCCCCAAGGCCTAAACCAAGATCAGATAAGTACCCACAAAACATCGCTCTTGAGACCGAGTGACGATACAACCAAAGCATCCAAACATCCATGACTCTAGCTATCACTGTTATCATTGCCTCGATATCACCGTTAATTGAATGACCGGCTCATTCTTTCATCCGTCCGTCAAGGGCTAATGGTAACCCCGGTTCTAGACATAACTCTGCACGTCATCGTGACCCGTGCGTAGGACTATCGAATTTGCCCAGAGTACTAGACCTTCAACTATTGGTCTTGGGACTATCGAATCTGCCCAGCGTACTCTTGCTTTGAGCATGCTAGAACCTTCAACAACGATGAAATCTCAGCCTCCTAGTCATCCTCCTTGACGACTATTCTCATACTAGCTCAAGCGCCTCTTGAGCCAACCATTATCAACGAACTCGAACCATATCACCGAGTTATCAACATGCTTGGGATGATCCCGTCTGGATTAAACCAAGGCTATCTCACATCATGCTTTGCTTCATCGCATCATAGCAAAGTCCCATCTCAACATCATCATCAAATCTATCCATATGAGCTTTATCATCCGCTTCATATGCCACGAGCAGGTTTCCTTATTCAAGAGCCTTTCCACTTAGCTTTTGAATCATCTTCGACCAACTTGTCCAAATGAAATCATCAATCAACTAATTTATAACAATCAATCAGATCAATCATTAATCCAAGTAATCAATCATTCAAATAAGATCTAAATAAACAGTTATAACAATAATGGAAATTTCGTAAATAAAGAGTCCAAATCTAACAAGCATGAATTCTAAGTAATATCTTGATGAATGAACTAGCACAGGTTAACATGTAGTAAAGTGGATATCAAAACTTTATGAACGATGGATCTACATGCAGACTTAAGGAAAATGCATGAAATCACTATCTTTAACACACAAACAAGCCACCGATCCAATATACTCCTTTGGGTCCGTGTGAGAGATAACCACCACTCACCGAATCACCTAAACGACTCAAAAGCAACAAACTCCATATTCGGACAGCGAAGGATCTAGCTTGATCCATCAAAATTCCGCTTCAAACGATGAAGTCTCTCTTTGAAGAATGTAGATCTTCAATCTTGGCTCTTGGATCTTCGATTTGATCTTCAATCTTGGATGGAAGGAAGCACTAAATTAAAGAAGAGAAAAGAAGTGAAGAAGTGTAGTACTCGAGCTCTCAAAATGGCAGCACTTCGTCGCTTCAAAATCCGGATCGCAAAAAGTGAGATAAGGCCGTGTATTTATAGGCCAAATCCTTAAGTCGTTCGCCCCCCCTTAAGTCGGTCACGATTTAACAAGGCCCCACGACTTACGACTCAAGCCTCTACATGACCTAACTTAGACACGACCTAACGACTCAAGCCATCATGGGACTCACGACTTAACAACATTGCCGACCCAACGACCTAAAACTCCCCACGACCTACGACCTAACCATGAAGCCGACCCAACGACTCAAGCCTATGCGTGACCTAAAACATGCACGACCTAACTCCTCAGGCCTTCACGCGACCTACGACTTAACACATGTGCGACCTAACACATACGCACGTTCCTACCTAAGCCCTAAGTCGTTTGGACGACTCAACGACTCATCGGCTCAACGACTCAATGACTCAACGACTCATCGGCTCAACGACTCAACGACTCAATGACTTAACGACTCAACGAATCACGACCTAAACTAAACCCAGCCGCTAACTCTCTCAAGTCGTCGATTCTCTTAAGTCGTTCAACCGACCTATCTACTACCCGACCTAAGCTATCACCCTTATGTCGCTCGAACGACTTACCCTCCTTAGGTCGTTAACTCCTAAGTCGCTCACCTATGCCGCTACTATCATTAAGTCGCTACCCCTTAAACCGTTATCCCTTAAGTCGCTCACTTCCCTTAGGTCGCTCCAATCCCCTAAGTCGCTCCACCGACCTAAGCCACTGCACGACCTAAACCCTGGACGACTTAACTCTGGACGACTTAAGCTCCGAACGACTTAAATTCTGAACGACTTAACAACACTAACAACCTAATGACAACAGTTCTGTAACAACCAGATATTTTCAACCATTCGCATCCATTATAAGTGTATAGGTAGACACTCATGCCGGAATTGAATTGCTCAAAATACCGCGTTGTAAATAAAATTTTGGCAAATCTCAGAATATACAGTAAATAAAATCACAGATCACAGACACAGAGTAATGATAATGCAGCGGAAGTAAAAGAGGAGATAGTAGTTCATGAAGCTACTATATAAAATATGAGATACATCAGAGTTAAATAAGATACAGCAGAAGAGTAACAAGATACATTAGGTACAAATCAGATACATCACTGAAACAAAATTGATGGCTGAATCTTCAAGGAAAGCTCCAACTCCGAAGGTGAATCTTGAATGCTAACTCAATCAATCTGACCCGAGCGTAAAGCAAAACCCTCGAGTCAGGACATAAATACTTATAAACCGTAAATCAACTCAAGTGAACAGTAACAAAATGCATCAGTAACTTAAAGGATGCTTGGGACCGCCCATCCTCTAAGGATCCGTTAAACTATTTACTATGTAGTAATATACGCTATATACGGTAGTGTCTAATCAATAAAGTATAATCATATAGAAAATAGGGTTAAGGGGATGGTGAACCTTAACGCGGTCGGATCTTTAAAACCAAAATCGTAGTGGGCTCGATATAAGGATATGACACGGCACGCAAGGAAATGCCAGGGTGGATACACCGTTTGCACTCCCGGACCGGTGGTGACGGCAAGCCAGCAGCTTCCGCCCACCTCGAACAATACCCAAAAATCAAAGTGGCGCCACCGAATCGAATCACAACAGTGATAGAATAGTTTCCGATGGAGCATGCTCGATGAAAGGGTGCGACCCTTTGTGTATCCCGGTATAGCTCCTGTTTTAGTCATATATGCCAACTCACGGGAGTTGGGTCCACGTAACATACCTCGAGAACGTCGCCACCATCCTACTTCATTTTGGAATCTCCACCGCATACACAGTTGTTAAAGTGGTTTTCGGTATTGTTCGGCTATAAGACAATATCCGATCCCGGTCTCTTTAACAACCAATCGTTATTATAACCCATGGATATTTATTTCAAATAATTTATACTTTCAAGACCAAAATATCATACTCATTTCAAAACAATATCACAATTGTATCATTTCCATTTCAAAAATAATTCAATATTATATCACTCAAATAAAACCCAAATTTTCAAATCATTGAATATTTCTTTAAATTTATTAAACTTGAAATATTCCTTTAAATTATCATAGCATTTTGGAAATGTTACCTTAAGGAATCATAGCATTTTTGGAATGTACTACTTTCCACTTTACATTGTATAAAATCAAAGTATTGATAAGCTTAAAATTTTAACATGTCAATTTATCATAGCCTTATAGTTAAATAAACTTTCTTACTGTAATATACAATTTAAACCGAAATTCTTATGTTAAGTTAAAAGCACCTTATTAACTTACATTATTATTACAATAAAGAAACTTTATTATTTTAATCATTTAAAGTATGCCATTCACATAAATTAAAACTTGCTTATCAAATGTACGTTATCAACTTACATTTTATTATTACAGTAAGTAACATTTACCATTTTAATCAATTTAAAATACACCATTACATTGATTAAAATCTACGCGTCAAATGTACGTTTTAAATTTTATATTCCTAGTACAATGATGAACATTTATTAATTAAATCAATACCACACTACTTAAAACTTGACATGTTTCTTTCTTAATTAAAACTTTACATGTTCTTGCATTAATTAAAACTTTCATGTTCTCTCATTAATTAGGACTTTACACGTTTCTTTCATTAATTAAAAACTTATACGTTTCTTTCATTAATTAAAACCTATACGTTTCTTTCATTAACTAGGAATTTACATGTTCCTATCATTAATTAGAACACCATACGTTCTTTCATAAATTAAAACCTATACGTTTCTTTCATAAATTAAAACCTATACGTTCCTTTCATTAATTAAAACCTATACGTTTCTTTCATAAATTAAAACCTATACGTTTCTTTCATAAATTAAAACCTATACGTTTCTTTCATTAATTAAAACCTAACATTTCAGATTTATATTACCATTTACAAATTTAACTAAACTTCCAGTTTATTTAATTTAATTTAACATCTTTAGTTAAAACTCAAATTTCACATTTTCAAGTCAAGTTATATTTTAAAATTTCATTTTCAACAGTCATTTATTCAACCACTTAAATTTATAGAAAATCAATAATTCTTTAATAAATCACTTAAATTCAAATATAAATCAATTTATCATATTTACCATTTTCCAAATAAAATTAAAGTCCATTTTATTCATGTAACTTAAGTATCATTTTTAGTCAAAATTCCAAATTTCAAACATAAGTTATATTTCAAAAATCCAGTTAATCCATTCATAAATTACATTTTTAACACATAGAAAAATCATAATTTATTTATTTTAAAACCTTTAAAAATCTATTTAAATCAAATTTCATAATTTTATATTTTTAAAATACTTAAATATTTCAAAGCACTTTATAGAATAACCACGGGTCTGTATATAGTTTTCTAACCTAGGTCAAGTGATACGGATATGTATCATTTCAATCCGCATTTTAAAAGGTAAAAATCCGGTTCTATCATTTCAAACCCGCAATCCCAAGTTTAAATAAATAAATAAAATAACTCAGGCCTATCATTTCATCCCATAATGATTTTTATCCTAACAGGGAACTTGTAGTGTGATCATATACAGAAATAATATAAACAATGTCAATATCACAAGATACAGTCATGTATCAGATGTCAGGTGAAAATTAACAGTTTTAACATGGTAATAACATGGTAATAACACGACATAGCATATCATGTGATCATCATTAACTTGCGTAAACATTTACATTACTAAACACTTGTCATCAATCCACTTTTCATAAGTATATATGTCAGAGTGAGAAAGACTCACTTTTTTTCAAGTTGAAGACCAAAACAACTAACACAAGTGCTATTCCAAAAGCACGACAAGCACGATGACAAGACTACAGACATGAGTGGAGAACGAATCCAATCTACAACTCTTGTGTACAACCCAAAACAAACAATCAAAACAACAAAATTCAATACGACTTTGAAATGCAATAACATTGAAATAAAAGGAGATACGACTACGCAGTCTTTTGCTTTGCCTTCTCTATTGTTTGGTATTGCTTTGGGGTCTGATGTGGTTCAGATGTGGACAAGTTTTGGGTCAGGTTTGGGCTAACATAGCTTGGGTTCAAGGCAAGACAAGGTGGAGTTTGTACATGAGGAGGTGATGTGGTTTTGAAGGCAATTAGGTGGTTTTTGGTCAAAACAAGGGCTCAGCCTTGGGGATTGGGCTCGGCCTATGATGTGTCATGACTGGACAGAGGTGGGGAGGGGTGTGTTGTGGTCAGGTCTGGGGAGCGGCGGCGGCGGCTATGGTGGTGGTTTGGGCGGTGGTTGAAGTGGATGAGCATGTAGAGGTCAAATAGGCATGGATCTAGGTATCTTGGTTGTAGTTTGAGAGGTTTGACCATCAAAAGGGGTTCGGCCATGGTCAGATCTGATGGGGTAGATGGTGGTGATGGTTGGGAAGAGATGGAAGGAGGTGGTGGCCATGGAATAGGGGAAGAGGCCGATCTTAATCAAGGGAGAAGGCAAGGCAAAATTGCATAGAAAAAGTAAGAAAAAGTAGAAAGAAGAGAGGGATTTACCTAATATTTTTTCTTCAAGATGGAGGCCATGATTTCTAGGGTTTAGGAGCTTTGGAAATTCATGAATGAGAGGAAAAAAAAGCGGCGGCTGAAGAAAGGAGGGGATGTGGCCAGTTAAATGAAAAGTTAGGTTAAAAAGTAGAAGGGTTAGAAAAAAAGGGCCTTAGGAAGATGGAAAGTTTAAGGCCTTTCAAATTTCCTATATATATTTATATACATCTTAAATAACTGAAAATACTTGTAAATTTCAGTTAGAATTCGAAAATATAACAGATAAACAAAATATTAATAATTAAATATTAATTAGATATAATTAAAATAAGAAAAATGGCACAGAAAATGAAAACTAGACTTAAGAATTAGAAATAACTTCAATGCACTTTGGAAAAAATTTCTTAAATTTATATACATGTAAATGAATAAAATAAAGTAAAACACAGAAATAAAAGTGAGTGCATAAAATAAATAAATAAATTTTAACTATATATAATTAAATTAAGAAAATGGCTTAAAATTGCAGACTAGGCTAAAAAAATTAGAAATAAATTCAAATGAACTTTAGAAAAATTATATTATCATTTTAAAAATACTTAAAAGTCAAAATATACATAATATAACATATTATCACATATTAAAGTAAAATATAACAAAGAAGAAGTAACTTATACAATTTAAAATAGTCATTGTTAAATAACCCTATATACGCACAATATTGTAAAGGGTATAACTTTCACAATTTACATCCGATTTCAACGAAACGAAAAGTGATGTTCTTAGAATTTTATGTACTCTCATAATAAAAGAAAAAATTAAAATTTTAAACTTTTAAAATTTTAAGTTGAAAGTCACAGTTTGACTATTTTGACCAAAATCAGCATTTCAGGCAAATATTCAACTTACATAAGTTTGGAATTATACTCACATAAAAATCAAGATTATATTTAAATAATAAATTTAATTATTTCAAATAAGTAAAATAAGTTTTTAAATCAAAATCTTACATTAAAAATAATTAAAATATACAATAAAATAATTACAAAATACAGGGTTGTTACACTCTCCCCCACTCAAAACTTTTCTTCCCCGAAAAGGAATGAGGTATGAGAAAGCACAGAGAAAGATAGAGTGAAATAAGGTTAGGACAAGATGACAAGGAGAATGAAATTATACATGCTGGCTATTGTTATAGGTAAGTTTTACAAGGTGGAGCTGATCTTTCCAAGATTCTCCAAAATTAAGAACACAAGCACGAAAAAGGTGGATTCAAAATGATTACCAAAGATCTATCAAAGATTATAGAAAGATTCCTATACCAATCTATAGCAAGATAAGGAGGAGGAGGATAACAAAAAATAGTTTGGAAAACAAAATAAAGAAATAGATTTGAAAGCATGGAAATTTCAACTTAAATAGAGAATAAATCTTTACACAAGTTAAATAAATCTTAACTATCTCAAATTTCATTATCTTATTATCCAATCATCATAAATTAACAAATTTCAAAACCATGGGTTTGAAAAATAATCATTTATTACACTCACAATGTATTTAATAAATTTAGTTCTTCTTTATTCCTAAATAAAACTAAATTTATTCCTCTCACTATATTTATCACTTATGTTAAACATACTTACACTTAATATAACTGCTTTCTTTTATTCTTAGTTCCTTTAATATTATTTTGTTATAAGTTATTCAATTACCCTTTATTATATTTATCTCTGTTAATCGTTTTATAATTAAAACTTAAGTGTATAACATTTATTATAACCACTCAAATTTTATTTATAAAATCTTTTTATATTGTATATTACCCAATTACATTGTTAACTTCTGAAATTAAGGTATTTTATATGGGAATGGAATTGTGTCATACAAATAAAACTTTCCAATTCAATTATCTCAAGTTTAATCATTTATCCAATTTTTTTTTGATTTTCTTTTTATAATTGAAATTATTGTTAAAAATAAAATTTAAGAATTAAATTTTCGATTTCTTCAAACCATTTAGAGATAAGTAATAATATATATATAATATGTCAAATCAAATTTCAATCATATATCTATATATATTATAAATTAAGTCATATTTTAGAAATTCAAATCAATTTAATTTCCCAAAACAAAGCTGTAGCAAGACTACAGAACAGTCTCTTCACTTCGAAACTCGAAAATGAAAGTCGATGATGCTACAGTCATCACCGAAGCTATTTTCCTAGCGACAATGAGAAGAGCGCTAATTTTAAACTTAAAATTCTTTGGAAACAAATTTCTATTTTAAAATACTTTAAATAATATAACCTTTTAAAACATTAAACACAAGGTTTGAAACCATCAGAAATTAAATTCTCAAATTTCTTTTCTAAATTCATTTAAGTTCCCAAATCAATTTAAAAACAATTATTTATAAATTCATTTATAGAACTATAATTGATAAATCAAGTATTGTCATTTCAAATGATTAGTTTAAATCAATTTATTAAGTTCCATAAATTTACTTATATCACAATTTATTTCATTAACCAAATTTTCAAAATAATATTGTGTCAGTTTGTTCCGTCAAAGTGTTTTAGAAATCCTATCGATAGCGTTGATCAGACGAATCGATCGGAAACCCAACTCAACATCAACAACTCAAACAACACAATATATAAACAAAACATATATTTACAAGTACAATTCAAAATGTTTGAAAATAGGTTGGGAACAAAAGACAAGATGATTAAATAACAAAATAGGGAGGTGGATAAGCTTAAATAAATCACGGGCAACATTTACCGGGTCAACCGTGACTTAAAGAATAAGATCAATGTGGATTTTTCTAGGGTAAATCTACATTCGATCTCAAGAGTTAGAGTTTGGAATAACAAAAGATATTAGCATCTAAACCAAGGATAGATATAAATCTCTGGTGAATCGATGCTAATTTTAGGGGAGTTTCCCTTTTTTCTCAATTAAATTTTAAATTGGCGTGACCGCCGACTCACCAAAAAGATCATTCGAAGCGGAGTTATGGAATACTCTAGTGTCAAAAGAAGATGAATAGTGAGAGATACGAATGGATTTTGGAACCGTAGGGAACGTTCCAAAATTCAAAGGAATCGAGTCAAAAGGGAAGAGATTCAAACTCGAATGAAAGTGATTCTGTAAATACATTCACTCCATATGCTGAGCTTTGCCTAGAGCTACCAAAGCTCTGATACCAACAGTAACAACCAGATATTTTCAACCATTCGCATCCATTATAAGTGTATAGGTAGACACTCATGCCGGAATTGAATTGCTCAAAATACCGCGTTGTAAATAAAATTTTGGCAAATCTCAGAATATACAGTAAATAAAATCACAGATCACAGACACAGAGTAATGATAATGCAGCGGAAGTAAAAGAGGAGATAGTACTTCATGAAGCTACTATATAAAATATGAGATACATCAGAGTTAAATAAGATACAACAGAAGAGTAACAAGATACATTAGGTACAAATCAGATACATCACTGAAACACTGGATACTGAAACAAAATTGATGGCTGGATCTTCAAGGAAAGCTCCAACTCCGAAGGTGAATCTTGAATGCTAACTCAATCAATCTGACCCGAGCGTAAAGCAAAGCCCTCGAGTTAGGACATAAATACTTATAAACTGTAAATCAACTCAAGTGAACAGTAACAAAATGCATCAGTAACTTAAAGGATGCTTGGGACCGTCCATCCTCTAAGGATCCGTTAAACTATTTACTATGTAGTAATATACGCTATATATGGTAGTGTCTAATAAGTAAAGTATAATCATATAGAAAATAGCGTTAAGGGGATGGTGAACCTTAACGCGGTCGGATCTTTAAAACCAAAATCATAGTGGGCTCGATATAAGAATATGACACGGCACGCAAGGAAATGCCAGGGTGGATACACCGTTTGCACTCCCGGACCGGTGGTGACGGCAAGCTAGCAGCTTCCGCCCACCTCGAACAATACCCCCGAATCAAAGTGGCGCCACCGAATCTAGAATAGTTTCCGATGGAGCATGCTCGATGAAAGGGTGCGACCCTTTGTGTAGCCCAGTATAGCTCCTGTTTTAGTCATATATGCCAACTCACGGGAGTTGGGTCCACGTAACATACCTCGAGAACGTCGCCACCATCCTACTTCATTCTGGAATCTCCACCGCATACACAGTTGTTAAAGTGGTTTTCGGTATTGTTCGGCTATAAGACAATATCCGATCCTGGTCTCTTTAACAACCAATCGTTATTATAACCCATGGATATTTATTTCAAATAATTTATACTTTCAAGACCAAAATATCATACTCATTTCAAAACAATATCACAATTGTATCATTTCCATTTCAAAAATAATTCAATATTATATCACTCAAATAAAACCCAAATTTTCAAATCATTGAATATTTCTTTAAATTTATTAAACTTGAAATATTCCTTTAAATTATCATAGCATTTTGGAAATGTTACCTTAAGGAATCATAGCATTTTTGGAATGTACTACTTTCCACTTTACATTGTATAAAATCAAAGTATTGATAAGCTTAAAATTTTAACATGTCAATTTATCATAGCCTTATAGTTAAATAAACTTTCTTACTGTAATATACAATTTAAACCGAAATTCTTATGTTAAGTTAAAAGCACCTTATTAACTTACATTATTATTACAATAAAGAAACTTTATTATTTTAATCATTTAAAGTATGCCATTCACATAAATTAAAACTTGCTTATCAAATGTACGTTATCAACTTACATTTTATTATTACAGTAAGTAACATTTATCATTTTAATCAATTTAAAATACACCATAACATTGATTAAAATCTACGCGTCAAATGTACGTTTTAAATTTTATATTCCTATTACAATGATGAACATTTATTAATTAAATCAATACCACACTACTTAAAACTTGACATGTTTCTTTCTTAATTAAAACTTTACACGTTCTTGCATTAATTAAAACTTTCATGTTCTCTCATTAATTAGGACTTTACACGTTTCTTTCATTAATTAAAAACTTATACGTTTCTTTCATTAATTAAAACCTATACGTTTCTTTCATTAATTAGGAATTTACATGTTCCTATCATTAATTAGAACACCATACGTTCTTTCATAAATTAAAACCTATACGTTTATTTCATAACTTAAAACCAATACGTTTCTTTCATTAATTAAAACCTATACATTTCTTTCATAAATTAAAACCTATACGTTTCTTTCATAAATTAAAACCTATACGTTTCTTTCATTAATTAAAACCTAACATTTCAGATTTATATTACCATTTCACAAATTTAACTAAACTTTCAGTTTATTTAATTTAATTTAACATCTTTAGTTAAAACTCAAATTTCACATTTTCAAGTCAAGTTATATTTTAAAATTTCATTTTCAACAGTCATTTATTCAACCACTTAAATTTATAGAAAATCAATAATTCTTTAATAAATCACTTAAATTCAAATATAAATCAATTTATCATATTTACCATTTTCCAAATAAAATTAAAGTCCATTTTATTCATGTAACTTTAATATCATTTTTAGTCAAAATTCCAAATTTCAAACATAAGTTATATTTCAAAAATCCAGTTAATCCATTCATAAATTACATTTTTAACACATAGAAAAATCATAATTTATTTATTTTAAAACCTTTCAAAATCTATTTAAATCAAATTTCATAATTTTATATTTTTAAAATACTTAAATATTTCAAAGCACTTTATAGAATAACCACGGGTCTGTATATAGTTTTCTAACCTAGGTCAAGGGATACGGATATGTATCATTTCAATCCGCATTTTAAAAGGTAAAAATCCGGGTTCTATCATTTCAAACCCGTAATCCCAAGTTTAAATAAATAAATAAAATAACTCAGGCCTATCATTTCAGCCCATAATGATTTTTGTCCTAACAGGGAACTTGTAGTGTGATCATATACAGAAATAATATAAACAATGTCAATATCACAATATACAGTCATGTATCAGATGTCAGGTGAAAATTAACAGTTTTAACATGGTAATAACACGGCATAGCATATCATGTGATCATCACTAACTTGCGTAAACATTTACATTACTAAACACTTGTCATCAATCCACTTTTCATAAGTATATATGTCAGAGTGAGAAAGACTCACTTTTTTTCAAGTTGAAGACCAAAACAACTAACACAAGTGCTATTCCAAAAGCACGACAAGCACGATGACAAGACTACAGACATGAGTGGAGAACGAATCCAATCTACAACTCTTGTGTACAACCCAAAACAAACAATCAAAACAACAAAATTCAATACGACTTTGAAATGCAATAACATTGAAATAAAAGGAGATACGACTACGCAGTCTTTTGCTTTGCCTTCTCTATTGTTTGGTATTGCTTTGGGGTCTGATGTGGTTCAGATGTGGTCAAGTTTTGGGTCAGGTTTGGGCTAACATAACTCGGGTTCAAGGCAAGACAAGGTGGAGTTTGTACATGAGGAGGTGATGTGGTTTTGAAGGCAATTAGGTGGTTTTTGGTCAAAACAAGGGCTCAGCCTTGGGGATTGGGCTCGGCCTATGATGTGTCATGACTGGACAGAGGTGGGGAGGGGTGTGTTGTGGTCAGGTATGGGGAGCGGCGGCGGCTATGGTGGTGGTTGAAGTGGATGAGCATGTAGAGGTCAAATAAGCATGGATCTAGGTATCTAGGTTGTAGTTTGAGGGGTTTGACCATCAAAAGGGGTTCGGCCATGGTCAGATCTGATGGGGTAGATGGTGGTGATGGTTGGGAAGAGATGGAAGGAGGTGGTGGCCATGGAATAGGGGAAGAGGCCGATCTTAATCAAGGGAGAAGGCAAGGCAAAATTGCATAGAAAAAGTAAGAAAAAGTAGAAAGAAGAGAGGGATTTACCTAATATTTTTTCTTCAAGATGGAGGCCATGATTTCTAGGGTTTAGGAGCTTTGGAAATTCATGAATGAGAGGAAAAAAAAGCGGCGGCTGAAGAAAGGAGGGGATGTGGCCAGTTAAATGAAAAGTTAGGTTAAAAAGTAGAAGGGTTAGAAAAAAAGGGCCTTAGGAAGATGGAAAGTTTAAGGCCTTTCAAATTTCCTATATATATTTATATACATCTTAAATAACTGAAAATACTTGTAAATTTCAGTTAGAATTCGAAAATATAACAGATAAACAAAATATTAATAATTAAATATTAATTAGATATAATTAAAATAAGAAAAATGGCACAGAAAATGAAAACTAGACTTAAGAATTAGAAATAACTTCAATGCACTTTGGAAAAAATTTCTTAAATTTATATACATGTAAATGAATAAAATAAAGTAAAACACAGAAATAAAAGTGAGTGCATAAAATAAATAAATAAATTTTAACTATATATAATTAAATTAAGAAAATGGCTTAAAATTGCAGACTAGGCTAAAAAAATTAGAAATAAATTCAAATGAACTTTAGAAAAATTATATTATCATTTTAAAAATACTTAAAAGTCAAAATATACATAATATAACATATTATCACATATTAAAGTAAAATATAACAAAGAAGAAGTAACTTATACAATTTAAAATAGTCATTGTTAAATAACCCTATATACGCACAATATTGTAAAGGGTATAACTTTCACAATTTACATCCGATTTCAACGAAACGAAAAGTGATGTTCTTAGAATTTTATGTACTCTCATAATAAAAGAAAAAATTAAAATTTTAAACTTTTAAAATTTTAAGTTGAAAGTCACAGTTTGACTATTTTGACCAAAATCAGCATTTCAGGCAAATATTCAACTTACATAAGTTTGGAATTATACTCACATAAAAATCAAGATTATATTTAAATAATAAATTTAATTATTTCAAATAAGTAAAATAAGTTTTTAAATCAAAATCTTACATTAAAAATAATTAAAATATACAATAAAATAATTACAAAATACAGGGTTGTTACACTCTCCCCCACTCAAAACTTTTCTTCCCCGAAAAGGAATGAGGTATGAGAAAGCACAGAGAAAGATAGAGTGAAATAAGGTTAGGACAAGATGACAAGGAGAATGAAATTATACATGCTGGCTATTGTTATAGGTAAGTTTTACAAGGTGGAGCTGATCTTTCCAAGATTCTCCAAAATTAAGAACACAAGCACGAAAAAGGTGGATTCAAAATGATTACCAAAGATCTATCAAAGATTATAGAAAGATTCCTATACCAATCTATAGCAAGATAAGGAGGAGGAGGATAACAAAAAATAGTTTGGAAAACAAAATAAAGAAATAGATTTGAAAGCATGGAAATTTCAACTTAAATAGAGAATAAATCTTTACACAAGTTAAATAAATCTTAACTATCTCAAATTTCATTATCTTATTATCCAATCATCATAAATTAACAAATTTCAAAACCATGGGTTTGAAAAATAATCATTTATTACACTCACAATGTATTTAATAAATTTAGTTCTTCTTTATTCCTAAATAAAACTAAATTTATTCCTCTCACTATATTTATCACTTATGTTAAACATACTTACACTTAATATAACTGCTTTCTTTTATTCTTAGTTCCTTTAATATTATTTTGTTATAAGTTATTCAATTACCCTTTATTATATTTATCTCTGTTAATCGTTTTATAATTAAAACTTAAGTGTATAACATTTATTATAACCACTCAAATTTTATTTATAAAATCTTTTTATATTGTATATTACCCAATTACATTGTTAACTTCTGAAATTAAGGTATTTTATATGGGAATGGAATTGTGTCATACAAATAAAACTTTCCAATTCAATTATCTCAAGTTTAATCATTTATCCAATTTTTTTTTGATTTTCTTTTTATAATTGAAATTATTGTTAAAAATAAAATTTAAGAATTAAATTTTCGATTTCTTCAAACCATTTAGAGATAAGTAATAATATATATATAATATGTCAAATCAAATTTCAATCATATATCTATATATATTATAAATTAAGTCATATTTTAGAAATTCAAATCAATTTAATTTCCCAAAACAAAGCTGTAGCAAGACTACAGAACAGTCTCTTCACTTCGAAACTCGAAAATGAAAGTCGATGATGCTACAGTCATCACCGAAGCTATTTTCCTAGCGACAATGAGAAGAGCGCTAATTTTAAACTTAAAATTCTTTGGAAACAAATTTCTATTTTAAAATACTTTAAATAATATAACCTTTTAAAACATTAAACACAAGGTTTGAAACCATCAGAAATTAAATTCTCAAATTTCTTTTCTAAATTCATTTAAGTTCCCAAATCAATTTAAAAACAATTATTTATAAATTCATTTATAGAACTATAATTGATAAATCAAGTATTGTCATTTCAAATGATTAGTTTAAATCAATTTATTAAGTTCCATAAATTTACTTATATCACAATTTATTTCATTAACCAAATTTTCAAAATAATATTGTGTCAGTTTGTTCCGTCAAAGTGTTTTAGAAATCCTATCGATAGCGTTGATCAGACGAATCGATCGGAAACCCAACTCAACATCAACAACTCAAACAACACAATATATAAACAAAACATATATTTACAAGTACAATTCAAAATGTTTGAAAATAGGTTGGGAACAAAAGACAAGATGATTAAATAACAAAATAGGGAGGTGGATAAGCTTAAATAAATCACGGGCAACATTTACCGGGTCAACCGTGACTTAAAGAATAAGATCAATGTGGATTTTTCTAGGGTAAATCTACATTCGATCTCAAGAGTTAGAGTTTGGAATAACAAAAGATATTAGCATCTAAACCAAGGATAGATATAAATCTCTGGTGAATCGATGCTAATTTTAGGGGAGTTTCCCTTTTTTCTCAATTAAATTTTAAATTGGCGTGACCGCCGACTCACCAAAAAGATCATTCGAAGCGGAGTTATGGAATACTCTAGTGTCAAAAGAAGATGAATAGTGAGAGATACGAATGGATTTTGGAACCGTAGGGAACGTTCCAAAATTCAAAGGAATCGAGTCAAAAGGGAAGAGATTCAAACTCGAATGAAAGTGATTCTGTAAATACATTCACTCCATATGCTGAGCTTTGCCTAGAGCTACCAAAGCTCTGATACCAACAGTAACAACCAGATATTTTCAACCATTCGCATCCATTATAAGTGTATAGGTAGACACTCATGCCGGAATTGAATTGCTCAAAATACCGCGTTGTAAATAAAATTTTGGCAAATCTCAGAATATACAGTAAATAAAATCACAGATCACAGACACAGAGTAATGATAATGCAGCGGAAGTAAAAGAGGAGATAGTACTTCATGAAGCTACTATATAAAATATGAGATACATCAGAGTTAAATAAGATACAACAGAAGAGTAACAAGATACATTAGGTACAAATCAGATACATCACTGAAACACTGGATACTGAAACAAAATTGATGGCTGGATCTTCAAGGAAAGCTCCAACTCCGAAGGTGAATCTTGAATGCTAACTCAATCAATCTGACCCGAGCGTAAAGCAAAGCCCTCGAGTTAGGACATAAATACTTATAAACTGTAAATCAACTCAAGTGAACAGTAACAAAATGCATCAGTAACTTAAAGGATGCTTGGGACCGTCCATCCTCTAAGGATCCGTTAAACTATTTACTATGTAGTAATATACGCTATATATGGTAGTGTCTAATAAGTAAAGTATAATCATATAGAAAATAGCGTTAAGGGGATGGTGAACCTTAACGCGGTCGGATCTTTAAAACCAAAATCATAGTGGGCTCGATATAAGAATATGACACGGCACGCAAGGAAATGCCAGGGTGGATACACCGTTTGCACTCCCGGACCGGTGGTGACGGCAAGCTAGCAGCTTCCGCCCACCTCGAACAATACCCCCGAATCAAAGTGGCGCCACCGAATCTAGAATAGTTTCCGATGGAGCATGCTCGATGAAAGGGTGCGACCCTTTGTGTAGCCCAGTATAGCTCCTGTTTTAGTCATATATGCCAACTCACGGGAGTTGGGTCCACGTAACATACCTCGAGAACGTCGCCACCATCCTACTTCATTCTGGAATCTCCACCGCATACACAGTTGTTAAAGTGGTTTTCGGTATTGTTCGGCTATAAGACAATATCCGATCCTGGTCTCTTTAACAACCAATCGTTATTATAACCCATGGATATTTATTTCAAATAATTTATACTTTCAAGACCAAAATATCATACTCATTTCAAAACAATATCACAATTGTATCATTTCCATTTCAAAAATAATTCAATATTATATCACTCAAATAAAACCCAAATTTTCAAATCATTGAATATTTCTTTAAATTTATTAAACTTGAAATATTCCTTTAAATTATCATAGCATTTTGGAAATGTTACCTTAAGGAATCATAGCATTTTTGGAATGTACTACTTTCCACTTTACATTGTATAAAATCAAAGTATTGATAAGCTTAAAATTTTAACATGTCAATTTATCATAGCCTTATAGTTAAATAAACTTTCTTACTGTAATATACAATTTAAACCGAAATTCTTATGTTAAGTTAAAAGCACCTTATTAACTTACATTATTATTACAATAAAGAAACTTTATTATTTTAATCATTTAAAGTATGCCATTCACATAAATTAAAACTTGCTTATCAAATGTACGTTATCAACTTACATTTTATTATTACAGTAAGTAACATTTATCATTTTAATCAATTTAAAATACACCATAACATTGATTAAAATCTACGCGTCAAATGTACGTTTTAAATTTTATATTCCTATTACAATGATGAACATTTATTAATTAAATCAATACCACACTACTTAAAACTTGACATGTTTCTTTCTTAATTAAAACTTTACACGTTCTTGCATTAATTAAAACTTTCATGTTCTCTCATTAATTAGGACTTTACACGTTTCTTTCATTAATTAAAAACTTATACGTTTCTTTCATTAATTAAAACCTATACGTTTCTTTCATTAATTAGGAATTTACATGTTCCTATCATTAATTAGAACACCATACGTTCTTTCATAAATTAAAACCTATACGTTTATTTCATAACTTAAAACCAATACGTTTCTTTCATTAATTAAAACCTATACATTTCTTTCATAAATTAAAACCTATACGTTTCTTTCATAAATTAAAACCTATACGTTTCTTTCATTAATTAAAACCTAACATTTCAGATTTATATTACCATTTCACAAATTTAACTAAACTTTCAGTTTATTTAATTTAATTTAACATCTTTAGTTAAAACTCAAATTTCACATTTTCAAGTCAAGTTATATTTTAAAATTTCATTTTCAACAGTCATTTATTCAACCACTTAAATTTATAGAAAATCAATAATTCTTTAATAAATCACTTAAATTCAAATATAAATCAATTTATCATATTTACCATTTTCCAAATAAAATTAAAGTCCATTTTATTCATGTAACTTTAATATCATTTTTAGTCAAAATTCCAAATTTCAAACATAAGTTATATTTCAAAAATCCAGTTAATCCATTCATAAATTACATTTTTAACACATAGAAAAATCATAATTTATTTATTTTAAAACCTTTCAAAATCTATTTAAATCAAATTTCATAATTTTATATTTTTAAAATACTTAAATATTTCAAAGCACTTTATAGAATAACCACGGGTCTGTATATAGTTTTCTAACCTAGGTCAAGGGATACGGATATGTATCATTTCAATCCGCATTTTAAAAGGTAAAAATCCGGGTTCTATCATTTCAAACCCGTAATCCCAAGTTTAAATAAATAAATAAAATAACTCAGGCCTATCATTTCAGCCCATAATGATTTTTGTCCTAACAGGGAACTTGTAGTGTGATCATATACAGAAATAATATAAACAATGTCAATATCACAATATACAGTCATGTATCAGATGTCAGGTGAAAATTAACAGTTTTAACATGGTAATAACACGGCATAGCATATCATGTGATCATCACTAACTTGCGTAAACATTTACATTACTAAACACTTGTCATCAATCCACTTTTCATAAGTATATATGTCAGAGTGAGAAAGACTCACTTTTTTTCAAGTTGAAGACCAAAACAACTAACACAAGTGCTATTCCAAAAGCACGACAAGCACGATGACAAGACTACAGACATGAGTGGAGAACGAATCCAATCTACAACTCTTGTGTACAACCCAAAACAAACAATCAAAACAACAAAATTCAATACGACTTTGAAATGCAATAACATTGAAATAAAAGGAGATACGACTACGCAGTCTTTTGCTTTGCCTTCTCTATTGTTTGGTATTGCTTTGGGGTCTGATGTGGTTCAGATGTGGTCAAGTTTTGGGTCAGGTTTGGGCTAACATAACTCGGGTTCAAGGCAAGACAAGGTGGAGTTTGTACATGAGGAGGTGATGTGGTTTTGAAGGCAATTAGGTGGTTTTTGGTCAAAACAAGGGCTCAGCCTTGGGGATTGGGCTCGGCCTATGATGTGTCATGACTGGACAGAGGTGGGGAGGGGTGTGTTGTGGTCAGGTATGGGGAGCGGCGGCGGCTATGGTGGTGGTTGAAGTGGATGAGCATGTAGAGGTCAAATAAGCATGGATCTAGGTATCTAGGTTGTAGTTTGAGGGGTTTGACCATCAAAAGGGGTTCGGCCATGGTCAGATCTGATGGGGTAGATGGTGGTGATGGTTGGGAAGAGATGGAAGGAGGTGGTGGCCATGGAATAGGGGAAGAGGCCGATCTTAATCAAGGGAGAAGGGAAGGCAAAATTGCATAGAAAAAGTAAGAAAAAGTAGAAATAAGAGAGGGATTTACCTATTTTTTTTTCTTCAAGATGGAGGCCATGATTTCTAGGGTTTAGGAGCTTTGGAAATTCATGAATGAGAGGAAAAAAAAGTGGCGGCTGAAGAAAAGAGGGGATGTGGACAGTTAAATGAAAAGTTAGGTTAAAAAGTAGAAGGGTTAGAAAAAAAAGGGCCTTAGGAAGATGGAAAGTTTAAGGCCTTTCAAATTTCCTATATATATTTATATACATCTTAAATAACTGAAAATACTTATAAATTTCAGTTAGAATTCGAAAATATAACAGATAAACAAAATATTAATAATTAAATATTAATTAGATATGATTAAAATAAGAAAAATGGCACAGAAAATGAAAACTAGACTTAAGAATTAGAAATAACTTCAATGCACTTTGGAAAAATTTTCTTAAATTTAAATACATGTAAATGAATAAAATAAAGTAAAACACAGCAATAAAAGTGAGTGCATAAAATAAATAAATAAATTTTAACTATATATAATTAAATTAAGAAAATGGCTTAAAATTGCAGACTAGGCTAAAAAAATTAGAAATAAATTCAAATGAACTTTAGAAAAATTATATTATCGTTTTAAAAATACTTAAAAGTCAAAATATACATAATATAACATATTATCTCATATTAAAGTAAAATATAACAAAGAAGAAGTAACTTATACAATTTAAAATAGTCATTGTTAAATAACCCTATATACGCAGAATATTGTAAAGGGTATAACTTTCACAATTTACATCCGATTTCAACGAAACGAAAAGTGGTGTTCTTAGAATTTTATGTACTCTCATAATAAAAGAAAAAATTAAAATTTTAAACTTTTAAAATTTTAAGTTGAAAGTCACAGTTTGACTATTTTGACCAAAATCAGCATTTCAGGCAAATATTCAACTTACACAAGTTTGGAATTATAACTCATATAAAAATCAAGATTATATTTAAATAATAAATTTAATCATTTCAAATAAGTAAAATAAGTTTTTAAATCAAAATCTTACACTAAAAATAATTAAAATATACAATAAAATAATTACAAAATACAGGGTTGTTACAAGTTCTACGATTCTTCGATCCTTAAAAATACGGGTCGTGTAAAGACCCGTAAATCCGTACTCCTTGAATAGACACTAATCTCCTTTGTTTAATTCAAGATGAACGAAAATACGAACCCTTAGGGGTTTTTAAAAAGATTTTAAGAAAAGAAGAAGAGAGAAAAAAGATAGGAAAGAAGGAAATAGAAAATAGAGTTAGAGAGAATAGAAAACAGAAAATTAGAAAATAGAATAGAAAAGAGAAAAGAAGATAGAAAATTTTAAAATAGAAGGAAAAGAGAATAGAGGAAAAAGAAAAAACAGAAGAAAATAGGACGGAACAGAAAACAACAGAACAACATCAGAATCTCACAATTCGCAGCGGAACAACATATAATAATAAATGAATAATCTTTAAACAAAGAACTATATCAGTTATTACATTACATCACATTTCATTACATCATATCATCAGAGTGTACAACATCAACATCAAACAGTGCAGCGGAAAAAGAAATACTATATAAGTAATACGCCATGCCATCCATCTTGCCTCCAGCAACTCCAGAATATCCAGAATATCCTGATAAACCTTACTCTTGACTGCCCGTGTGGAAATTGGTGGGCACCCAGAGTTTAGGAAGGAAAACAATAAACTCCAAGTCAGTCATGTGACTGGTGTGAGAACTCAAAACAGTTTATTTATCTTTAAATCAAAATAGAGGAATATTTTTATTTCAATTCGCAATGCTTTTTAAAAATGAGACTACCATAAGGCCTCCCGCACACACACACATGCAAACGCAGAATCGGAGGAGATTTCTCCTTATGATAGTCAAAGATGCTTGATACGCATTTAAAATAACATTTCATATTATTATTAGTGCATAGTGTAGGAAAAATTCATTTCGAAAGTAAAGATATAAATCTTAGCCAACATAGACATTTCGAACTATGCCTACTATAGCTACCGTCCAAACAGTGGTGACCACCATAAGTGAATGATAGGTTCTACAACTAAAACCGTACAAGTTTCGTATTGGGAATTGGATTTCCAACAAATGGTCAGGCCAAGGAACTTCCCATTTCCACATGAGAATGCCTCTGGAAAGACATCCCCGAGAACCAAACCGGAACTCTGCCAACACAAGGCCGGGTTACCCCTAACTGGGTAACTACTGACACGAGCACGCCATTCCCCGATCGTAAACGACCTTTCTCACGGGATCCCGAAAACCAACAACCACAAAGTAATAAATTCGTAGTAACCACATAGGTTAAATATCTGGGCTCCATACCATGATACCACCTCTATCCAGAAGGAAATGTACATACCCTAAAGGGTGCTACCCCTCATAACCTTGCCGCATCTTTCCTGTTTTGACCATTTCCGGGGTGTGAGGTTCGACGAAGTCACGTCCACAAAAACATATTTATACAAAAGCCATGCTTTGGGTCAACAAATGATCAACACAATGATCACCAAGATAGACGATCAAATAAACGATCCTATCACAATAATCAACACAATGATCATTTCAGCAACATTCAGCATGTCACATTACCAAATTGAGAATATATTGCTGATAACTTCAACTATATAACCTCTGAGCTCGTACGTCTCAGAGAAGGGTGTTAAGCTAAAGAATAAATTCTTCGCCACCAACAGAAATATATTTGAAAGAAATCTGCTTTATATCTCAACTTGTAATGTCAGACACACAATCCATACAAGTCTGTTCCGGGCTCAAACAAAACCGAAGGCACTTACAAAGAAGTCCTTGCAATCCGGATATTCACAATCCTGATCGGATTTCCCATCACTTAGGGAGTCTCTATGCCGTTGCAACTCAGTGCAGAGACAATCGATAGGTCATCCTATCGCTCTCGCAAATACCGGGTCTTCAACACCGATCTTCAATGCAATTATAACGACGTATCACATATTCGGAATGGGTTATACGACCCCATGGTCCTTTCCCGGTTAACCCGAATAGTGAGCGCTTATTCAAAAATAAGTGTAGCATTCACATTCAATAAATCATATCAATTACCCATTCAAAGGGAAATATTGATAGTCGGTTATTGAACTATCACTGGATATGCACACATCACCAGTTTCCAAATAATTTTCCAAATTATTTATTTTCCAAAATATCTTTACAAGATATAAAAATATCAACCCTTCAAAAATAAATCAACATTTATTTTCAAACTAATTCCCTCTCACATATAAATTCCATAATGAATTTATATTTCAAAATATTCATGCATATGATTTCAATTTATTCATTTCAATTTATCTTCAAAAAGATAAATTCTAATTATTCACTTCATATTGGAAAAACAATTCCATACTTATTTAATTATAAGTAATTCACTAATCTTTTTATTTTCAACTTTGGAAAATATCCCATATACTTAAATCGAGATTAAGTATATATTTCATTCTTTAAGGAAATCATTCTCATAAACATATTTATTTGGGCCAAAACGAATGTTACGTAAAACATCGTCACGACAACCCAAAATCACTAGTATAGGGATTCGAAATTAAAATAGATATATAAATCCCAATACTATACAAAACATTTCCTTTCGGAAATCATTTACTATAACAACAGTGTTATAGTCCACCATTTCCTTCTATTTCTCGAAACGTCTATTTCAACAATAAATGTTGAAATCTATGGTTTCGAATCACAACACCTTTTAAAACATCGTTAGATCGTTTTAATTCTATTTAAAACATCACATCTAAAACAATTTCTTTAACATATTATTCACTATTCAAAAACGTGAATATTCTTTGTTAACAAATTTCATCCTTTTATTCATTTTAATTCAAAGGATTATTCACTATTCAAAAATGTGAATATAACTCCATAAATAAATCATAACAATTTACTTATCAAAATAAGTCGTTTGTGAATTTATAAAACAACGTTTATAAATTCTATTTCTATTTATTTATAAAAACTTACTTTTTATAAATTCTTTTATTAACCTATTCCAGTTTATAACTCAATTATAAACTAAAAGTTCATATTATAAGTTAAATACTTATAAAACGATTATTTTACAAAATTTTTCTTTTTTAAAGGCTTTCCAATTTATAAATCTTATAACTTATAAGATCCATTTATTTAACCAATCTATTCTTCAAATAATTTCACCAAATTTATAAATCTTACTATTTATAAATTTCTTTTATAACTTCACAGTTTATAATTTTATAAATTTCATTTCTATTTCTGAAATTCATTTCCACTTCATTCAAACACTTATAAAAACTCGTTTTATAATGTCCATATTTCAATTTATAAATATTCATTTATAAATCTCTTAATATAATTCAATTTGTATTATTCTTTTAAAACTTCTTTAATCTCCTTTATTATTTCACCATTTTCTTTTATAAAATAATTAAATTTTATAAATCCTATATTTAAACTTTTCACAATAATTCTAAAATGTCTCAATTAAACTATTTTATAAAATCATTAGCATCGTATTCTCAAAAATCAGTTTTTAACTATATTTCTCAAAAATCATAATTTTTATAACTTTAAAAATTATAACGTTTATTTATTTTAAAATAAATCAATTTCCAAACATACAGTATATTTTCAAAAATCACTTTAAAAATCATTTTAAAGTTCCCAACTTGGTCCAATGATGCTACATACCAAATAGTCAATCACGACTACAACGATATCATATATCGATATGACAATCAATCAAATATCAAAATATCTGAAATCAAATAAATACTGTTGAGGAATCCAGTTGGATCCCTCCAACCTGTTTTCCTGCATCCAAAAACATTAGCACAATACCAATTTCGCTCCAGTACGAAATTATCGCGGTATATGTTCTTATTAAATATTATCCGCTTAATAACGGCGTAATAGGGTCTCATCCTCTAAAAAATGCGGGGAATCAACAACTGCAATATATACATATGCCAATATATATATATTGATATTATTTATAATACCAATTTCACTGTTTATGAAATATTCGCGGTATATGTTTTTAATAAATAACATCCGCTTACTAACGGCGTATAATGTCTATTTTAACAATCAATAGATATCAATCAACATTCAAACATGCATTCAAATATTTTAAATCTAACTATTTAAAATAAAATCGAAACTGATTCGATTGAGTGAGAAGTTCTCACCTTGATTTTAAATTCCGTTTTAGCGATTTATTTCGAATAAAATTAAACGGACGTTTAATTTTACCCAAAATTCTCACTAACTCCAAACGACTCCAAACCAACTCCATCGCGTAGTGCTCGTCCATACGATTCCAATGCAACTGGTTTCGCATTTTTTCGACCTCGTATGAAAAAGTTATGAATTATTGAAGTTTGTACACGATTTATATACACAAATCAACATAAACTTTAAATTTTTAAACCCCAACTCATCTCAGCCCTTAGATCCATCACCTGCAGATCTTGGCCGTTCTTTCTCTCCCTCTCCCTCACGTTCTCCTTCACCAGGCCGTCACAATGAAACCCACCCAACTTGAACTAGGGTTTGATTTTGTGATCGCTACGCTCGACGATACTTCATCAAACCACTTCCATGTTGAAGACCATTGCAAGAGCTACCTCCACCCTCCCCATCATGAAGCTCGGCCTGCTCTACAGCCTCGTTTTGCGTGCGTGGCCTGAAGAGAACGGCCCCCCTAGCTCCCTCTCCGTTGCACCATTTCCGATCATCACCGTATGGAATCGAAGCTCTCGTCGAGCTCTACGACTTTCGTGTTGAACACTTTGGCTAATTCATTACGGATTGAGAGAGATTGATGAAGAAGTGAGAGTGATTTCTGGCCGTGCATAGATGTGGAGGCGGCTAGGTTATAAAATTAGGGTTTAGTGTTATTTTTTTATCAAATTTATGAAGGGGTGGTCTATTTATAAGGAACCGATCGACACTATTCATCCGGAAATTCCGAACTCCGATTCACGCGCCGTAACCAGCGTTTCTAGGGTTTACCCCACGTTCCGGACACAATGGAACAGGTTTCGGAAGCTAATTCGGAAGTATGTGCGAGTTATGGCTATAAACGCTCAATTTAAATTAAACCGATTTAAGTCGATTTCTAGGCGTTTTAATTTGTACCGGACAAACGGTAAATCCAATTGACTTGAAATTTGAAACCTTACAATAATATCACATTACGGATCCGATGAAACTGGTTTCGTCGAAATCCGAGACTTTTTGAAAAATGGCTATTTTCACTCGTCAAATTTAAATTAAAAATAAATCGATGCGTTTCGAGCTGCCACGATCAAACGATAACTCCGATTGACATGAAATTTGAAATCCGGTAATAACTAACTATTACGGATCCAATGGAACTGGTTTTGTTCAATTCTGAGACTGTTCAAAAATTGACTATTTTTACTAGTCGATTTAAATATTAAAATATTCAATTTTCACAAATTAACTTTTAATTCGATTTTAAAAGTTCTAAAATATTGTTCTAACTCCCATATGATAAAATAAAATTTTACAAATCATTTTCAATCATATTTAACCCAATTTTCAATTATTTCCATAATTTAACATATTAAATTATCGATTTAATTATTCAATTAAATCCAAAAATTCAAATAAAAATTTATTTGACTTATAAATTCACTCATTAATATTTAAAATTAATTAAATATTAAAATTTTAATTAATAAAAATCCTGGGTCGTTACAATCTTCCCCACTTAAAAGAATTTCGTCCTCGAAATTAACAAGTAAGAAAAGTACAGAATTTATTAACTTTCCCAAAATTCATAGTTAAACTTCTTATAATACTTTACTAAGTTTTCAAATCATACTTAGTTATCTTTTCGAAAACAACTACCATTGTTTAACTTTCAACTTCAAAACTAAGTTAAAGTTTTCACAAAATTTTCAAATTTTCTCAAATTTTTTCTAACGCCTTAACTTTCCGGAAAAATTCGCCATAGTCTCCTTTGCGCGGCTCGATCCGAAAAAAAAATGACAGTATATATATCACAAATATACATCTCATCAAGTAATGAGGCATCCCGAAGGGAAAAAAGTGTAAAAGTACGGTATGTAATCCGAGATATGTACCTTATATTTTATTAGCAAGCATATACGGCTAATATAGCGCAAAAGCGAGCTCCAAATGCGAAGCAAACGCGATCCGCACCTACTAAACTCAAAAAACAACATGAGAATCATGCATATAGATAATAGTATCAATATACAACATATAGCAACTGAAACAAAAGCAACAAATGCAAACATCAACCAACTATCATTCAACTGACATCCATAACCAATAAATATTTATTTATATTCTCATTAATATTCAATGAATTGGTTTTCAATATCAAATCACATTTGATTCATTAATAGTGGATGTTTTTACTAACATTCATTCTCAATTAGTTTATATTTACTAATTCATATTCAAGTTGGTCCACTTCCAAATCAAATTCACTTCTATTCAAATTTATTTACTTCTAATTTGAATTCAATTTCATAGCTTTAAATTTCATTAACACTTAATGAATTATATACAATCAACTAACTAACAACCACATAACAATCAATGTATATTAATTACAACCAAATTCCTTTGCTTATCAATTGGTTTAATTTAATTGATTTTCATTCAATTATTCAACTTTCTAATATCATTAGATTTTAAATGAATTAACACTTTCACTCATTATTTCATATCAATTATTCACATTTAATTGATTAATATTCAATCCATTCATTCAATTCAATTACTACAGTTGAATTTTCATTTATATAACTCAAGTTTATATTCATTTAATCCACTTGATTATTTACAACTCATATTCATAATTATATTCATATAATTTTACTTCTTATATATATAAGTCTATTTCACAATTGTAAAACACTTTAATTATAATTCAATTCTTATAATTCTTTTGCTTATACAATTATTCTTTTATTTAGATTATTCAAACAACTAAACAATCAACTTATATATACTTTAATAATTCTGAAAAAAAATTATTCCTTCATATACAAAATATACTCAAGGTAAAATTATTTCATTTACCCAATTTAAAACCATACTTGCCGAATTGTTCTATTCAAGTGTTTAGAAACTCCTTCGGCATAGTCTTGCGGACCACGCTGACGAAAGTTCATATACCACTAAATAAACCAATCATCACAATATAAAACAATTTTATATTCACTAACAAATACGCTCTCATAGCTATTATTACACTCAAACTCAATCTAGAGTACTGCTGACTCTATCTCTAATGAGTAATACCCAACAGAACCATGGTTGTCGCTTAACCATAAGCTCTGATACCACATTGTCAGGACACGATTCTTCGTCTTCCGAAAATTCGACATCGACACTCACTTTATCGACTGCCGAGGATTCAAACGACGGAAAACCGAACACCGAGGGTTTTTAAAAAGATTTAAGAAAAGAAAAGAAGAAGAAATAGAGGAAAGAAGGAAATAGAAAATAGAGTTAGAGAGAATAGAAAACAGAAAATTAGAAAATAGAATAGAAAAGAGAAAAGAAGATAGAAAATTTTAAAATAGAAGGAAAAGAGAATAGAGGAAAATGAAAAAACAGAAGAAAATAGGACGGAACAGAAAACAACAGAACAACATCAGAATCTCACAATTCGCAGCGGAACAACATATAATAATAAATGAATAATCTTTAAACAAAGAACTATATCAGTTATTACATTACATCACATTTCATTACATCATATCATCAGAGTGTACAACATCAACATCAAACAGTGCAGCGGAAAAAGAAATACTATATAAGTAATACGCCATGCCATCCATCTTGCCTCCAGCAACTCCAGAATATCCAGAATATCCTGATAAACCTTACTCTTGACTGCCCGTGTGGAAATTGGTGGGCACCCAGAGTTTAGGAAGGAAAACAATAAACTCCAAGTCAGTCATGTGACTGGTGTGAGAACTCAAAACAGTTTATTTATCTTTAAATCAAAATAGAGGAATATTTTTATTTCAATTCGCAATGCTTTTTAAAAATGAGACTACCATAAGGCCTCCCGCACACACACATGCAAACGCAGAATCGGAGGAGATTTCTCCTTATGATAGTCAAAGATGCTTGATACGCATTTAAAATAACATTTCATATTATTATTAGTGCATAGTGTAGGAAAAATTCATTTCGAAAGTAAAGATATAAATCTTAGCCAACATAGACATTTCGAACTATGCCTACTATAGCTACCGTCCAAACAGTGGTGACCACCATAAGTGAATGATAGGTTCTACAACTAAAACCGTACAAGTTTCGTATTGGGAATTGGATTTCCAACAAATGGTCAGGCCAAGGAACTTCCCATTGCCACATGAGAATGCCTCTGGAAAGACATCCCCGAGAACCAAACCGGAACTCTGCCAACACAAGGCCGGGTTACCCCTAACTGGGTAACTACTGACACGAGCACGCCATTCCCCGATCGTAAACGACCTTTCTCACGGGATCCCGAAAACCAACAACCACAAAGTAATAAATTCGTAGTAACCACATAGGTTAAATATCTGGGCTCCATACCATGATACCACCTCTATCCAGAAGGAAATGTACATACCCTAAAGGGTGCTACCCCTCATAACCTTGCCGCATCTTTCTTGTTTTGACCATTTCCGGGGTGTGAGGTTCGACGAAGTCACGTCCACAAAAACATACTTTATACAAAAGCCATGCTTTGGGTCAACAAATGATCAACACAATGATCACCAAGATAGACGATCAAATAAACGATCCTATCACAATAATCAACACAATGATCATTTCAGCAACGCTCAGCATGTCACATTACCAAATTGGGAATATATTGCTGATAACTTCAACTATATAACCTCTGAGCTCGTACGTCTCAGAGAAGGGTGTTAAGCTAAAGAATAAATTCTTCGCCACCAACAGAAATATATTTGAAAGAAATCTGCTTTATATCTCAACTTGTAATGTCAGACACACAATCCATACAAGTCTGTTCCGAGCTCGAACAAAACCGAAGGCACTTACAAAGAAGTCCTTGCAATCCGGATATTCACAATCCTGATCGGATTTTCCATCACTTAGGGAGTCTCTATACCGTTGCAACTCAGTGCAGAGACAATCGATAGGTCATCCTATCGCTCTCGCAAATACCGGGTCTTCAACACCGATCTTCAATGCAATTATAACGACGTATCACATATTCGGAATGGGTTATACGACCCCATGGTCCTTTCCCGGTTAACCCGAATAGTGAGCGCTTATTCAAAAATAAGTGTAGCATTCACATTCAATAAATCATATCAATTACCCATTCAAAGGGAAATATTGATAGTCGGTTATTGAACTATCACTGGATATGCACACATCACCAGTTTCCAAATAATTTTCCAAATTATTTATTTTCCAAAATATCTTTACAAGATATAAAAATATCAACCCTTCAAAAATAAATCAACATTTATTTTCAAACTAATTCCCTCTCACATATAAATTCCATAATGAATTTATATTTCAAAATATTCATGCATATGATTTCAATTTATTCATTTCAATTTATCTTCAAAAAGATAAATTCTAATTATTCACTTCATATTGGAAAAACAATTCCATACTTATTTAATTATAAGTAATTCACTAATCTTTTTATTTTCAACTTTGGAAAATATCCCATATACTTAAATCGAGATTAAGTATATATTTCATTCTTTAAGGAAATCATTCTCATAAACATATTTATTTGGGCCAAAACGAATGTTACGTAAAACATCGTCACGACAACCCAAAATCACTAGTATAGGGATTCGAAATTAAAATAGATATATAAATCCCAATACTATACAAAACATTTCCTTTCGGAAATCATTTACTATAACAACAGTGTTATAGTCCACCATTTCCTTCTATTTCTCGAAACGTCTATTTCAACAATAAATGTTGAAATCTATGGTTTCGAATCACAACACCTTTTAAAACATCGTTAGATCGTTTTAATTCTATTTAAAACATCACATCTAAAACAATTTCTTTAACATATTATTCACTATTCAAAAACGTGAATATTCTTTGTTAACAAATTTCATCCTTTTATTCATTTTAGTTCAAAGGATTATTCACTATTCAAAAATGTGAATATAACTCCATAAATAAATCATAACAATTTACTTATCAAAATAAGTCGTTTGTGAATTTATAAAACAACGTTTATAAATTCTATTTCTATTTATTTATAAAAACTTACTTTTTATAAATTCTTTTATTAACCTATTCCAATTTATAACTCAATTATAAACTAAAAGTTCATATTATAAGTTAAATACTTATAAAACGATTATTTTACAAAAATTTTCTTTTTTAAAGGCTTTCCAATTTATAAATCTTATAACTTATAAGATCCATTTATTTAACCAATCTATTCTTCAAATAATTTCACCAAATTTATAAATCTTACTATTTATAAATTTCTTTTATAACTTCACAGTTTATAATTTTATAAATTTCATTTCTATTTCTGAAATTCATTTCCACTTCATTCAAACACTTATAAAAACTCGTTTTATAATGTCCATATTTCAATTTATAAATATTCATTTATAAATCTCTTAATATAATTCAATTTGTATTATTCTTTTAAAACTTCTTTAATCTCCTTTATTATTTCACCATTTTCTTTTATAAAATAATTAAATTTTATAAATCCTATATTTAAACTTTTCACAATAATTCTAAAATGTCTCAATTAAACTATTTTATAAAATCATTAGCATCATATTCTCAAAAATCAGTTTTTAACTATATTTCTCAAAAATCATAATTTTTATAACTTTAAAAATTATAACGTTTATTTATTTTAAAATAAATCAATTTCCAAACATACAGTATATTTTCAAAAATCACTTTAAAAATCATTTTAAAGTTCCCAACTTGGTCCAATGATGCTACATACCAAATAGTCAATCACGACTACAACGATATCATATATCGATATGACAATCAATCAAATATCAAAATATCTGAAATCAAATAAATACTGTTGAGGAATCCAGTTGGATCCCTCCAACCTGTTTTCCTGCATCCAAAAACATTAGCACAATACCAATTTCGCTCCAGTACGAAATTATCGCGGTATATGTTCTTATTAAATATTATCCGCTTAATAACGGCGTAATAGGGTCTCATCCGCTAAAAAATGCGGGGAATCAACAACTGCAATATATACATATGCCAATATATATATATATATATTGATATTATTTATAATACCAATTTCACTGTTTATGAAATATTCGCGGTATATGTTTTTAATAAATAACATCTGCTTACTAACGGCGTATAATGTCTATTTTAACAATCAATAGATATCAATCAACATTCAAACATGCATTCAAATATTTTAAATCTAACTATTTAAAATAAAATCGAAACTAATTCGATTGAGTGAGAAGTTCTCACCTTGATTTTAAATTTCGTTTTAGCGATTTATTAAACGGACGTTTAATTTTACCCAAAATTCTCACTAACTCCAAACGACTCCAAACCAACTCCATCGCGTAGTGCTCGTCCATACGATTCCAACGCAACTGGTTTCGCATTTTTTCGACCTCGTATGAAAAAGTTATGAATTATTGAAGTTTGTACACGATTTATATACACAAATCAACATAAACTTTAAATTTTTAAACCCCAACTCATCTCAGCCCTTAGATCCATCACCTGCAGATCTTGGCCGTTCTTTCTCTCCCTCTCCCTCACGTTCTCCTTCACCAGGCCGTCACAATGAAACCCACCCAACTTGAACTAGGGTTTGATTTTGTGATCGCTACGCTCGACGATACTTCATCAAACCACTTCCATGTTGAAGACCATTGCAAGAGCTACCTCCACCCTCCCCATCATGAAGCTCGGCCTGCTCTACAGCCTCGTTTTGCGTGCGTGGCCTGAAGAGAACGGCCCCCCCTAGCTCCCTCTCCGTTGCACCATTTCCGATCATCACCGTATGGAATCGAAGCTCTCGTCGAGCTCTACGACTTTCGTGTTGAACACTTTGGCTAATTCATTACGGATTGAGAGAGATTGATGAAGAAGTGAGAGTGATTTCTGGCCGTGCATAGATGTGGAGGCGGCTAGGTTATAAAATTAGGGTTTAGTGTTATTTTTTTATCAAATTTATGAAGGGGTGGTCTATTTATAAGGAACCGATCGACACTATTCATCCGGAAATTCCGAACTCCGATTCACGCGCCGTAACCAGCGTTTCTAGGGTTTACCCCGCGTTCCGGACACAATGGAACAGGTTTCGGAAGCTAATTCGGAAGTATGTGCGAGTTATGGCTATAAACGCTCAATTTAAATTAAACCGATTTAAGTCGATTTCTAGGCGTTTTAATTTGTACCGGACAAACGGTAAATCCAATTGACTTGAAATTTGAAACCTTACAATAATATCACATTACGGATCCGATGAAACTGGTTTCGTCAAAATCCGAGACTTTTTGAAAAATGGCTATTTTCACTCGTCAAATTTAAATTAAAAATAAATCGATGCGTTTCGAGCTGCCACGATCAAACGATAACTCCGATTGACACGAAATTTGAAATCCGGTAATAACTAACTATTACGGATCCAATGGAACTGGTTTCGTTCAATTCTGAGACTGTTCAAAAATTGACTATTTTTACTAGTCGATTTAAATATTAAAATATTCAATTTTCACAAATTAACTTTTAATTCGATTTTAAAAGTTCTAAAATATTGTTCTAACTCCCATATGATAAAATAAAATTTTACAAATCATTTTCAATCATATTTAACCCAATTTTCAATTATTTCCATAATTTAACATATTAAATTATCGATTTAATTATTCAATTAAATCCAAAAATTCAAATAAAAATTTATTTGACTTATAAATTCACTCATTAATATTTAAAATTAATTAAATATTAAAATTTTAATTAATAAAAATCCTGGGTCGTTACAGGTCGTTACAGATAAGGACCCTTGAATTTGTTTGGCCTCTTCTTGTTGTTGAAGTTTGGTTTGGAACCCACCACTTCAACATCACTTTCCCTATCCGCCTCTTCAAGACGAAGAGTGATATAAATGAGTTGGTCGAATGGAACTTCTGATTTTAGAAGTAATGGCTTCTTGAGATTTTTGTTTAAGCCATAGACAAATCTTTGGTTCTTCTTCAATGGGGTGTTGATGTATTCAACCCCATATTTGGAAAGTGACTCGAAGGATGCAACATAATCAGTCATGGAGGCTTCACCCTGAACAAGGTCAATAAAACGGCGAGCCAAAGTCACCTTCTCAGCTTCTGGTACGAATTTTAACTCGAAGCGCTCTCAGAATTTCTCCCAAGTGAGATCCGCTTCATTTATTTCAAGAATCAGAAGCTCGTACCAGTCTAATGCTCTTTCTTGGAGCATACTAGAAGCCACCTGAACTCGATGAAGATCAATGAGGTTCATGCGAGAAAAGATTCGATCGCATGTCCTTAACCAAGCCTGGACTTCAATAATAGTTTCAGAACCTTTAAATGGCTTCCCACCCAGGTTGGTGTAATTGTTGCACAAGCGTGCAAACCCAGATTTAGGGTGAGTAGGTTCTGGATTAGAACCAGCTGCTTGAGCATTCGTGACAAGGTCAAGAAGTTGCTGGGTAGTCATAAAAACTCCATCTTGGGGTGGAACACTAGATGGTCCAGCTCTAGGACGACCAGGTCTAACCATTTCTCTTCCTTAAGAAAGAAAGAAGAAGAAGAAGGTTATTCACAAAATGAATATCAAGCAATCTTGATAGATAAAACAAGGAATCATAAAGAAGATAGGATAAATCGGTACGAAGACTCGAATTAAATCCTAAAGAACGACTCCTAAGAAAGACTTAGGACGATGATCCTTGTTATAATATTCCATATTGTTCCGAAGTTTGGCTCTAATACCAAGCTGTGACGCCCCACCTCTATACCCACGCTAGCCAAGAACATTACGGTGAATGCTGTCAACTAGCACGGAGGATAAGGCTGTTGAGGAGCGACCGTCCGTGTAATTGCTTTGCGCTAGCATCGATATGTCAGATAGTATAACATGCATTTCTTTATCAAGAGGGAAATCCGGTATACCGACACAAACTCAAAACTACTACACAGTGGCTATAATATCTTCAGAAACGAATATAGAAATAAACATAACATAAATCAGTCACAGACAATTCATATCACAAAGGCGGAAATAGATATGAATATTACACTAGGAAGTGTACATCAGAGTAGCGGTCTAAAAAGATCCACAATATCACAAAAGAATAGTTACACGAACTACACAAAAGAATAAGTATACATCATGGAGTCTATATCTCAAATGTATACAACAAAAACTACTAATCTAAGTAGTTAGCCAAAAGTCAGAGTAATAAATCCCTGGGGAGAAGTCAAGCAGAAGCACCTGTAACATCTCGGTCTGACCCGAGAATTATTTAATAAGAAAATAATAAACGGATCAGTCTAGCTATAAATATCAGACGACATGATATAGAATAAGAGATATGGCATAAACATATGATAACCATAATGGCATACTACTATAAGTATGCAATTGAAAATCAACATGAGATTAATCAATATCACAAAAATCTTCACAAAGATCCAAAAGGGGTTTCATACCCAAAACTTGTATTCACAACAAGTCAATGACACACGAATTCACCAATGCACAAAAATTGATAAATCATATCAATAGAAATCACAAAAATAGGTGAAGCATAAATTCCAGAATTCAACACAAGAAATCCAGAAATCACAAGAAAGGGGGGAGGCCTATCACACGAACAGGAGCATTAAAACTCACCAACATATGTATCACACAAACGAGAAGCTATCTCATGGTAGCTAGCCATTAATTTTTGACACACGAATGGCCCGAAGACCATGGGGAGCTACCCCACATGTGTGAGTCAAAATCACACCGAAACAAAGAGACATCGCACAATTGCTAGTCTAAATCTTAAAATGATCGTCATGATCAAAGAGAAGTGTCAAATACAGTAAGCTAGTAAATATATGAGCTTAGCTTCATGTCCCATAACCACTAGCTTAACTTAAATATTTACGAACAAATTGTAGATCTCCACTAAATTGTCACAAGAGTTTCAATCGAACAAGTCCAAGAATTAACCGACGAAGTAAACGCAAGCGTTTCATACCACTCGTTTTACTAAGTCGTTTAATTAGATTTCTCATACGAGTGAGGTAAAGGCTTGTATATACTAATAGATTGGAAAACGGTTTAGGAAAAACGAGCTTTGTAATAAATAGTGTTGAAATCATTTGAAGAAAGGGTTTTGATATTTACTACTAGTATAGAAAACCGTTATATTTTTAAAGTGACAAATCACAAAGAAGATTGTAGGAACAATCAATCACTAAAATTCACGTACGAAGACGTGAATAAAAATCCAAAGAAATCGATAAAGGATCCATCGAAATGGATATTCAAAAATCCCTAAAAAGGAGTCATCAAGGTCATAATAAATGATAACAACAAATAGGAAACAACACAAATCGATTAAAGTTGGAAATTCAAATAATTAGGCGAAGTAGACAAAATTGCAACAGGTCGGTCGGCCGGCTACAGAGCTCGGTCGACCGGACACTGTTCTCAAAATTCCTCGGGAAGCAGGTCGGTCGGCCGAACCCTGTAGTTGGTCGACCGAACCATAAACAGAGAAGTGCTTATGCACTTGGAAGCAGGTCGGTCGACCGGCAGCAGGGCTCGGTCGACCGGACCTGTTGCCAGTCTCTTCCCAGCCCATCCAAATAAGGTCTAACCTCGACCAAATTGCATTCGCTCGAGCAATAGCGCTAAGGGTTTATGCTAATCGACTACCCGACCCTATGAGCTCTTCGATGCATAACCAAAACACATTCCAACATCAAAGTTAGGATTTTTAAAGATTTGAACCCAAAACACTAAAAATTGTAATATTCACCAATTCAATCCAAACCAAAAGCAATTGCACAAGAATAAGTGTTAGGAATTCATACCTAACAATCGGAGATAAACATAGACTAAGATGTGAGATAAAATCTCACCTCTGAACCCAAACAATTGAAGAAGAAGCTTGAAAGCAAAGAAGAATCAACCATTCTTCAAATCCAACTCAAGAAGCTTGATTATAAGCTTTAAAAGAAGAACATTCCCAAAGTTAGGTTTAGGAATTTCTGAAATTGATAAGAGAATGAGTTGGAGAAGAAGAAGAGAAGCTACCAATGGGTTCTTCTATTAGTTTGGAGCTAGAGTTTGATTTGCAAAAGAAAACTAGGGCTTGGAGTTTTAATTTCCTCTTCCACTCTCCATTGTTATGAAAGCTAGAATATAAGGAATTAGAAATGAAGTAATGAAGAGGATAAGGGGTTGGGGCTGAATACATAAGTGGGGTTATTGGGCCCATCCCAAACCAAAGCCCTAAGTGAAAAAGTAGAAAAAATCAACTTACTCCAAACAAATCGAAGCTTATACTCAAAAAGGTCGCAAACGGTATTTTAAACTCAATGGGTGGTCCCGAGTCCTAATTCGACCGTAGCAAAAAGTAGCTTTTCGGACTAAATTCCGAGTATCGATAAAAAATTTAAATAAAATATTTAAATATAAAAATCGATAAATATGCGGGTTGTTACATCCTATTTGGGCATGACCCACTTAGCCTTGCTGCACCTCCCTTGTTTTAGCCATTCTCGATTGATGAGGCTTGAGGCTGCGATTACCTTTATAGAACACATCTATCTTAGAATGCTCATCATCCACCTGACGATGTTCTGAACGCATTCAATCCATATAAGTTCGTTCCGGGTTCGAACGAAACCGAAGGCATTATCTCGTTACACTCATTTTGGAATCACCCTCAGAGTTAACGACAATAGCCCTTGCACTCTAAAAACTCCATCTCGAACCTGAAAGTGCTATCTCCGTTATACTCGTATTGGAATCACCCTCAGAGTTTCTAACGACAGATGGTTCTTACACTTCGAGTCTTCAACTCGATCTTCACTTGAATTCACAACCTAATGTTTAAGTTGGATCGATGTGGTTTTCGGATAATCAAATTTGATACCCGATCCCGGTCTCATCGAACCAAACGTGTCTTAAAGGCCAAGTTGTTTAAAGGTTTAAACAATTTAATTCAATACAATTCAATGCTTTGAAATCACACAACATTAACTTAGATAAATATCATACATTTATCATTGATATAACCAATATCATATCACAGAATGTCACAACATATATCATCAGTAGATATCAGTCCAATAGATATCATCCAATTCCGACATTCAACAACCAATCATCCATAAGCAAGCATTATCAATTCATATCATAATTAATATTCTAATTTCTTAAATTAATCCCTTAATAATCAACCCCTAAATCTTGCTTATACAATCATTCATTAATTACTAACCTTAATAATTTATCACTCCTTGATTAACTTAATTAATCAATTAATCAATCCTCAATCGCAGATTAATTATCCTTTAATCATCAATTAATAAACCTTAATTATTAATTAATTTCCTTTAATACAAAGTAATTAATCCTTAATTACTTTCATAATCAATTAAATAACTTTTAATTAACTGATTAATTATCCATCAACTATCGATTAATAACCTTAATTATTAATCAATATCTCTTAATACAAATTTATTAATCCATAATTACTTTTATAATTAATTAATTAATTATTAATTAACCAATTAATTATCTCTTAATTATTGATTAATAAACCTAATTATCAATTATTAATTAAGAACTTAATTCAGATTACTTACTCCTTAATCACCATTTAATTAACCCTTAATTAACTGTTAACCCATTCTTAATTAATAGATAATCAATCCTTAATTATCATTTGATTAATCCTTAATCACAATTGATTAATCAATTAATTACCATTTAACAACTTCTTAATTAATCCTTAATTACAGATTAATTATTATCTAATTATTAATCAATAAAACTTTAATTATTAACTAATAAAATTTAATTACAAGTTAAACATTTCTTAAATACTAATTAAGTAACCTTTATTACTTAATTAACAACTTATTAATTATTCAACTAATAATTCTTAACCACTTGACTAATTAAGTTTAATTTCACTTAATTACTTGATTAATGAATCCTTAAACATTAATAAAAAATCTAGTTAATGATATTTTAATAACAATTTAATTAATCTTAAATTAATTAACCTTAACCCTTAACCATTTGTTAATCAAGTAAATTATTTCCCTTAATTAATTAATCCTTTATAATTACACTAATTAATTAAACTTAATTTCTTTAAATTAACTCAATCTAAATTAAGATATTAAGACCTTAATTAAGATAAAACATTTATCTCATAAATGCTTAAATTTGCCTTAACATATTTACATCTTTACTTTACAACTATCCCTACTTAATTAAATTTTAAATTAAGTTTAAGTTGAAACAATCTTTTAGCTTGATAAATTAAATTTATTAAACACAACTTTAAATAACTTAAATATTTATCAATTTATAGTTTGAACTAATTTCAATTTGAATTTTAAACTTGTCTTTATATAAACCATTAAAATTTACTTTCAAAACTCGATTTCAAAATCATTCAAAATTTCTAAACAATGTTTAAATTTAACAAAACTTCAAAACATCTTAAAATATGTTAAATAAAACATTTGTTAAATACATCAAGTAATTTATATAAATTTTTAACTAATTTAAAATTTTTAAATTTCAAATACAAGTTTTAAACTTTTTTAAAATCTTTTAAAAATTGTTTTAGTTTCCAGCTTCAGGTCAAACCGTTACTTACTCGGGTCAAAACCCGAGTTCCTTCTTCCATCTTTTTTTAAACTTGATTAAATGCAGTTCACAAAAACAATAGGTTTTCCAAACCAACACACCCGAGAACATCACGAGTTTCCCCTTGCCAAACCCGAATGCTACTTCGAGATTTCCCAACGTCAAACTAGCTGACACCCAACCATCGCCTCGTGCACATGCACGCCACCGTTGGTCACCTCCGACCAACGTCATCGTCCCCGGCAACTTGCTCAACACCACCGCAACCAAAAACGATCACTAAAACACACATACTCACCTCGAATCAAAATTGGGTTATACTACAGAACCCAAACCCAAACAAACCCCCTTCGATCACCAAGCTCCGGTCACCAGAAATTGCGCGGTGCCAACCATCTCCTGCCAAGCCGATATGCTACCTCCATCCAAAATTTCAAAGCACTCGATGCAACGGTGCTTACGGAAAAAAACAAACTCCAACCCATACAAAACTAGGGTTCAAATCCAATATCCGGTCATCGCCGTCGCCACCGCCCCTTACAGCCACGACTACTATTTTTCCCTAAAACACCGTGACCTCCTCCTCCTCCAGTAGCAACCCCGACCCACCAAATTGCTCCATCTTTCAGAAATCACTCAAAATCAACCTTCCAGTAAAACCCAAATTCCCAACTCAATCCTATTTTAAAAATATGGATTTTTGTGCTAAAAATCATAATTTTGAATGGTGATTCAATATATAAACATGAATCAATAAAATTCAAAATTTTATTTTTTTACATTTTATAAGTTTCACTGCATATTTTAGCTTACAGGTAAATTCCAAATTTCATTTGTTTAAACATGATTTCATAATCTAGATGAATTTACAACTTAACTAATTTTTTTTAGATTCAAAACTACAAAGTGTTTATATGAAAGCTTGAATTTTGTTTATTTATAAGAACTCTGTGATCAAGTATGAACAGAGAAACTTAATTTCAAAAATGCAGATCCTATTGCATTCCTACTTCCAGAGCAGGCATCATCAAAATGAAACTTCCTTTTAATTTTTTTTCCATATTTTACATTTTAAATCTTGTTGTTTGAACAACCTATGCTTGAACATCTCAACAAGAAATCTAACCAGAAAAGTAACAAACTGGATTTGTATTTATTTTACACACTGCAGTTTTCAAAAAAAAAAAGAAATTAACATGCACATTCAATAACACATTCCTAAATATATGCAGCATCATCACAAACAAACTTCATTATCACAGAAATTATTTAAACAACAATGTATGAACCCACTTAAAATTTTAAATTAGTTGTTTACTCACCTCGAATTTGCACAGAGTCTTGGAACTAGAATGGAAACCCCTTTTTAAAATTTGAAAACTGTTGTTGATGACTCCAGAAACTTTGATTTCCTTAAAACTGGAACCATGGTGATGCTCAAAGCTTTTGAAAATAGATTGCTTTCCAGATTGCATTGAAGCTTTAAAACTGGTTGGCAGGTTGCATTTTTGAAGTTTGATCTCAGGCATGCAGTTGAAACTTGCTACATGCATGATAAAAAATACTGCAGATATTTGTTTGAAGATGATCTTGAGGATTTAGGTGAAGTTTTGCTACATGTTTGATTTTTTTGGTTTCAGGGATTTTTCTTTTTCTTGAACATGAGGATTTGAACAGTTTCAGGTTTTGATAAAAACAACACGGGGTTTGTAAATGAATGGTTTGAGGAGATGTGCATTTCTGTTTTTAGGCTTGAGAAGGAATTTCAGGGTTTGTTTCTTTTTGAGGATTTAGGAAGAAAATTTACTACAGGTTTTTATTTCTGAACTGAGGAATTGAATATGGTTTCAGTTTCAGATTGATCTTGAGGAATTTAATGTGGGTTTAGACTTGAAATTACAGGGTTGTTTTGATTTTCTGTTTTCAGATTGAACTTGAGGATTTTGGATACAAGAGTGGCCATGGATTCTTATTTGAATTTAATGAAAAAGAAGAAAGAAGATAATAAGATAATAGGATTTTATAAAAATGAATTTTAAGGTTAAATAAAATTTAAAGAAAGGAAAATGAAGAAAAAGACACATGTATCTTTGATTACATTTGTCATAACCCAAGCTTAATTTCTTAACACATGTATTCTATGATGTTTTAAAAATGAACACATGTCACTCATTATTTTTAAATTATTTAAAAATGATTTTTAAAACCCTTTATTATAAATTTTCTTAATATGTAAATATTTTACTAATTTATGATTGCTTTTATAAATTTATAAATCCATTTTCTTTTCTTATAAAAATAAAACTTTCAAAAGAAAAATAAGATATAAACTAATTAGATTCCAAATAAAATAATATACAATTATTAAATCCATTTTTACAAGTTAATTTAAATGCTTTTGTATTTATCTACTATTAAATAAATATTTTCCAAATTTAAATAAATAAAATTCTTTTGTTTTAAATTAATATAAAAACAAATTTTATTTTTAAAATAAAACTTTATTCATAAATCTTTATATACAAATGTATTTCAAGATATACATTCTTTTTAAATTTCAAATTCCAATTCAAATTTCAAATTTAAAAAAATCAGATTTAATTTAAACTTAAATTTCAAATCAAATATGTTTTTATTAAATTAAACAAACATGCTTTTAAATTAAGAAATATTAAATTCTAATGTTAAAGTAAACTTTTAAATAAACATATATTTAAACAATACTTATTAAATTAAAATGTCAAACTTATCAAAAATCAAATTTATAAGATAACACAAATTAAACAATTATTCCATTTAAAATCAATTGATTTATAAATTTAAAAACATCACATAAATTTTATTTTGGTTATTTATATTTGAACATACATTTTTATCAATTTTAAATGATTTAATTAAGAGATTATCTTCCTTTTAAATTCTCCGAAATTCTGGGATATTACATTCCTTCCCCTTAAAAGAATTTCGTCCTCGAAATTTAAAATAAAGATAATCCAAAATCTTTTATTTCATTAAATCATTCAAGCATTCCTATCAACCAATCATTATCAACCAACAACAGTCTATCCAAACAAATAGTTTATTTAAACAACCAATTCATTAAATCAAACAATCCTAGCTATCTGGACATAGATCCAGATAAGACTTCCTTAAACTATTCAGAGTTTCCCAAGATAAACTCTGAAATCCTAACTCCACAACAAAAGATAGATCATTCACGTATTTCCTCAAAAGAGATACGTGAAAAACAATGTGAATTCTAGTCATCCAAACTGACAATTCAGCCTGAAGACTACAACACTAATCTTCTCCTGATAAGCTCCACCATCGAGATACCTCACAGACCAAAACTGAACCAAGAACCATGATCTTCTGACTCTACTCCACAGAATGGAAATCTACAAGGCCTACTAAACAAAACTACATAGAATGGCATCTAGATACTCGCCTGATAACGTATACGAGAATTCCAATAAATGCAGATGATCCTCCTAACATCCACAAAAATTCAAAACACAAGCTCTCTCAAATCTCTAAAATTTGATTCAGCCCTTCCGTTGGTTTGAGAATGATAGGCTGTATCCAAATTTAATCTCGAACCCAAAGCTGATCACAAAGCCTTCCAAAACTAGCTGGAGAAGATAAGATCCCAATTGCTAACAATGCTGACACCAAGCAGTCAGACAAACTCTTAAGAAAACTCAGCCAAAGATGCTACAGAACAGACTGCCTCAACCAGAATAAAATGGACGTTCTTGGTTAACCGATTCACAATCATCCATATTCCTATAATTCCCTCTTTGGTCCTTGGCAAACCTTTGAAGAAATCCAAAAAATCACTTCCCACTGGAACTTCCACTTCGGAATCTCCAAAGATTACTACAATCCGGCGGTCTTCTGTTGATCACCAAGACTTGCTGACATATCGCACATCCAAAGATGAAAGCAGCTACATCCTACTCCGTACTTGGCCACTAGAAGATTCTCTTCATATCCATATATCTCTGAACACCCTGGGCTAGACACTCAACTTGGAGCGATCACTCCCTGCCAAAACTTCTTGCTTCAAAATCCAAGAATTCGGAACACAAATCCTTCCGATGATCCTCAATGTTCCCTAAACAAATCCATCTCAAAACTGGAACACTGACCATCATTGACTCAGTTCATCTATCTCAGACATACACAAATGTCCGAGCAGATCCCAAACTTATTCTTGCCATCCGAGATAGCTAGAACAGGCACACTAGTCAGCCTTATCTTCAAATCCGAGAAAATCTCTTCACACTCGGGTCCACTTCTACTCCTGTAGAATTTTGCCTAACCAGAAAACTGCGGTTGCTTCTACTCCTGAATAGTAACTATCTAGGTGGATCTACAGAAATACCATCACCAAAATAAAATGCTTCCTCAAAGTCTCTAACACTAACTCCAAATGTCGCTAGCTCTCCTCTTTGGACTTGGAGTAGACAAGAAAAACATTGATGAAAACAAGAACAACTTATACCACACATCACAAAAGCTCGATTCATCAAATCCATATAGAATCTCAAAAGACTTATGAGTCTAGGCCACAAAACAACATCTGAACTCCACTGGGAAAACTAGGCTGAACAACAGACACTGCTTCTGAAACTAAAGATGATCCAAATCTCCATCTTTCGATGAGGGAAAACCTTCGCTCCTTCAGAATATCCGAAAAATCTATGACCACTCAATGGACCCTACACCTCCTGGAGATACCTCACTCCATGCAGAATATGACTCAAAAGAATCCTAGCATCATCACAAGTCACTCTTGCGATTCTTCTCAACTCAACTTCCAAAGATACAATCCTTGCTTCTTACATCAACAGCTCAATACCATCCAACCAATCCAAACAAGATCAAAATCCTTTAGATCATATAAAAAGTCTCTCAGAAAAACTATGGGGAAGATAAGAAAATCTTAAGCTTCTACAGATTTGATCTATCTCGATTATCCATCTATAGGGATAGGTACAAAGGTAGGAGAGCTAAGCAATCAAAGATAGAGAGATAAAACTTCTCTAGAACTCATGTTGGAAATCCGAACAGATACCCAACAAATTTATATAGGTATATAGTTATATAAAAATTACAAATATGCGCTCTCAAGATAGACACTACTCCAGAGCCTAGGAGCTTTGCTGTTACATTCCAGGGTTAAGTTGCCAAATGAAGGGTTTAGAAATGTGTTTTAAAACTTTGTTAAAGATAATTTGAATTCATTTTAAAATATTAAATTTAAAATGAAATTTGAAAGAAATTTTAAATAAATTGTTTTAGTACTTTTATTATTAACCAAGTGCCTTTCATTCCATAGAAAGACACATCATTAAGAAGAAAGAAAGGGATAGAAAAGAGAAAAGAAGGAAACAGAAAACATCAGAATCTCACAGCGGAACGAATAAATTATATTATATCACATAAAACATTACATAGTATCATATACATCAGAGTTATATAGCTAATACAACACAAACTAGACAGTTATAAACATCTGTCTAGCAATTACAATTCAAGTATATCAGAGAAAACAGATACAACTCAAAACACAGACAGATGTTTATAACTGCCTAGTTTGTATTGTATTAGCTATATAACTCTGATGTATATGATACTATGTAATGTTTTATGCGATATAATATAATTTATTCGTTCCACTGTGAGATTCTGATGTTGTCTGTTTCCTTCTTTTCTTTCTTTTCTCTTGCTATCCCTTTCTTTCTTCTTAATGATGCATCTTTCTATGGAATGAAAGGCGGGTCGTTACGTTATAAAAAAATTAAATTTTGTTTTTTAAATAAAAATAAAAATAAAAAATAAATTAACAAATGCCACTTGTCCTATATACTAACATTTGTCATTTTACTATGCTAATCACTTAATACATGTCTTTTAAGGTTAATTAGTTATAATTAAATGTTAATTTAGTATTTATATTTAAAAGTTAATAAAAGCCTTTAACAAAATTAATTAGTTTTTAATACTTAGTTGTATATAGATAATTTTTTTAAAGAATAAAATCAGGTATAATTATAAGATGAAAACAATACACATATCTATTATTTGAAAATAACATTTTAGATAATTTAAATAAAATTTATAAGAGAGGTTGTAAGTTACTTGTTATTTAAATGAATAAATGTTTCATTTATTAATTCTATTTTAAACTCCATATCTAATTTAGAAATCGGTATTTTAAAAAAAAGAAAATAAAACAAATCTTATTATTAATCTGATTTAGACTTAAACTTATGCTAAAATCAATTTGAAAAATTTATCTTAACAATTTTAAAACTATATAGTTATTTGTTAAAGTAAGATTATTAAATCAATCCAAATTAATTTACAAAAATTATCAAATCAAATTTAATTTTTGATACAGACTATTAAATTTATATTGCCAAAAATTCCGGGATATCACATTCCTCCCCCCTTAGAATCTTTTCGTCCTCGAAAAGGAACGAAGCCAGAATTTATTAAAATGCTTAAAATCATAAAGATTTTCTTTGATAATTTTTTTAAAACACTTTTAAAATCTATTCTATATTATAAAATAGTTTTTATAAAAATACATTTTATAACTCGATGTCTGAACAAGTCCATCCTCGTTCTCATAGAAATTCGGTCATACGTTGATCAGGTGTAAGACTGAAAATCTATAAATACTTAACAGACTCATTTTCAACATCCAGTGGAAATACTTGGAAAATAATTTTATTGAAAATATAGAAAACAATTTTTGAAAATAGAGGATATATCTTTGGTGAGATTGCTCTGGAAATCATCACCCCATCCATGGTCGCAGTTATATTCCAAGGTTACATTGCCATCACAGCAAAAGTCCATGTAACTGCAGGCTTAATTATTTTAGTTAATATATTAACAATAAAATAATTATTTACATTCCATGGTCGCAGTTACATTCCAGGGTTACGTTGCCATCACATCAAAAGTTATACTCTACTTTTAATACCCTAAAACTGTTTGTACAAGTTCTAAGCACTTTAACTTAATAAAGGGGTTAATTGTTTAGTCAAAAATCTAATACAAGTCTTAATTGTTTTAGTTAATACATTAACAATGTTTTTAACACTTAGTTCATATTTTAACTAAGTAATTAATTTCAATGAAGTATAAAGTTAATTAACATTTAAAGTTTGTAGTTAATATTAAATTGATTTTCAAAGTTTAAAGGAGATTTCTTTGGAAATGTAGTTAAGTCGAAAAATTAACATCAATTAATTATTTTTAGAAAGTAATTAAGAATAATTACATATAATTATAATTAGAGTTTGGATTAATTAATGATTAATTGATAAATAAATTTGTAATTAACTACTTAAAGTTAATTACCGAGTGATTAGTAGTTAAGTAATTAAGTAACGAAATTCACAAATGACTAATGATTAATTAACTGGTAATTAAGGAATACTTAATTTGTAATTAAATTATGCTAATTAATAAGTAAGGTTTATAAATTAATGGTTAAAGAATAATTAATCTTCAATTAAGATTTATTAATTTGGGGTTTAAGGGTAATTAAGGGATAGATTACCCGATTGAAATTAATTTGTTAATTAATTAAAGGTAATCTCTTGCAGATTAATTAAATAATAAATACTTGATGATATTTAGTGAAGTAATTCATAATTACAGGATGTAATAAATTAAAAGGAATTACTTCATGGGTAGCAATTAAAGGGTAATTACTTGGGTAAGCAATTACATAGGGGTAATTACTGTTTATGCGTAATTAGGGTTGATTACTGGATGCAATTAATTCATGAAGTTTGGTTAAGTATAATTACTTAATGAAAGTAATTAGATAATGATGATAATCTTAATGGAATTAAAGAATAATTAATCATGAAAGATTAATTAAGATGAATGATTATGGTATGGTATATCAATTGGGTTGAAATTAATTAATAAGCAGGATTTAAAGATGATTGATTCAATTATGGCTAATTAGATTTATTCGTGATGGTGTGATTGATTTATCTTACTTATGTATGATTGAATGATGATCTAATGCCCTGAATTGATTGATACCCTGATATGAAATGGTTTGTGATACGGTGTTTTGGGTGTGTAATGATAATGTGGTCATCTGTCAATGATGAATTGTTGAGTGGAAAGGGTGACATCTTTTATTTTAAAATGAACTGCATTTAACTTGAATGACATGTGTTAAGATGAACTGAATTCGAAGAGACCGGAGTCGGGTAGTAGTAAATACCCGAAAACCACTTCGATTCTTTACCAATTGATACGTGGAATCAATAGGTTGTAATGGAATGATTTAAGTAAATTGTCCCATATTATCTAAGTTTTGGCACTTAATTGTTTGTGAAATAAGTGATGTCTATAGCAACTTATGAAAATGTTGATTGATATACGTACCCCGGGTTTATATGAGTTGTATACTTTTGTATTCCATGTTAGATGGGTTTACTCACGCTGGTTTCCAGCCTGACCCGGGTGTTACTTTGGTGTAATGCTCGGGTCAGACCGGGTATTACAGATTTTCAGGTAAGGACGTTCTGGAGCTCAGGAGACGAGCCGGAGCAGGAACGTATGGAGAGTTTCTGCAGTGTTATATTATAGTATCTGCAACGGATTGAGTTATCTATCCTGTTTTTTGTAAATATGTTGTAATTCTGATATATATATATATATATATATATATATATATATATATATTAAAGTGTAATTTGACAAGTACAGTTTTCCTTTGTATAACTATTATTTATGTGATATTATATTTTGATCCGCTGTGAATGTGAGGTTTCTGTGACTTGTTTCTGTTTTCTTCTTCTTTCTCTTTTCTTCTTTTCTTAACTATCTGGAAATTTCGTGATCGAAATTTCTGGGTCGTTACATTTGGTATCAGAGTGAGGTTAAGCGAGAACCTTGGCTCTGGTGGGATTACTTATTAAGAATAGGATAAGTGGTACCCTAGAATGAGTTGAGTGTGTGTGTGTGTGTGTGTGTATGTGAGCGTACTTGTTATTTTCTTATATAAAGATTTTAAAAGATTTTATATAAGATTATATTTTGATATATAAAGCAATATTTCTAATAAATATTAAGAGAATTGGTTGTTAAAATTATTGGAATTAAATTGAGAAGTAGGAGAACACAACCAAATTGAAATTGAAATTAAATAAAGATAAGTTTGAAATAAATTCAAACTGAAATTTAATTCGTGAATTTGGGAGGGAATTTCAGAATAAGGTAATAATAAAATGTTTTTAAGGAAGTAAACCCTTTAGATAAGTATGGGATATAAATTGAAATTGAAGCTGATCTGAATTATGAAGTTTGAATCTTAAGATTTAAAAACATTTGAAATTTGTTTTCAAATTATTAAAAGGAATAATAAATAATATTATTTGAATGTGAGAGTTTGATGCAAACAAGAGTTGTTTAAAGATTTGAAGGAATTTGTTTTGAAATAAAATCAAGGGTGGTTTAAATTTTAAAATTTGGCTTGGTGGGCCAAGAAGTAAAATGTATATATATGTGGATGGTTTGAAATAAACTCTGAATATTGAGTTTTAAATCCGAAATGAGATGTGATACCCAAAGTGATAAGTTTTTGAACTTAATAAGTGTGAAGATTATTTATGAAAAGTTCAAAATTTAAAATGGAAGTTCAAACTAGGTAAGGTCGACTGGATTAAGTGAATTGAGTTTAGTTTTGGAAAGGTTAAGTAAGTTGGAATGATCAACCTGATTTGAAAATTTCAAGATGAAATTAAGATTTAACTTGGGAAGTCAAATGGTTGATTTGAATTAGGAAGTTTGAGTGATCTCAAAATGGGTTTGAGATCTGGAAATTTAAAATGAATGGATATTTTTGAAATAATTTGAAAGATACCATTTTGTTGTTATTAATAGTCTTTAAACTATAAATTGAAATTGTTTAAATAAATGAAGAAATGGACTATAGTAATATATCCTTTATTAAGATAGAAGAAAAATCTAACTTTAATTTGAGATTAAGGATATGGAATTATTTTGAATTGAAAATCTGAATGATTGAATTTGTAAATTAAACTTGTTTAAGAATTGATTTCAAACTTGAAGATTAAATTGGGTGATAAGTTGAATTTTTAAGATAGAATTGTTTTGAACTCTTATGTAAACTTTGAAATGAGTAAGTAAAGATAATTTAAAATAAAAATTCGAGAATTTGAGCTCAGAAATTAAATTGTTTAAAAGCTTTTAATAAAGGTTAACTTGGTTTAAAAGGTTAAACCAACCTTAGTGGATTTAACTCGGATTTATATAATTCGAGATGATTTAAAGTAAGATTGATATTGAAATTAGTTCAAACTGAAATTTAATTTAAAATAATTTGGATTTGTGATTTAAGTTGAATAGTTTTAAATTCAAATGGAATTTGATTCGAATTTGGAAAGAACTGAGGTTAATTCAACTTGAGTTGGGGTTGAATAAATCTCAATGGAAATTGAAGTTATTTAAATTGGAATTGGGTCAATTTAAATGGAAGAGAAAATTTAAATTGAATTGATAAAAATGGAGATTGGGAAGTGAGCAGTTTTGACTCTGGACTATTTTTAATATAAACCTATTTTTCCAAGCTATTCATTATATATGCAACCTTTTTTTTAAAAGCCAAACTATCTTATACTTGTTTTACAATTATTTTTGAAACTATTTAATAATTTTCCAACTGTTTTATAAACTAATTACTATATTTCAACTATTTTACAAAACTAATTACTATCTTACTATTATTTTGCAATTATCTAAAATTTCTATAATTATTTTAACTATTTTCTAACTATTTTACACCTATTTTACAAACCAGTAATTATTCTCCAGCTACCTATCTTTTTTTTTAAACTTTTCAAGCTATTTTCTTAATAAACTGGTCGGAGTTCAAACAGTTATTGGTTAAATACCCAACCGAGATAAAGAATAGAGGTGATAATCCAAATGGGATTGAAGCAGTTGTAAATAAGTGAATGAAAATTAAAGGAAATGTGAATAGATAAGAGATATTGATTTAGTTGATAATCAATGAAGATAAATACGTAGGATGTACGTATATTATTCTATTCGCATAGTAATTTGATCGAGCACAGAATTTCGAGATAGTTATATTGATCCAAGTTGGGATTTTCCACTCGATTTTGGACGGCGAACCTGGATATGGATTGTTGATTAGTTTTGGATATTCTCTATCATAGTTATGACTGTACAAGAAGAATGGCGGTTTTTGATCAAGAAACCAGATCTGAGTCCGCACTAGGAAGTCGGGAAGACGATACTAGTTCAGAAGTGAAATTGTGTGGTCGAATGAGCGATCAGATTGGTATAGCATACGGATGATATGTGTACATCGTACGGATTTGAATGAAAATGATATTTAAAAGAGTAATCAAATTTGAATATTTGATTTTGAGTAAACAAAGTTAAATATCTTTGTTTTATAAAATGAAATTCCCCTTGTTGAATCTATTGCCAGAAGAAAAGGATTTTGAAGTAGAAAAGGATTTTGAAGTATAAAAGGAGTTTTATACAAGTTTGAAATGATCCAAAGTTTTTAAAAGAATTATATATATCTGAATATATATATAAAGGATCATATGAGGATTTTGGAAAAAGGTTTTGGGAACCTTTGGATTTGGAAAGGCTTTTGACTTTTGGGTAAAATCAATATGAGAATTTGGAAAGCCTAGTTTGAGAATTATCGATTTTGGAATAATCGATTTTGTGTAAAGAAGCTTTGTATGAGATCATACTAGGTGTATGATTTGAAGATACTATATATGTATAGTATAAAAAAATTTGATGATGGCTCTGGGGAAAAAGGCGCTCCCTTAAAATGAACTTCTCAGGAGTACCACCGGGTGGTGCTGCCTTAAGCCCCAAGGGTGTTCTAAAGTTGATCCTGTGAGGAGTCCGGACAAAACTAATTCCTGGGGATTATGAACAGAGTATACCATAGCTAAAGTCGTGTGTGCCATTGAGAGCCAACAGTCTGCGTTTGATTTTATATCGGTAGACTACGACCTATGTAGGAGTGGAGAAGTTTCATTTTGACAGCGAAAATCAAAGGCCGCTGAGAGCCTGCAGTTACATGGACTTTTGCTGTGATGGCAACGTAACCCAAGAATGTAACTGAGATTTGTCGTGTGGTTCCATGGCATAATCGAGAGGCCGCGGAGAGCCTGCAGTTACATGCACTTTTGCTGTGATGGCAACGTAACCTTGGAATGTAACTGCGACCATGGATGGAGGTGATGATTTCTAGAGCATTCTCACAAAAGATATTCCTCTATTTTCAAAAACGTTTTCTATATTTACAATAAAATTATTTTCAAAGTATTTTCATTGGATGTTGAAAACGGGTCTACCAAGCACTTGTAGATTTTCAGTCTTACGCCTGATCAACATATGACCGAATTTCTGTAAGCACAACGATGGACTGTTGAGACATCAAGTTATAAAAAAAGTATTTTTATGTATATAGCTATTTTGATAATACCATGTAGATTTTAAAAGTGTTTTAAAATAATCAAAGAGAAATTTATCTGATTACAAGCATTTTAATAAATCTGGCTTCATTCCTTTTCGAGGACGAAAAGATTCTAAGGGGGAGGAATGTGATAACCCGAATTTTGAGTATCTGTAAATTGATAAGTAACTGGGTTAGTTAATAGAAATACTAATTTTAACTATTAAAATACTGATTGTTAATAATGAAACAAATGAATTTAAAAATTTATATTTATATCTGGGAAAAATAATTATCTCCTAATATGATTATTTAAAAATGGGTAAAACTTATTATCTTCAACATAAATTTAATAATATGTTGGTTTAAATCAATATATACATATTTATTTGAATTGATTTTAATTTGGATTGAATTTGAACTGGAATTTAAAATTGAATTGAAAGGAATATATATCTCAAAATAGAAATAATAATGTGGTTTGGAATTAAAATATATGGATAAGGTTTTTATTTAAATTAAGATTTGTTTTATATTATTCTCTTTAAAAAAAGGGGAATTTATTAATAGGAATTTGGAAAGTATTTATTTAATAGGAATAAATACATAAGCTTTTTGAAATAGCATTTAAAAATGAGTTAAAAGTATTATATATGATTTTTATTTAAATTATAATTGGTTTTTATTTTATTTTTTTTAAAGATTGTATTTATATAAATTTAGAAAAACATTTATAAATTTATAAATGTATTTGTTTATTAGGAATTTAATTAGAAAAGCATTTATAAATTAAGGAAACATATTAGTTAATTAGGAAATTAAATTTAAAAGCCTTTAAAAATCATGTATGAATAATATAAAGCTAAAATAGGACAAGTGTTAAGTTATAAACCTTTTAGATAACAAATGTTAACATATTAATGTAAGTTTAAGACATGTGTCACCCTTATTTGAATTTTCTTTCATAATTTTAATAAAAAATAAATTAACTCATATAAACTTCTAATCTTCCTTCTCATTTTCTTTTTATTTTCTTCTTCTCAAAAGCTAAGAAAACCAGACCAAAACCTGAAAAGTTCCTCAAATCAATGTCATGTAAAACCTCCTCAAGTTCAAATGCAATCTTCACTTTCAAATCTGAAATTCCTCAAAACCTGTAAAATATTCCTCACCAAAACACTTTCCAGAAATCAATAACCAGGCCTGCAAACTCCTCTAATCAAAAACCCTGCAACATTTTTTTTTCAAAATCTGAAGCCTGTAGGAAATTTTCAGGAGTAACCTGAGAATTTAAATCAAAGGTTTTGGGGTCTAAAAAGGTTTAGCAAATTCAGTGATCAAGGCTTCCCAGATTCAAAGGGGGGGGGGGGACCAAAGCAATTCAAGCTTCCAGTCTCTGCCTTTTAAAATAAAAGAAAAAAATCAGTGAGTAAATCTTACTTTCTTAAAAAGTTTGAAATCAGTAGCAGTCTTAGGTTTAAAAGCATACCTCGGTTTTGCATATATTGTGAGTAAACAAGCCCTTAATATGTTTTCAGTCTTGTTGCATGCAAAAATCTTGAAGTAAAATTGGTAATTTGTGTTTACATGATTGCTTTATGAGATCATATGAGTTTACATGTGAATTTGATTAGGTGTACATGCCTGTTTGCAAGATTCTTATTCTGTTTTTTGTTATTGTCCAGGGTATAAAATCTGAAGAAAAAAGAAATTTGTTTTTCTTCTCTAAATCTTCCTTAGAACATGATCTATTTGTTAATTATATCAGGATATAAATTTTAAAAATATTTTCAAGATCAATCTGGAACTAGTTTTAACAAAGTAGTAAGAAGTTCAGTAGATTTTAAGACCAATCAAAATCTCGATTTCAATAATTGATTGATTCAGGTGTATAAGCTGTTTTGCCATCAATAACTAGGATTTTTAAAATTATAATCAAGATTTTTAGGGTTTAATTTCAAGAGATATGACATGATGAATGGGTTTTGGGTTTGGAGTAATTTCTGTTGATCAAAAGACCTTGGGGTCTCGTGTTCAGGAAGGAAGATAGCCTGGAGGTAGGCGGAGTCGTTAATAATGGTCATGGAATCTTTAAACTACCATGGCGACGGCTAAACGTCGATCTAGAGTTTAAGGTGGAGTTTTCATTGTAATGGGTTTCTGGGCAAATGTGTTCTCGACATCGAATCGAGTTGAGTTGGAGTTGCGGGGATGGGAACGTAAGATGTAGGCAGTGGTCCAGGCAAATGACCGTGGTCTCCAATGAACGGAGATGGAAGAAATCGAGAAGATTGACGTTGGGGTTTCATGATGATGGGTTCGTATCGCATGATTTTATTTCACAGTGAAGTTGGGTTTTCAGGGAGGTCGGTCGTGATGAGGTGGTTGTAGGTGACTTGTCTAGGGTCACGGTGGCGATCGGAGTTGGGTCGCGCCACCATGCACGTGCACGGCAGCGGTGATGGGGGTCAGTGTCGTGTGGGTGTGTGACTCGAGTCGTGCTCGAGTAAGAATAGTGGAAGCTTCGGGTTTTAGCTCGTGTGCATGAATAGGTACCTGATGCTAATTTATTAGTTAAAACTTACTACAGGAAAAAAATGAAAGGGGGAGAAGAAGTTGTGTACAGGGAAGACTCGGGGGAAATGGTGTTTGAGTCGAAGTGTAACTCGAGTAGACCAAGGAAAGTCTCAGGTTTCTCAATACTGCACTGTTTCATTATAAAGGTGAAGTTAAGAAAACCTATTTGTACAAGTTCTAAGCACTTTAACTTAATAAAGGGGTTAATTGTTTAGTCAAAAATCTAATACAAGTCTTAATTATTTTAGTTAATACATTAACAACGTTTTTAACACTTAGTTAATATTTAATTAAGTAATTAATTTCAATGAAGTATAAAGTTAATTAACATTTAAAGTTTTTAGTTGATATTAAATTGATTTTCAAAGTTTAAAGGAGATTTCTTTGGAAATGTAGTTAAGTCGAAAAATTAATATCAATTAATTATTTTTAGAAAGTAATTAAGAATAATCACACATAATTATAATTAGAGTTTGGATTAATTAATGATTAATTGATAAATAAATTTGTAATTAACTACTTAAAGTTAATTACCGAATGATTAGTAGTTAAGTAATTAAGTAATTTAATTCACAAATGACTAACGATTAATTAACTGGTAATTAAGGAATACTTAATTTGTAATTAAATTATGCTAATTAATAAATAAGGTCTATAAATTAATGGTTAAAGAATAATTAATCTGCAATTAATATTTATTAATTTGGGGTTTAAGGGTAATTAAGGGATAGATTACACGATTGAAATTAATTTGTTAATTAATTAAAGGTATTCTCTTGCAGATTAATTAAATAATAAATACTTGATGAGATTTAGTGAAGTAATTCATAATTACAGGATGTAATAAATTAAAAGGAATTATTTCATGGGTAGCAATTAAAGGGTAATTACTTGGGTAAGCAATTACATAGGGGTAATTACTGTTTGTGCGTAATTAGGGTTGATTACTGGATGCAATTAATTCATGAAGTTTGGTTAAGTATAATTACTTAATGAAAGTAATTAGATAATGATGATAATCTTAATGGAATTAAAGAATAATTAATCATGAAAGATTAATTAAGATGAATGATTATGGGATCCAAAGTTTTAAATTTTTTATATATCTGTATATATATAAAGGATCATATGGGAATTTTAGAAAAGGTCTTGGGAACCTTCGGATTTGGAAATGTTTTGATTTTTGGGTAAAATCAATATGAGAATTTGGAAAGCCTAGTTTGAGAATTATTGATTTTGTGTAAAGGAGCTTTGTATGAGATCATACTAGGTGTATGATTTGAAGATACTATATGTGTATAGTATAAAATGTTTTGATGATGGCTCTGGGGAAAATGGCGCTCCCTTGAAATGAACTTCTCAGAAGTACCACCAGGTGGTGCTGCCTTGAGCCCCAAGGGGGGGTTCTAAAGTTGATCCCATGAAGAGTACGGACAAAACTAATTCCTGGGATTATGCGTAGAGTATACCATAGCGAAAGTCGTGTGTGCCGCTGAGAACTAACAGTCTGCATTTATTTTATATCGGTAGACTGTGACCTATGGTATAACATAGAGAAAGTCGTGTGTGCCGCTGAGAGCCAACAGTCTGCGTTTGATTTTATATCGGTAGACTGCGACCTATGTAGGAGTAGAGAAGTTTCATTTTGACAGCGAAAATCAGAGGCCGCAGAGAGCCTGCAGTTACATGGACTTTTGCTTTGATGGCAACGTAACCCTGGGATGTAACTGTGATCTGTTGTGGGTTCCATGGCGTAATCGAGAGGCCACGGAGAGCCTGCAGTTACATGGACTTTTGCTGTGATGGCAACGTAACCCTGGAATGTAACTGCGACCATGCATGGGGGTGATGATTTCCAGAGCATTCTCACCAAAGACATTTCCTCTATTTCAAAATGTTTTCTATATTTTCAATAAAAATTATTTTCCAAGTATTTTCACTAGGTGTTGAAATGGGTCTGCTAAGTACATATAGATTTTCAGTCCTACGCCTGATCAACGTATGACCGAATTTCTGTAAGAACAAGGATGGACCTGTTAAGACATCGGGTTATAAAAAGTATTTTTATAAAAATTGTTTTGTAATATTATGTAGATTTTAAAAAGTGCTTTAAAACGTGTTTCAAAGAATAATTTTTCTAATAATAAGCATTTTAATAAATTCTGGCTTTGTTCCTTTTCGAGGACGAAAAGATTCTAAGGGGGGAAGAATGTGATAACCCTGAATTTCAAAATATCTGTAATTGATATAGTAACTGAATTTAATTATTGAAAATACTGATTTATAGACCGAACAAATAAAATATATCGAAATGATATATCTTATAGTAAATTTAGGTATAAATAATAATATGCAAATATAATAATGTTGAAAATTTTAAGTAACTCAAAACCTGTTTAAAGTCAAAGATCTGAAACTTAAAACCAGATTGTATCAACCTGTAATCTTCTCAAATATCAACAGAGATCTGTACTTCAGTTTTAAGAAAATCAAGTCTTAAGACCCTCTCTGCAATTCAAGCTTTCCAGTTTTTAAATTAAGGCAGTCAAGTTTTCAAAATCTGGAAGCAAAGGAAGATTCAATCAGAAGTATGTTTTCAAGATCAAACTGGAAACCAAATCAAAGCAAGATTTAATCAAATAATAAGATAAAATTTCAGCAAGCAATTCAAGTTTCAAAGGCCTATTCCCTGTCTTCAAAACACAAGTGAGTAACTCAACTTTTAAAAATTTAAATAGTTAAAAACTTGAGTGGCATGCTAGTTAAAATTGTGATGAATGTGTATTGTATAATATCTGCTGTGAATATATGTATGGACATATACGGGTGTGCATGCTTGTTTTACCTGTAGCATTACTGATTCTTTGATTTCAAACTTCTGGTTGTTTTAAAAACTATTGTCTCTTAATTTAATCTTCGTTTGGGTTTAAGACTTAAACAAAATATGTTTGTTTCACCATAAACTTCGGATTAAAATTGTACTGAAAATAGAATATATATGGAAATGGCTCTGGAATTATAAACAGAGGATTAAACATTTAATTACAGAAAATTCAAGTTTAGAAATTCATGGATTCAGAGTTATAAATCAAATCATCATACTAAATCATGATTTTTGTAAACAAAATCAAAAAATTTAATGCTATATACAAAGTGCAATTCCCTATTCTCTGCATTTTGTATTTTGAAGCATTGCTGCTGCCTCATTTGTCTGGGGGTGTCGTGATTGCACCTAGGGGTGGTGGAGTTATCAGGGATGTTGAGAAAATTATTTGACGGAGTTGCATTTCAGTGAGGAGGCAGTGATTGGAGTTTTGAGTTTGGAACCCTAGTTTTACTGGGTTTGTTATAATCGACCATTTCGACATTATTAGTTGATTGAGTTCAACCATATTTTGGGTAACGGTAGATAATGGGTTGGCAAGGCCTTCGCCGGAGTTACAAAAGCGACGATGGTCGGAGCTTCGGAGGGGAGACGTTTACAGGTTTTAAATTGAGGTGGTTCGGCCTGTTCCAGGTTTGAGTGAGAAGCTTGATTTCAAAATTTGAGTCTTGGGTGGCGATGTGATGATCATGTTTGGATTTGTGGTTGATCGGTGACTTGTGGAGATCATCAGAGATGATCGGTGAAGGCTGCGTTGTGGGTGGATGTGCACAGGGCATTTGGGATGTGCTGGTGAATGTTGGTTTCAGGTTTTTGGTGCCTCGTGTGAGTCTCGGGAAATTCGAGTTTTAACTCGAAGCAGAAATAGTTTTGACTCGGAGAAATTTAGGAGAGGCTCGAGTAATGTATTGTTCCAGGTTTTAAAATAAAACAGAACCTGTTCTGTTTTTTTTTGTTAAAAGTTTTAAAAGGAAAGTTTAAATGTAAACTAAAAGCTGAACTAAGTTTAAAACCTGGATTGAATCTGAATCTTAATAGCTTGAATCTTGGTTTTTGAAATGATTTAAATTTTAAATTTTTATTTGGTTTTAAACTTTTAAGCATAAAAGCATATTGATTTAGAATTCAAACTGTAAGTTTTAAATTGTAAAATAGAAATTTAAAATAAGTTTAAATTCTAGATTTAAAATCTGGAAAGGTGGGTTGAGTTTCAGTTTTTAAATGGAAATTTTTAAATTTTACAATGATTTAAACAATTTGATTTGTTTAAGTGTATTTTTAAATTGATTTGAAAATTTAAATTAAAATCGGGATTTAAATTCTTTAAAATATTTTATAAAGTGGATGTTTCTTTTAACATATGAGATAAAAAGGTTTTGAATTATTTTTAAAAACCTTGTTTAAGCTAAATTTGTATCTTAAGTTTAAAATGAAATATAAATAGAATTTAAAGTAAATTTGAAACAAATTGTTTTAAGTACTTTGATTAAGTAAGAAATGTTATCTTAAAGAGAAATAAATTTAATGATTAGATTCATTTAAATTATTAAGTTAATTTAAATGGGTAATTAATTATTTAATTAATTAATGATAGGATAATTAATTAAGTAATTAAGAATTTTTAAATTAATTAGGGTTTAATATTAATTAATTAAGGTTAATTAATTTGTAATTAAGGGTTATTAATTAAATTTTAATTAATCATTAAGAATTAATTAATCAAGGGATTAAGGATTAACTAAGTTACAGTTAACACTTAATTAATTTAATAATTAAAGATTTATTAATTAATAATTAAACATTAATTAATTTGTAATTAGTGATGGTTAATCTGAGTTAATTTCTTAATAATGTAATTAAAGATTGTTAATGAATGTCATTAATTAAGATTATTTAACAGTTAATTAATGTGATTAATTTTTAATAATTAATTAGATTAGTAAGTTAATAATAATCACTTCTAAAATTATTTTTGTTTAATTACTTAATGGAAGTAATAGATGAATTAATTACTTAATGTAATTAATTGGGTAATGTGATAAATTTAGATTGATTAATTAAGTTTAATTAATTTAAACACTTGATGATTGATGAATAATTACTTAATGTAATTAATGGAAGTGTACTTACTTAAGGAAGTAATTAACGGTAATTACTGGATGTAATTAAAGATGTTGACGATGAAAGTAATTTGGATTAAATTCCTATGAGATTAATCAGGGGATTAATTGAGATAATTAATTAAGGATAATTAATTTTTGAAATAAAGTAATTAAGGATAGTTGATGGGATTAATCAAGGGATTAATTAGAGAATAAATTAAGGATTGATTTATTCAATGAAGAAATTAAGGGTAGTTAATTACTGGATGTTATTAATCAAGGGTGATTAATAATTAAGGTTAATAATTAATTAATGAGGTAATTAAAGGTTAATTACTGTATTTGCTTAAGGATAAATTAATTTGTGAAATTAATTTAAGGGATAAATAGAATGATATGGGAAGCCTTTGATTAATTGTTATCCCTAATATGTGTTCGTGATGCTATGTGATAAGATATGTTTAATTTAAACTGTGATGATGTGGTTTTCTATTGTTGATGAATTACTGTGACATCCTGTATTTAAAAGTTGAATCGTATTTCACCTGGATAATTTAAGTTAAGATGACATTGGGTTCGAAGAGACCGGAGTCGGGTATTAGTAAATACCCGAAACCACTTCGATCCTTTATAGATTGATATGTGAAATTAATAAGCTGGTTTGGAATGATTAAGTAAATTGGTCCATTTAATCTAAGTTTGGCACTTAGAAATTGATGTGTGTAATAAGTAATGTCTATAACAAATTGTGAAGTTGTAAATTGATATGAGTTACCCGGGTATTATGATAGCAGTATGTTGTGTATTCCATGTTAGATTGGTTTACTCACGCTGGTTTCCAGCCTGACCCGGGTGTTACTTTGATGTAATGCTCGGGTCAGACCGAGTATTACAGATTTTCAGGTAAGGACGTTCTGGAGCTCAGGAGGTGGGTTGGAGAGCAGGAATGTGTGGAGAATTTTCCGCTGTGATATTTTCTGAAACAGATTGATTTATCTGTCCCGTATTTGTAAATATGTTGTAACTCTGATATGTATTAAAGTGTAATTTGACAAGTACAGTATTCCTTTTTATAACTACTATTTATATGATATTATATTTTGGTCCGCTGCGAATGTGGGGTTTCTGTGACTTGTTTCTGTTTCTTCTTCTTTTCTTAACTATCTAGAGTTTTCTGGATCGAAAATTCCAGGTCGTTACATTCAAATTTTAATTTAAAAACTTACCTTTATATAAACCTTTAAAAATTCCATTTCTTAACTTAAATTTAAAATTACTTTAATTTTCTTAATAATATTTAAATTTAACAAACTTCACACTTCTTAATCAAAGTGTTTAAGAAATCATTTTTTTTTGAAAGGATAGAATTCGAAAACAAAATTCATTGCAAAAGTTTAAAACTTCCTTTTATTAAATTTAAAACTTGTTTTATAAAACTAAAAAATAACTTTTGAAGATTTCTTTTAAATCAAACTGCTCCAGTTTGAATCTGAGAACCACTCGAACCCTTTAAGTTCAATTCTTTTCTTAAATTTCAAAAGCTTAATTTAAATTTCAAATTTTAAAACCTGTAACTCTAAACTGTTAACAGGCTATACAATACAAGCTACATGAGGTAACTCGAGATCCACTCCGAGCACAACCCAATTCTACCCGAGCATCTCCTCGAGACTAACATCAAACCCAATCAACTGATACAATTCCTCCTCCCTATGCACATGCACATCACCGGAGACAGCTCCAATCACAGATGAACCTTCTTGCACGTCATCCATCGCCATTACAACAAAATCAGATCATTCAAAACAGTAGCAATAGCTTCAGATCAAAATCGAACTGCCAGTTGAAAACTGGTTCCATACGCCATGACCAAATTCGTCTCAATCTCGTGCCTCCGACTGTCAGATGACGTGAAACTCCGGCTAATTCATCACCGATCGTCCACGAAGCCACCACCAAAGACCTTTGGCTCTGGTAGTATCAGAGCAGAAGGTTAAGCGAGAACCTTGGCTCTGGTGGGATTACTCATTAAGGATAGGGTAAGTGGTAACCTAGAATGAGTTGAGTGTGTGTGTGTGTGTGTGTGTGTGTATATATATATATATATATATATATATATGAGAGCGTACTTGTTATTTTCTTATATAAAGATTTTAAATGATTTTATATAGGAATATATTTTGATATATAAAGCAATATTTCTTTCTAATAAATATTAAGGGAATTGGTTGTTAAATTTTTGGAATTAAATTAAGAAGTAATATAATACAACCAAACTGAAATAAAATAAAGACAAGTTTGAAAAGGATTCAAACTGAAATTGAAATCTTAAATTAGAGAAGTGTTTTGGAATAAGATAATAATGAATTGGTTTCTAGATATGATAATCTTGGTTATTATCATAAATAATTGTTGTAATATAATGTGTATTAATGAGTAAGCAAAATGAAATGTTTTAAGGAAGTAAACCATTTAGGTAAGTATGGGTTATAAATAGAAATTGAAGTTGATCTAAATTGTGAAGTTTGAGTCTTAAGTTTTAAAACATTTGAAATTTGTTTTCAAATTATTAGAAGGAATAATAAATAATATTATTTGAATGAGAGAGCTTGATGCAAACAAGAGATATTTAAAGATTTAAAAGAAATTTGTTTTGAATAAAAAACCAAAGGTGGTTTGAAATAAACTCTAAATGTTGAGTTTTGAATTTGGAATAAGATATGATACCCAAAGCGATAAGTTTTTGAACTTATAAATGGAAAGATTATTAATGTAAAGTTTAGAGTTTGAAATGGAAATTCAAATTGGGTAAGATTGACTGGATTAAGTATAACTGGGGAAAGAGCTAAATAAGTTGGAATGATTAACCTGGTTTGGAAATTTGAAGATAAAATTAAGATTTTACTTGGGAGGTTAAATGGTTGATTGGAATTGTGAGTTTGTGTGATCTCAAATAGGTTTGAGATCTAGAAATTGAAAATGAATGAAAAATGAAACGTGGTGATATATCCATTATAGAGATAAATAAAATTTAACTTAAATTTAAAATTAAGATGTGGAATTCCTTTGAACTTAAGATTTGAATGTTAAGAAATGAATTTGTAAATTAAAATTGTTTGAAACTCTTACTTGAACCTTGTAATGAGTTAAGTAAAGATAATTTAAAATGGAATTTTGAGAATTTGACTCAAAATTAAATTGTTTAAAGGTTCGGGTTATTGATATAAAAACAAAGGTTAATTTGATTTGTGGTATAATATGTTAGGTATGAACTGTGAATTGAATTGTTTAAAAACTTTAAAGGTAGATTGATTTAAAGGAATTAAATCAACATTTGAAGTATTAACTCGAATTTATGTAATTCGAGATGGTTCATAGTGAACTGGAATTTGAAGATGGTTCAAATTGAAATTTTATTTGAATATTTAGAAATTGATATTAAAAGTTGAATAGTTTTAAATTCAAAGGGAATTTGAATTGAATTTAGAAGAAATTGAGGTTAATCAACTTGAATTGGGATTAAATCAATTTCAATGGAAATTGAAGTTAATTAAATTGGAGTTAAGTCAATTTAAATGGAAGTGGAATTTAAATTGAATTAATTGAGATTTGAACAGTTTTGACTTTGGACTATTTTTAATATAAATTGTTTTAATATAAACCTATATTTTTTTCCAAGCTGTTTATTTTATATACAACCTTTAAAAAAAAACCAAACTATCTTATACTTGTTTTACAATTATGTTTGGAACTATTTAACAATTTTTCTAACTGTTTTATAAACTAATTACTATATTTCAACTATTTTACAAAACTAATTACTATCCTACTACTATTTTGCAATTATCTAAAATTTCTACAATTATTTAACTATTTTCTAACTATTTTACACCTATTTTACAAACTAGTAATTATTTTCCAACTACTTATCTATTTTTAGATTTTTCAAGCTAAATAAACTGGTCGGAGTTCAAACTGTTATTGGTTAAATACCCAATCGAGATAAGAATAGAGGTGATAATCCAAATGGATTGAAGCAATTGTGAGTAAGTGAATGAAAATCAAAGTGAATATAAATAGAAATGGAATTGATTTGGCTAATAACCAATGAAGTTAAATACGCAGGATGTACGTTTATTATTCTATCCGCATAGTGATTTGATCCAGATTCGAGCACAGAATTTCGAGATAGTATGTCGATCCGAGTTGCGATTTTTTGCTCGATTTTCGATGGCGAACCTGGATATGGATTGTTGATTGGTTTTGGATATTCTCTATCATAGTTATGGCTATGCAAGGAGAATGACGGTTTCTGATCAAGAAACCAGATCTAAGTCCGCACTAGGAAGTCGGGTGGACGATACTAGTTTGGAAGTGAAATTGTGTGGTCGAGTGAGCGATCGGATTGGTATAGCGTACGGATGATATGTGTACATCGTACGGATTTGAAATGAAAATGATATTGAAAAGAGTAATCAAATTTGAATATCTGATTTTGAGTAAACAAAGTTAAATATCTTTGTTTTATGAAATGAAACTCCCCTTGTTGAATCTTTTGCTAGAAGAAAAGGGCTTTCGAAAATGTTTAAAGTATAAAAGGAGTTTTATACAAAATTGAAATGATCCAAAGTTTAAAAAAAAAAATTATATATATCTGTATGTGTGTGTGTGTATATATATATATATATATATATATATATATATATATATAAAGGTTCTTATGAGGATTTTAGAAAAGGTTTGGGAACCTTTGGATTTGGAAAGGCTTTTGATTTTTGGGTAAAATCAATATGAGAATTTGGGAAGCCTAATTTGAAAATTATCGATTTTGGAATAATCGATTTTGTGTAATGAAGCTTTGTATGAAATCATACTAGGTGTATGATTTGAAGATACTATATGTGTATAGTATAAAATGTTTTGATGATGGCTCTGGGGAAAAAGGCGCTCCCTTAAAATGAACTTCTCAGGAGTGCCACCGGGTGGTGCTGCTTTGAGCCCCAAAGGGGGGTTCTAAAGTTGATCCTGTGAGGAGTCCGGACAAAACTAGTTCCTAGGGATTATGAGTAGAGTATACCATAGCAAAAGTCGTGTGTGCCGCTGAGAGCCAACAATCTGTGTTTGATTTTATATCGGTAGACTGCGACCTGCGGTAACATAGCGAAAGTCGTGTATGCTGCTGAGAGCCAACAGTCTGCGTTTGATTTTATATCGGTCGACTGCAACCTATGTAGGAGTGGAGAAGTTTCATTTCGACAGCGAAAATCAGAGGCCATAGAGAGCCTGCAGTTACATGGACTTTTGCTGTGATGGCAACGTAACCCTGGAAACTGCGATCTGTTGTGGGATCCATGGCGTAATCGAGAGGCCGTGGAGAGCCTGCAGTTACATGGACTTTTGCTGTGATGGCAACGTAACCCTGGAATGTAACTACGACCATGGATGGGGTGATGATTTCCAGAGCATTCTCATCAAAAATATATCCTCTATTTTCAAAATATGTTTTCTATATTTTCAATAAAATTATTTTCCAAGTATTTTCACTGGATGTTGAAAATGAGTCTGTTAAGTATTTATAGAATTTCAGTCTTACGCCTGATCAACGTATGACCGAATTTCTATGATAACGAGGATGGACTTGTTCAGACATCGAGTTATAAAAAGCATTTTTAGAAAAACTATTTTATAATATAAAATAGATTTTAAATGTGCTTTAAAAAAATGATCAAAGAAAATCTATATGATTTTAAGCATTTCAATAAATTCTGGCTTCGTTCCTTTTCGAGGACGAAAAGATTCTAGGGGGGAGGAATGTGATATCCCGAAATTTTTGGCAATATAAATTTAATAATCTGTATTAAAAATTAATTTTGATTTGATAATTTTTGTAAATAAATTTGAATTGATTTAATAATCTTACTTTAACAAATAACTATATAGTTTTAAAATTGTTAAGATAAATTGTTTAAATTGATTTTAGCATAAGTTTAAGTCTAAATAAGATTAATAATAAGATTTGTTTTTTTTTTAAATACTGATTTGTAAATTAGATATGGAGTTTAAAATACAATTAATAAATGAAACATTTATTCATTAAATAACAAGTAACTTACAACCTCTCTTATAAATTTTATTTAAATTATCTAAAATGTTATTTTCAAATAATAGATATGTGTATTGTTTTCATTTTATAATTATACTTGGTTTTATTCTTTAAAAAAATTATCTATATATAACTAAGTATTAAAAACTAATCAATTTTGTTAAATGCTTTTATTAACTTTTAAATATAAATACTAATTAACATTTAATTATAACTAATTAACCTTAAAAGACATGTGTTAAGTGATTAACATAGTAAAATGACAAATGTTAGTATATAGGACAAGTGGCATTTGTTAATTTAGTTTTTATTTTTATTTTTATTTAAATCAACATTTTAGCCTATATTAACAAATCTTCTTTCCTTCATTCATTTTCTTTTCTAAATCTTAAGCTAAGAACAATGCTGAAAATATAAACTCAAAACAAATCTGAGAACAACTCCCTCAAACACCAAATCTGAAATCAAAACAAAGTCTGTACTTCACTTCTCATATCAATTTCAAGACCTGTAAATCATTTTCTCAAATCAGAGTAAACAACCTGCAATCCACTTTCCAAAAGCAAAACCTGTATTTCATTTTCAAAAACAATACTGCAAATCATTTTCAAAAAGAAAACAAGTCTGGGAATCAAGCTTGCTTGCAAATCTTTCCAGCAACACAAGTTTCAAAGATCAAAGCATGCATGCAGTTTTAATTCAGCAACTACATTTTCAATCAAAGAGCATTTTTGGTTGGTAAAAACTGCAATTTCAAACCTGTATATGTAAAGCAAATCTGAAGTATGTTCTAAAATCTGGAAATTTTCCTCTGCATTTTTAAATCAAAGCAAGAAACTCAGTTTTCAAATTTTAAAAGCAAAGCAATTTTCCATTTTTAACAGTTCAAAGCTTTTTCAAAATCAAGGCTCTGTTCATCTTGTTTACAGGTGAGTAACATCACTGTTTTAACATCTCAGTAAATGATTATGTTGCATGCTTACCTCTGAAATTAAGTATGTTGTGAATCCATTTTTAAGTATATCTCTGTGCATGTATATATATATATGAATACTTGGTTGTGTGCATTTTCTATGTGTTTGGATGCTTTATCTGGTTTTTAGTTCCCGGGTTCTAAATCTAATCTTGAACCGGATCAAATATTCAATTGTACTTAAGTCTTAAACCAAATATGTTTGTTATAGCATAGATTTTAGTCCAAAAATTTGTTTGAGTTAAAATAATTTGTATGGTCTCTGGAAACAAATTAACAACAGTGCAAACTTTAATCATGGATTCAAGTATCTAAATCAAATGCTAAAACTTAAACTTGATTTTTGATACCAAAATTTCAATTTTTAGTAGTGGGATTTGAGGGCATTTCTGGATTGACCAGAAATAGGTATTTAAGGAGATTATGATGATCTCGTTAGTCTGAAGGGTCGTGGTTCATTCTGGAGGAAGAGGAGTGGTCAGTGACTAAGGGAAAAATAGTGGATGAGTGTATAGATGACCGTGGCGATGGTGGTTGGTCGATTGAATTTCTAAACCTAGTTTTGGGTGTGCTCTGGAATCTTGATCGACATAGTTCCTCTGGATGATCGAGTGCTATAAGATTTGAGGAGATGATAGCTTGGTTACTGATGAAGGTTTGGACGGAGTTATAAACCTTCTGGTGGTCGGAATTTTGCAAGCAAGGTGATGACAGGTTGTGAGATGGTAATGCTCGTGTATTTCCAGGTTTTGGGTTAGCGCACTCGAATTCGAATTCGAGTTAGTGGTCACGATCTGATGATCGTGATGGGTTGCGGCGTTGTTCGTTGATGTGGTGACGCTACCGGTGATGACCGGAGAGGGTCGAAGCCACCGTGCATATGCACGATGTAGTGGTTGTGCCTGGTGGAGTTTTGGATGTTGCAGTGTTTTTGGGCTTGTGAAACTCTCGAGTAATTCTTGTTTTTACTCGAAGTAATGAATGGTTTAGCTCGAAGCAATATTTGGCTGGCTCGGGTTCAGTAGTGGTAACAGGTTTTTAACTGGAACCTGTATTGTTTTGTTATATATTTAAAACTGAAATTTAAAAATGATAAGCAAAGAAGTATGGGCTTGGGTAAAGTGATTTGTGTTATAGGTTTTAAAGTATAACCTGTCTGTTTAAGAATTTTTAAATGAAATTACAAATTGAGTTTAAAATGAAAGTAAAAGTTTTGAACAAGTTTTTAAATCCAAGTTTAAAGTCTGGAATTCAAATTTAAGTTTAAATCTCAGTTTTAAAATAAATTAAGTTTTTAAAACTTGAATTGTTAAACTACTTTAAAAAGTGTTAAGTAGTTTGAATTTTAAAATTAAGTTTAAAAAGGTAAGTAAAGTTTTAAAATCTGAAGATTAATCTGAAATTAAATTTTAAATAAGTATTTTAGTTTTAGAAATGTAGGAAAATTTTAAAATTTAAAATGATTTAAATTATTTGAAATATTTAAAGGGTAATCCAAATTGATTTGAGTTTAAATATGAATTTGGTTTTAAACCCTTTAAAAACTTCTTTATTAGGTGAGTATTTCTTTAACTTGTGGAATCTAGGGTTTAGAAATGTGTTTTAAAACTTTGTTAAAGATAATTTGAATTCATTTTAAAATCTTAAATTTAAAATGAAATTTGGAAGAAATTTTAAATAATTTTTTTTAATACTTTGATTATTAGCAAAGTTTGATCTTTAAGTAAATTAGAATTTAAAGATTTGTAATTCATGGAAAATTAATTTATTTGATTAATTAATCATTTGGATTAATTAAATAAGTAATTAAAGGTTTTAACTAATTAATTAATGGTTAAGACTAATTAATTAGGAATAATTAATTTGTAATTAAGAATTATTAGTTAGATTTTAATTAATGATTAAGAATTAATTAATCAAGTAATTTAGAATTAATTAAGTTACAGTTAACACTTAATTAATTTAATAATTAAAGATTAATTAATGGGTAATTAAAGATTAATTAGTTTATAATTAATATTGATTGATGGAAGTTAATTACTTAAGAAAAGTAATTAAAGAAATAATAATAGTTAATGATGGTCATTAACTAAGGATTATTTAATAATTAATTAATGTGATTAATTTAAATAATTAATTAATGTGATTAATTTAAATAATTAATTAGATTAATTGATTAAATGATAATCAGTTGTGAAATTTATTTAAGTTTAATTGCTAAATGGAAGTAATTAAAGAATTAATTACTTAATGTAATTAATGGAGTTTAATGTGATTGGTTTAAAATTAATTAATTAAGTTTAATTAATTTTAACCACTGGATGATTTGATAATAATTACTTAATGTAATTGATGAAGTATAATTACTTAGTGAAGTAATTAATGATAATTACTGGATGTAATTAGTGGAAGATGGTTTAAATTGTGGAAGTAATTTGGATTAAATTACTTTATAATTAGTCAAAGGATTAATTAAAGAAATTAATTAAGGAGTAATTAATTTGATAAGTAATTAAGGGTAGTTAATTACTAGGTGATAAATTGTGATGATGTGGTTACCTATTGTTGATGAATTATGTGACATCCTGTATTTAAAATTGAGTTGTATTTCACTTGAATAATTTAAGTTAAGATGATATTGGTTTCGAAGAGACGGGAGTTGGGTATTAGAAATTCCCGAAACCACTTTGATTCTTTATAAATTGACATGTGAAATTAATAGGCTGAAATGAAATGATTTGAGCGAATTGGACCTTTTATTCTAAGTTTTGGAGCTTAGAAATTGATATGTGAAATAGGTGATGTCTAAAACAACTTGTGGAGTTGTAAATTGATATAATTTACCCTGGCTTTATATAGTTGTATGCTTTTGTATTTCATGTTAGATGGGTTTACTCACGCTGGTTTCCAGCCTAACCCGGGTGTTACTTTGATGTAATGCTCGGGTTAGACCGATTATTACATATTTTCAGGTAAGGACGTTCTAGAGCTCAGGAGGCGAGCTGGAGAGCAGGAACGTATGGAGTGTTTCCCGCTGTGATATGTTGATGTATAACTAGGACATGTTGTTTTAAACTATCCAGTGTTGTGAAAATGTTGTAACTTTGATGTGTAAAAACATAAATGTACTAATACAGTTTTTCTTTGTAAACTGTTATTTTATTTGATATTATATTTTCTCCGCCGCGAATGTGAGATTTCTGTGACTTGTTTCTGTTTTCTTCTTCTTTCTCTTTCTTCTTTTCATAACTATCTGGAATTTTCGGGTTTGAAAATTCCGAGTCGTTACATTAACTTATCTTATCAAAAAGCAATCTGCTGAAGCCCAAACCCCCTCATGGAAAAAAAATTAAAAGCCTAAATGTTCCACAACACTAATAGGCCGAAGTCCATTTCTTACCACCAACTCCAGAAAACAACGCTTCTTCCTCAACCCCTCACTGCTATCAGGAACATTCCCAAATCCATACGAAAACGGCCATCTTCGATCAATTCCAGAACCTTTCTCAGCTTCGCTTAACTCCTAATTAATTACTTCCACTAAGTAATTATTCCTTTAATTACTTTTCTTAAATAATTATCCTTTAATTACCCTCATCAAGTGATTATACCATTGGTTAATTAATTATTTTGATTACATTGATTAATTAATCCCTCATCAATAATTAATCACAATAATTAATTATTCCTTTACTAATAATAATCCCTCCTTATTTCAAATTTAATAACTAACAATTAATGCTTAATTATTAATTAATGAATTTCCTAATTATCCATAAACATAAGTGATAAATATTTTTATCCAAGTTTAATTCCTTAGTATTATTATTCCAAAATCTTTCCGAATAACCTTGAAATCAAATGACTTAAAAACTTTAAGTTTAAGTAAAATTTTAAACATTAAATCTTTTGATTTATCATTTAATTATCCGCTTAGTTTAATTTTCTAAAACATCTTAAATACTTTCGTAACTTAAATTAGTAAAACATTAACTAACCAATTTACAATGTAACGATCCGCCTTTCATAACACAGAAAGACGCATCATTAAGAAGAAAGAAAGGGATGAAAAGAGGAAAGATAGAAAAGAAAGAACCAAACAACATCAGAATCTCACAGCGGAACGAATAAATTATATTAACCAAATATAATATTACATAGTATCATATACATCAGAGTTATACAGCTCATACAAACAAACGAGACAGTTATAAACAGCTGTCTAGATATTACAACTCAAGTATATAACAGGAAACATATACAACTCAAACACAGCGGAAAAATCTATATATATATCTACACGCTGAAGCCACCTGCTCCATATCTCCTCAAGAATTCGTCAAGGAAAACCCGAATCACTTGACTACTCATACGTAATATGAGTACCCAAGAGTTTAATAAAACATAAAATAAACACTCGGGTCAGATAGGGATCTAGTGTGAGTAAACGGTTAAAAGTTGCTTAACTTTAGAAAATCCTTTGTAAACAAAGGTATCATGTAAGACTTTCCACAAATAAACATGGGTAAGTTTTTACCTTATGCTAACCAAAACATTTGATAGGAAATCCAGTGATATTATAATAGGGTCTAGGGTTTTTAAGTAAATAAGAAATAGCCGAAATTGTTACATTCATTAAATTCCAGCTACTAGCCACAAAAGTGGGTAATACAAACAAAACTGTAGGGTCTCGTAGGAAGAATGGGTTTCCATTAATAGCAGGGCTACTGAGGTATTTCCCGTCACAGTACGTGGCCTAGATCACCATACTGAGAAGCCACCCTAACTCCCCTGCAACACAAAGCCGGAACCATCCCTTACTGGACAGTCCTGAATAAGACCACCCCGGCAGTTGTCATGATCAACCGCCCACATAGACGAAATAAAAAGAGACCTCTAGACAGGGGTAAATCTCGTCCTACTTGGGCATGACCCACTTAGCCTTGCCGTACCTCCCCTGTTTTAGCCATTCCCGGTTGATGAGGCTTGATGCTGCGATTACCTTTACAGAACACATCTATCTTAGAATGCTCATCGTCCACCTGACGATGTTCTGAAAGCATTCAATCCATACAAGTTCGTTCTGGGTTCGAACGAAACCGAAGGCACTATCTCATTACACTCATTTTGGAATCACCCTCAGAGTTAACGACCATAGCCCGTGCACTCTGAATCACCATCTCGAACCTGTAAGTACTATTTCCGTCAAACTCATCACGGAATCACCCCTAGAGTTATACTGACGAATAGTTCTTACACCTCGAGTCTTCACTTGCACTCCCCTTGGATTCACGGCCTAACGTTTAATTTGGATCGATGTGGTTTTTGGAATTCCAAATTTGGAAACCCGATCCCGGTCTCATCGAATCCAAATGCCATCTTAATGTCCAAATGATTTAAGTTTAACAGATTAATTCAATTTAAATATTGAATTCACACAGCATCATTCACAGATAAATACCACACATTTATCATTGATATATCAAATATCATATCACAGAATATCACAACATATCATCCAATAGATATCAACCAATTCAGATATTCCACAACAATCATACACAAACAGGCATCATAAATTCCTTTATAATTAATTTAATCATCTTAAATTAAATTAATTACTTGAGAATTAAACAACTAATCCTGCTTAAACAATCATTAATTAATTACAATTAATTAAT